>OX246753.1:89215478-89815478 GCA_945910035.1 Brachypalpus laphriformis | reverse complement strand
TAACGCGTACCGTGCTTACTTGCATTGCTTCTAATTCAATTTTTATTTCCGCTGAGTGTTCGATATTTTCTTTTATAAACAAAGATGATCCGCCTCTGGCTCTTTCCGATGGGTGAAAGGCGTGATATCCGCTATATCCCCTTATCTTAATATTCGATTGCTTTTTCAGATGAGTTTCACAGACCAAGCATATATCAATATCTTTCTCTCGCATAAATATTTCTAACTCGTCGAGTCTTTGTATGAGCCCGTTAGCGTTCCAAGTAAGAATTTTAAGCGTTTCTTTCATATTCTGGTTGAAGTGCGCGTGTTATGAATGTTGTTTTCTAGTGCAACTAGTCTCTCGAAAATTAGTTTATTTGTTTTGCATTGCTCTTCAAGTTTCGCAAGAATTAGGGAAAAAACATTGGATACATGATCTTCTGAACTACCTCTATCACTATTTTTCAATGTCGCAACTTGAGAAGGAGTTTTTACATTAAAGTTTGGACGGTTTCTTGCTTTGATCTCCCGTGAGTTGTCGGTCGTGTACGTACCCTTAACTGTCTTCGCCGCTTGAGCATAAGACTGCACGCCAATATTCGGAGATTTTGCTTCTGTTACCTTATCTCTATTACTTTCGGATTTTTTATCATTAACCGATCTTAAGTTAATATTGACGGACTTTCTATCTTTCGCTGCTTTTTTCGTAGCTATTTTGGGTCTGTTCTTGATTGGTTTCATATTCGGACGCATCGAATTTTTTAGCGTATCGCGGCGTTTTTGAAGCTCTTTCGCCACTTCGCAACCTCGATAGTTCGCAGGATGTTTTCCCTTGCAATTTATACAAGTGGCTGGGGTTTGCTTGTTTAGGTGACACTCTTCCGAGAGATGTTTACCTGCGCATTTGACGCATCGCGGCTCTTTCTGGCAGTAAGTCTGCGTGTGATTGAAGCCTTGACAGCGCTTACACTGCGGGATCGATCTGGAGGTCTTACGCATGGGTTCGATTTTGACCACGATGTTTAGAATAGTCTTGATACCATATATAATGTCTTTATTTTCGTCTTTATCAAAAACAATATAATATGTAATAGTGTATAAGTGGATAAATAAACAAACAGAAAAAAAAAAAAAAAAAAAAAAAAGGAAAATAGTGTTTCGTCCATCCACAATGAAGATTCCGCGAAAAAATCCTGGTCTAAGGACTTTACAAGATACAATGGGTGCAAGAAGTGATACCAAACGACCATCATTTACGCCTTGATATCAGCAGGAAGTGGATTGTTTTTTTTTTTTTTTTATTGCAATATTTTCTTCAGCGGCGAGGTGCATTTCTGGCTTAACGGGTATGTAAATAAACAAATTTGGAGTCAAGATAACTAACACACCTTGCATATTGTACGTTGGTGGCATCATCGGACCTTATTCAAACCCCATACTTATCGATGTTACGGGCGCACCACATGTCGTTTTACTAGTTTATACTTTTTCAAAAGTTGTAATGCATAAACTGTTTACAGCGGTCTATGAGAAGAATAAAAATATGTTTAATTACAATATATTATTATTTTTAATTAGGATCAATTTTGAATTGATCCGAACAGATTCTATTTTATTCTATTTTATCTATTTAAGTTTTTGTTTTCAATTAACTTTTATTTTATACGGACATATTTAGTTAGCTCCAAATATATCCAAACATAGTTTTTTTTACATGAGGAAAAAATGCAAGAATCTTTAATATTACAGAAGTTTACCTTTCGAAGATGCATTACCAACAATCTGACCAAATTATTATTTATTTTCCTTTTTCATATCATTCAATCAATTTTGGAGTATACACAATATTCAATATAATTAACTCAACATTTATGAGAAGAAATATGTAACAAAAGTGCAAGTTCAAAGTCTAATCGTATAAATAATAACCAAGTAAATCAATCTTAAATAGTATGTAAATTTTAAGAGTTTTGCAACAGAGAATGAATAATTGGATACATTCTATAGTTAGAAAAACTACTGTCGAATGTATCGAGTACAAAAATAAATAAAAATACAAAAAAACAATAGTGCAGTGGGGTGAATTTATTTTCATAGTGAATATCTGTTATTAAATCATTAACTTAGATAGATTATCTCATTAGAGTCGTAATTAAATAGCCACTTTTTGATCATTCTATTAAACAATAGGATATTCTGAGAACATCTTATTTCACTGGGTAGTTTATTAAAAATACGAGATGTTACAGAAGAGTAAAAACCTAATCTCTGGGATAATTTTTTAATCCTACAACCGTATTGTCATTTCCTGATGCACAGATATTTACGTAAACAAAGTCTATATAATTTCCAATCGGACTATAACCGCAAATTAAATTGTTTACACATTTAAATATTCACCCTGAACTCGTTATCTGATTTTATTTGGTAAATTTTATTATAGTTGAGGTAATAAAAGGCAATAAAGGTATTTCGTGTAAATTATCGAAAAAATGGTTAACTGTTTATTTTGCATCATTGTCTGTAATCATTTGCTATAATTCAAATATTTGCTTTGCAATATACTGCATAATATTATTAATTTAAGCTGTTGTGAAAAATGGATTCAACCCCGCTGGTTGTTAATTCCACACTTTTTGTTAAAAAGCTAATTAAATTTAATTTCTTAATTAGTCAATGCCAATTAGTCGACTGGGGTGATACATTTTAATCACAAAAAATACAGCAGGTAGATTACGTTGGAAAAGGTATTCATGTTTCAAAAGTATACAAACGTTCATATCTATTGTCGCATTTCAATATTCTTACATAACCGTACATATCTTTGACCTGATTCTAAAATTTAATCAAATTGCTACAGCCTTATAGAATTATATTCAGTGACTACCTTAACAAGATTCACCTTAATATTGGATTTACTATCCCTACACACATGTGCACCAAGATATGAAAATAAGTTCATTCAAATGGCATATGGTAGTGGAAGAAATCACTGAAATTTGAAGGACACTCTCCTTTATAAAATAATCCTAGAATATGTCATTTGGAAGAAAGTCGAACGAAAGAAAATCCTCTTATGCGAGAAAAATGATTTAAAGGATTCTTCAGTATTTCCCTTACGCACAGATGGTTTACTCGTACTGTGTTGTACACAGTCCATTACGTGTACAGTTGCTTTGATCTATGATAAAGTCATCAGACAGGGTTTTATAGGATTTCTATGAAATGAAATTCTGCATCTGCACATCTTATGTACACTTCTGGTACAGATATTATACAATGACTGAATTTTTGTGCAATGGATTCGAAGAGAAAGTGAACATCGATTTGATGTTCATAGGAAAACAAGGATATGTACTGAACTTCACTTTAGAAAAGAACTGATGGAGAAGTTTGAAATTTGAGGTAAATACAATAATAAATTTAAAAGTTTAACCTGTCATAGTAAAATTCGAAAGTTAGGTTTGTCTCTCAACTGTTGTTGTCGAGTAAGTGGAGAACAATCTCGTCGGAGGTTTTCTTGTCTGGGTGGGTATGATGAGTATTATTAAAGTTGGAAAAATATCATCCGAAAGTTTGGTATGAATATGTATATACTATAGACCATCACTTCGACTAATACCCAATTTTTTTTTTTTTTGTGTTTTTAGACAATAAGACAGAGCCATGCGATTCCCCTTGCAGTGACGGGTTAAGAATATCACTGCAGCGCCCCCCAACAACTAGCGCTTGTCGTAAAAGGCAACTAAGGGGACAAATCAGATCTAGGCAATATAACACCCAAGTGAGCCTAGCGACACATACACCACCTTAAAACCCTCCAACAAGTGTGCATGCGAGTCCGTGGGTTGACACGGCTGGAGATCACCGGTGTCATAGAAGAAAGATCAAATAATACTAAAACAGGAGCATGCACGTGTCAAACAACAAACACCATCGCAATATGGTAATATTGCAAAACTGTATCATTATGGTAATACTTGCTAAAAGGAAAGGCACTACCCCGCCAGGCACTACCACTGCTGTGCATGGTACTGATCCTGGACCGAGCAGATATGTTCGGGTCAGAGCTATACGGATTTTGGGGGATAGCAGAATAATTAAACAGTTTCGTCAAAATTTGAGGGTCGCGAGTTGGAACGTTGCAAGCCTGACCGGTCGAAGTTACGAGCTGGAAGAGATGATGAATAGAAGGCGGGTGGATATCTTGTGTGTCCAAGAGACGAAACGGAAAAACACCGGAAATCGGGCGCGTTTTTTGGACGTTAGGAAAAAAGATTATAAGATGTTCTACTACGGAACGTAAAAGGCTAAGAACGGAATCGGCATCATCCTTGCGGCAGAGCTACTTTGTAGCTCTTGAGAATTTCGAAGTCCAACGACCGTTTGATGTCTCTCAAACTAGTAATACAAGGAGAGGTGTGGAATATTGTCAGTGCAGATGCTCCCCAAAGTGGGTGCAATCAGAGAGATAAAGATGCATTTTGGATAGATTTCCATAATCTCCTTAAGAACATCCCAAAGGAAGAGTTTCTGTTTGTTGGAGGAGATTTGAATGGGCATGTCGGGAAGTCAAACGAAGACTATGATGACTGCCATGGAGGACTAGGATATGGCACCAGGAACCTTCATGGTGAAGACATCATAAGCATATGCAAATCACACGATCTTATCGTGTTAAATACCATGTTCATCAAACAAAGCCGACACATGATCACTTACAGCAGTGGTGGAGATGAAACTCAGATTGACTACCATTTGGTAGCCAGTTTCATGGAGCCTCGGGTAAAAGATTGCAAAGTGATCTTGGGAGAGGCAATCGCTCGGCAACACCGTCTCCTGCTAACAGAAGTTTTATGAAAATACAGAAGAAAAACAAACAAACGAGGGTCTCTGAGAAAATCAAGTGGTACAATCTGGACAAAGAAAAAGGGGAGGCTTTTGTTTTCGTAATGAAAAATTACCTCTCTCACACCATCAACGGAGCTGAGGATGAAGAGTGCAGAGCACAAAATATGTGGGATTCCGTACAGCGAACTTGCTTAAAGAAGAGCTAAGAGCTTCAAAAGGCCACCATCAACACGCCAAAGAAACATGGTGGTGGAGTGATGAAGCTAAGAAGGTGATAAATGAGAAGAAAGCGGCTTTCAAAGCTTGGTCAAAGTGCCCCTCTAATAATAATGACGAAAAAGTTCGCCTCGAAATGGAATGCAGATGCTGCAAGAAAAAAGCGAAGAGAAGTGCGCCCAGCTTGAAGCAGAGAGTACGGAGGGCCTGTATCGGGAGCTGGAGAAAATATCTTCCCCGGTTGCTGATGCAAACCAGGCTATCCAGGAGCTGCGACACAATATGAACAAGAGCGCCACTATCTTCAAAATAGCCGCCCAAAGAAGGAAGAATGCTCAGGAGATTCGTTCGCCAAAGTTCATGAGCAATGCTCATGGCCAGCTTTTTGTGGTTGATGACAAAATTCTGCAGAGGTGGCGGCAGTACTGTGAAGAGCTTTTAAATGAACAGTTTCCCCGGCTATGCTTTCCAAGAGCTGCCCCTAACTGTGAAGAAATACCCGACATTACAGTCGAAGAAGTTAGTGAGGCGGTCAAATACTCCAAAAAACGAAAAGTGGTTGGGCCAGACGAAATACCCTCTGAGTTCTGGAAAAAGATGGGAGACGTCGGGTCGGTTTTAGAGGGAAATGGGTATCGCATTAGTTCAAAAAAGACAGAGTACTTGTGCTTCCCGTTCTCTGATCCACTCAGGCCTATTCCAGACATTTATTTGAATGGAACAGTGCTTCCCAAGTGCGAAAAGTTTAAATATCTGAGTTCTATGATCAATAGCAAAGCAACTTGTGATGACGACATCAATCATCACGTAGGCGTAGGGTGGATGAAGTGGCGCGAAAACTCCGCTATCTTCTGTGACAGAAAAATGCCCCTTAAGTTGAAAGGAAGGCTCTACACCGCAGTTGTGTTTCCAGTGCTCACATACGGTTCACAATGTTGGACGATGTACAAAAAGTATGAGATTAAATTAACGGCAGCTGAGATGAAGATGCTTCGCATGACAGCAGGAGTGACAAAGCTTGATCGAATAAGAAGTTCGAAGATCCGTGGAAGCTTTCACATCAAGGAAACCATCGTACAAAAAATAGAGGGCAACCGGCTCAGCTGATATTGCCACGTTCAAAGAAAAGATCATTTGAACCTGGTTAAAAAGGCAATATCAATGCAGGCCTATAAACGCCTGGATCAGACAAATGCGACGACATCGGCATTTCATTGGCCTCAGTAACCGAGTGATCCAAAATCGGCGGGCCTGCCGATATTTTCTGAGGTCAAATAGGCGAACCCCACAGGCGGATCAGTAGAAATGCGGTGAAGTGGGAGGGTTGTGATTCCTTGTTTTCGGATCATAACCTCGCTGATAAAAGGAAGAAGAAGGAGGTATCAAAAGAAGTTGCAAAAGTCGTTGAACTACCCGCAGTTTGTTCTTGACATGCTACTCATACATATTAAAAATCTTATGATGATCGGTTGACTGCCTCAAATGTCCATTCAGAACACACAAACATCTTTAATATACAGATTGAAATATTCCCATTCATAAGAAAATGCAAGTACTTACAATTAAAAATTAAAATTAAATAAGAACCTATTAAAAAATGTCAATTTTTTCTCTGCGCCAAAACTACTGGGCGGATTTGCTTCGCAGTTCATACCTAGGGTGAGTTGAATATCGATTCTAACCTAAAAACTAATGGTACCATAACTTAAGACCGTTTTGAAAAATTGCAATTTGGGATGTTCCGATGATATTATTCCAGTTTTGTATTTAGGTTAACATGGACTGGACATACAAATATGCTACTAGATTGCATACGTGATTTTTGCCAAAAGGGACTTTTTATCACTTTTATACTACACACTTGATATGGTCGTGTTTTATTGAGAGATTTTTTCATGTGTTCACTTTTTGTTTTAAGCCACAAAGTAAAAGCAACACAAATACAACAGCATAACATACAGTAGTTTGATCGATGAACTATAGTTTACATTTTTCCACCCCTAGAAGTTAGTTAAAAGAGAGTATATTGCGTTTTTTTTTGAGATATTAAAACTGAGCGCAGCAAATCTTTCAAAAAACACCACAGTGTGTGACGTATATTGAAACGCGACAAACCCAGTTTTTTTTTTTTTTTAGTTATTTGAAATATATGTTTAAAGATGGCATATCAGGCTGTTGGCAAACAAATTTGTATGACGGTATTCTATCTACTGATCAATTTTCTAAAATGAAGGATTAAAAAATTATTTGTTTCTGAAAAAAAAAGTGCATTTCAAAGATTTGCTTAAATACTAAATCCGAACCGTTGCAAAGAACACCAGATTTATTTCGAATAGCTTTTTTGAATTCGGGCTAGGGACACTATTACCACAGACAATAAATCAAACGTAACATCAAATCATATCAAAAAAAGAGTTTTCCTTGAGTCAAATTTGATAAAATTTCGTCAAATTTGACTGAAAGTAAGTCAAACTGACAGCAGTGATTATAAGCAGTCAAGCTACACTTCGTGTTATAAAGTTCATCAAATCAGCTTAATTTCCGTTGACTGAAATCGAATACACTACATACGCCGGTCTCTACAGTTGGTTTGTTCTACCTATCTGACATAATAATACATTTAAATTATAGATACTTATCTGCTTTCGACAGTTCCAGTTGTTTTTTTTTTTTAGAAAATCTAAGTTAATGTTTATCTTTTAACATAAAAGAAACTTTTCACTCGATTACACATACAGGTAGGTATGTACATAGGTATTCGTAGGGCATTAAGCGCAATTGAACCGCTAAGTGAATGCAGAAAAACTTTTTTAACTTTGAGCCTGACCGTGTAATCGCAAAAAGTTATCGCCTGCAGGAAGAATAGACATTCGCCGAAATCTTATGCAGCACTTCTTGTATACGTAGGGGTTACTCGTGTGGCAGATTTTATTTGTCAAAACATTGCTTACAGAATGTTAGTTGGCGAATTGTTATTTTCAGGAATGTTTCACAGTCTGATAAATCTGCTTGGCTCGACGAGGCTCTTAAAAATAAATTTTAAATTCATGATATTCGTGTTTGTGGCTGCTACATGTTGTTCCTACCACAAAAGTGCTTTGCTTGAAGACAATTAAAGTTACTTTTAAAGTAGATAGATAATTGCGGTTAACAGCTTTCATGTAACAATCATACGGTATTTTTTATTATCGTCACTGATTATACCTTACCGGGAATGACATAGTGTTGAGGGTGATTCAGTGTAACTTTAAGATTATGAGTAAGGATTTTATTTAGCCACTTTTGTTGCAATACTTGAGATCGGCATTGCGCTCACTTCGATGGGGCACATAATTGAGAAAAAGAAGCTCTCTTCTTGTTTTGAATATAATAGATATAGTATCTATACTTTAGTCGTCGTGAAAATATTTTTTTACTGGAATGTGCTCTAGAATCCAATACATGAACCTGAAATCACTTTGCTGTGCTCTTTCGAGAAAAAACTTAAATATCACTTCTTTTATCTTCTCCCACCTAACTACTGGACTCTTTTTCAGTCGAGTTGCAGTTTATAGCAGTTTAAGCATCCTGGAGTTTGCATAGAAAGTGTTTTTTAATGAAAGATTACTCGTAGGTGTGATGAGGATTTCTAGATACTTATACTTCTCAACCTTTTCTAATTCTTCGCTTTCCCACGTCTATTTTTCTTCTCTACCGAATCGGCTCGTACAGTTTCGAAAGACCATCATTTTTGATTTGTTGATATTGACCTTCAAATTCCACTTGGTGCAGTAATGCGTAAGTGGTTAGTGTGTCGGATCACTACGCATGAGGTTCCGAGTTCGAATCCCAGAAAACACCAAAAAGTTTTTTCACGGTCCCACCACTCGCGAGCGTCTGACAAACATCCGAGAGTATTGTTGTCACGAAAAAGCTTCTCAAATCGCCGTTCGGACTCGGCATTAAAAACTGTAGGTCCCTTTCATTCGTGTGAAAAATATAACGCACACAACATGAGTGGTTGCGAGAGGCTAGGCCCTTGCACTTTAAAGAGCTGTTGCGCCAAATATTTGTTTTTGTTTTGCAGTAATGCTGCAATTTGTTGATTATGATTTGTATCATACTCTGTGTTTCCGCCAGCCAAACAATGTCATCAGCATACATAAGGCATTCGATGTTTAACCCGTTGGATACAATCCCACTAAGAATGTAGGAAGTAATGTCATCCATAATAATTAAAAAATAAGGGGACTGACTCAGTAAACATCCATCCAGAATAATTGAAAAAATAAGGGGACTGACTCAGTAATCATTCTTGCTTGACTGCCATTAGAGTATCGAACCAGTTAGATCATTGTTTCCCATCCCAAACTGCTGGTTAATTTTTCTTATACATACTTACTTAAATCTTGTCACCCCTTGGGGGGCATAGGACGTCAACAACGATTGTGCGCCATCGTGTTCGGAACTCTGCAACGCACTTCAACTCCCTCCAAAGCTCTAGATTCCTTTTCAACAGTTCTGCGCCACGTATGCGTAGGATAACCCCCAGTTCAGATGGATTGGGCAAGATGATTCCATTGGATGACGTATAATTTCTTACCACCATTAAGGTACGTGCTTGCTGTACCAGTTAGTGTGAAAATGTTATGAACCATTGAGTAGCACTAAAGTAAATTATTTTCGATTATCCACTTTGTAAAGCAGAATTGCTGAGAAAATGTTCATAACTCTAGTTTAAGAAGGATATTCTCTGATAGCTTGTCGGATCTTCTGCATTCCTTTTCATGTAGATAGGAAAAATTATACTTTTTCTGAAGCTTGTTAGTACTGCTTCTTCATTGAAAGTCAGGTTATGACATTGTGTAAGCTTCTAGGGGAATTATTCAGAGGAAATTGAAGTCTATTAAAATCTCTATAAATTTTGTAAGCAATGTTTTTTACTTAAGACTCATAGTTAGTAAGTCACAGTAGCTGGCCCAAGATTAACAATGCATTAACAAAATGGGCGACCTCGGTTATAACGACCAAGCAGATACAACGCAAATTCTGAGTCCCTTGATTTACACTATACTTTCCACACAAACTCATCCTGATATAGGGACTTCGTATATAACGACGATTCCGATTTAAATTTTTTCCTCCGGATATAGCGACGAAATAAAAGAAAGCATCTAGTTGCCTGCGCAAAATTGAAATCTAGGAATGAGAACAAATTATCATTTTTTTCGGCTTGTGGTCCTCCTGTGCTTTTTCTTCACTTATTAGAAATAGAGTATGGGAATTGGCGGAACGAATTTCAACAGTCACAGATGCTCTAGCTAGGTTAATGTTCCTTAAACATCGATAGTCAACACTTGCGATAGTTCACGATAGCTTGCGAAAAACATCCGATAGTATCGATAGTTATCGATTGGTTCCATGAAGAAATAACAACAATGCTTGTTAAAATGTATGACTATAAACTAGATATTTTTAGTGGCGGTATGGAAATCCTCATAAGGGAAAATACAAAATTAATTTTATCCAAAAATAACGTCGTTTTGTTCATTCAATTCATTTAATACTTTCGTCTTCAGTCTGTTGCGGCGTTCACTCATCATTTGCCCAGCTTTCGAGAATATCCTCTCTTAGAGAACTGACGATACTGGTATACAAAGGAATATTTGTGCAATTTCCTTAAGCCTTCCTTGTTCCAGACTTCTCTCAATATTTTGTTGGACATTCATTTTTTTCAATGGCTGGCTTTTCAAAATATTGCTTTATGTCAATGATTACGACACTCATTGGCGTAGGTGTACCTATTTTTAAACATCATGGAGGATTCCCCTAATATTTACTCTGTGGCTGGCATAACCACCGTCAACAGAAAGCTCTGTTTCCGTTTACATCATACACTGTGTGCCGGAGAGTGAATTCAGTACAATAAAATAATGTATTTAGCGCTTTACAATACGTGAATGGAAAATGATGCATTAATTTTTGTTACTTGCGATAATTCTTAAAAGCATCGATGTTTTCGATATTCATTTACTGCCGATAATTATTGATAGACTATCGATGATTAAGGAACACTAAGCTAGGTGCTAGTTTAGTTTTAAAACGATTTGCTCTATTTGGTGAAGGTGAAAACGAGATGGAAGTTTCGTGGCTTATAAGAACTGAGAAGCAGTTAAAGCAGGGCAGTATTAGAGACTTTTTCAAAGAAATGCTTCAGATGCATACCAGTGTACGCATACGCATATACTCGTTCATATTATTGGGCTTATTTTTAATTCTGATTAAATAATAAAAATATTAATATGTACATAAATATGTACGTATCTACTAAGTATAAAATAAGTTTTATCTTTAATAGTTTTGACCTTCAGTAATAGCGACATTCGTCTATAACGACCTTTCGAGGCCGGTCTCTTCGCCGTTGTTATAGCAGGATTTCACTGTAGTTATCTATCTGTACTTGTACATACCTAGTCCTGCCATAAGTCCTGTTACACAATTTCCAGCGCTCATCGTTTGAAAATTCCGCTTGACACAGAACCTTTAATTTTTTTTTTCCAGATTTCATCCATTGTGCAGTAAACAATACTCGTAGAAGTCAGTTTGGTTTCAGCTTCCGATTTATTAACATGGAGTGGGGGATTCAAAAAAATCAGATCACGGTAATAGCGTTACAAAAGTGCAGAAAGAGTGCTGGCTAGATTTTTGAATTGTTAAAACCGCTCGGGGCGTCGTAAATGTTCGTTTATTGGGCTATTGGTCGCTTCGATGAATCGTCCGAAGTAGAGGACAGGCCAAGATGTGGTCGTCTGCGCGTCGCCTGTACGAGTGCGGTAGTAAAAGCAGTGTGTGAACGAATTCGCAGAAAGCCCATTCGGAAACAGAAAATTATGTCAAGGGAAGTAGATACATATATCAGCCAAATCAATGTCGAGGCTGCTTCGGGATGATCTGCATGTGAAAATCTATCGCCAGTCGACAGGATATCTTTAAACTGCTCACCTGATGAAAACTAGGCTCAAAAGATGCAAGCGGCTTTTATAATGGCACCCGGAAAATGTCCATGAAAACATTCTGTTTACCCATGAACAAATTTTTACCGTAGAAGATATTTTTAAAAAACAATTTGACAAAATCATCAATGAAAGCGAAAAAAGCTGTTCCAAGGTACAACATGGCCATCATCCCGCTTCTTTAATGGTTTGGTGGGGAGTCTCTCACCAGTGTGTCACATCTTTCCACTTCTGCGGAAAAGGTGTGAAAACGGGTGCAAGGGCTTATAAGGAAATGTGTTAGAGGATGTTGTGAAGGGTTTAACCAATACCCTTTTCAATGGAGAGAGATGGATCTTTCAACAGGACTCTGCTCCGGCGCACAAGGCAAAAACCACCCAGGAATGGCTCAGGGTCAATATACCTGGTTTTATAGCAGCAGAAGATTGGCCGTCGCGAAGTCCAGATCTGAATCCACTGGATTACTGTTTGTGGTCACAAATGGAGAACATGGCCCAAAAGACTCCTCACAGAAATTAGGAAGGCCTCAAAAAAGCATTAATCGCAGCGGCGTCAAAGATGGCCATTGAAATCGTGCGTGCCGCTATAGCCCAACGGCCTAAAGTTTGAAAATCTGTGTTAGAGTAAAAGGCCGTCATTTCGAGTGACCTTGCCATTCTATACCTTAGAGGCTTGGGCCCAATCGATAATTGGAATTATCACGGTATTCTTCAAGGGGATTAAGATATTGAAATAAATAAACGCAGAGATAAAAAAAAAAAACAGGCAAAACCAGGCATTATAAAACTATACATTCCCTACATTTGAGAAGTGCTGATTTTCTGTGTTCTTTTGTGCGCCTACCTATGAGGCACCTACCTATGAGGCGCTAATTTATAGCTACATGTGTACTTTGACGCAGGCGATAACGATGGCGTTTCATGTATCCCTTCTCTTAGCTAAATGCATACACATGTGGTTCATTTTATTTTTCACCACGCAGACAAATTTGCTTTTATCTGTTAGTTGCAAATATTGTATTTCTGATGTTTTCTGTAATTTTATCTGTGACCACTTTGATGAGTACCATCATGATAAAATGATGTTTTTGAAAAAAAAGCTTTAAAAGACCGCCATTTAGTTGCTTTTGGTTTCATTGCTGTAACCTATAAACTATGAGCTTTATGTAAAAAACTATTTAATCGAAATTTATAGCATTTCTAATAAACTGTTATACCGTGGAGTAAAAGTCAATTTACTTTGTATTCTTCACTAAAGGCTGAACTATGATTGGAATGATGCAAATTTGTATATTGCACCCATAATTACTTTTTGTTCAGTTTCGTTAAGTTTTCGTCGACTTTTGGTTCGGTACGTAATGAGGTTTCATTCGCTCAATACGTACGAAGCACTGACAAGAAGAGGAATAATTTTGTATTTTCTTCTTCTTCCTATTTCGCCGAGGTTATGATATGATTCGAAAACAAGGGATCATAACCCTCCCACTTCACCGTATTTCTACTGATCCGCCTGTGGGCTTCGCCTATTTGACCTCAGACAATATAGGCAGCCCTCTACCGATTTTGGATCACTCGATTACTGAGGCCAATCAAATGCTGGTGTCGTTGCATTTGCGTGATTCAGGCGTTTATAGGCCTGAAGAGAAATAATTTTATATGGTATATCTGAGCTATTTATGTTTTATAAAAATAAGTCAAATATTTGTTTTTCATTATTCACGTCCAGAGAAGATAATAAAAAGAATGGCTGAGGCGGACAAACCTATTTGACATACGGTCGGTTTTGACAGTACGCACGCTGAATTTTCGTTCAGTTATGACACTATCTAACGCACATTTAATGCAATTATGGTTGCCTCTTAAGTGCTCTATTAATTAATTAGGTTAAAATTTGAAGGGGAAAAATATCATAAAACACACATTTTTTTTCTATTTGTAAATGATATATTAAGTGGAACATGCTTTTAAAGTGCATTTATGAAAAAAATGTACTTGAAACTGATAAAAAAGCTTAAAAGCAGATTCTTATACGAAATTGTTTATGGCAAATGAGGTCTTATTTTATACATCAACTTTAATTGACGAAGGTTGTTGAACATAGTAAGATTCAGCCGCAAAAGAACGTTTTTGTGGAGAAACTTAATTCATTTTTATATTCTAGTTCATATAATGCGGCGGTTGTGATTTCTGCTAAAATATTAAAAAGAAAAAAAAACAACTATGTATGTGTATAGGAGAGTTCATGATGTGTTAAATTCCGTAAAATTGAAAAATTCTAGCCTCGATTTCGACAAAATCGTAAGGTACGATTTTGATATTGTCATGTTAAAGGCATCACACAAAAAAAAGGAGAATGCCACATTTGGTTGCTCTAATTTGGATTTGGTATTACTTATTGCAATCGAAACAAATTTAGATTTATAGAAAAACGGGCAGTTATTTAGGAAGAGGGGTATCCACGCCGATTTTGATGAAATTTTAATACGTGACAGAACGCATTTTTCTAAGAATTTTATATATGTATTTAAGGTCCGACTTGTCTAGTTTCGAATATAAAAGCCTTCAAAGTTTCAATACAAAATGCAGTTTATGCACTTTTGTCTTTCTTACTTACTTAGGTGGCGCTACAGTTCGGGCCTCAACCACCAAGCTTCTCTATAAATTAATGTTCTAAGCTTCAACCCCAAAGCTGTTACCGCAGCCTTTCTATTTAGCTCGGTCTTTAGCTAATTTCCTCCAGTTGCGCACTCCAAGTTGGTCGAGGTACCCTTGAACTTGTGCGCTCCACCTACGGTGAGGAGGTCCTCTATTGCGTCGTCTCTCCGGGCCGGAGCGTTAGTGTCCGTTCGCTCTATACATCCTAATCTTCTCAAACCTCCAATAGGCAGTTTTTCGACTAGGTCGATGTCGCTGTATAGCTCGTATAGTTCGTTATTGAATCCTCTCCTCCAAAACCCGTCAACGCAAACGGGACCGAATATCTTACGAAGAATTTTTCTCTTTTCATCCGCTTTCAATAAAGTCCACGTTTAAGCACCGTAAAGCAGGACGGGGATGATCAGAGACTTAAACGGAGACTTCTTAGTTGTTTCGAGATAGGGTTTTACTTTGAATTGCCTTATAAGCCCCAAAAAAACAGGGATTGGCAAGTTTTTCTTCGCTTGATTTCTGCGGTGATATCGTTTTTCGAGTTTATAGCAGAGCCAAGGTAGACAAAGTCCCTTATTACCTCGAAGTTATACCTGCCCACTGTGACGTTCTATCTTTTATCTCCTTAATTCAAATTTTGTATCACTTGTCCTTTGAGATTCGATTAACGGAAATTCAACTGTAAGAAGAATGACATAACAAAGCTCATGAGTATCCATAATATTAAAAGTTTATTAAAAGTTTGTAAGAAAAATAAAAAAAACATTCAACGATAAGAGTCCTTTTACTATACATATATCTAGTCAATTTTATTATCAACTACATATCTCTTATTAATGTAATAAACTTCCCAATAATAATAGTAAATAAATATACCTATTAAGGCGAATGCATACTCAGCTCACTTTTACTTTGCACGCAAAGCAACAACAAAACAAAAATGAGTATAAAATGAGTATAATTTTGTCAGTAAACAGAAGTAACTATAGCGAGTGAGTACGGCGAATTGATTTCAATCTCAATCTCAGCTTTAGGTGGCTTTGTTCTTCAAAGCTCATTTCCTAAATTACCTATGGCAAAAACCTTCGCGGAACAAAACTGTTTCTTTGAGTGTATTTTTCTGAGGTTTGTTTCTCAAAGATTGTTGCCATCGTTAGAATTCAGCGCTACTTAAATTATAAATTTTTCTACTTCAAGACGTGAGTAAAAAGTGAGTGTGTAGAGTTATTTTTCAAATTTTAAAAGTAAATCTCTTAAAAGAAAACACGGCTATAGTTAGAGAGGCGAATTATTTGCGTGAATCGACTTAGTTGGGGAAACATTTGCCTTGTAGTATTATGGTTGGCGAACTAATTCATTCGGCCAGGAATCAATGCTGCCAAAATAAATAATAAAAAAGAAAATAACATCTAAACAAACCTAAACGTCGAAGAACAAGAAGAATTACACATATAATATTTTTGTGCCTTAAAACGATAACCAATATTGATTTATTCCTTGAAAAGAAAAATACAGAATTGGGAGCAGATATGTATTGATTGATAAGGAACAATCTCAATTCTCTTGAACTTCTAGCTTCAGTGGTATGAATACGCGTCCATGTAGAGATTTGAAGAACTGACTCCAACGACAACGTTTTTAGTTCAACTCTGTGGATGGGTACGTCTGCCACTACTAGGTGTTTCTTGAAAACATTTTAAACTATTTATATTTCTTTGCTTTCAACTTCAGTGCACGCAATTGGAAATCGATTTTTGTAAGTTTGTAATTACTTTGTGCCATCCTTTGCCACTTCGTATTTGTGGGTATTGATTTCGACAGCGAAATTATCCCAATGTTTCCGATTGGATTTCTTTGTAGATCCAAATTGGCTGCATCCGAGTTTTGCTGATGAGCTCAATCAGCTTCTGGATCTGACTGGTGTTGCTCTTCTTGAAGCTGAAGAAGCATTTTTTTGTATATATTTCAACTAGCCCGCTTCGCCAGGCCAAAAATGTCAAATTTTTTTTTTCCAGCAGAGTACCGAAGTATTGCCGGTCTTTTTGGAGTGGGCAAAACAACGGTTGGCAAAATTCTAAAAGAATTCTGCGAAGAAGTGTGGATTGTGCTAGCAAAATACAAATATTTGGCGCAATAGCTCTTTAAAGTGCCAGGGCCTAGCATCTCGCAACCACTCATGTTGTGTGCGTTATATTTTTCACACGAATGGAAGGGACCTACAGTTTAATGCCGAATCCGAACGGCGATTTTGAGAAGCTTTTTTCGTGCCAACAATACTCTCGGATGTTTGTCAGACGCTCGCGAGTGGTGGGACCGTGAAAAAACTTTTTGGTATTTCTGGGATTCGAACTTGGAACCTCATGCGTAGTGATCCGACACACTAACCACTTACGCCACGGCGCCCACAGATTGTGCTAGCACCAATGTATTTAAATGCGTATCCGCTTACTGAAGAGCTAGTAGCAGAAAACGTGAGAGGTTTTGAACAACTTGGTTTTCCCCAATATCTTGGAGCTATCGGTAAGTACAGATTATTCACCAGAAAGCATTCTGAGTAATATATATATTTCTGGATGGCTGCCATATCAAAATAAAGCAGCCCGCAGAAGATGCTGTAGATTACTACAACTACAAGGGATGGTATTTCACTGTATTGCTGGCTATAGTTGATTACAGGCAAGAATTTTTGTGTTTTCACGAACTATAATAAATTAACTTGGGCCGTTGCAACGATTCCCAAATTTTTAAACATTCCTCTGTAAGGGTACAATATCAAAACCCAATATTAAAGGATATATCAAGAGCTATTTGCGGTGTGATGTTCCAGTAGTTCTAATTGGAGATTCGGCATTCAGATTCTCCGATAATCTAATGGGGAGAACAACGAGAATCCATCAACCAAATCAGCGACAGTAACCTTACAACTGTAAATATAAGAAATGCTATCACTAGATATTTAGGTAAGAAAAACTCATTGCTTTAAAACACATTTTTTTAATATATTTAATATATCCGCATGAAACTTGTCGCACGAATTAACAAAGTCGCGAAGAATAGCATTGCGCTCTTCTTCCAAATTCAAAACTTTCTCGTCGGTTTTCTACATTCCTTCTAGCTGTGCCTTTATAACGTTATCTGCTTTCTTCAGTTCAATGCTCAGTTCAATGCTTCTTCTTCTTTTTTTGCAGCTCTTGAAGTGGATGGAAGATCATCTTCTGGTGCAGATGTAGTCGGTGTTGTCACCTCGGATGATGCTGAGGTTTCCCAATACCCCGGAGATGGAGTAGCTGGCAATACATCTGAAATAGATATTGAATAAAAAAATAATACACGAAACTTGTACTGTATGTACTTACTTTCCAGTATGCTGTCTTCCACTAAGGTCTCCAGGTTATGCATCTTAAGTTCCCCTAATATGGAATGTACCTTTTGGTACAAATGCCATTCTGAGGGAGAACCACCTGATGGACCAACAGCTTTCTTTTCTTTCCTAAAAAAAACAATTTAATTTGTAAATAAGAAGAGCCTCATACAAAGATGAAAGCTTATAAACATACCTGTACCTGTTGGATAGGTTGTGCAATTTTACTTTTATTTCAGTGGGTGAGTAAAATGCGCCTACCGCTTCCAATGCCTCTGTCATCTCCTTGTAGATGTGGGAATTTCTCCTGGCACCCCGGAGCTCCGAAAGTTTGTCCGCCCACAGTTCCACCAAGAAATCTTCGTGCGAATCGCACAATGCTTTGCGGCTTTTCACTTGTTTCGATTGTTCCATTGTCTACAAGCAAAGCAAATGATTTGTATTATGTACGAATTATGTACAAAAATTTAAAAATACTTACCGAAAAAATAATCCCAATCGCTCAATATTTTATTTTATTTATTTGAAGTTTAAAACTTTGTAACAGACCTCAATTTTTTGTTTGTCAGCACACGAAAATGGCATGTGCTAACATAAAAAAGGATTGTTTGATATGTGTCGCGTGAGGATTTAAGTGAGATTTATTATAAATCTCGAATTTAGACGGGACTTATAGACGTCAAATCGTATGGTAAATCCTCGCGATTTAGTGAAGATTTAGGTGGATTTAGCTAAATTCTTCCTAAATACCGTGTTTAGTTTTGGTGGGGACATGCTATTAGTTTCGGGAATTTCCTATCATTTGCCAATTCGTTGTTCATAAAAATGTATACATTAGGTGTCTTACCCCTGGTTTCCATTGACAATAGTTCATTGCAAGAAATATGTCAAGCAATTGAAATTTACAATGGAGACCGCAAATTTCTTAAAATAATTCATTTCATGAAATCAATTTCTGCTTTTATTTCTTGCAATCTGTGTGGACATAAACCCTGAAATAAATTTCACAGAGACTGCCAATTTGAGCTTTACTACGAAGGAAACATGCCTGATTGATGCCTGACATTAAGTCTGAAATAAATATGTCTCGTGGAGGCTCGGTGTGAGGCAATAATTGGTCGTTGCTTACTCTTACGCGATATGATTCAAAATGAAATGTCTTGACAAAATTTGCCCACCGAATAAAAAAATAAAACTTTCTGACATGAAGTCCGACATAAAGTTTGAAATAAATATTTCTCGTGGAGACTCGGTGTTAGAGAAATGCAAGTGCACAATTTGAAATTTGGAATTAAATTCATTTAAAAAACACGTAAAAGGAAAAAAAGAATAATTTTTAAATCACGACTTCCTTCAATGATATCTTTAGACGAGCGAGTTTTAATTTTCAAATATTTTCATATACTCGTATATGGAGTTCTGTCAAATACCACAGTACTCCCCTTGAGTAATGCAATTGCAATTACGGTTGTATGGAGCGAATGCGAGGCGGATGGCGTTTGCTGACATGTTGCAAGCATGTTTGAGACGCGTTGACCGTGTTGAGCATATTGGAAGCATGCTGGGCCGCGTTGAGTCGCGTTGGCCATGTTGGAGGCGAGCTGGGTCGCGTTGAGTCATGTCGGCCGTGTTGGAGCGCGCTGGGCCTGGTTGGCAGTGCTGGGAATGGATGCCTGCTCGACCTGGTTGGCAATGCTGAAAGCTGCTGGTCTTGTTGGCCGTGTTGAATCGTGCTGGGCGAAGTTAACCGTGTTGGAGCGTGCTGAAGCGTGCTGGGTCTCCTTGGCTGGAACCTCGTTGTTCGCGCCATGCTGGAGTGTGTTGGGCGTAGTTGGCCGGACTGGAACTGAAGCGCGTTGTGCCATGCTGGAATGTATTGAACCTAGTTGAGTAGCGCTGGGCCTAGTTTGGCGTGCTGGAGTGTGTTGAACCTCATTGGCCGCGCAAAAACGCATTGGACCATGTTGGAGCGTGTTGAGCCTATTTGGTCGTGCTGCAGCATGTTGAGCCCTGCAGGCGTCGGTCCAGACGTGGTCGGTTTCAACGGTTGCTAGCCCTACAGGCGTCGCTCTAGACGCAGTCGGTTCGGTATTTTCTAGCTCTGCAAGTGTCGGTGTTGGCCCTACCGTGGTCGGTTCTGCAGTTGCTGGCTCGCAGGTGGTTGAAATTGGTCCGGGCGGACGCTTCAGCGGTTGCTGGTTCTGCAGTCGTTCGTCCGGCGGTGGTCACCTCAGCGGTTGCTTTTGCTGCAGTTATTCGTGCGGCACATCTCCGAGAATTTCTTGTGCACTGGCATTACGTCGGGGTCACCAAAATGTAGCGGGTCGACGGCGCTCTGAACGCCACCTCGCTATCAATTAAAGTGCAAAATTGTGCAAAATTTGGAATTTATAATTAAATTTATAAAAAAAAAGGGAAAAAGAATAATTTTTAAATCACGACCTCCTTCGATGATATCTTTAGACGATTGATTTTTAATTTTCAAACATTTTCATATATCACATATGGAGTTCTGTCAAACGCCCTTGTTTGCCTTCGGTTAAATAAGCTATGGCAACAACCTTCACGGAACAAAATATATTTTTTGACTGTACTTTTACTGCGCTTTGTTTCTCAAAGGTTGTTGCCTTCGATAAAATTGGCGCCACTTAAATTTCAGATGCTTCTACTTCAAGAAAGAGTCAAAAGTGAGTACATGTCGTTTTTTTAGATTTTAAAAGATAGTATAGTAAACTCTAAAATGACACGGCTAATGTGACTGGACTTTCGCCAGCGCAGCGGTTTGACATTTCAGACGACTGATTTTTTTTTAATTCCCTGACCATGTAACGAATAAGTCACATTCCATTCGCTAACGATAATATGCCTATAAATTCGTTATGGAAAATGTTTAGAGAATTTGCAAAGAAGTCAATTTTAGGAAAGAACTTTGTATGAGCTTGCTTGGCTTAGGGAAGTTTTCCCATAGCCATTTTAAAAACGCGCAAAAATTGATAGTGGATACACGGGTAGCCCGGGTGTGTGTTTGCGTAGTTCTTTTGGGCGTGTGTTTTAAGTGGGAAATCCACGATAAAGGAAATTGATGGACTTTTAGGTATTTATTGTATATCGAGATAGAACTTCTTAAAATTATTTTGGTTTACCATAATTCATTTTTAGAAGGCCAACATAACGAATGTTTCGATATTTTTTATTGTGAATTATCGTATTATAACACAAAATGTTGAGAGAGGTTACTAGAAAATAATTTTAGTTTGTGCAACAACCCTGGTTAAAACTTAACGATATTTAAAACATCGCATTTTTCATCTTCAATTTTCGAAAATTATGTCTTCACGGTTTGAAAATATGATGAATTAAGATTTAAATGTATTTATGGGAAAATAGTTCCCTTTTGAGTGAGTCGGGACTCCGAAAACTGAGGCTTTTTTCAATACCATATTTCTTATAAAATGAGCGGAGTATTTTTGAGGAAATAACTCATCAAGAAATTAGTTTGAACCAATTGTTAAGAAGAAACAGAGAAAGAACAATCTTGGAAAGAGTTCAGTGAGAAATTGGAGAGCGAACATAATCATAAGGAAGTTGGTTACAGCTGTAGGAGTTAAATCTAAAGATACTACTCCAATAAAGAGGTCATCTTGCGCGATGGAGTGAACACTTTTCAGAGTTTCTTAATCGTGAAGAGGGCACTGAGGATAGCAGTCTTGTGGTCGTAAATAGAGCAGTAAATAGTTTTAATACCAGCTTGGTTGCTTTAGTTGGGGAAGGCTTTCATAATGCTTTACAAACGCGTTCTAGAACTTTGTAAAGGGATGAGCAATGCGTCTTTGCTTCCGGCAGAAATGCAACGAAAGGCAAACATGTTTACAGCTGTTTTGTGAATTTGGAAAAGGCATACGATGGGGTTAGACAGGATTAACTCTGGAGTGTTCAGTAGAAGTATGGAGCTCATTGCTGCCGAAAGAAGAAGGTCACGGATACAAGCTGAGACTCCTTCGCGCTTTTGCTGGAATAAATCGAATGGAATAATAAATCAATTGAGAAATGGTAGAGTGGGTGAAGTACTCAATGCTTTTCTTTTTCCCTTTTCTTGAAAATAAGGGGTTATGAATACCCATAACACGTTTTTACACAGTGCGCGAGTTTTAAAGGATAGAGAGAGAGAAAAAAGATTTGGTGTAGTGGTTTGAAGCTCAGTTGTTTATGCTTCTGAGAAACTCCGGGGTGGCGTTCGCTTTTTGTTATTTTTGTCTTTGCTTCTGATTCACAGTATTTTTTCCCGACCACCGATGTCATAGATATATCAATCATCCAACAAAGCGAACAATTTTTCCAGCTTATTGATCAAGCTACTGCCAGTGTTATGCCTTTGCAGTAGTGTTCACACAAGTTTTCGCAATTGATCGGGGACTGACTATTTATTTTTACTATTTTATGAAAAAAAAGTAAATGTTTCCTGACATTAGAATTTGAACCATGAATTATTAGCGTTGCAATCGAATTGAATTGAATTAACTGAATCTATGTTTCAATGATTTGGTGGCGTAGTGCGCATGTGGCTAAATCGACTTCCAAGAAGTGCCATAGTAGTAGTGACATGCGACCCCTGGTAGGCCTGGTAACGAATAGTTGTATCAAATAAGACATCCCTCTTGCACCTGTCTGGAAACTTCTCTGATTATTATAATCGATCGCGGTATGCGAGGAGAAGACACATGCCTCAGGTTCCAATCCCAGCGGTTGATAATTCCAGCTGACAATTTTCTTTAAATTGGTGGTTGATATTAAAGTGTCGTTGTCCTTATATCTTGGCATGACCTTGATTTATCTGAAGAGATGTGTACATTTTACTAGTACCAGATCCCTGAAATTGTACCATTCATTGAATCTTTTCTTAATTCATCTAATCTGCGATATTTTATACGCAAAATAATTAATAGTAATTAAGTGTTTTTAATTTAATTGCCTTTACCGGATGATGAAATGCTTTAAAACTACTGACGTTCGTCAATAATCGCCTCAACGCGAAAAAAAACCTGCAGAAATATTCACATATCCGTATGTACTCGTATGTATACCTAATATCGTAAAAAAAAAAAAAAAACTCTTAACATCGAATCAGGAATTTTTCACACTTTTGTTCATATGTCCAGTGAAAAATGCATCCCCGAGTACGTGAAGAAATTTTTTATATAGCACCCACAACCAGAATCTAGGATATACAATACCTTATCGGAGGGAAAAAATATAAAAACGAATACTGTCCGGAAACGCAAAGAATTTTGTAATTTGAACATCGTGGTGACACTCAGACATTGGCACGAAGAATGCACGTCTACCACAGTCGAGAATTCCACAACCTTGCTCGGCTGCTGAACTATTAAAGGGAAAAATGCAATCGTTTACCTATTATGAGGACGAAACTAAGGGAGGACTCTATAATGAAAAGTGGGTGTAGTAATGAAAGTGATTTCTTAATTTCAGATTTCTCAAAGACTAAAGACCCGAGAAATTCGTTAGAAGTGGATCAATGTGCAATTGACATACAAATATTTTTTGTAATGTAACATGTACATCATGAAAAAGCCTAGGGCTTGGCTTGAAGAGGTTAGGTAAGGTTAGCGTGGCAGGCTGCATTAGAAGGAGCCTCACTTAGACCAGTAGAGGCCCATTGTGTTACCAATTGGAACTTGTTTTGAAGCGCTGGATATTCTATGAGCAGAGAGAGTCTGGCACATAAAAGGAAGTGTAGTATGGTTTCCTCCTCTTCCTCGCTCATACAGCTTCTACAGAAGTCAATTGCGAGGAGGCATAGCCTGATGGTATGGCTTCCATCAGTGCATTGTAATAACACCTTCGTTCTCTTCTCTCTAATAAGTTCATTCGAGCGTTTTTGATCCAGCGTATGTCCGGTACGCAATTGAGGTGAATATTGAATTGCTTAGTCATCTCTTAGAGTAGGGCGACGATTAAGGGCAATTTTCTGAATTGCAGGTGACAGATTCCAGGGTTTCCTTAACCGCCGTAATTTCCGCCTGAAAAACGCTGCAATGATTAGGAACGCGGAAAGAGACACTTATGTGACCACAAGGTATAACAGCATAAGTCTCTTTTCACACTTCCGAAAACGTATTTAGAGATGCCATTTATGGTCCCACTTCCCTCCCCTTAACTCAGTCACCGCTGAATTGGAATCCTCTCGAGGCGCTGTTTCAGCGTTTAGTATATGTTCGCATTTTCTGAAGGAAGATTATATAAATAATATAAATATAAAAAATATTTCAATTTTGGCATAAGTATACTTATGCTGTTATCTCTTGTGGCCACATATGTATGTATGTTTAACTCAATGGAGACGACACACCCTTCTGCTCCCGATTCTGTTTTGGATCCATCAGTGTAGAATCATATGGATCCCTCTTGCAACCAGATCCTCCTTTCAATCAAGTCTGGAGAGGATTCGGGTTTTAAAGTTTTTGTTGACCAGAAGTTGTGGGAGTATGTAGTCCGTGTCTTGTGGAAGGAATTCGAGATCGCTAAGAATAGAGGAGTGCCCGATACCTCAAATAGACCACTGAGATATGGCATTAGAAGATACTATGTATTATATGTACATATTTGATAATAATGTGCACAGTCGTTTAAAATCGTGGAGGTGAAAGTATGCGTAAATAGACAATGGATGGTTTGTGACTTTCAGAAATTCAGGTGCAATGTTCTTGCTGGGGTTCATAATATTTCAAACTGTTTATTCAAAAATAACTTACCAAGTCACGTTCGTTATAATTCAAAATTGTGAAATATTTTTATACCTTATCAATCTCAACTTAAACTGTTTTCACGACATCATTTTCAAAATATCGTTTATTGTCAATCTAACTTTCAAATATTGTATATTGAGAAGATCTAGAAGATTTTCGAAGATACCTGACGTCTCCGTTCGAGGACTCTGGAAGTGAACTGTGGAACAAACTGCAGGTGTTGATGGCAGCTATGGTGCTGCCAAATACACATTTAAAATTCGCTTTTGTGGATGCTACAATACGAATGAGGCTGCTTATTGGGCAAAAGTATTACTTAACCCTTACTTCCAAACGTAAAAAAAATAATATAACTGAACATTCCTCTCAAGAACTGATAGTTCTAAAAGAAATAAGCATAGTCCCGCGTGTGTACTTTCAATTTATGTGCGAATTTTTAACACAAGGCCGATCTTTCATTAAAACAGAATTTTACAAATGAACATAAACTAACCTCGGTTGCATGCTTCCGGTTCATGTAAGGATTTGCATGCCGGATTTTGAGAAAAAAAATAGGAAACGAAAGAAAGTATAAATAATTTTCCTCTAGGGTTACTTCTTTAATATTCATGACATCAAAAGGTTCCTACAGTACTCAAACCGACAAGCAGCCAAACAAATACCCGTTACTGTTGTCGTTGAACGTTAAACACTGACCATTTGCATAAGTTGGTTAGCAGTACGAACGCATTCTGGCCTTTGATATCTATTTCCCCTGCATCCATTTGCACATTTAATTAAAATTATTATCAGAGTGCTCCCATGAGGGAGCACGGGGTGCGCGGGCAAAGTTGTGAGCAATTTTAATTATATCTAGAACACTCATAAAATATTCAGGATTCAATGTGCATTGGGGGGAACTTTGTTATTCTCTGGTACAAAAATAAGAACGAAAAAGCATAAAAGTATTCCGGCATTTACCATGATGATTTGAGAAGGCGCCAAGATATTTAACATAGTCCTCGCTGGTAAAGTTAACGTCTTAGGAGACTCACTCATAGTGCGCTACACTATGGTCTTTAGTTTTATTACTTTTTGATGCCACCGGCGCGCGTTGTGGCAGCAGTAGAAGCAGAAGTAACAGCACGACCTGAACAAAGTGCAACTTTCAGTTTTAGGTGGAGCATGCAAAATAAGCTATTAACGTTAATGAATGAATGAATTTGTGTTATTAGTAACCGGGGAGCATTCGGGAGACTCCTTCGAATTGGAAAAGGGGTCGACTGCGAAGTGGATAACATGGATATATAATTCGTTTATTTAACTCGGATTGAAGTGAAGGTCCAAACATGGCCACTTCACGTTTTCAGTTAATTAGTTGTGAAGTTTTTACATGAATTGGTAACTGTTGGCATTAACTGGATGAGTAGTATTACATTTACATTGAAAGGTTTGATGAATTCCTGCATGGAATGTAGAACGACTTCGTTTGAATTGTTATGCAAATTTATTATGATGCCTATATATATACCTATTTATGTATATTACCTTAGGATTCCACAGAATGGTTTCAAACTTTTGAACGGATCCAAAGATTCTTAGATATCTTTCTTCGATTCAATAGATTGTATGCAACTCATGATGAATACGTAGACTCAAAGAATATGACAATTGCTGGAACTTGATTGTTATCTTGGAGGAATTGAAGATGATGGTGTTAAGAGGTGGTGGAGCGTGATATTCTCTGGACGAAATATGCATATATGACGGTGAGAGGGTAGAGATTGTGCGTGAATATAAACACCTGTGAGTTCTGATATCAGTCAACTTAAGTATGAACAAGTACTTTGAAGCAATCTGTGTTCTTCTATATGGGGCACAAGTGTGGATATATTGCTCTTTTGAACCATTTGAGAAATTTCTTCTCTATTTTCTCAAGCCAATATTTCGAATGCCGAATGGTACCTACACCAAACTATAATACATGATGCACCTCGAAACCAGGACACTCTGAAAATGCATTTTAAAAGAATATTCAAAATGATGGCGGTAGAGGAAGAAAGGTTACCGAAAATATTATAGTACATAATAATACACGCCATAAAGACGAGAAGAAAAGACGTCTGAAAATGGGACGCCTTGCGTAACGACAAACAATCGATAACGTAACGAAACAACATGGGTTTGTTTTGGCCGTTAAACTGCCACTAATTTGTGCCTTTTTTCACATTTTTGTTTAAAATCTAAGGAAATTAGAATGTAAGTCGATGTCCTATACACAGATTTTGTTAAGGCCTTTGACAGAATTCACCATGGCCTGTTATTACAAAAACTTCATAAGTTACGACTCAATTTAAATTTCTTTAAATGGTTGAGGTCGTACTTATCTAACCGAAAACAAGTTGTTCAGATCGATGGTTTTCAATCATTTTTCAATAAGGTGGAGTCAGGTCTTCCACAAGGTAGTTACTTGGGACCACTTTTGTTCGTTTTGTTCGTGAATGATATTCCTGACGTCCTTAAATTTTCGGATTGTCTGATGTTTGCGGACGACGTTAAATTATTTAGCTCAATATCCTCACATTTGTCCCAACTTTCAAAACGATATTGATTTATTTTTAAATTGGTGTAAATACAACCATCTTGAACTAAACATTTCTAAATGCAAAATCGAATTCTTTATTAGGTTTCCTTAAACGAACTTCTGCGGTTTTTAAGGACGTGTACACATTAAAGACAATTTTTCTGTCCCTGGTACTGCCCGTCCTAGAATATTGCTGTGTCGTTTGGTCTCCATTTTATGAAAATGCTATTATTAGAATAGAAAGAATACAAAGAAGATTTACGCGTTTCGCATTACGAAATCTGAGATGGTCCCATGAAATGCCTGTGATATCTTTCAAGATGTTCGATAATAGATTTAAAAACTCTAGAAAGTGCAGACAATCCCAATGCGATATTTTTATAAAAGATATTTTAAATAATAATATTAAATCTGAGGAGCTACCTGCGTTAGTTTTTTGGTACGTTCCGGAAACAAATCTTAGAAATAGAAACGATCTCTTCTATGTTCCCACTCATAGAACTAATTATGGTCTTAATAATCTAGTAACTAGTTCCCTAACGTTGTATAATTCCATTTGTAGTGAAGTCGACCTTTCAACGAGAAGGGATACTTTAAAAAAATATTGTTCAAAATTTATTGAATTCTTAAGTTCAGCAAGCACTAAATAGCCTATCTTAAGCAAGCATTTTTATTTCTATTTTTTTTTTGTAATCAACCGATTGTAAATCCATTGATGAATTAATAAATAAATAAATAAATAAAAAAATAGAAAGTAGTTAGTTAGTTAGTTTTAAATGACTTTTATTTCATTTTTAAAAAAGAAGTTTACAGAAACAAGAAAAGTTATAAGTCTTTTGGTTTGGCTGATGGCCGTCTACCAGATTGACGATTAACATAATATTTAATAAATATATTGACTTAAATATGAAATTTAGAAGTTCTCCTGAATAACGCGTTGTCTATAGCGAAGGGCATTCAATGCATAATTGTATAATGAATCCCATCCTTGCCATCCATTCAGAATGCAGATTGCCTCATCTTCACCTAGGATAGTTGATCCAAAGAAACGTAAACGTAATTCCTTTAAAATTGGACAAATAGCAAGAAAGTGAAACACATCTTCTCGTACATTCAAATTGCACATATTGCACAAAATTGGAAGGTCTGGGCGGTGTGGTATAAAATTTAGGTGTACTAGCTCTCCTCTCAATTTAAATATAGTACTTATTTTATCCGTTGAATTAGAGTTTAGAAAATACGTACTGTCTTGAAGATGATGTGTTAATTTGCTATAGAGCAACCTATGCTGAGATAATTGGGCTTCATTAGCATACCTCTCGTACAAAATGTTTCCTGTTTTTTCAAGCAGAGTGTTAAATTGACATCTCATTAACGTAGGCAGCACATCTGGTGAAAAACTTAGGCTTACACCACACTCGGATGCAAGATTCTGCCACTCACCCACGAAGTTAGCTCTTGTTGTTAAAAGATGTGTAAGAACAATTTTCGGCAACCTCTTTTCGTCCATCGACATTACTTTGATTATATAGTTAAAGTGTAATTTCAAAGTTTCCAAAAACATAGGTGGCATCGCAGTTTCTAGATATAACATGTAATTTGGCGTACTACAAGGCAATCGAAAGATTCGCTTCAGGAAATATCGGAAAAATGTTTCAACTGCTGGGAAAGAGCGGTATCCCCACTCCTGGGCTCCATATAATAGTATTGATGCTGCAGTTGCGCGAAACAGTTTTTGTTTTGAGCTATGGGTTACATAATTATTCATAATGCAGCGTCCCCAGATCGAAGAAATTGCTCGCTTAGCATCTGATAATTTCGCCTCCAAGTGTTTGTTCATATTTAAGTTGCCTGATATCAGAACTCCAAGATATTTGTATTTGCGCACATTTTCAACAACCTCACCACAATATGTCCATTTTTCGATTCTGGAATATCTGCCGCCTCCATCTCTGAATACCATAGTTTTCGATTTCTCCAGGTTAACGAAGAGGTTCCAGCATTTACAATATTCGCTTAGCCTATTCATCATTAGCTGCATACCATTTACCGTATCAGAAAGGAAGACAATATCATCCGCGTACAGCATTCCAGGGATCTTTTTTCGGCAAAAATCTATACCTCCTCCTACAGCATCTGTTATGTCATTGATGAACAATATAAATAGTAATGCACTCAATATACACCCTTGCTTCACTCCGATTGCTGATGTGAATTCATCAGATATAGATTCTCCATCCCATACATACGCTACATTATTTTCATACATTGCTCTTAGGGTATAGATGACTTTGTTGGAGATTCCGATTTTGTGTAATTTGTAGAATAGCGCCTCTCGTGCTATGGAGTCAAATGCCGCTCGAAAGTCAACAAAAAATGCATATAACTTTTTGTGTTTCTTTTTATAAATTTCTGCAATGCTCGTTAATACAAATATTTGGTCGACAGTAGAGTAGTTTTCTCTAAAACCTGCTTGAAACTCCGATAAAACCTCATTGTTTTTAACCCACTGAGTAAGCCTATTATAGATCAAAGCAGAAAAAAGTTTTGCAGAGGTGTTCAAAAAAGATATTCCTCTATAGTTAGTTGGATCGTTGTAGTCCCCTTTTTTGTGTAACGGATAAATGATTGCTTTTTTGAAGCTTCCTGGAACAGATGCAGTTTCGAAGATTCGGTTAAATTCCGACGTGAGCGCATATACAAATTCGTCTGTGCAATTTTTATAAAATTCGAATGGAATACGGTCATCTCCTGGTGCTTTCTTTCTTTTTGAATTATCGATTACCTTTTTTACTTCTTGCAATGAAAATGGAGCATCCAAAAACTCGTCAGTAAAAAGAGGGGCTGCATACTGAAACAAAGGAGAGCTGATCGTAGCGTTGAGCAGGTTGCTAAAGTGTTCTCTCAGAAGAGGAGCTTTTAACGTGGCGGCAATCGTATTTGGTTGTCCGTTTATGGCGTTTACAGCTCTCCAGAACTCAGCAGAGGATCCCGAGTTATTTACAACAGCGATCTTTTGTTGCTCGTAGGCTACTTTTTTTGCATAGCAAAGACGTTTAAAAGCCTTGTTTGCTTCTCCGTAAAGCAATTTCAAAATGCTGGTGTTATGCACCCTAAATAGCTTTAAAAAAACGAACGACTTGTCTCTTGCGTTAGCACACTCTTTGTCAAACCATTTTTGCTTGCAGATACTTTTGTTTCGTGCTAGTATGTATGGAGGGATTGCATTTTTTTTAACATTTGTAAGTGTCTCAATATTTAAGGAAGTGTTTGAAGACTTCAAACTCTCTAGATTGGCATTCATGTTATTCTGGAACCTAGTGCGTATTCTTTCATTCCAAACCAATTTTGGTAATAACCCTAGTTCTGCGGTGTTGCCTTCATTTGACGAACCGGGTAAGCTACATTTAATTTCAAGGGGCATATGATCCGACAAGGGCTCCAGTCTTACACGAAAATCGGCGAGAAGTTCTTTCCAAGTTCCTGATATAAAACAGTAGTCAATTACAGATGAAACTATTCCGCGAACGAAAGTAAATTCTCCGTCAAAATCTCCTTCACAGCTTCCATTCAGAACACTACAGTCGAATGCATCAGCTAGCTCAAGTATCTTTATACCCCTGTTGTCACAAATTCCATCTTTTGACCTGCGATTGATATGCATGATTGGTGAGTTACATCCACTCACAAAGTTGTTTTGTGACAAACCTGAACGACCATTGAAGTCCCCTACGAGCATTACATTCACTAACTCTAGGTTGTGTAACATTTCAGTTAGCCTGTCATAGTCACGATGCCAGTGACTGCAATTAATATAAACAGGAACTATAGACAGGACGCTGTTGTTGATTTTTACGTTTATTTCATATAATTCATCCGATCCTCTAAACTTGGCATCAACACTATTAAGATCCTTACGATAGCCAAATAATTCACCTCCACTACCTCTCCCAAATTTCGCTGATTTTTTTGCAGGTATCCATTTTAATTCATAGTTTAAAAACATTTTCTTAAATATATCCTCTTCATCTTCTAATACATGTGTTTCAAATAGAAGAAATATATCAAAATCTTTAACATAATTAAAAAATTTTACAAACATTAATTTATTTTTTAAGCCGGCAACATTATAACCTAAAATTCTTAAGTTCAAAATGTGTTCAGCCTGGTAGACGACTGTTTCTCATGCATCGTGTGTATACGCACTTGTGTGTACAGCCAAATTGTTTGCAGCGGCTATCATACTGCTGGCAGCAATGCCAGTTTTGACACTTGTTGATAGTTTATTCGCCCCAAAGGCATTGTTTACATTCGGAAATTCATGCGTTAGTTGTTGCAGTTCCAAAAAGTCTCCGAAAATATCTTTTATAGCATTTAATCCATTTGCCTCACCACATTTTAAACCTTCTACGGGGTCCCAGGTGAAAACCTTGTCAGCGATATATTTAGATTTTGGAACCTTTCAGTTTTTTTGCTTTATGCATTACCTTCCATGCAGCATTTCGTGTCCTCATCTTTATGATAATTGTTGCAGTGCGTACATTATGATTTTGAACACTGTATGCGGACTCAATATCGGTGTTGGTTTCATTTGTGCCCAGTAATCCAGCGCACACAGATTTCGCTTTTTCTCTCATATCCGTGTTGGTTTCTACAGGAAGGTGAACCACTAAATTAGATTCTGTGTTTTTTTTGCATTATTTTATCCAGCTGCATTTCGAGTATTTTATTGCGTTTTTCCAATTGGACAACTCTTTCAGAAATTTCTTCGTGACGTATTTATGAGCCTGCTAGCTCAGCGCAGAGCAGCTAAAAGTCAGACTTAGAGGCTAGTTCTTTGACCAACTCTCTATTTTTTTCATCTAGTATTTCCTTCAGCTGCTCTATGGTTATGTCGGAGATGTTATCCATTGCAGGTTCGTTATTGGTTTCCCAGATGCTTGAGCGGCGCTTCTCGTTGTTGGAAAGTTCTGGAGAAGTTTCTGATAGGGCTCTTTTGCTCATTTGTTGAGGTTAGCTTTCCGACGAATGCCACTCTTAGCTAAAATACGTCTTAAAGACTAGGACTTACACAGAAAGTATTGTTTTTGTGGTCGGCGGATGTTAAATGTGTATTCTCAATAAAAGTTTTATAAATATTTGCACTTTTGTATATACTTTTCACACTTTTTCCAGGAGATCTTTTTTCCACATCTAATTTGACAGTTGTCAATCTGTCAATCATAAATAGAAAGTAAGTACTACGTTTACATGACGGAATGAATTTGGATTCAATGCACATAAAGTGCCATACCAACGCAAGATGGATTTGATTAGGATGGTACTCGATCCAATCACAACGTTTTCGATTTGAGGTTTTGCATATAACAGATAGAGAAAGAAGAGAGAGAAAGTAAAGAAATTTCTCATTGTGACGTGGTAATTTTTTTTTGTTTATTATTTTATGGCTTGATGTCCACAATGGAGAATAAACATAAAATGGCAGATAAGTGTAAATAGTTTGTCATACCTTAATTCAAACACACGGAGAGAAGTGTAAAACTCAATCCCATTTCCATTTGATTCTAACTCGTTCCTTCAATTTGGTTACAGTAAGAATGCTGTATCTTCTGTTGCCAGGTTGCGTATTCCGCACAAAGTAGGAAGATCCTCTTCATGAGATATAAAATTAAGCGGGAGCTGTTCTACTCGTAGTTAAAAGATCATTGATATTTCCTCAATTTTATTACTGCTTCGGAAATAGCTGTAACTGCAATTAATTATGTCAAATAAATTGCAATTTTAACCTTCAGAAGTTTATCTTTAAGATGTCTTTCCATACATAGATTGTTAGTGATTTAACGCCTTGACCATCTCTATGATTTCACCATTGAAATTCCATTGCTGTTATGCTCGTTCCTTCCTCCACCACACCATTTTGAATATAATGATTTTCGATTTTTCCAGTTTGATAACTAGGTTCCACTGTCTGCAATATTCAAAAAGCCGATCAATCATTAATTGGAGTGACTCAATAGACTTTGGCAGAATCACTATGTCATCAGCAGAGAGTAGTGCCTTAAGATGCTTTTCTCTGAACTCAATGCCTCCTGGCAAATATTCGACAATATCATTGCATTATTTTATTTATTTTTTATTTTATTTTATTTCATATATATATATTTCATCTACAAGCTTTGCTTAACAGATTAAATTCAATATTTACAATAGATTTCTTAAAAAAAAACAGAAGTAATAATTAGCAATAAAATATACCTTATGAAATTAAATTAAATGAAATGTTTTTGAAGCAATCTCCTGAAAGGTACAAGTCTATATCTCTACTAACTTAATGGGCACCGTGGCGTAAGTTGTTAGTGTGTCGGATCATTGCGCGTGGGGTTCCAAGTTCGAGTCCAAGAAAACATCAAAAAGTTTTTTCACGGTCCCACCTCTCGCGAACGTCTGACAAATATCCGAGAGTATTGTTGTCACGAAAAAGCTTCTCAAAGCAAATTACTCTTCAGATATGACACTAAACTGTAGGCCTCTTCCATTCGTGTGAAAAATATAACGCACACAACATGAGTCGAGAAGCTAGGCTCTGGCACATAAAGAGATGTTGTGCCAAATATTTTCATTAAAAGAGGTAATAGTTCTGGACATTGGTTCATTCAGTGACAGTTCGTTCTATATGCGGGTCGAAATAGAAATTGCCTTTCTCTTAGTGGTCCTTCAGGAGCATAGATTGGCAAAAGTTATAAAAGTGAAAGGCTGTTAGTGCGATAACATAACAAATCTCTAACAAACATAATGTCATGATCATATCTCCTTGCCTTGAGAGTCAAAATACCTAATAACTGGCATCGAGCATTGTAGGTAGGCATAAAATCCCAGCGCATTTTTTCTATAAATGTATTTGGTATAGTGCCTCTGGACACTTTCAAGGCGATCGGAGTGAACAGGCAGGGTTCCAGATTACATCGGCATACTCAAGAAATGACCTTACCAATGAAATAAAAAGTGAAATAAGCATATGGGGATCCGTATCTTTCCCGTTTCTCTTTATGAATCCAGCAATTGAATTAGCTTTACAGACAACGAAGTCAACATGAGAATAAAAGGTTAATTTGGTATAAAAAATAACGCCAAAGTGTTTTTAATTCAACATACAATTTTCAATATTGTAATTGTATACGAAAGGCGCAGAACTTCTAAAAAGAGGCATACCATGGCATTTTTCTGTACACCAATCCAATGGACAGTTAATGTCGTGCTGAATTTTCGCACAGTCATCAGTAGTTATTATCCTACGAAATATCTTTAGGTCATCAGCATACATTAAGCACTGGCTGTCCTTTACATTCAGGGCAATGACATCAATGAAAATTATGAATAATAAGGGTTCTAGGTGACTTCCCTGTGGAACACCCGAAGAATAACTTATTATTCTCGAGCATTGATTCCCAACCTTTACTTTTTGAATCCTTCTTGTTAAAAAAGATGAATCCAATTAAACATTGAGGAATGAAATCCGAAATTCTCTAATTTTACCAGTAAAATATTATGATTAACACCGACTTGGTAACTTTTTCTATAGCGTTAATAACGTATGACGAAAAGTATGTCAAGTTAGATGTTGTAGACAAATCGACCGTAGACAAATACATATAGAACTTCAGAAATATTTTCCTTTATGAAAAATTCTAGTTTATCTTCCACTATGCTTTCAAGCTTAGCTTAGGTAATGCAGATGATTTGCAAATTTCTCTATAGTTTTCGATACTATTCTTGGAACCGGATTTAAATATAGGAATAAGAAAGAAAATCTTCCATTCAACAAGAAAAGTACTAGAGGACAATGACATGTTTAAAATCAAGAGCAAAGGAAGGCAGATTGATTGATAACATTTTTTTGTAAATAACTGCTGGTATACCATCAACGCCGGAATTTGAATTGGACTTAAGTCTGCTAAGCGCAGTAAGATATCGATCTTAGATATAAGGTTAGAAATATAGTTACCATTAGACCTAGAGTTAGAATATACCGATTCGAAATATTTCGCAAATAGTGCAAGGGTTATTTGAACATCATTGGATTCGACATTATTAAAAACCATCGTTTTTCGCATACCAGTAGAGTTCTTTTTGTAGTTCACAAAGGACCAAAAACCCTTAGAATCAGTTTTAGTTTTCTCTCAATTTTCATTATATAATTCATGAGCAAAAATTTACTTAGGACTACGAAATCTTTCACAGCTTACAGAAATTTATGTGATCGATTAAAGTTCCCGCACTTCTAAATCCTTTGTATGCTTTATTTTTAAGGTTTTTTCAACGAATTAATTGCTTATTCTACCACGGTGGTTTGGACAATTTCTTTATCGACCTACAAGGAACAAACATAGAACATAGATACCTACGATGCAAACAGGACTATACATGTCATTGAGGCTTAGGCTATGTAATTGATTAACCCATTCAAAGTGATTCAGGTAGTTAATTAAAGCAAACAAATTGACATTTGAAAAATTGTATGATTTTTCGGAACTATGCTTAACTTTCATATAATGATAAAACTCAATTTCAATTAATATTTCTTTATGATGAATTCAATTCTTTAGTAATGAAAATGAAGCTTCAAAAACTCAAGCCTTAATATCATATGAACAAATAAAAACTAGGTCTGATATTTTATTTAATGAGTTACAAATTGAATTAATCGAACATAAATTTAGTGAGTACAAATAGTCAATTGTAGCAAATTCATAATTCTTATTTGCGTTACAAGGAATAAGCATTTTGTCATTATCTGACCAAGACTAAGTTATATCGAGGAGGTTAAAATCCAATAACACAAAAATTATTTAATTCACTACAAAACTGTTAATATAATCAATATTTTCAATATGCTTTTCATACAATCCAAAACTACTATGTGGCGGTACATAACTTACTGTGAAATATAAGGCTTTTTCTGCACAGTTAACATTGATTGCTCTTCGCCGTTCCATACTGCTGATTTGGTTTTATCATAAAGTTCATGCAATACTCTGCCAAATTAATAAGGCATACCCATGCCGAACAGCTTATACGTATAAAATAGCGATTTTCGGTTTACTGTATCGAACGCAGCCGTAAGGTCAACGAAGAAAGCGTATTATTTTTTTCCTTTGCAAAGGAAAGCACTCTGCAATGCTCCTCAAAACAAAAACATGGTCCACCGTGGAGTAACCTGCCCTGAAATCAGCTTAGGACTCATTTAACAGATGTTTAGCGTTAACTCATCTATCATAGTAAGTCGTCTTTGGAAAAGTGATGTTAATATTTTATAAGATGCATTGAAGAAAAAAATGCTTCTATAGTTTGGCGCGTCAGTCTTACTGCCTTTCTAAAATACCGGAAATTCACTGCACTGTTGGGAAACGATTCCATGTTCAAATATTTTGTTAAAGGCGAAGGTGAGCTTACATATTCGCTCATAAGTTCCATATTTGTATTGTTCTACTTGAATTCTGTCCCATCCAGGTGTCTTTCTACCCTTCAGCATGTTTAAAACTGCGCTGACTTCTACGTAGTTTATTAGTGCGGCTAGGTATTCTAGTAACCAGGTAAGGCATAATGGTAAGGAAAGTGATTAAACGCCGGATTTAGCAATTGCTTAAAATTCTCACAGAGTGAAGATCACAGCTGATGCCGTTTAGGGTCTTAACGCTCTTCCAAAACCATTTTGCGGTGTTACAGTTAGCTCGTCCAGAGGCTTCTGCTTCATAGAACCTACTCCTTTCCCAACTGCATAGCGCTTTGTACCGCCCATTGGCCTCGACATATTGGTCTTTGGAGTATCCCCCACTATTACATCCTTCTTGCGATTCTCTGTCATTGTCATACCGGGGATGAGTATAATACTTTCTATTGCTTATGGTGGGGCTGGAACCAGGGTAAGAGAATTTGATTACCTCAGCCATTTAGTCAACATAGAGATCTTGGTACATCATAAGTTCTTTATCCAGAGCTTTTCTATAATTTGAAGCGTTAGCCTCTTTCCAGACTAGTTTGCATAGGAGTCTTAATGTTATAGTTTCCTCTTCTACTGTATTTTTCGGATTAAACGTAACCACATTAGGCAAATGGTAAGAATAAGGTAAATGTGTAATTTTGAGATCAGAAATATATCAGATCCAGTCACTTCTTATAAAAGTGAAGTCGATAACTAAAGTCTCTTGCTGGGCAACAAATGTGAAAATGTCCTGGTTTATCAGATTGTGTCATTCCATTAAGTATTCTTAGTCAGTAGGCGTCAGTTACAAACCGTATCCCTAGAGTTTCGGGTCATGTCCGCTGAGATGTTCTTAGCCCCCTCATTAAATTTTAGTTTTTGCTACACAAGACAATCTTTTGCAATTTCGTAAAGTGATTTTCCTAATTGTTGCAATTTAAATACATTGGTGAAGACTAGAAATATTTAGAGAAAATCGTTTATGCTGTATTATCTTAACCTGGTTTATTTCAAAAGCGACTTTTCGTAAGATGGGCTTCTCATGAACACAATTGTGTACGGTATGGCTCTCCAGTAGGCTGACTAAACTTATTTGCGCCTTAAAAGGCCACTCCGTTTTCGCCAAACATCTTAATGTGCTGGGCTGAAGTGAAACTACAGCCTGCGATGCTTGTCGAGAAGGCCATGAAACCGTGGACCATTTGATCTGCAAGTGTCCTGCCTTTGCTCGTATCGGGTGACAGATTTTCGGTGCTGATGTGGTGAGTGCTGGTACTTTAAGCTCCTCATCTCTAAATTCTAAATTCTCACGCGTTTTTGGACCTCTGAAATGAAGACAAGGATAGAGTATTGAGTCGAATTGTTACTGGGGACGAAAATGGGTTCATCTTTATGAGTCTTAGTCCAAACAAGACTCTATGCACCTCCCAAGAAGTTTAAGGCGTCACAGTCTGCTGGAAAAATCATGGCGACCATTTTTTGGGACTCAGAAGGGATCCTCTTGATATATGGTATTATAAACCATAGCATAGCATAACCGGAGAATACCACGGTTCCATCTTAGATTGGTTGAAAGAAGTTATCAAAGACGAAAGAAGGGAAGAATTAACCAAACTCTGACCTGGGTCCCAGCGATTATTACCTTTTCCCAAAATTGAAAAAAGAACTTCGTGGGAAGAAGTTTTCAAGTGATGAGGAAGTGAAGGGCGCAGTTTCGGCTTACTTTTCCGACAAAGATAAAGCATTTTTTTGGAACATAAACTAATTGAAAGATCAGAAAAATTTATTAGGGTAGCAGGTAAACATATTGAAAAAGGAAAATGAATTTTCATTTTTATTTTCACTTCTTAGCTCCCATTTCGCGAACTTAAAAACCCTCCTATATCTATCAATTCGTCCGTACGTCCATCAAAATCTGACTTTAATTAAATATCTTAGTCAAATAATATATAAAAAGAATATTTATGATGCACAAATCCACGCACACTTCAATATAACGCGATTTAATCGTAAAATATAGGGTATCATACGATCCAATTGTAATCGGTTTAGATTTAAATACCATAGATTGTGATCATCGAACGCGCTATTTATGTACCATTATTAGTCTTTATATCCATTACAAATCCAATACAAGGATCCTTTGTAATAGGCTGGAATATAACTTCCAATAGTGAAATACTGACCATCAAATAGATATTGTCTAGGTAGATTAGGTACATATAATGCCCCGTGCAGGGACGGTTTAAGAATATCACTGCAGGGGCCCCAACAACTAGCGCTTGTCGTGAAAGGCGACTAAGGGGACAAATCAGATCTAGCTAATATAACACCCAAGTGAGCCTAGCGACACATACACCATCTTAAAAACCCTCCAATAAGTGTGCATGCGAGTCCGTGGGTTGACACGGCTGGAGATCACCGGTGTCATAGAAGAAAGATCAAACAAACAATAATAAAACAGGAGCACGCACGTGTCAAACAACAAACACCATCGCAATATGGTAATATTGCAAAACTGTATCATTATGGTAATACTTGCTAAAAGGAAAGGCACTACCCCGCCAGGCACTACCACTGCTGTGCATGGTACTGATCCTGGACCGAGCAGAAATATTCAGGTCAGAGCTATACGGATTCCGGGGGCTAGCAGAATAATGAAACAGTTTCGTCGAAATTTGAGGGTCGCGAGTTGGAACGTTGGAAGCATGACCGGTTGAAGTTACGAGCTGGAAGAGATGATGAATAGAAGGCGGGTGGATATCTTGTGTGTCCAAGAGACGAAATGGAAAAACACCGGAAATCGAGCGCGTTTCTTGGACGTAAGGACAAAGGATTACAAGATGTTCTACTACGGAACGTAAAAGGCTAAGAACGGCATCGGTATCAACCTTGCGGCAGAGCTACTTGCTAACGTCTTGAGCATTTCGAAGTCCAGTGACCGTTTGATGTCTCTCAAACTAGTAATACAAGGAGAGGTGTGGAATATTGTCAGTGCATATGCTCCCCAAAATGGGTGCGATCAGAGAGATTCCCTACAGCGAACTTTCTTAAGAAGGCCAAATCACTGCTAGGAGCTTCAAAAGGTCACCATCAACACGCCAAAGAAACATGGTGGTGGAGTGATGAAGCTAAGAAGGTGATAAATGAGAAGAAAGCGGCTTTTAAAGCTTGGTCAAAGTGCCCCTCTAATAATAGTGACGAAAAAGCTCGTCTCGAAATGGAAAACAGATGTTGCAATAAAAAAGTGAAGAAGAAGTGCCCCCAGCTTCAAGCAGAGAGTACGGAGGGCCTGTATCGGGAGCTGGAGAAAATGTCTTCCCTGGTTGCTGATGCAAACCAGACTATCCAGGAGCTGCGAAGACATAATATGAACAAGAACGCAACCATCTTCAAAATAGCCGCCCAAAGAAGGAGGAATGCTCAGGAGATTCGTTCGCCAAAGTTCATTAAGAATGCTCATGGCCAGCTTCTTGTGGATGACGACAAAATTCTGCAGAGGTGACGGCAGTATTGTGAAGAACTTTTGAGTGAATAGTTTCCCCGGCTATACTTTCCAAGAGCCACCCCTAACTGTGAAGAAATACCCGACATTACAGTCGAAGAAGTTAGTGAGGCGGTCAAGTACTCCAGAAAACGAAAAGCGGTTTGGCCAGACGAGATGCTCTCTGAGTTCTGGAAAAAGATGGGAGGCGTCTGGTTCAGATGGCTCAGAATTCTCATCTCCAAATTTCTGAGAGGTGATCCAGTGCCAAATCAATGGAGGGAAAGTTACCTTCTCCCTGTATACAAATGGAAGGGTGATACGCGAAACTGTGATAACTACCGTTCGATTAAGCTGATGTCACACACCATGAAGATCGTTGAGCGGGTGGCCGACTACGAAAAATAATGCGATAATCTGATGATCAGTGCGGATTTGTCTCGGGTAAATCACCCACAGATACAATCCAAAGTATAAGGATCATAATGGAAAAACATCGTGATTCCTTAAGGGATTTGCAACGAGCACTTGATGTATGGGCGGACGTTCTGGAGGGAAATGGGAATCGCATTAGTTCAAAAAAGGCAGAGTACAATAATTGTGCTGCCCTTTCTTTGATCCACTCAGGCCTATTCCAGATATTTATTTGAATGAAACAGTGCTTCCCAAGTACGAAAAATTCAAATATCTGGGATCTATGATCAAAGCAACTTATGATGACGACATCAATCATCGTCTAAGCGTAGGGTGGATGAAGTGGCGAGAAAACTCCGCTATCTTCTGTGACAGAAAAATGCCACCTACAAATGTTGGACGATGTACAAAAAGTATGAGAGTAAATTAACGGCAGCTGAGATGAAGATGCTTCGCATGACAGCAGGAGTGACAAAGCTTGATCGAATAAGAAGTTCGAAGATCCATGGAAGCTTTCACATCAAGGAAACCATCGTACAAAAAATAGAGCGCGACCGGCTCAGCTGGTATTGCTACGTTCAAAGAAGAGATCATTTGAACCCTGTTAAAAAGGCAATATCAATGCACGTTCCAAAGACATCGCGTTGTAGGAAAGGCAGGCCTATAAACGCCTGGATCAGACAAATGCGACGACATCGGCATTTTATTGGCCTCAATAACCGAGTGATCTAAAATCGGCGGGCCTGCCGATATTTTCTGAGGTCAAGATGAACCCCACAGGCGGATCAGTAGAAATGCGTAGCCTCGCTATGTAAAAAGTTCACCTTTAAAGAATTCGCCAGCACGAACCGATCATAATCCTTGTTTTACATCCGCAACGTACTGCAATTAAATTCACACGAAGCTCGTAATTTATATACTAATTTAAAGCTTCAACATCATTCAAAGGGTCATTGGCCCACATTCATCACTGTAGGAAACCGGATGTGGAAACAATATGCTTTTTTTTAACGAGGATGTCAACGACTCTAGCAATTTGTCATGTGCTCAACTCGTTGCAAGTGTATTCTTGAGGGTTTTTTTTTATTTCTATTTTTCCTGCGATACTTCTTGCTTTTCTTTTTTTCTCTTTTAATTAAAAATTAATGGTTGTAATTAACTTGACGGCCGGAGTACAGAGTATTTTGCTAATTATAAATGGTAGTGAATGCAAAGGACACGAGTTCACAACTGTAGTGCAATAATCGCGATTCATATGGACGGTATTGTGTGAGAGTAGTAACCTTAATTAAGGCACTCAACGTTGTCGACGTCGCCGCTGACAACGAGCGCGAAGGTAGCGGTGGAGGTAGCGGTAGTGTTGTGGGCGGACGACTTTTGCAATTGAATAAATAAAAAAAAAAAAAAAAAAATACGCCTCATACACTGTTTTGTGAGATTTGTTCTAGGTTTTTGTGTTCAACTGGCTATGTACACCGCTGCAGGTAATTAGTTCAAAATTCAGGAAAAATTCCACCAAAAATGGAATGCAACAAAAAAGACCCCAGAGATATCCTGTAGTTTATGTTTTCCTTTGGGAATTCAAACTCATATACATTTCTGACTTCCTTTTGCGTTGGAAAAAGTTTTCCACTTCAGGAAGGACTATAGCCGTGGAGATAACGCGGTGAAATGCAGAAACTTTACTATCAAAGGAAAGAACTAGGTGTACTAACTAGTCGGGACTCGGGTCTGAAAAACTCATCTGACATTCTCAAGACACAGAGTGGAAATACTAAAAAGATTTTTGTTGGTCCTGTTTCAGAACATACATATGCTGAATAGTTGGAATGTGTGTCAGAGTGTTTGTGCCTCGTTTTTATTTTCTGCGACAAAGTTTTCCTAACGCTGCTACTCTGCATATTTCTTAATGTAGTGCACAAATTTTTGGGAAACTTCAGAATAACAGCACGAAGAAAGGAGTAGAACATTGTTAAAGTGGAAAAGTTTATCCTTTTCTACCGATTTGGGTGTCGGGTTTTTTTTTTTTTTTTTTATTTGATGGAGTCGATGGAAGAGTCAAAGTTGCAACACGATTCTTTTTTTTATTTTTTTATTTTTTCATCTTTTTTATGGAAGGAGAAGAGGAAATGTTGCGAAATATCGAGAGCGATGGAGATGCTTTATGAATAAATTGTTACTTGTCTTGATATTTTAAAAATCACTTAAAAGGATTTCACTTGCGTTGCCATACTTGAGGGTTTTCTTTTACTAAAAGAGAGAAGGGGCTAAAGTTGGAGAATTCTTAAGAGGCTAGTTTGAAGTTATCAAAGAAAGTGTTTTTAGAAATTTGTTTCGCAGACAAAGCGATTTGATAGGTATCAGTAAAACGAAAGTTATCAGTTGAGAAAGTAACTGCATCAATAAGTAGAGATAGTGCAGTGATTATGTGCATGAAAATATCAGACTGTCTATCAGGGGTTCTATAAATATAAAACAAAAGCACTATTGCCCTCGCTCGTCCGTCTGTCCATCTATTGACCTTTTTGTTATTCGTTCCTAGATCCTGAGCTTTATACTAAATATGTAAAGTGTTGTGATTTGGCTTAACATTGTGACTAATACCACTTTACTAGTGGTATACAAAGTTCAGCTAAGCGAAGTATCTCTGTCTCTCGCTCTATCGTATGTATATATGGTATATTTACCTAGTAACATGTGAGTTATTTGTGAGATATGATACTGGATAATATAATAGGCTGGTTTTGGACATTGAAGGTACAATTTGGTGCAACCATGTGAAACAATTTTATTCAACTAAAAGTACAGAAAAAAAATTATTAAAAGTGAGGAAAAAAAATAATAAAAAATTACAATGCACTCTCGATTTTTGCAAACCTCGGTATTTGCAACCCACGTAATTGATTTATTTTTTTAGATTTTTGCAACAAATCCAAAAAAAGTTCTCGATTTTCGCAACGTTCCTTTGCTTCTAATCTGGGATCAAATTTTGTTAGAAAGACATCACAACAATGCTTAACCATATGTTTCCAGATGAAAACTTTGGCAGTGATGACATCTCTGAATGGATCTCCGAGAATTTGCAAAACGTAGAAGCCCGAGAGGAAAAAGACGTTTCTGTTGATAGTGCGGAAATGGATACGTATTATTCATATACAGCCCAATGTGAAATTAGAAGACGCAATAAAATGCTTCACCACATACTTACAGTGGGCAGAACAAAATAAGCTCACCATTGAAGAAATGATTCAACTGTAAAAAATACGCGATGAGGCTGTTGTCAAGCGATCTTTTGCAAAACAACTGCAAGCCAAAATTTCATTTTCTTTTTAAAACTTAACCTGTACATTAATATTTATTTATTTACTTGCATCTGAGTGTCTGGCGGTCTTCCGACACTCCTAGATGTTTTTTGGGTAAGTGATAAGAGGAAAGTAGTTCTTTATGATCAACTTTCAGCTCCAGTGTTCTCGAAGCATGATCTGATATATCTTGCTATTGTAAAATCCTATAAATACACAGATTTTAGGAATATTGAGTATCCTTTACTAGAGGAGCATGCAAGAAGTGTAATCTGGGAAAATATTTATTACTTGTCGTCATCTAATGGACAGTTCCAATTTCTTAATAAAAACATCAATATTGTGTACAACCGTCATGTAGCCTTGAAAACCAATATTGTTGAACCCAAAAAATAAACCATGGTGAACTGCACGTATCCGAAGACTTATGTTGCAACGTGATCAAGCATATAACCGTTGGAAGAGATTTCGTCTAGATGAATTCCGACGTACGAGTACATACTGCTCCCTTCGCAACAGGGTTGTTATGGAAATCCGTAAGACCAAAGCTGAAGTATTTTCAAGCCGGCTAAACCCCACCCTATGCGGTTGACAGCTATGGAATAACCTCCGCAGCATCGGCTTAGGGAAGTCCAAGTGCAAACAGACCGAAAATATTGTTTTCAATGTTCTTAATAACAAATTTGTATCTGCAACCTCACAACCACAGAATTCTATGAGGGGTTCTTCTAGTCTTTCAGCCGGTGAAACTTTATCGTCTCCAACGGAGGCACTTCGTTTCGGCTTTAGAACGGTAGACTGTGCTAAAGTGGTTGAAAGTCTCCTCTCAATCAAGTTCGCAGCTGTAGGACGGGACCCATACTGGTCAAAATTATGCGTTTCGTAAAGATTACAAAGAAGTTTCACAAGATGGTTTATCAGGGTCTGAAGATTTACTTTCAGCTACTGTGGACGTGCCTTTTATATCCCATTATACAGGCCTTAAATATTAACTTTGACACATGGATTGTAATAATTGTACCAAAATAATACAATACCCTATAAAGTATATACGTACATATATAGGTACTTATACATACAATATATAAATGATCAGTACCGTCAGTCAAGTCTATTGAGCCGTGTGGTAATACCTTTCGTCCGCCCGTTTCTCTGTTCGTATTTCATCAGATGAATTACCCATTAAAAGAGGCACAATGCTTCGCTTTTTCGGTAAATCATACACTTTTGATATCCGCCTACGGACTTAATAAAAAGATTTTCAATATTCTTTCTAGAAATTAAAAAAAGTACCCTCATAAATTCAATTGTATCTTATATTTTGTAATTTATGTATGGTTCTCCATACAAGTCTCAGGGTGCATGATAGCCGTGCGAAGAGCTAAGTACCAATTGTTAAGTTTTATGCCATCATCACGACAGTGCGGTCGGGAAAAGTAATAGAAGAAGGATAGCGATGTATGTCATGTAAGTGGAAGGGCAGGCATAATATATAAGAACCACACTGGTAGTGAAATTCTGATAGACAACTTGTAGGTACAATAATGAATGTTAGAGGAATCCAGTGCAGTATTCGCAAAAACAAGCAGCAACTTTGACTATTATATCAGAAATTCTTATGTAGGCCATCCAATCCTAAACAATGAAGTTTTTAAGGTTTTTCTATGAAATTAAAATTAAGCGAAAATGATAGATAAAACTAGCTTCCGTCAATTCTATACAAGATAATGTCAAGTCAAATGCAGGAGTTAGGAAGGTGAATATTCTCTTCACAGACTGAAGACCAATTAAAGAGACCCTTTCCATCTTTTATTTTTCAGAATTTTTCGGAGTTCAAATATCTGTCGTCTGGTCTGTTTCTTGATTATACTCGTACTCGTATGTTCGATTATATAACAGCCAAAGGGTTTAAAATCAACTGAATGACTTATAAGCTTGCATGCAGCTCACATTCCAAGCTTGCATAATACATTTACGTTTAAATTTTTCCTTTAGATGCCATCAAAAATATCTATTATACCAAGTGCAGAGCCCACGCTTAAATTTTAGTTTATATATGTATGTATATATGCAGGCTTGTTCCATTTAATGCAAAAAAATGCTTCATCAATAATTCATTAATTAATGTCGATTAAAATGCAAATTAGTTATTGTCACTCAATTTGTGGAAACATGGGATTATAAAATGTTTAATTGCTAGATGGTAATTATTAAACATAATTAGAATTTATTCAAAGGCCTAAAGAGAATGTTTTAGGTATGTGTGAATTTGAGAGACGCAGTTGCTGTACCACTCCTAATGAGGCTTATTGGTTTAGGACCAGGTTCGCTCTGGATTGTAGTGCGACCTAAGTAAACTAAGTAAGCTAAGATCTCTAAGAAAAGAAACTTGGTAGAGTGTGCAAACTGAAAAGGGGATAGTCGCGCTTCCTAAAGTCACGGATGTAGTAGCGAAAATAATTAGAAATTGCCACTGTTAGTAAGTCCTGCTTCCACATCCTCGTGGTGCCATCTGGGAATTTCTCTGGAAATTGCGAAATGAAGACGACGGATAGCGAGCCTTCTGCGACACAAAACAAGATAAGTGTCGGTTGGTGTGTGGCACAGCGAGCCTCAACCGTAAAAAACTCAATTGCTTCGAAACGGACTACAACGCTTCGGATACGGACGGATACTTTGTTGACGACCTTTAGCTATCGTACACGGACAACAATCGGTTTTTGGAACGTTAAGACCCTCATGGGCTCATTCCAGGAAGGGCCTCTAAACGCTAGATTCTCTCAATTAGAGAGTGAGTTCACGCGGTATAATATAGATATCTTGGGGCTGAGTGAAATAAAATGGAACTATGCGGGAGAATATCACTCCCCAAAAAAACACTATCATGCTCTACTATGGTAGACTACCTAGAAACGGGGGAGCTCCGGAGTTGGACTGATGTTAATTTTAGCCTCACGAAGCAGCCTCATATCCTGGGAACCTCATTGTGACCGGATATTGGCGACTAGATTCCAGAGTAGAGTAAGAAAATTACCATCATACAGTATTATGCTCCGATCGAAGACGCGACTGAGGATGATACAATTTTTATAGTCATTTATGTTCTGTCTACAAAAAAGCGCCTAATGGTGACATCGCAATGGTTGTTTAGAATTAAAAAATGTTTTTGAAAAACAGACCCTAAGTCTGTACTCATAAATTAAATTCTCTTTTTGCTATGTGATTCCTGGTCCCGGTCATAGCTCTTCGCATTCGATTTCTGATACCTTAGCTGCTTAAATCGCATCATTCGACTTACCATGCAAATTCCACGTCCCACTTCATGACTTCAAATTACAGTAGCGAGCACTCAATTTTTTATATAAAGCACTTGCGCGCTATCGCACAGTGCAACTGTGTACAATGCAAGCTAGAAAAGTCATAATCATCATTCTTGGAATTTGTTTTGGTCAGTTCGCTTTGAACCTCGTTCTGAAGCTCATGGCGTGGTATCGGTTACTCAACACTCTGCATGTGTGGAACATATTCGATTTGTTTTGATGGACACAAAGCAATGAATCAGATACGATGATTGGGGACCTGGAAATAACTTTTTTACCACTGGATTTTCAGTCAGTTCTTGTCTCTCGCCGCCTTCACTTTAAAGCTTCTTTAAATAAAGAATTAATTTTGTAAAACCAACTATTGGTCTCCAAGAAATTTTATTTTTTATTCTCATATATTTCCGAACTTGGCTAACAAATCAGTTAACCAACACTTTGGAACTTGAACAAAACAGTTAATCAACAATGGTAATTGGGGGTTTCAACGCCAAGGTAGGAAGCGACTATACTATGTGTTTAGGACTAGATTAACAACGCACTTGCCGAGTGTTCAGTATACATCTATAATGTTGAATAATAGGTACACGAAATAGAAATGAAAGATTGTACAATTTTTATTATTCGATTTTAACATTTACAATAAAGCAACTGAACAGGTTGACAGTCGAACAGCAAGAGAGCGAAACAGATCTTCATTTCATCAAAAGAAGTCAATATACAAATTTAAGTAAACAAGTTACAGATATAATATGTTACATTGAATTCAGAGATTATAAGGACAATTGCTCTCACATGAAAATTATAGCGTAAATAAGAAAAACTTCGTTTTTTATGACTCTTAGTATCAAACACTATGCTTAAGCATTTGATTGGAGTTTACGGTCTTGGTGACCGGAATGACAACGGTATGTGACAATGACCAGCATGTGGGCTTCTGCAATACCAACCGCCTAGTTATTAGAGGTACACTATTTAAGCATAACATGTGCTTTAAAATCAGTTAGGTCTCAACTGAGAGGCAGCGAACATCTCACATCACAAGTGCAGAGAAGTGTAAGATGGAACAAACGTCAGTACATCGACTCGTTTGCCTCAAGGGCTGAAGTAGCAGTAAGCAGGTGTGACAGTAGGATTCTCTATGACATCACCAAAGAGCTCATTGGTGGTCGGAACTCCAAACAAAATCCAATGAAGAGTAAAGATGGTAACCTTTTGATTTCGGATGAGGATCAACTCACTAGACGGAGAGATTGTTTTGCTACAGATCTTAACCACTTAGAAGATGGTGATATGATCCCGAACTTTAATGAGTCTTCCGAAGCAAAAAATTCCACTGGACCGGATCGTCAAGCTCCCAAAAAAGGAAAATTTGATGGATGCAAACCACGCTATTCAGTGACCCCAAACGTTTCTACCACTTCATTAATGCCAAACGGAAATCCGGCAGCTATCCATCTACTTTGAAACTTGCTGATACATCTTCGGCAGACTCCATCACAATCGCAAACCTGTTTACTCATTTTTTCAGCCAATCATTTACGGATAACGTTACTCGACTTGATCATAGCTACTTCCGCTACTTAAACAACTGTCCCCAAACCTCCTTAGTCACAATTGTTATAACCCCGGCGGCGCTATTAGATAAGATTAGCAAACTTAAGGACGACTACTCCCTTGGGCCTGATGGCCTGCCCGCTATAGTTGTGAAAAAATGCGTGAATCATTTAGTACAACCCCTTACTACAATTTTCCAACTATCTACTTCGCAGGGAGTTTTTCCCGAAATTTTGGGAAATTCCTATATAATCCCCACTCAGAAAAAAGGTTGTAAAAGTGAAATTTCCAACTACCGGCCCATCGCTAAACTGTTCCGCATACTTAAGCTCTTTGAAAGCATTGTTTATTGATGTATCTGGCACTCTGTGCGTTTTGGAAGATGGTAATGAAGTTGATGTTGTTGCCACCGACTTCAGCAAAGTCTTCGACAAAATTTCGCATGCAATCATTCTCTTCAAATTTAAAGCTCTTAGTTTACAATCGGGGTTCATTTCATAGATTAAATCCTACTTCAGTATAAAGTCCTCTTCAGGTCTTCAATCTGTGATCCTTATAAAGCAACATCGGGAGTCCTCAAGGCAGTCATCTTGGCCCAATGATCTTCATTTTGATAATAAACGATGTCGACTGTATCATCAACGATTCCCACCTTTCTATATACGCTGATGATATGAAAATCTTTAGACCTATATCATTCCCTGCCGACTCTCTCTCTGCAAGATGATTTGAACTGATTTTTAGTCTGGTGCCGTAATAATTTTTTAGAGCTCAACGTCAACAAGTGTCAAGCTATTACATATTTCCGTAAGTGCATCCGACCATCCGCTAGAGTCTACTCTATTTGCGGTGAGCCTATGCCCTCTGTCTCTTCACTGCGCGATTTGGGTGCTATCTGTGATAGGGAACTCAACTTTCGTTCCCATATTGATAACATTATCAACAAAGCTAATTCTGCGCTCGGTTTCTTTAAACGATGGTCCAAAGAATTCTCAAAACCCTATGTTACAAAGTCATTATACATCACATTCGTCAGACCCCTCCTTGAGTATGCTTGCCAGGTATGGTCACCTTACTATGAAATCCATATCTTGCGAATCGAAGCCGTCCAGCGTAAGTTCCTTCGCTTTGCCTTACGAGGTCTTCCTTGGACTGATAGTTACAATTTACCCCCTTACGCGGACCGTTTGAAACTAATCAATTTACAGTCTCTCGGTAAACACCGGGAAGTTGCTGACATCTTGTTTATTCATCAGTTATTAGCTGGTGACATTGATTCCCCCGCGCTGCTACATCTGATCTCTTTCAACACCAACCCACGCAATCTCAGATCCTCACCTCTCTTTCGTCTTTCTACTCACCGGACCAATTATGGATATCATGAATAAATGTCCAGAATGCTCTGTGGCGCTAATCGCATTCAAACTACTTTTGACTTTCTCCCTAGCAGAGCCTCATTAAGAAACGACATTCAATCCCATAATTCCTCCTGATAGTTTTTAAGCTTTAGTTTAAGTCTAGTTAAGTTAAGTTAAGTTTAAGTTAGGTTAAGCGCCAATTTTGTTAGTTTTAAGTTTAGCGTTAAGTTCGCTTGCATTAAGCTTGAATAAATAAACCCATTGAGGAACATTTAGATTCAATTCCCGACCTGCCTGCCATTTTTTTGATTCTCTTGCATCGACCACATAAACACCTTGCGGATCATAATAGAACAATGCGTCGAGTATGAATGGTGCAGCATTGATGGAAGGTATTAATTGAATTCGATGAACTATGACAACCTATCTTAAGCACCTCGATTACGCAGATGGTGTGGTGCCTGCCTACTTTCACATCGGATAATGGACCGGCATCTGATGACCCGAAAAAGCTGAGTCAAACAAAGTGGGGCTTACGATAAAAACAACCAAAGCAAAAGCCATGAGCACGAAAATGAAAATAAACTTCTTAAATGTAATGTACTTTTTTTCCCCCCCGAGGGTAGGTGCAAATCTTCAACAAGACACTATGAGGATCGCCAGCACGTTCTCATAGTAGTGTGGGATTATTACCCACTAAAAAACCTCCCTTCAAAACAGACTTGTTTTCATTTTTACTACAACTAAGTATTCAACTTATCAAGTAATTTTTATTTCACGAAATAATGACGTTTTGCAGGTACCTTCTCACTAGAAGTTCCTGCCAGCTCCGCAGTTTAGACGCGGTTACTTAATGCGCTAAGTCTAAAGGTTTGGTTCTTTGTATACGGCGTAGTAAATTTCTTTCATGCAAAAATTGGAGGACTTTCTAGTCGTGTTTTATGCTTTCTCGCGTAGCTTTCGATTTCATCTTCGATTGTTTTAATGCAGAGATCTCTGTGGATATCGCTATTTCTGACATACCATGGCGCATTAACAATACCACTTAGCACTTTGTTTTCATAAGATTGTACAATTTAAATGTTACTTATTTGGGTACCGAGAGTTGTATACCATATGTCCACACTGGCCTTAGCACTTGCTTATATAAAATCAAGCTTAGAATATTTTCCAAGTAACTAATACTTTTCTCTATATTTATTATCTAGTTCTTTGCTTTTTTTCTTTACATGCGCTTTCCATTTCAGCTTTGCATCAAGTGTCATTCCTAGATACTTAGCTTCATTTGCAAACGGAATTTGAACCGAGTTTGAAAAGATATTTTCTTATAAGTAAAATTTACATGAATAGATTTGGTCTCGTTGAGTGCGATTCGCCCAATCTTTGTCTATTCATTTACTCTATCCAAAGCTTCTTGCAGTTTTTCTGTAGTATCTTCGACCGTTTTACCTATTGCCAAGATAGCAGTGTCGTCGGCAAATGTAGCTAGCTCAGTGCCTTCTACTTGCGGTATAACATGAGTGTATAATAGATATAAAACTGGACCAAGAACGCTTCCTTGCGGCACCCCATCCATTATTTCCTTAAAATCAGAATATTCGTTTCCACATTTGACGCGAAATAGTCTATTCGTAAGGTAGTTTTTCAAAATACTATATAGGTGCTCTGGTAGAACTTGTCGTAATTTAAACTTTACGCCTTGCCAGATGCCGGACCTTGTCAAAGGCTTGAGAGACATCAAGGAATACGCTTGAACAAATCTGTTTTTCTTCAAAAGATTTCTCGATTGCATGTGTTATTCTATACACTTTTTCAATTGTAGAATGCTTACTTCTGAATCCGAATTGGTGATCCGGAATGAGATGCCTTTCTTTTATTACCTGCTGTATTCGTCTTATCAATATTCTCTCGAACACTTTTGATATAATTGGAAGAAGCGAAATCGGTCTATAAGACGTTTTGCATTCGGCGATTTTCCGGGGTTAAGGACCATTATGATTTCGGCGACTTTCCATTGACTAGGAACATATTCTAGTCTAAGCGCGGCGTATATAATGAACAGAAGCTTAATTAGAGCTTTTCTTGGTAGGGCTTTAAGAACCTCGTCCGTAATTAGGTCGTATCCAGGTGCCTTCTTAAGTCTAAGTTTCTTTATTTCTTCATTAAGTTCGGTAAGTGTTGCATTTCTTATTGCACTATTGGCTATATACTATATATATTTTTTTTTTTAATAAGAGGTTGTCCTGAACTAAAGTTTGGAGAGGGATGTGATGTGTATCGCATTAGCTGATAATTTTTTTATTTTTTTTTTATAAAAAAAAGGAAACCCAAGTTCCAGAGCAGTAAGACTCTCCGGTCCGTTGTACTACCAGGCGGGAACCTTTCTTTGATACAGTGGTTGGAAAAACGTTGATGTTATTCATTTTCCATTTTATACTCGCTATTCCCCGCTGGTGCATTCTACCACCTTAGCTGATGATAGTATCGAGCAAGATGTCATCAGAAGGATCTGCAAACACAAGTATGTGAAATACTTTTCAAGATATGGCGAAGCAATGCCATTAGCACAAGCACATGTGGGTGTATTATATAGAATGTAATCGCCACTCTGCCAAGCAGCCTGTAATCATTTGCCAATCATGCCTACGAAACATTTTAAGGGTATTTTTGCCTAGATTTATTTCTACCCAACCCAAGGCATCATCATTCATCAAATTGACCGTGAGTTGGTCGATACGAAAGGGCGATAGTTGAGAAGGAATTACGGAACCTGAGAAAGAATTGTAGAGAAATCAAGTGCATTGAAATTACACTTAATGCACATGGGCTTAGTGGAGATGACAAGGCGAAACATGAAATAAGGAGAAAGAAGAAAATGTTCAGGTATTAGTATTTTTTTAAATTTCCTTATTTTGTTCCCAATCATTTTGAGGCCTTCCTTATTTTATTGATGGCCTCTATAAGCAATTCTAGCTTAATTTAAATTAAACGCTATTTTTTTTACAAATATTTGCACAATGAAAAGCAAATAAAACCCAAAAAAAAAAAATGCATTAGGGATAAAGAACCAGACAGTACTTTATCGTCTTCTTCTTCTTTTTTTTCTTCCTTTTATCAGCGAGGTTATGATCCGAAAACAAGGGATCACAACCCTCCCACTTCACCGCATTTCTACTGATCCGCCTGTGGGGTTCGCCTATTTGACCTTTATCGTCTATATAGGTTTATCACCAAATCCAGCTCATTAAATACAAACTATGAGTAAGAAATAAAGACAGACTAACCTAACAATTGGTGTCGATTTTGCCAGCTAAAAAAAAAACGGTTAATGCCGATTGAAACGTATTTTGTTAGCAATTTCACATTCGAAGAGGGTTAGACAATCAGAAAAAAGAAATAAATATGTCTACACATCCAAACAGCCAGACGACTATTTAATTAAAATTGAACTCAGAAATCGAAAACTGCCCTTGTTATTAGAGTTACTTGAATGTCCAGGGTGGCATGTAATGCAATCAATATCTCTTCAATTGGCGCCATAAACGTTCACTGGGGTAATGCAACTGACTCCAGTTTAAGGGTAGGCGCATCGATTTGCATGTTTTATGCAAATTCAATTCCACCCAGTGGGCAAGTCGGCGGACATTTGAAACCAGGCACTTGTCCATATTCAGTACAATACGAAAAATGTCCCACCTACGGGTGATAAAATTACACTTAATTTGGGGATGCGATTGCAGGACTCTGCCGCAATCCTTAAACAGGGCGCAACGATGGGTTCAAATTTGATTTGAAGGGATCGTGTAAATACTAGACAGACAGTATGTAATTACTTCTCCATCAACTGTGAGTACTCCTCCAATCGTCATCGGTCCTAGAGAAAACCCTTCGGGTTTGACGAAAATCTGAATATATGCATAATTTCATGTTCGGTCAATTTACTGTCCTATTAATTCGATTGAATATTCTAAGCGAGAGTAGACCAAGTTGTGGGTCCAGTGGCGGCGTAGAGTAACGGAATCAAAAACCGTTACCAGCAGATACCTTTTTTGCTGTATAAAAAAATAGGACTGTATCCAATCAACCTAATCGGATCGAAGGGATTTACCAGTGTGAACCGTAAAAAATACTATCAGACCGAAAAGGACGATGACGAGGACGTCAATGGATACATGGCAGACCAGAGCAACGCTCGTACATTTGTTAACAGTTTGAACTGTTCAAATATTGTCGTAGCTCGTTCAATCGAAGTTCATTTAATGTAGGACAAATTGTGCACACAGATGAGTCACCCACACATCCGACATAAGGACATCTTCCCACATTGTGGACACTCTGCCACCGGGATGTAACGACCGAAACCATCCCTCAATGTCGCATTGTGTGAGGCTGAGGTGTCGTCTTCAAACCGAATGCCGGACCTAGCATATTGCATATTTTGGAGACCTGTGTCCCGGCCATCAAGGTTTGTGGTGTGAAGTACGATAAAGGATACGAACCATAGCCCAAAACCAGGCAACATTCAATTGACTGATTTTATTGGTTTATGTTAATTTTCCTGATCGAAAGCGTGGTGGTAGTTGGCAGTGATGATGGTGGTTCTTCGGATAGGTGCTGAAGGACTCTTGTGCAAATAGTATGTGATGTAGCTAGTCCTGAACGTGCACATGTTCGGCATTGAGTTCCTCTATGTGAACATCCATCAGAAATGGAAATGGGACAGCTATCGAAGAGAAGAACGCTTGTACTTGGTTTGGTTTCCATTAACTCGTGGAGGGAAATTCGATGACAATTAACTTTTGCTGCAGTTCGTTGCCAATGTCCTTCTCGAGTAGGGTTTTATTGTCGAAGATTTTCATTTTATTCAGCTTTATTAAAAAAAAAAAAAATGTTTTTTTGGTTTCCTTTCTCATCTGTATTCCAAACGTATTGTGTGCAAATGGAACACCATTTACTTTGGGTAACCGCTGGATGACGATGCTAAGGATTTGTGCTTTTACCTGCATTTTACCTTTTAATCAATACCAGCTTAATATTTGATTAGAAGAGGATGAAGGACTGCATAACTCAGCATGTTCATCTCAAGTTTATGAGTAAGAACGTCAGAATATTTGATGTAAACACATTTCGGTTAAATATCTTCGAAGTTGTAAAGTTATTTCTGGAGAGAAATAGCGGCTGTAATGGATCCCACGGCATTTATGGCGACACGTGTAAACATTTATGGATTTCGACGACAAAGTTTGGCTTTCTATTACTTTTATCTGATTTCGATGTATATTGAGTGCCTAACGTCACAGCTCTCATTATGAAACATGATTTAATGCCGATAGCAGTTAGATATAAGCTACTGATTAATAACTCCTTACATATACAGAGTGTGTTTGTTTTTAAGTAGGGTCGCATTATTTCTTAGAAATGTTTGCTGTCACCTTTTCAAAACGTATGACCAATTCACTGGTTCCTAATCCGTTCATTGGTAAAGATGTTCGTTAGAGATACGGATGATTTGAAAAATCTTCAGAATGTTTCGTAGACATCTATTAACGAATGTTGCAGCTTTCTTGCGATAGTTGTGGTAACTTTTTAAGTGTTGCACCTACAAAACAGCACGAATTTAACGTAGAAGTGAAACAGTTTTATCTTGTTGTTCAAGCTGATTGTATTATTGTGGCATATTTTGGAGAGCATTCCTAATGTTTTCACCATCAGTCAAGACAATATTCCCAATATACTGGAAATTCTCCACTCCCTTTACTGGTTGTCCAGCAATGCATACATAAGCTAATAAGATTGTTCTAACAAGGGGAAACAAAACATATGTGTACGTAAGTAAAGTAAGATATGGTGGTGTACACTGGCCTGAAAATGGAATCTTATTTTATTGAAGAGCCTTGACAATTGAACTCAAGTCAGATTCTTTTAACATGAAAGAGAGTTCCTCGATACTTAATAAGCATTGAAATACGAAAGATGTTATGGTTAAACACATTTAATGTGTTTAACATACGTTGATGTTCCTCTTCTACGGCCGAATAGAAGGGACGTGAGTTAGGGAACGAATATGAAAAACTGAGAGTACTGTCATCAGCGAAGGAATGGAGTGGATTAGAAGTTGCAGACAAGAGCTCATTTATGAAAATGAGAAAGAGAGTCGCAGACAAAACGAAGCCCTCGGGAACAGCAGCATTTATATGGTAATTTACAGACTTGAAGCCGTCCAAGACAACTTGTATTGAACGACCCGAAAGGTAGTTTCCAATCCATTAAAGAAGAGAGTCATCGATGCCATATGCACGCATTTTCGCCTAAAGAGCCTGATGCCAAACTCTGTCAAATGCCTTAGAAATATCGAGGCATATGAAGAGATTGCTGCTGCTACGAAAACCGTACTGTTGGCCATTGAGGATTTTTCGCGAATCAAGATATTTCATGAGCTGACGATTTATCAGGGTTTCCATAACATTGGAAAGAAGGGATGTAAATGCAATGGGTCAGCAATTGGACGGGGAGGAAGATTCGTCTTTTTTAGGGACGGGCTGAACAAATGCTGTTGTCCATCTTTTCGGAAAGAGCCCAGAAGAAGAATAGGAAAGACAGAAAAGCTTGCGCAGAGGTTTTGCCAGCGTAGAAGAACACTTCTTCAGAACTATGGGGGAGATACCATCTTTCAGTGGATTTGTGTGATTTACCGAAAAAGCATTAACGATGGATCCGTCTAGGTGAGATTTCCAGTTCAGTTTCAGGGTTACTCTCAGATATTTAGTTTCCTTTGAGATATTTAGTTGAACGTTATTAAGAAATAGCACTACGTACAACTCCCTCTGCGGCACTGGACATTATCTCTCATCAGATACCCCTTGATATATTTAGCAAGCAAATGGCAGCGAGTGCAGCCGTTTGCATTGAAGCTACCCAACAGTGGTCAAGAAAAGAATTTGGTCACTCCTCTCTCCTTCCGTCTACCAAATCATTGTAGCGTGTTCCAGGCAGAAATAATGGCGATTAAGGAGGTCTTATCTTGGCTAAAGAAAAACATAATATCCGCTAAGCACATCCGTATCTTTACAGATAGCCAAGCTGCAATCAAATCCTTGGAATCGATCTCTATAAATTCAGTAGTAGCCATAGACTACCATTCGTCTCTTAAGGAGGTGTCGGAGCAGTTTAATATTCACCTCTGTTGGGTGCCGGGGCATAAGGATATTTCGGGGAATTGTAAGCCTGACGAACTCGCCAGAATAGAACAACTGTACCCATCCTTCCAGACAAGGATAATCTAGGTATACCAATCGCTACTTGTAAATTTAAATTCAAGCTGGATACAATCGAAAGAATAAATCTTAGGTCGACAAGCGGCATGTCTAGCGACTAAGCAGATATGGCCCAAGTTGGATCTGAAACGCTCTAAGAAATTGATTTCTCTCAATCGATTGCATATTGGCTCTATTATAGGTGTAATGACAGGACACTGCCTAATAGGCAAGCACGTAACAGGCTTATGAGGGTGTATATTTAATGACTTTTGCAGAAACTGCATGGATAAAGAAGAGGAAGAAACTATTTCTCACTTTCTTTGTGCATGTTCAGCTCTCTCCCATAGAAGAAAGCTTCACCTAAGAGCGTTCTATTTTAACGATTTAGGCGATCTGATAGATTTAGACATCAGGAGCCTCCTTCGCTTCATCAGATGTTCTAATTGGTTCTAGCGAGCAGGCTGAGATTACATGATCTTTCGTGGTACCACAACGGACCTTTCTTGGTCTATGTGTGTTGGCGTAAGCTGGCAGCCACTTCAACCTAACCTAACCTAACCTATTAAGAAATAAGGTTTGAGAATTTGGTAAATGGAATGATGATAGTTTCGGTGGTGTTGACTTTTAACCCTTCTGACTGGCACCATGGGGGGGCGCCGTGGCGTAAGTGGTTAGTGTGTCGGATCACTACGCGTGAGGTTCCGAGTTCGAATCCTACAAAACACCAAAAAGTTTTTTCACGGTCCCACCTCTCGCGAGCGTCTGACAAACATCCGAGAGTATTGTTGTCTCGAAAAAGCTTCTCAAATCGCCGTTCAGATACGGCACTAAACTGTAGGTCCCTTCCATTCGTGTGAAAAATATAACGCACACAACATGAGTGGTTGCGAGAAGCTAGGCCCTGGCACTTAAAGAGCTGTTGCGCCAAATATTTATTTGTTATTTTTTGACTGGCACCATTCATTTATTTTGTTAAGTGTATTTTGCATAAGTCTAGCGATACTGTACTCTTGAGTGCAATTTTTTAATATGACTAAGTCATCGTTGTAACCTTGTGTTAAGAATCCATGATTGTTTAGGTCATTAAGAACTTGGTCTACTACGATAGACCATAGTTGGGGGGATATAACACCGCCTTGAGGACAACCTTTGGTGATACTAATGGGGAGTGCAGTGCGGTTAAAATACTGATATGACGGATTAAGTGTTTTTTTTTTATAGTTGACGAAACCTTAGGGGTCTTAGAGGTTAGGTAATGGCCTCTGCCGATGACGTTATCACGCTGTAATTACGAGCACTATTAAGCGAAATTCAATAGTTGAGTCAGCGCCCAATGTATTGGGCTCTTTCTCTCTCTCTCTCTCTCTCTCTCTCTCTCTCTCTCTCTCTCTCTCTCTCTCTCCTTTCCAACATCCGCAGTGTGCAAATATTTGATGGGTATTCATAACCGCATAACCGATTTGAAAATATATCTATATCGAAGTCGTAGAAGACATCAAAGTAGCTTGAATTATTTTATTGACTAGTAATTATCCTACCCACAACTATCCTTCTAAATACATAGACATACATACATAAAATTAAAAAAAAAAAAAAAAACATTCGTCTGGTCCAAGTTCATTTGAATGCAGAACAATATAATTCACAAAATTCACCTACAACCTTACATCGTGCTCTAATGCAACCTACCAGCAAAAGAGCACCCAGCCGATAAAGAATAAAATAATTACCTCCATGTACGAGAAGAGGTCTGTGGCTACCCAAACAAGCACTTCGCAATTGATTCATTCATTGCGGATCCAAATGTATCCAGGACTCAAATAGGGAACACGCCTTTCATGACACGAAGTACTCCACTGCTGCCAGCTCAAATCCTGCTATTGCCATTCTACTATGTCGCTCTACCCACAAGGTCTATATGATTTATAAAGTTCTCCTGCTAACTTTTCAAACAGAATCAAACATTTTCAGCCGGCCTCATAAATTTCTTATTCATATGAGGACCGTATGTATGTCTACATGCAACCGGAAGCTGAAAGACGATGACGAAGAGGAAGCCATCGTTCACCTGCTGTGTGACTGTACGGACGAGTGTCGTGCGGTGTAACTTTCGGTTTTAGGCTCAAACTTTCATACATAGTCAAGACTTTGCCCTGGTGATGATAATGATCCCATCCTTTTATCTTCTGATTTGTGGCTCTGTATTGGGATGCATCTGTGCTGTGCACTTTAAGGAAATGGCAAGTGCCAGTTGCCACATAAGTATTATGCATTTATTCTGTTCTTCTAACCTCCAGGAACATCAGCATGGAAATGTGGAGAAACGCAAAGACAACACTAAATGAAGCCCTATTCGTATGAAGGAAATCTCTCTACGTGGTGGCATCTTTAGTGCATGACGTTGTAGTTTAAGATACCAGAGGCGGTGTGAAGGAAATGCATGAAATTGGGCGAAAAGTTGCTTAAGTTTTTTTTATGGGCTTTCCATTAGAGTCTGCTGTGGAAAATGGAGCAAACTTCTTAGGACTTTGAATAATTTAGGAGAATTTCATAAAATGGTATTATGTGACTTTATCGTCATAGTCACTAAGTGAACATTGTGCTTGATGATCTTTGTGCATAAAATGATATGTGTACCTAGGGTAATAGTGCAAGAGATCACTTAACAAGAAAATTTAAATTGATGCAAATTGTAAGCTTTTGACAGCATTTTATTGACTGATTAGGAAGACATAGGTAAATCATTATAAAATTTACAAAGTATGGATTTGAAAGATTTTAGTTACACCGATCATAGTTGTTGTGATAACAAGGATTCAACACATTACTTCATACATTTTCCGGAGCATTTTAGAGCATACACCAATTCATCTCTAAGATTTGGCTAGCCGGATGTATGCCTGATGAATGGAAACTCAGCATCGTTTGCCCGATCCACAAGAAAGGAGACCCCATCAACTGCGCCAATTATAGAAGCATCAGTCTCCTTAACATTGCATACAAGATCTAAAATAAAAAAAGATAAATATTTGGCTTCTCGCAACAACTCATGTTGTGTGCGTTATATTTTTTCACATAAATGGAAGGGACCTACAGTTTAGTGCCGTATCCGAACGGCGATTTGAGAAGCTTTTTCGTTCAACAATACTCTCGGATGTTTGTCAGACGCTCGCGAGAGGTGGGACCATGAAAACTGCATACAACATCTTTTCCGCGATATTGAGTGAACGCCCGAAACCTTTCATCTACAGCCTAATTGGCCCCTATCAATGCGGTTTCAGTCCAGGAAAGTCCACCATCGATCAAATCCTTCCTTCATACTTTGGTAGATCCTGGAGAAATCCCAAGAAGTCCAAATCGATACTCATCATCTCTTTATCGATTTCAAGGCCGTCTGTGACAGCATAGAGAAAAGCTATTTAGAGCCATGTCTAGTTTTGAAATCCCTGCCAAATCTTGTTCGTCTGTGCAGGATGACGATGGAGAACGCTGGCTGTTCCACCAAGGTTGGTAATGACTTCACTGAGACCTTTGATGTCAAAAAAGGTTTTAGATAAAATGACGCGCTGTCATGTGACTTTTTTAATACCGTACTTCAACGGATTGTGTGGAACTCACAAGCCAAAAACAGAGGCACACGCCGACAATATTGACATAATTGGAAGGACTCAGCGGGTCGTCACTATTGCGTTTGCAAGCATTGAAGCAGCTCAAATAGGTTTAGCGATTAAAGAGGGCTATGCTGTCGACGAAGAGGGACAACCAACACCGATAAATTGGACAGAACGTCACAGTGGGCAGCTGCAACTTCGAGGTAGTAAGGGACTTTGTCTACCTTGGCTTTGCTATAAATTCTGAAAGCGACATCACCGCAGAAATAAAGCGAAGAATAACTCTTGTCAATCACTGTTCTTTAGGGCTAATAAGGCAATGCAACATTAAAGCACTATCTCGAACAACTAAGGAGACTCTATATAAGACCTTGATCATCACAGTCCTTCTTTACTGCGCTGAAACATGGACTTTATTGAAAGCGGATAAAGATATCCTTGGTCGGTTTACGAGAAAAATTCTTCGATAAAAATTCGAAGATATTCGGTCCCGTTTGCATTGATGGGTTTTGGATAGGATTTAATGTCAAATTATACGAACTGTACAGCGACATCGACCTAGTGACAAAACTGCGTATTGGACGTTTGAGACGGCTGGGATATGTAGACCGAATGGACACCAATGCTCCGGCCCGCAGAGTTTCGAATCTAATCCAAAGGGACGACACAGTAGAGGGTCTCCTCGCCAGGTGAGGCGCACAAGCGCCATCAAAGTACTTAAGTAATTCTCCAGAGTATTTTAATTAAGGTAACGATTTAAAAAAAAAAACGTTTTAAGACACCCAAAGTAGACCAAAATTCTGCCGTTTTTTGAATTTACTTTTCACCGAAGAATCTTCTTGGGTTGCTTAAGTTGTTTAAGTTTAAGCTTGTTTTGTTGGAATACCAGCTGAGTTAATTTAACCCGCTTTTACGAAAGTCGATACCAATAGAAGCCGTGTTTTAATAGAGAGTAGCTTTGAGCATTTTTCCTAGTCGTCCAATTATTTGATTACAGTCGGATTTTCACGAATTTTCTAAAGAATTTTGCTTTTATGTTGCTGAAATCTAGGTTAGCAGAAGGAGCGTTTGATGTCTAATGACTACTAGACCAACTTACGCTGCGAACCAAAATAATTTATAAAAAAAGGTTTTTCTGTACTGCATCCCGGCCGCCAATATCAAACAAGAGGAACAGTAAGCAGTCTGATCAATCGCGAACGATTGTGTCAACACTATTGTGAAAGCATAACACTGGTAGTAGGTTGGTCATTTCAATTGATCGTTTCAATTAGAAACAAGTGTTTCAAATAGGAAAGCATATCTTCTGACTGAACTCTACTTAGTCTGTACCTCTAACTGTGGCGTTCTCATATGTTGATAACATCGCTATAGCCACTTAGCAGCAGAGTCAAGAAGAAACCGAACGTATTTTAAATGTCGATCTGGAAGTTCTGAATATATACTTTAGAAAATGCCATATGTACTCAAGTATATCAAAGACCGGGGTTTGTTGGTTCCACTTAAATAATAAACTGGCGTCCTACAAACTGAGAATGGTCTTCAATGGTGCTCTGCAGAACCATAACCATAACCTGCAGCACCTGGAACGACCCTTGATCGATTATTATGCTACCGGACATCATCTAAAAATTAGCCGCTGCGACATGGGGACAAATGTAACATCATTTTGCTGAAGTTCTAAGATCTACATCTACACATTGGCTTTCTGTACTAATACATGTAGCTCCGCCCAAGATTCGTTACTCTAATGCATTAATCCCGGAGAATGCAAAAAATATTTGCCAATCTCATTATTACCAACCATGAGCACGGCTGCGGTAATAATTCGACTAACTTCGACCCCAATAATGCCTGGAAGAGCCAATGGACAATGGTCTGGTTAAAGTCTATAACGACATGATGCCCCTCGCTGGATTCAACCTGCCCCGAAACCTATAGGTTCGACTTAAGTGCATTCAATCTAACTAGGGTGTATGTGAAGATGTGAAGACACGCTACTTAAGTGGAATATCTCAAGGCCACCGATGTGCGACTGTGGGGCAGAACGACGATATATAATGCACAGCATACCCTAACAGAATGTTCACGAATAACTTTGCGGACCTTTCCGATTTTATAGAAGTACCATCTAGTGTCATTGAATGACTGAAGAATCTTGACATTAATATGTTAACTATTATAATTTGTGTAGGGCTATATTACCTGCGGCCTAGTGGTCTGTTGTGCCTCCTGCTAATACCTTGGAGAGGTTTATTCCCTTATTAGAGTTCCCCTCGCATTATAATTGCTTTGGAATTATGTTTGAGGGTCATACACTCTTACCTTGCATCCCAAAAGTGTTTGGCTTGTCTCAGACCTGGATTATTATTCCAGGTTCTCAGCCAGACTACTTCTCCATTTTCCTGAATTCTTCGCGTATGGTATGTTAGCCTATTCCTCAGATTGGTGTAGGTCCAGTGAAAGGTTCTGCTGCTCCTTGTCTTGGCAACGAGTCTGTTGCTTCGTCATACTTTATCCCGACATGACCGGGCATCCGGTAGAGGGTTACTTTATTAATTCTACTCTTGGAATACTTCCGTGGCTGCAATGGGAGATGTTGTCATGGCTCCAGTGATGCAAAGACGACCAAGTCTTTGCACTTTATTGTGTGTCTCCCTAGTTGGATTTCCTTACGCTATCGCTGCATACGTGATCATTGGTCTCGCAGTAAATAGTAATATATTCTAGATCCATCTTAAAATGCTTGGACTTAATCCCTAAGACTAAAAATAAATCTCCTCTGATTAAACATCAACAACAGCAGCAATTTCGTCATATGAAGCATAATCTCTGTTTACAGCATCTGCAAAAGTATCAGTGGGTTAAATGAGATGCACATGACATTACAAAACAAGACTCTTTGCAGTCTACACGCAGCACAGCGTAGGAACATTTTGCAAATCAACTCCCTTTTAATCCTAGTCCGTTCGAAGGTTAATTCTGGTGCATATTATTTAAAGATATTCACCCCGATTACCGTTGGCGTTGCTTTTCAACTATTGTCGCTTTAATCATAGCTACGAACTGCTAACCGTTAAATGTTACTAAGCAATTTTTTTTATCGTGTAGAATAATATTACAACTATTTCACATTGAAAAAGTTATGAAAATGGATTCGTGGTACATCTGAGAAATAAAACGACAATCTTCGAAAACCTGAAAACGCAAACGGTAATCGGAGTGAATGACGCACAAGGGCAGTACTACAAGGGCAGTACTACAAGGATGGTTCCCCCGCCGCTGAAAGTCTAAACAAGATGTCGGATGCCCGCAGATCTGATACTTCAGTCTCAAAATGGAATACGCAACGAAAACTTGCTACTATTTGAACGTTGTATAGGAAAAAGTAGAAAGTCATAGTTAAAAGAAAAATTGCAATCGTGTAGTTTGGGAGAGTTGCATGTTGCGGCGGATTTTCTTTCGTTTGTGAACTGTGAAAGAAAACCGCACTGTAAACTCCTTCTAATTTGAAAAGGGTAGTGTGTTTGCTGCGATTTTCTACTCCCGGACTAATAATTAGAAAAAAATTTTAAGCTTCTGGGCTTGCTTTTTTCTTCAGTCAGAGATTTATCAAAGCCTTAACATCCTATTTGTAATATGGGCCTATCTTTGGAAAATTACATGTTTTTTGGGGTCAATTGAATTAAACAGGCCTACCTCCTTTTCAACATCTTCACTAAGATGAAGAAAGTTGTTAATTGCAATGTACACACTGATGTCCAACTTATTAAGACAGCTCCTCTTCTAGAACGCCAACTGCTTAACTAAGATCGAGAAGAACTGTGTCCATCGGTTTACATGTGTGCGATTCTCCAGTAAAAGACGATTTTATTAACTAACTGAATAAACATAAAATCACGTGCTGACACAATTGCAGTACCAGGTCGCCTTCATATAATAAGTTACTTTTAAAAACTAGTTGCAACTCTGCAGACTTTCCAAGCACCTCACGTTCCTTCATTCCGTTGCATAGTACTTTTTCACATGAACAAATTACAAAGTTGTGAAAAGCGTTAATATCTTAATGACATCGAAAAGTCATTTCTACGCGCCCCACCTTGTCCCTTGAGATCGCAGACACCGACCCTGCGATGTGCCCTAACACAGTAGTGCTACTCGCAAAAAACAATCACAACGAGTATGTATGGGTTACAAAAAGTCATATATCAACGTGAAATTCATTGCTCTGGATAGTGATGCAAGACCAGACTGGTAATTTTATTATAGCCCTCGAGAGATTCCAAAATGTTGTGATAAGAATGAAAAATTTCCTGACTCCACCTCACCCTCTGCTGGCTGTTAATAAAACGTTAATCACTCCTCTTGAAAGTTTTTCCTCTTTCGTGCAACTGACACACACAACAGTTGTTCTTCTGCTGCACACCATCTGACGAGCATTGACTATCATGCCCTACAATGATGACGATGATGATGATGATGATAACTTTTGACTAAGTTAAACTTTAGTCCAAGGATGCAGCAAAACTTGCCTGCCACAGCAAAAGTAAGTGTTAATGCGATCGTAAAGTATCCTGAAACAAATGGACTTCCAATATCAGTAGCGATATGGCAGGAACTATTCCCGCACCCCCAACATGCACACAGAAATACACACAGTCCCATTAGGGCTTTGCCGCAAAGCCCTACCCGGTTTGCGGTTTTGACCATTGTCATCTGTACAATTGACGTTTTAGCCTTCGACTGTCTTCTGTGTTCAAACTGACCACACAACTGTGGGCCACCCCAAGGCATTAGCCCTCGTAGCGGTTGCATAGAGAAGGACTTGTACTTCTTTTCCTGCTCTATGGCTGCGGTCGCACGAATACACTGGGTATAATAGGTGGACGGATTGGAATTGTAAAGCTTGACACGTTTACTGTTTAGCACCAAATAAAACTGGCATCCTGGGAATTCGCATTTTATTTATTTTCTACTACTTTTCGTAAATTGTGGACTTTATTCCAACGACGACGAGGATGACGACGACGACGTAGACAGAGAACGGGCACTCTGTGTACAACGATGTGCACAACAACCCGACTCACGGGACGTGACACAACCGAGAATACAAGTCTGCTTGTAGGTGTGGGCGGAAAGGAGGATGAAAACTCTACCAAATCGGTTGGTCACTTGGATAAGGGTCTCTCATCTCGGGGGTTGGCATGTTCTACTGGTACTTATTGGGAAAACAGAAACGTACATATGTTCGGCATCGTGTCCCTTTTATACATTTTTTGGTTTTTCTGTTTTGCTTTTGATTTCAATAAATGAAAGATTTATGTTGTTTACTCATGAAGTGTCAATGTTACTGGGCGAAGATATGATGAGAGACACTGTGGTGAGCACCCGCCAGTAATTTTTGATGCCCATCTAATCGTGAAATCAAAGCTTACGATACACTCCCTACGACAGTAGGATGGTTGGTCTGAAGAATCATCGACGAAGTGCCATAAGCTGGAGAATCGACTTTATGTTTGTGCCACGTCAATCTCGAATGTAATTTGTAGGGACTCACTGTGGTTGCGAGGGATGACTGTTGTGTGCTTGAAGCAGAGCTGAGCAGTGGACGTGTTCTGTGTTGATAAACATGAACAGTAGTCGGGCCATATGTTGGTCTCGATATAGAGTAAATAAATTTAATCTAATATGAAAGCTGAAGGAAAAACATTTTATAATGTGGGTAAGCGAGTGTGGACATTGTTGGTATTCTGGTGGCATGCGGTTCAATGCGTTACCCCAACAGCTACAGACGTTCAACAATTTTGTATTGTTTCCAAACTTTTCCGTTATCACTCCCCAGTCCTTTTGCTTTCATTCGCTCGATATACATATGTATGTACATTAGTGACTTATTAATTTACTTGGTTTGAGGTCGAGGCAGTAGACCGAATTAATTTTTTGATCAAAGGCCAAATATGTTTATTGTTTACCGAGGAGGCACGCAACCCGCCATGCTTTCAGTGGGTAATGACCTGTGCAGCAGGAAAATTTCAAAAGCATAATTTGAATTAAAATTGGGAACTTTTTTGCTTCGAACAAGGGATATACATACATCATGTTATGGGTCTCCCTTCTAGTTAACAATTCATGTACATTCAAATCTGAGTGGGTAGTTGTTCAATGGATTCATACTTGTTTGAAAGTTAATTCTTCAAAAACAAAGTGGATACTTTTTAACTCAAAGTTGATTCCCATAGCCTGAACCGCATCTTGTTAAAACGGAGTACATTAGACAAGATGCAAATAGATTATATATTTTTTCCAATTCAAGTAAAAGAAAATAAAGCGTATCAAAATCACTCGTTATATCCCGAATAATAACAGGGAATTCGAAAATATCAAACATAGCACATTGTTGAAGGTTCTGATGATCGGTTGATAATGCCCTTCGATCCCGAGGGTCTTTGCTTACGAATTGATTCTTCCTATTTAGTTTTTAGCCCAAGTGCACTATGTTCATCATAAATTAAGCATTGTTCTCCGGAAGTGATTGTTGCGCATTTATATATACTATGTACCTTTTTATGGCCATGATACATTGTACAATATTTTGCACCAAATTTTTTGAGATTCACCCCTTATCTGCCATATTTTTACGTGGCTGGCGAGTAGTCTCATAGCTTTTAAGCTATATAACAGCACTAAAGCAAGTTGGGCGCCGTGGCGTAAGTGGTTAGTGTGTCGGATCACTGCGCGTGAGGCCCAACTCTCCCGAACGTCTGACAAACATCTGAGAGTATCGTTGTCTCGAAAAACCTTCTCAAGCCAAATTGCCCTTCGGATACGGCACTAAACTGTAGGTCCCTTCCATTCGTGTGAAAAATATAACGCACACAACATGAGTGGTTGCCAGAAGTTAGGCCCAGGCACTTAAAGAGCTGTTGCGCCAAATATTTATTTATTTATTTCTTAACTCAAGGTTTGAGTTAAACAGTCGTAGATTGGTACTAAATTGATTGCTCTTGTTCTCCAGATTTTCGACAGCATACCGAAATGGCTTTTGGATTCCTAATTCAGGTCACTACCATAAAAGAGCTATTTAAGTGCAAGTAAGTAAGTGGGTCACTACCATCATTCGAGATAATACTTCCAGATACTAGAAACTCTTTTGTATCGACCTGTTGCCTGGTAATGCTGACTTGTGGTATTGATAAGTTGGCCTGAAAGCCGACAATTTTGGTTTCGGCTTAGTTTATTTTTAGCCCCACCGTTCTTATGCTATCTGCGAAAATATTTATTTTTCCAATAACAGCAGAGTTTACTCCGGTGCAAGTAATAAGAAGAGAAAACAATTTTTTCCCATGTACGTACGTACATATGTTATGTATATCCCATACTTATGTTCATGTCATCCATTGGGCGTCATAGACATCAACACAATGTTTTGACAAAAAATCAGGAATCATAAGACTTAAGAACTTTCTGTAAACCTTGTTGCGAAAACTACACAACCCATACAGATGAACAAAGCAAGCAAAATTCGATTCATATGATCTACCTGTAAAAGTATGCCACACTATCAATAAGTGTATTCTCGAACTTGTTTTTATTTCCTCAATACTATTGTATATCAAATTAATTAATATTAAAAAAATGAATATAATGAGTATTAGTGGTAGCTGAGGTTTTGAATTATGACGGTTCTGCTCCATGATTACATAGGCTGGTGCACTCTTCTGCCAGATTTTATAAATGGGTTCCAGTTTGATTTAGCAGCCGAATTCAAACTGAATCTTTCAACTTGCGACACTTTAGAAAATTATTTACAACTTCAAGTATGCAAAGTGAAGTAGTAGGTTAGGTTAAAGGGGTTATGTGCATCGAATGGGTGCAGCCTGGACTCGGATCACAAAAGGATCCATTGGGCTCCCCTGACGTGGAATATCCTGGCTGAAACACTGAAAAGATAGAAAAAGAAACAAAGTGACTAGAGTCTTGTGGTATTGAAGCGGCCTCCTCTAAACCATCCTGAAGAGGTTATGAATTTCAGGATAGTGGTTGGTGGCTTTTCAGACAGATCGCCCAGATTACTGAAGAAATACTCTCCGAGGGCTATCTTTCTGCTATTGTAGAGACTAGAGTATTTACATAGGAAGTGGTCCGCATCCTCTTCTGTGTCTGTGTTGCCGCAGCTTCTGCAAAGTTCATCTGTACTTAGCCGCATTCTTTTTCGGTGGGCCGCCAATAGTTTGTGGCCGCTAATGATTCATATGAAAAGTGCCGAGTTTTGTCTACTTTGATTGGTGATGAGATTACTTGTCACCTTTTTGTGTTTTGTCTAGATGTTTATGGAAAGGCGGCACGATGGAAGCGTTCTCCATCTTTCGTCTACTTGTCGTTTGAATTAACGAATTTTAGGGGAGAAACGACTGAGTTTTGGACCATTAACAGGTCTTGTTTTAACCCCTTTCTTGTCAGTTCATCTGCCATTTCGTTCCCTGGAGTTCCCTTGTGTCCTGGTCCCCAGCAAAGTGTTACATGGTGGCTATCGGTATGCATCTTAAGCTTCTCGCGGTATAGCTTTATTAACTCAGATTTTTATCACCGCGGATTAGATGGCTTTTATATCATCTTGACTATCTACATATGTAAATATCAATCTCTTTTCTAGTAACAAGCTTCGCGGAAAGTTCTCGTGCCGCTTTTGCTATCACTAGGACTTACCCTTGGAACACACTGCCGTGTTTCGGAAGTCTTAGTGATATTGCAAAAACTTGTTCTGATCCACTCCTTCGTTTGTTTTGGACCCGTCAGCGAGAACTGAAATACTACGCGGGTTGATGGCCCCACCGTCTGCACAGTGTTCCCTTGAATGGATGACTGTTCTGATACTTACTTACTTACTTAGATGGCGCTACAGTCCAGGGTGGACCTGGGCCTCAACCAACAAACCTCTCCAGCCAGCACGGTTACGAGCCAGCTGCCTCCAGTTGCGCACGCCAAGTTGGTTGAGGTCCCCGTCCACTTGTTTGCGCCACCTACCGCGAGGTCGTCCTCTACTGCGCCGTCCGTCCGGGGTGGATTCGAAGACTTTCTTAGCGGGAACGTTGGGCTCCATCCGCTCTACATGACCCAGCCGTCTTAGTCGCTGTATGTGAACTCTTCTGGCTAAGTCGATGTCCTTGTACAGGCCGTATAGCTCGGCATTGTACCTTCTCCTCCACTCACCGTCTATGCAGACGGGACCAAAGATCGCTCGAAGAACTTTTCTCTCGAAATAACCAAGGGCATCCTCATCCGGTTTTGTCAAAGCCCATGCCTCTGCGCCATACAGCAGGACTGGGATGATTAATGTCTTATAAAGAGTTACCTTCGTAGTTCGAGATAGGGCTTTGCTACTCATTTGCCGTTTTAGCCCATAGAAACAAGGATTGGCAAGAGTAATTCTCCGTGTGATCTCTCCACTGATGTCATTTGCGGAGCTGACCATAGAGCCTAGGTAGACAAAGTCCTTTACTACCTCAAAATTATATCTGTCTATTGTGGCGTTCTGCCTAAGACGCTGATGTTGGGTGTCCTTTTTTGTAGACAGCATTTATTTTGTTTTGCTTTCATTGACCGCTAGACCCATCTTTGCTGCTTCGTTCTCAATACTCGTAAATGCTCCATTGACTGCCCGCTGAGTTCTTCCGATTATGTCAATGTCATCGGCATAAGCGAGTAGTTGTACAGACTTGAAGAAGATCGTACCTCCGGGGTTGGCTTGTAAGTTTCGTACAATTCTCTCAAGTACAATGTTAAAGAGATTGCATGACAGCGCGTCACCTTGTCTAAGACCTTTCCTGACATCGAACGGTTCGGTGATGTTCTTACCGACTTTGATGGAGCAGCGAGAGTTCTCCATCGTCATTCTGCACAAACGGACGAGCTTGGCAGGGATGCCAAGACTAGACATGGCTCTGTATAACTCGTCTCTATACACGCTATCATAGGCAACTTTGAAATCGATGAAGAGGTGGTGCGTATCGACTTTATATTCATGGGTTTTTTCCAAGATCTGCCGTAGTGTGAATATTTGGTCAATGGTGGACTTTCCCGGCCTGAAACCGCACTGATAGGGACCTATCAGGTTGTTGACGATCGGTTTTAGGCGTTCACATAATACAGCAGACAGGATCTTATATGCGATATTTAGGAGACTTATACCTCTGTAGTTGGTGCAGTTCAGAGGGTCTCATTTCTTCAGGATCGGGCAAACAATGCTGAGGTTCCATTCATCGGGCATACTTTCGTCCGACCAGATTTTACAGATGAGCTGGTTCATGCTCCTTACCAACTCATCTCCTCCTGCCTTGAAAAGTTCAGCGGCAAGGCCGTCGGCTCCAGCAGCTTTGTTGGGTTTGAGTTTAGATATCGCTATCCTCACTTCATTCTGATCGGGTTGACGGGAATTTTGACTGCCATAGTCACTGTTGAATGGCTCATTCTGCCTGACAGCGGGATATTGATCATCATCGCCGTTTAACAGTCTGCAGAAATGTTCCTTCCATATCCTCAGCACCGACTGCGATTCTACTACTTCTGTTCTGGCTTTGAAACCCTGGCATGTTCTTTTTACCCTTTGGTAAAATTTTCGAACATTATTCCTGCAATAAAGTCTCTCAATCTCCTCGATCGAGCGCTTCTCATGCTCTTTTTTCTTCTTTCTGAGAAGTCGATGCTCCTCTTTTCTCCTGCGCACGTAGAGCTCGTAAGCAGCTCTAGTCCTTCTATGCAGCGCCGCTTTGTACGCCTCTTGTTTTGCTGCATGTGCTTGCCGGCATGGTGGGCGAGAGAAACCCAGTACATCAGAGGCGGCATCTCTGATGGCTTTTTGGCAACGCTGCCACTGGTCTTCCGCATTTGCTGCTGGCGGCATAGGACTTAGATTGAGATTAGAAGAAACACGATCGGCAAAGGTTCTGGCGGTCTCTTGTGATTGTAGCTTTTCGACGTCAAATTTCCTCACAGCATTTCGTTGATTTCGCTCCGTTGTGGATATCCGCATCCGTACCTTGGATACAACTAGGTAGTGATCCGAATCCACGTTGGATCCTCGGAAAGTCTGGACACCCAGAATACTGGAAGAGTGCCTTGCGTCGATCGCAATGTGATCGATTTGGTTGACAGTTTTTCGATCAAAGAAGAGTCATGTTCCTTTGTGAATATCGAGACGTGGGAACCGCGTACTAGCTACGACAAAGTTTCGCCCCGCCGCAAAGTCGATTAGCCTGAGTCCGTTGCCGGATGTGTTGTCGTGCAGGCTGTGCTTTCCGACCACGCTATTAAAGACTTCCTCTCTTCCTAGCTTTGCGTTAAAGTTGCCTAGGATAATTTTAACGTCGTGGCTAGGGCATTGCTCATACGTCTTGTCCAAGAGCTGGTAGAAGTCATCCTTTGTAGCGTCGTCCTTCTCCTCGTGAGGAGCGTGAACGCATATTAGGCTAATGTTGGCAAATTTAGCCTTGATACGGATAGTCATAAGGCGCTCGTTCACATGCCGGAAACTTAAGACTTCTTGCCTAAGTCTGCATCCAATGACAAATCCGCACCCGAAAAGACGCTGTCCTTTTTGTTTGCAGCAATCGGCGTAGTAGATGTCGCAGTTTTTTTATACTCCTTTTGCCCGGCCCATCCCATCGCACTTCTTGGATGGCGGTAATGTCGGCTTTGAGACACTCTAGGGCCTCCGCAAGTTGTTCGGCTGCACGTGGTTTGTAGAGGGACCTAACATTCCATGTGCAGACACGAAGATCGTTGTCCTTTTTACGTTTGCATGGGTCGTCAGCAGGAAGATCATCCGTATCCGAGGCTGTTGGTTGCTTCGTAACCAAATGTTTTTTACGTGGTAGGGAAGTTAACCCGACGGCACAACCCCCAACCTGGAGGACCAGATCCTTTTTTTGTTGTACCCCTAGGACAAGAGGCCGCATACACCGATGTCAGTAACCCACTTCGGGGAAATGAGCGCTGCCGTTGGCCCATTAAGGGTTCATCCGCCACCATCTCTTTTTCAATACCCTGACGTAGTATTGAAAATCCTTACAGACCTCAGCTCCAAATATGTTGAAGTAGCTCCGGTAAGGTTTCCGCTGGTCTGTAGACGTCACGGTTGATTCCATCGAGAGAATTCATCCGCCGCACGTCCTCCTTCGGAGGACCTCTTGCTAGACTTCTGAGACGCTATTTTCAGCCGATCATGTCAACAAGAGATGCCTCGTCTGGTTAGGTATATGCGCGCTGAAGTTCACCCAGATGTGCTTACGCAGGTCTGAGTGTTCAGCTGCACATATATCGTCAGACTCAGCATACGCCCATCGTTAGTTCACTATCAGATAGCTATCCAGCGGGCACCGCGTGGAGGTGATGATGCGATTTTGCCCACCAACTGCCTAAGCATCAGAAAAGTCCTCCTTCTTTAGGCGGCTATTTTGAAAATGGTTGCCCTCTTGTTCATATTGACTCGTCGCAGCTTCTGTATAGCCTGGTTGGCATCAACCGGGAAAGATTTTGCAACTGCAAAGCAGGGGCACCGCAACTGCACCGCAGCAGCACCGCAGTCTCTGGTGCTTTTAGCCAGTCTGATGTCCTCGAAAAACTGTAAGACGGTTATGTGGAAATGTGCTTCTTCGCTGAAGATGATTTCTTTTTCTCCAGTTCCTGTGTTAATATAATTTTGTAGGCGCGAAGCAATAGTGTGCTGAGTGGTGCTGTAGGAAAGGTGCACTTACTGTGCACGATGAAGAATTGAGGTTGTCGGGGCCTGGATTCACTTTCTTCCATACCAATAATATTTTCGGTCGAGTTTCCGGGTAGCTTCGCGTTTTGCACTGACCCAGATTATCGAAATTTCTGCACCAAAACGGCTTATCGCTGTCTCAGATGGCGGGTTATGTTGCTCAAACAAATTACGCAATACATGAAATGCACTTCTTGCAGAATGACCATTTCTATAAAACTCTACGATCACTTATAAGCGATGCTTAACTGTATATCGCGCAATGACTAAATCTGCAAAGGCGTATAGACGACAGTTGTCTCAGCAAACTAAAAATAAAAAATAAAAAATAAAACATACATTTTTGAAATAATCGCTTTCACAGATCTGTGTTACCATTGAATAACCCTAAGTATACGTGATCAATCTCACCCCAATTTAGCAAAGCAGTGTAGATATATGTACATATTGTATTCAGAGAAGAACTCCAGGTTCAGGAAAGTCCGAAATTAGTGCATATAGGGAATATCTTCTGCACACGTTCATAAGCTTGGGATGAAAAAAAAGTGTAAGGAGTAGAAAACGCAAATGATCGCCATGCTTCCTGGAACGGGAGACTTACATTAACAGTGGCAAGATGAATGGCAAAAGTAAGTACGTTTGCAGTGTAATATAAATATAATAATATAATATGTAATATAAAGTCATTCCGATCAATTGCGAACACTCGTGTGAACACTACTGCAAAAGCATAACACTGGCAGTAGCTTGGCCATATGGCTGCAAAAATTGTTCACTCTGTTGGATGGTTGATACGCCTATGATGTCGGTGGTCGCAAAAAAAAAAATACTGCGAATCAGAAGCAAAGGCAAAAAAATAACAAAAAAATCTCCCCATTAATCTGGACGCCAACCGTAGAGCTTCTCTGAAGCAAAATCAACTCAGCTTCAAACCAATACACCAAATCTTTCTTTCTTTCTATCTATCGTTTCCAAGGCCCGCACTATGTTGTGAAGGGGCCACACCAGTGACCACTTATCACCTAAGTAAGAATCATTAAACAAAAACGATTAACTGTAAAACGCACAAACACTGCACTTCGTAAATTGAACCCAGATTGCACAAGCCATCGCAAGTAACGTAAGCGGATATGCTTCAAACAAACATACAAGCGCCATGGGTAATTAGAACCCAAAGTGAAAACCACTTGCCTGCGTTAAACGTCCGCAGACAATATGCGCTTGGGTTGCAATATGTTTACTTGAAGTGTATCTGTAAGACGAGCTCGCGTGGAGTGACAGCGTGACGCTCCACTAATAACAAAAAAATGCCGAATGGGCAATACCGAGTTCAAGCGTGAGTTGAGTGACATCGGTCACTCAACTAATAATATGGAATATGCCGGATAGGCAATATAGGGTTCAACGTGCGAAGTGTGGAATTTAGGTAAGAACGAATGTATTGTAAATTAGTATATAAGACAAATGAATTTTTTAATAAAATCAGTTCTGATCTAGAAGCCAAAGGAAAACCTCTGAGTTTATTTACAACAAACCGCTAAAAACCGAGGTTTTCCATCCCCAATCACGACGCCTTGAGGGAGCAAGTAATTGCTCCAAGGTTTGAGTCGAAAGGCGTAATAGCCAAGACGAGTCGTGGGGATTTCTACAGAGAAAGGAACGACTACTGGAATCTGGAAGAGGGTAAAACCTCACATGGCGATCCTGCCAGGAGTACATTAAATACTTCCAGAAGAAGAACCATAAGACTCCAGGAGACTCCAAAAGACCATCGAAATTGAGAGGCGATTAGCACCAGCCCATGTCACGGGAACAGGGAAACTTGGCCTTAGCTGCAACCTACATTACGGCAGACAACAAGCTAATCCAGGCTACTTACCCTGTTGGACCAGCTCCAGGACCTACGCTCCCAAAGGGACCTATAGCTCCGTTACCGTTACCACTCGCTCTAGCCGACTCAACGGCCGGACCTCGTCCATTGTCCCTAGATGAGTATCGGCTACGACAAACAAAATCCCGTGCTAAGCCAGACGTTCCCCGTGTGTCGCCGAAGAAACCAACCCGAGGTGGGCATTTAGTGAAAAGGAAGCAGGAATTAGCGAATCTCCGTCGACTGGCCAATATTCCGAACCAGGCCATCGAATCCCGGAACAAGTTCCTGCAACAAGCAAAACTCCTACAGAAGGAAATCCGGAGTCTGAGGCGGGAGAAAAGCAAACGAAAATCCCAGGAAGAACGGGAGTTCCACGATCTCTTCAACCACGTCGCCACAACAGCCAAATGGGAGGTACTGAAAGCCGACAGGAAACCATGTTAAGGGTACTCCTAACCCCTTAAGTGCGCCCAAATTATATAAAAAAAAGAAGGCTCAGTGCTCAATTGGGTCCATCTGCATTGAGCATATACGAGTAAACTCCTTGCGCGTTGTCATTGAGACACATTGAATAATGATCAATGATCATCGATTTTGAAAGAACGAAAAACAAGGAGTTTGTTTGGGTCGCTTTTCAAAAGACAGGAATTCGTAATAAACCGATCGACTTGTAATGGGTTAAAATAGTCACATTCTGATATTTAGGTGATGATAGATGAATATGCTCCGTATGTCACGCAAGGATTAATAGAAACATAACCTTAGTAAAATGTAACATATTTTGAAGCTGGTGCCACTTTCGACGATGCTCTGGCTTATCCAACATAAACGACTGGAGTGCAAACTTGCTGTAGCACACGAGCCCAGACCTGGTTCATCACCTGGTTCTGTTCAGTGTGCCGAAATCGCATCCATGTCACGGCGACCTCTGTTACGTGCAATGGGTGTGAAAACTGGTGGGACATCAGAGCTTGTTTCCGCCTTGACAACTGCCGCTAATGGACTTCTAGCTTCTTAGCTCCATGCTGCTTCAATGCAGCTACGCCTCTACGCCTCGTCGCACTTCATCACTTGCTCCACTTTCACCCAGAAGCCCCTCGATAGATAATGTCACCTCAGCCACCATTACACTCCACTCCAGTCGCCGGTCTCGCTCGCCGTGGCTAAAAACCAGATCCCTACACAGGACCACCAAACACCTGTCATAGTGATGCGTCTGAAATGTAATAGTCTACGAGGGAAAGTCGCTGAAACCACTATTATATGGAATGTCACGGAATACTAATTGCCTCCATACAAGAAACTAGGTTCATTCCTTCATGTTTGCTCACCAGAAGCTCCGACAATCTGGGGGCCTGGTACTCATCGTTCACAGCTCTGTTAACTACAGACCCATGCCAATACCCATGCCCTCTACCCGGACTTACATCTAGAAATACAAACCATTGTTGTCATGGAAAACACCTTGATCGACATAACAAATGTATACATCCCGCGCCAGTTAGCTGCACTTCACCTTCCATCAATAGAACATCTTCATTCGGGCAACAACCGCATGGTTATAGGAGACTTCAATGCTCACAATGAGTGCTGGCACTCCAACCTATTTACTGATCGCCGTGGAACACATATCGCAGGGCAAATCGATGAGTCAAGCTTCTGAGTCATCAACGAAGAGTTTCTTACCCGGATCTGTGCAACCTGCTCAGGAATCTTACTTCAAGGCTTCCTAGACTCATAACTCTCACACTTCACTTAACGATGACTTGTTAACTACCAAAATGGCCGACAGGCACTCAAGAAACGTCAGCGAACGTGTCATGTCTAGAAACAAGGTCCTTAAGTTCCTGGCTGGTAGCACGTGGGGAAAGATAAAGAAACTTTCCTCACCACATATCGAGCTATAGGAAATTCTCAACTATGCGGCACCAATCTGGATCAAACGCGTCAGTGATACTCAATGGCATAAGACACAAACAAGCCAAAATGCTGCTCTACGCATTATCACCGACTGTTACCGTATATCCCATATATTACCGCAACTGCACCGCAGCAGCACCGCAGCAGCTCCACAGCCGCACCGCAGCTACACCGCAGCGGCACCGCAACTACACCGCAACTGCACCGCAACTGCACCGCAGCGGTACCGCAGCGACACCGCAGCAGCATCGCAGCAGCACCGCAGCGGCACCGCAACTGCACCGCAATAGCACCGCAGCCGCACCGCAGCTACACGGCAGCGGCACCGCAGCTATCCCGCAACTGCACCGCAGCAGCACCGCAGCACCGCAGCTACACCGCAGGTACATCCAGTTCGGTGCTACCACGGTTAATCGAGAGTTGAGTTCGGGTGTTAGTAGTGCTCGGGGCCTTTGTTTTGACTGAAGGTAAACATCGTCGGATTGGTCGGAGTATTAAAGTTGCGTTTCCATAGTCCATCGAATTCCATTGTTTCCTTTAGTCAATGCTACACGGAGAACATCGCTGATAATCACCAAGAGTGGTGCCAGTTTCCACCCCTAACGTATTCTATTTCAGACATCAAAATTCTCTGACACCTTATTCGTCACGGTACGTGTTAGAAATAGATATTTTGCCTTCAACATTTCGTCTATATATTGTCCACTGCGATGTAAACTTGAAGAAAGTGATTTCACAAACATCTTCAACTTCCTTAAACCAAATTTTATTATTGGTGGCGACTTTAACGCGAAACACCCCTTCTGGGGTTCAAGGTACGCCTCTCAGAAAGGTAGAAAGCTTTATAATGCGGGTATGCAATACAGTTGTGATTTTCACTCGACGGGTAAAAAAACATATTGGCCGACTGATAGAAATAAGATACCAGATCTGATTGATTTCTTTGTTGTTAAAGGAATATCTGGCAACTGTATGCAAGTTGAAGAAAGCTTTGATCTCTCCTCTGATCATTCTCCAATCATTATGGCGATAAGCGATGCTCTGATTAAAAAAGTAGGACCGGTCAGATTAACCAGCGCGAAAACTAATTGGGATGGCTTTAAAAAAGATATTGAAGCAAATACTTAGCTGCGCGTATCACTTAAAACGCCATATGAACTTGAAGTTGAAGTTGATCGCTTCGTCGAAATCCTACAGAATCCCGCGTGGAAGAATACTCCCAAACCAAAGAAAACACCGGCAAGCTACATTCAAACTTATCCGCAGGAAATAAAAGAGATGATTAAGGAGAAGAGAAAAGCACGCAAAAAATGGCAACAAACTCGAGCTCCGCAACATAAAGCACATCTTAACCGTTTGTGCAACTCACTAAAAAGTTCTATTAAAAACTTTAAGAATAATGAAATGCAAACTTACCTAGAAAGCTTAACGGCAGAAAAAGATTCTAATTACTCGCTTTGGAAGGCTATAAAAGGTATTAAAAAACCTCAAATTCAAGCCGCACCAATTAGGAAAAATCAAGACGAATGGGCCAGGCATGATAAAGAGAAAGCGCAAGTTTTCGCCACCCACCTGGAAGAAACTTTCAAACCGTTTGATGGACAAGCTCTTATTGAAAATATAAATACGTCTTATATAGCCAATAGCGTAATAAGAAATGCAACACTTACGCAACTTAAGGAAAAAATAAAGAAACTTAGACTTAAGAAGGCTCCTGGATACGACCTAATTACGGAAGAGGTTCTTAAAGCCCTACCAAGAAAAGCTCTAATTAAGCTTCTGTTCATTATAAACGCCGCGCTTAGACTAGAATATGTTCCTAGTCAATGGAAAGTCGCCGAAATCATAATGGTTCTTAAGCCCGGAAAACCGCCGAATGAAAAAACGTCTTATAGACCGATTTCGCTTCTTCCAATTATATCCAAGGTGTTCGAGAGAATATTGATTAGGCGAATACAGCCGGTAATAGAAAAAAGGCATCTCATTACGTATCATCAATTCGGATTCAGAAGTAAGCATTCTACAGTTGAACAAGTACATCGAATAACACATGTAATCGAAAAGTCACTTGAAGAAAAAAAGATTTGTTCAAGCGTATTCCTTGACGTCTCTCAAGCCTTCGACAAGGTCTGGCACGAAGGCTTAAAGTTTAAATTACGACAAGCTCTGCCAGAGCACCTATATACAATAATATTTCGAAGAACTATCTTACGAATAGACTATTCCGCGTCAAATGTGGAAATGAATATTCAGATTTCAAGGAAGTAATGGCTGGGGTACCGCAAGGAAGCGTTCTTGGTCCAGTCTTGTATCTATTATAAATAAATGAATAAATAAAAAAATATTTGGCGCAACAGCTCTTTGAGTGCCAGGGCCTAGCTTCTCGCAACCACTCATGTTGTGTGCGTTATATTTTTCACACGAATGGAAGGGACCTACAGTTTAGTGCCGAATCCGAACGGCGATTTGAGAAACTTTTTCGTGACAGCAATACTCTCGGATGTTTGTCAGACGCTCGCGAGAGGTGGGACCGTGAAAAAACTTTTTGGTGTTTTCTGGGATTCGAACTTGGAACCTCATGCGTAGTGATCCGGCACACTAACCACTTAAGCCACGGCGCCCACGTATCTATTATACACCCGTGATATACCGCAAGTAGAAGGCACTGAGCTAGCTACATTTGCCGACGACACTGCTATCTTGGCAGTAGGTAAAACGGTCGAAGATACTACAGAAAAACTGCAAAAAGCTTTAGATAGAGTAAGTGAATCGGCAAAGGTTTGGCGAATAGCACTTAACAAGACCAAATCTGTTCATGAAAATTTTACTTATAAGAGAGTAAATAATTTGCCGATCTTTTCAAACTCGGTTCAAATTCCGTTTGCAAACGAAGCTGAGTATCTTGGAATGACACTTGATGCAAAGCTGAAATGGAAAACGCACGTTAAGAAAACACGCAAAGAACTAGATAATAAATATCGAGAAATGTATTGGTTACTTGGAAAATATTCCAAGCTTAATATAGAGAACAAACTGCTTTTATATAAGCAAGTGCTCTATTTATAATTACTGTTGTTATTCATATTAGTTTAATCACATATATAAACCTACGTTTACTTTACTATTTATTTATTTGTTTTTATTTATTTACTTATGTATATATCAATATCTTTATTTATTTATCTATTATTTATTTATCTATTTATTTATTTATTTATTTATTTATTTATTTATTTATATATTCATTTATTTATCTTTTATCTATCTAATTATTTATTTATTTATTTATACACTTATTTATTTATATATTTATTTATTTATTTAGTTATTTATTTATGTATTTACTTATTTATTTATTTATTTATTTATTATTATTTTTTTTTTTTGTTAATATATTATACATGTTAATTATTCTTTGTTATTTGTTCACTTTTGTATTATTCATGTACTTATTTGTATTTATTATAACTAATTTAATTTCTTTGTATGTTCAACATACAACACTCAACTACTGTGATATTTTTTGAATGAAGGTTTTAAGTAGCTTTTTCCTTCAACTATTTATCTATCTATTTATTTTGCTTGCATTCATTCTATATGTTTTTCATAAGAAAGGTAAATAACTACCCATCTATGTACTTTTACTTTAATATATATCTATGTAAACATTTCTGCTACAAATAAACAAACAATGACAAAAAAAAAAAAAAAAAAATAAGCAAGTGCTAAAGCCCGTATGGACATATGGTATACAACTCTGGGGTTGTACTAAAATAACTAATATTAAAATTTTACAAACTTTTGAAAACAAAGTGCTAAGAAATGAAACCTACCTGATAAGTCGAATACTTAGTTGTACTAAAAATTAAAAAAAAAAACAAATCTGTTTTGAAGGGAGGTTTTTTAGTGGGTTAGAACCCACACTACTATGAGCAGGCGCTGTCGATCCTCATAGTGTCTTGTTGAAGATTTTCAAAAACCTTATGCGTCGAAAGCCTTCTCAATGTCGATAAACACTAGATGTAGCGGAGACCTGTACTCAACGCATTGCACCGCAGCGGCACCACAAGTGCACAGCAACGGCACCGCAAGTGCACCGCAATGGCACCGCAGCGGCACCCCAACTGCACGGCAACGGCAACGCAAAGGCACGGCAACTACACCGTAGGGCCACCGCAGCTGCACCGCAGCCGCACCGCAGGCACACCGCAGCCGCACCGCAGGGACACCGCAGCTGCACCGCAGCCGCAAAGCAGGAACACCGCAGCCGCACCGCAGCCGCACCGCACCGCAGCCGCACTGCAGGGACACCGCAGCCACACCGCAGCCGCACCGCAGCCGCACCGCAGCTGCACCGCAGCCGCACAGCAGGGACACCGCAGTTGCACCGCAGCCGCACAGCAGCCGCACCGCAGCCGCACCGCAGCCGCACCGCAGCCGAACCGCAGCCGCACCGCAGCCGCACCGCAGCCGCACCGCAGGGACACTGCAGCCGCACCGCAGTTGCACTGCAGGCACACCGCAGCCGCACCGCAGCCGCACCGCAGGGACACCGCAGCTGCACCGCAGCCACACCGCAGCCGCACCGCAGCAGGGACACTGCAGCCGCACCGCAGTCGCACCGCAGGCACACCGCAGCTGCACCGCAGCTGCACCGCAGCTGCACCGCAGGGACACCGCAGCCGCACCGCAGATGCACCGCAGCCGCACCGCAGGCACACCACAGCCGCACCGCAGGGACACCGCAGCTGCACCGCAGCCGCACTGCAGGCACACCGCACCCGCACCGCAGGGACACCGCCGATGCACCGCAGCCGCACCGCAGGCATACCGCACCCGCACCGCAGCCACACCGCAGCCGCACCGCAGCCGCACCGCAGGGACACCGCAGCTGCACCGCAGCCGCACCGCATGGACACCGCAGGCACACGGCAGCCGCACCGCAGGCACACCGCAGCCGCACCGCAGGGACACCGCAGCCGCACCGCAGCTGCACCGCACCGCAGCCGCACCGCAGGGACACCGCAGCTGCACCGCAGCCGCACCGCAGGGACACCGCAGCCGCACCGCAGCCGCACCGCAGGGACACCGCAGTCGTACCGCAGCCACACCGCAGTCGCACCGCAGTCGCACCGGAGCCGCACCGTAGCTGCACCGCAGCAGCACCGCAGGGACACCGCAGCTGCACCGCAGCCGCACCGCAGGGACACCGCACCGCAGGGACACCGCAGCCGCAGGGACACCGCAGCTGCACCGCAGCCGCACCGCAGCCGCACCGCAGCCGCACCGCAGGGATACCGCAGCCGCACCGCAGATGCACCGCAGCCGCACCGCAGCCGCACCGCAGGGACACCGCAGGGACACCGCAGCCGCACAGCAGCCGCACCGCAGCCGCACCGCAGGGACACCGCAGCCGCACAGCAGCCGCACCGCAGCCGCACCGCATCCGCACCGCAGCCGCACCGCAGCCGCACCGCAGCCGCACCGCAGCCGCACCGCAGGGACACCGGAGCCGCACCGCAGGGACACCGCAGCCGCACCGCAGCCGCACCGCAGGGACACCGCAGGGACACCGCAGATGCACCGCAGCCGCACCGCAGCCGCACCGCAGCCGCACCGCAGGGGCACCGCAGCCGCACCGCAGCCGCACCGCAGCCGCACCGCAGGGACACCGCAGATGACCCGCAGCCGCACCGCAGGGACACCGCAGCTGCACCGCAGCCACACCGCAGCCGCACCGGAGCCGCACCGCAGATGCACCGCAGCCGCACCGCAGCCGCACCGCAGCCGCACCGCAGCCGCACCGCAGCCGCACCGCAGCCGCACCGCAGGGACACCGCAGCTGCACCGCAGCCGCACCGCAGGGACACCGCAGATGCCCCGCAGCCGCACCGCAGGGACACCGCAGCTGCACCGCAGCCACACCGCAGCCGCACCGCAGCCGCACCGCAGGGACACCGCAGATGCACCGCAGCCGCACCGCAGCCGCACCGCAGCCGCACCGCAGCCGCACCGCAGCCGCACCGCAGGGACACCGCAGCCGCACCGTAGCCGCACCGCAGCCGCACTGCAGGGACACCGCAGCTGCACCGCAGCCGCACCGCAGCCGCACCGCAGCCGCACCGCAGCCGCACCGCAGCCGCACCGCAGCCGCACCGCAGGGACACCGCAGCCGCACCGCAGGAACACCGCAGCCGCACCGCAGGGACACCGCAGGTGCACCGCAGCCGCACCGCAGCCGCACCGCAGCCGCACCGCAGGGACACCGCAGCTGCACCGCAGCCGCACCGCAGGGACACCGCAGCTGCACCGCAGCTGCAGCGCAGGGACACCGCAGCTGCACCGCAGCCGCACCGCAGGGACACCGCAGCCGCAACGCAGGGGCACCGCAGCCGCACCGCAGGGACACCGCAGCCGCACCGCAGGGACACCGCAGCCGCACCGCAGCCGCACCGCATCCGCACCGCAGGCACACCGCAGGAACACCGCCCCGCAGGGACTCCGCAGCCGCACCGCAGCCGCACCGCAGGGACACCGCAGATGCACCGCAGCCGCACCGCAGCCGCACCGCAGCCGCACCGCAGCCGCACCGCAGCCGCACCGCAGGGACACCGCAGCCGCACCGTAGCCGCACCGCAGCCGCACCGCAGCCGCACCGCAGCCGCACCGCAGCCGCACTGCAGGGACACCGCAGCTGCACCGCAGCCGCACCGCAGCCGCACCGCAGCCGCACCGCAGCCGCACTGCAGGGACACCGCAGCTGCACCGCAGCCGCACCGCAGCCGCACCGCAGCCGCACCGCAGCCGCACCGCAGGGACACCGCAGCCGCACCGCAGGAACACCGCAGCCGCACCGCAGGGACACCGCAGGTGCACCGCAGCCGCACCGCAGCCGCACCGCAGGGACACCACAGCTGCACCGCAGCTGCAGCGCAGGGACACCGCAGCTGCACCGCAGCCGCACCGCAGGGACACCGCAGCCACACCGCAGGGGCACCGCAGCCGCATCGCAGGGACACCGCAGCTGCACCGCAGCCGCACCGCAGCCGCACCGCAGCCGCACCGCAGGCACACCGCAGGGACACCGCCCCGCAGGGACTCCGCAGCCGCACCGCAGCCGCACCGCAGGGACACCGCAGATGCACCGCAGCCGCACCGCAGCCGCACCGCAGCCGCACCGCAGCCGCACCGCAGCTGCACCGCAGCCGCACCGAAGGCACACCGCAGCCGCACCGCAGCCGCACCGCAGCCGCACCGCAGCCGCACCGCAGCCGCACCGCAGCCGCACCGCAGCCGCACCGCAGCCGCACCGCAGGGACACCGCAGCTGCACCGCAGCCGCACCGCAGGGACACCGCAGCCGCACCGCAGCCGCACCGCAGCCACACCGCAGGGACACCGCAGCCGCAAAGCAGGCACACCGCAGCCGCACCGCAGTCGCACTGCAGGCACACCGCAGCCGCACCGCAGCCGCACCGCAATGACACCGCAGCTGCACCACCACAGCCGCACCGCAGCCACACCGCAGGGACACCGCAGCCGCACCGCAGGCACACCGCAGCCGCACCGCAGTCGCACTGCAGGCACACCGCAGCCGCACCGCAGCCGCACCGCAGCGGCACTGCAGGGACACCGCAGCCGCACCGCAGTCGCACTGCAGGCACACCGCAGCCGCACCGCAGCCGCACCGCAGGGACACCGCAGATGCACCGCAGCCGCACCGCAGCCACACCGCAGCCGCACCGCAGCCGCACCGCAGCTACACCGCAGCCGCAAAGCAGTCGCACTGCAGGCACACCGCAGCCGCACCGCAGCCGCACCGCAGGCACACCGCAGCCGCACTGCAGGCACACCGCAGCCGCACTGCAGGGACACCGCAGCTGCACCGCAGCTGCACCGCAGCCACACCGCAGCCGCACCGCAGCCGCACCGCAGGGACACCGCAGCCGCACCGCGGGCACACCGCAGCCGCACCGCAGTCGCACTGCAGGCACACCGCAGCCGCACCGCAGCCGCACCGCAGCCGCACCGCAGCCGCACCGCAGCCGCACCGCAGCCGCACTGCAGGGACACCGCAGCCGCACTGCAGGGACACCGCAGCCGCACCGCAGTCGCACTGCAGGCACACCGCAGCCGCACCGCAGCCGCACCGCAGGGACACCGCAGATGCACCGCAGCCGCACCGCAGCCACACCGCAGCTGCACCGCAGCCGCACCGCAGAGACACCGCAGCTGCACCGCAGCCGCACCGCAGGGACACCGCAGCCGCACCGCAGTCTCACTGCAGGCACACCGCAGCCGCACCGCAGCTGGACCGCAGTCACACCGCAGCCGCACCGCAGGGACACCGCAGCTGCACCGCAGCTGCACCGCAGCCACACCACAGCCGCACCGCAGCCGCACCGCAGCCGCACCGCAGGGACACCGCAGCCGCACCGCAGTCGCACTGCAGGCACACCGCAGCCGCACCGCAGCCGCACCGCAGGGACACCGCAGCTGCACCGCAGTCGCACTGCAGGCACACCGCAGCCGCACCGCAGGGACACCGCAGCTGCACCGCAGCCGCACCGCAGCTACACCGCAGCCGCACCGCAGCTACACCGCAGCCGCAAAGCAGTCGCACTGCAGGCACACCGCAGCCGCACCGCAGCCGCACCGCAGGCACACCGCAGCCGCACTGCAGGCACACCGCAGCCGCACAGCAGGGACACCGCAGCTGCACCGCAGCTGCACCGCAGCCACACCGCAGCCGCACCGCAGCCGCACCGCAGGGACACCGCAGCCGCACCGCGGGCACACCGCAGCCGCACCGCAGTCGCATTGCAGGCACACCGCAGCCGCACCGCAGCCGCACCGCAGCCGCACCGCAGCCGCACCGCAGCCGCACTGCAGGGACACCGCAGCCGCACTGCAGGGACACCGCAGCCGCACCGCAGTCGCACTGCAGGCACACCGCAGCCGCACCGCAGCCGCACCGCAGGGACACCGCAGATGCACCGCAGCCGCACCGCAGCCACACCGCAGCCGCACCGCAGCCGCACCGCAGGGACACCGCAGCTGCACCGCAGCCGCACCGCAGGGACACCGCAGCTGCACCGCAGCCGCACCGCAGGGACACCGCAGCCGCACCGCAGTCGCACTGCAGGCACACCGCAGCCGCACCGCAGCCGGACCGCAGTCACACCGCAGCCGCACCGCAGGGACACCGCAGCCGCACCGCAGCTGCACCGCAGCCACACCACAGCCGCACCGCAGCCGCACCGCAGCCGCACCGCAGCCGCACCGCAGGGACACCGCAGCCGCACCGCAGGCACACCGCAGCCGCACCGCAGCCGCACCGCATTGACACCGCAGCTGCACCGCAGTCGCACTGCAGGCACACCGCAGCCGCACCGCAGCCGCACCGCAGGGACACCGCAGATGCACCGCAGCCGCAGCGCAGCCACACCGCAGCCGCACCGCAGCCGCACCGCAGCCGCACCGCAGGGACACCGCAGCTGCACCGCAGCCGCACCGCAGGGACACCGCAGCTGCACCGCAGCCGCACCGCAGCCGCACCGCATCCGCACCGCAGGGACACCGCAGCTGCACCGCAGGGACACCGCAGCCGCACCGCAGCCGCACCGCAGCCGCACCGCAGCCGCACCGCAGCCGCACCGCAGCCGCACCGCATTGACACCGCAGCTGCACCGCAGTCGCACTGCAGGCACACCGCAGCCGCACCGCAGCCGCACCGCAGCCGCACCGCAGGGACACCGGAGCCGCACCGCAGTCGCACTGCAGGCACACCGCAGCCGCACCGCATGGACACCGCAGATGCACCGCAGCCGCACCGCAGCCACACCGCAGCCGCACCGCAGCCGCACCGCAGCCGCACCGCAGCCGCACCGCAACCGCACCGCAGCCGCACCGCAGGGACACCGCAGCTGCACCGCAGCCGCACCGCAGGGACACCGCAGCTGCACCGCAGCCGCACCGCATCCACACCGCAGGGACACCGCAGCTGCACCGCAGGGACACCGCAGCTGCACCGCAGGGACACCGCAGCTGCACCGCAGGGACACCGCAGCCGCACCGCAGGGACACCGCAGCTGCACCGCAGCCACACCGCAGCCGCACCGCATCCGCTCCGCACGGACACCGCAGCTGCACCGCAGCCGCACCGCAGGACTGTTCTGATGCTTATACTGAAATCGAAGGATGGCGGAAGATAGTGTGTGGTGACGTCTAGGTGAGCCCATGTGGCCCTTTCTCCACAAGTTGGATTCGTTTTACGCGCTGGGCACTCATCGCGTGTGATTTCATAACGTAAGGTAATGGCTAGAATCAGTGCTAGAATTATTTCAAGGGCTGCGTTCGGAGTGGTTCTGATATCGCCAGTGGATGCTATGCAAGAAAGTCTCTGGATTTTTGTTAGTTCCTTGAGACGTGTGACTTCCTCTACTATTGGCCACCAGACATTGCACCCATATGCTAGAATGGGTCCCAATTTTTCCCATAAATTCTACTGCAAGCATAGAACACAATGTACGTTTACTTTCTTTCTTACATTCAAAAGGATCTCGTTTGCGAGGCTAGTGCATTTACTTGGCTGTCACCCAGCTCTGACTTGGTGTGTCTCGTCGTGAGCATATATTCTGTCCAATCGGATAGTCTCATCGATTCAGTTTTCACATTGTTGAAGGCTCCTTTCCCGCCTGAAAAGGCCGCTAGCATGAATTCCTTGTGGTAGAGTGATTGCTCGATCATTGTTACCACTTCGTTCAGGGCTGTTTCGACTGAGCTTCCTTTTGCCTTTGCTTAGAGGGCAGGACCTTATGTTGGCCCGCTCAAGTCGGGCGGATGTTAGGTCTGCGTTACTAAATGCGGGTAGAGCAAAGTCGTTAATTCGTATTTTTGCTAAAATGCAAGTGGGGAACTTACTGTTCTGTTGGCCCTTTCCAAAGATTAAGGAGTAGTCCTTTCCGTTCAGTCCGCAGATTTTTTGACCACTATTCGAGGGTTATGAACCAATGTCTGCATAGTACTTCGATATGTTGGTTAGGAGATTGGCGCTGGCCAACTTGATATGGTGAAGGTTGATTCGTACAACCTTCATCATATAGCTTGTTTTGCCAACGTTGCCGTCGCTTCCCTCCCCTCCGTCAGCAGTCTAATTTTAACCATGATGATAGTCGGTAAGTAAGATTATTTTAAGTTAAGATCCTGCCTTATCGAAAAAAATAAAAGAATTTAGTGACTCAATTTTTCAAAATTAGATTGGTTCACGCTCTTTAAGGGAGCAAATGGAACAGAGGTAGAGGATTTGGTGGTTAACTATGAAAAATGTTGAGATATCAGAAATCTATAATGGAAACATTGTAGGCGATACCAACAAATCCTTAAGAGTAGGGATATTTACTGCCAGTACTATCACCATCACCATAATTCTTGATTAAAATTGTAAGAAGATGACCAGCAACAATTACCATTCAAATTCTTAAAGGTAATCATTTTTCAATTGAAAGGATTCAGCATAATCCTTCATTGATCGATATGTTTTTATTTTGTGTTTTTTTTTACCCTAAGGAGTTAAACCCTTATTCTTAGCCTTATTTCATCTTTTGTTTATTTTTCTTTGAAATCACACCCATAAAGGGGTATAAACCTTTCTATTGTTCCACAAGAATACCATTTGGAAGACTTAACACATTCGATTAAACCGAAAATTTAAACTCTCGACCGGAAAAAAAGGAAAACAAAAATAAAATATCCATTTCCCTGACAGCCCATCTACGAAGCGGTTGTTTATTTATCTGGAGCAGGTCAAGCCACAGGAGAACCCCCAAAACTCGTGCATGCCATCCAACAAAAGAAAAGGCAATTTCCACATGAATAGTACAAACACACACATACACATACATATATTTTTATTATAAAATCACGCAGTCGAGTTGTTGGGAAAAAGGAGCTTCCTTGGATGGCTAAACTCAATCTTGTTCATAGATACGATGTGAAACAAAGCATATATTAGTAGCACTCACATCTCTACCTCCACCTCGTCGTCGTTCGTCTCCACTTCACACATCTCATGTGAGAAGAGGAAGAAGAAGGCGCGCGTTCAACATTATCAAATAGAATTGTTTATCAAATTTATTTGTACTGTTGCTTTGGGAATTTTAAGTACAATGCCTGCCTGCCTACCAAGCCGATGAGGACGACGGATAAGCCATCAATTTCAGCACTCTGTGCCGAAAGGACGCTGCTATAGCTCAACGTAGCTGCGAGTCGATGAAATCCTTTTCTGCTTCCTGTAGCAGTACAACGTACAAGGAAGAACGGAGAAACTCAGCATAAGGATCTGTGAATAAAATTAATGGATACCAGGAGGGACCAAAATCGAACAGATCGATCAAATTTGATAAGAAACTTGTTAGAGTGTTTTTCGTATACAGCGAAGGGGGTGTAGGTGGAAGCCTGCAGCAAAATTGCGGTTTCGAGTGGTTTTGATATGTGAAGGCAGGTCGGAACGGCCATAATGATAGAAGTGAATTTAATCTAAACCAGTGGAGTTGGAGCACACTTCATGTATTCGAAGGGTGGCTCCCCTTCCTGTATGGTGCACATAAAATAAATTTGTTTGCCTCTTGCCGAAGCTGATATCGAAATGGTATGGATCGCTTTTTTTTTTTTTCTTCTCGTTTTGTTTTAAATTGGAAAAATAAATTCTGCAATCAGAGGTGTTTCTAATACCACCACTCGATTATCGGCAGCACCACCCTCCATTGGTGCTACCAGTTAGTCAGTGTGCAGGATATTGAAGGAGATTGGCTATCGAGTTGCCGTTTAGATGTTTTTCCTTTTTTGCCAACTTATTTGGGAACCGGGGATTTCGTATTGTTTATTGTGATCTGTGTGTTCTGTAGTCCGTGGGGAATCTTTTGGGTAAAAGGAAAAGAAACTTTTGTTTCCCCATGTGCCCATCATGGAGAGAGTTTTGTTCTTGGTAAAGTTTTGCGTGAACTATGCTACGCATAATAGACTCTTGACACTTATGAGAGGCTGTTTCTTTTTCTGTTTCACATTATTTATGATATTTTCGTAGAAGTCACGCAACACAAAATGGAAAGGTGTTGCAAAGTTTCCTCAATCTTATGTAATTCTGAGATGTGAGAAAAGAATTTCACCTGATTTCCTTAACAGTAACGAAAAAGGCGTTTTGGTTTTAATTATACCAGGTTATGAAATATTTACATTAAAGCTACCGTAGGCAGTATTATGGATCTACATAAACTGTATCTCATGGGGTCCTTCTGTCACTTGAGATATAGGATTGCAATATATGGAACCTATTGTGTCGTGACACATGTGTGCTTTTAATTAGGCTTTGCCGGTTCAGAATGTTATGTATGGTACGTACGTAAATAAATAGCTGTAAGGAAAAACAGCATCAAATGATATTTGAAGGGAGACAGCCTAAACAATTTAGTTGTTAGCATAAATTAATGGAAGTCTGACCGTAACCAAGAAGTAGTATATGTTTTAAAACAAAAAAACGAACATTTTTACGCACGCTTTTAAACGAAAGAGCCGCATTTCAAAACACTCCTCAAAATTGTGTTTTTGGAGAGTTTTTTTGGGATAAAATTTGCATTGTCGTGGTGCAGGGGCGAATTTCCTCTTTTTTCTGGCCTTAACACAATTTTGTTTTAAATTTTGATAAACAAGTTTCAGCATACTTCTGACAAGTTTCCAATTTAAAAAGAGGAACTTTGCAGGCTCTAGCTATTTCAGGCGTCCGCAGGCGATTCGCAGATTCTTCTCGTGAAGTCGAGCTCTGAATTTGGCTGCAACAGGAAAATGGTCAAAATCGACGTTGGCTCCTCTGTAGGTACGTGCATTCAAAATATTGGAGTTAGTCGTGAGTTCGAGCGTCAAAAGAAAGCCAGGTTGCTGTGTGAATGGAAAGCTGTTACTACTAACTACCGTATTGCAAACTGCAGCAAAGTCACCTATACCTTGGTCTTTATTTAATTTAAACTTCATATCTGCAGGCTTTTACAACGAGGTGAAATCGGAATTCTCATTTTAGCCACAAAATTGACTGTATCTATACTTTAGTTAAAGCGAATTTTAGAAAATTCATCAATCCATACTCTGTACATGGCTTTAAATTTTACTTCAAAAATGGATTGGATTTCAAATTAATTTGAAGTAAATACGACCCACAGTGCCCTGCTATAAAAAAACATGCCATTCGGCATATTTTTTTGACCGAGACGTCTTGCTTTATTGTTACAGTCTGTAACTTACAGAATTATGTGCAAGACGTCGATAATTGTATTTTCTCCCTTTCACACTACTTAGGCTTTGATATGGCGTAGGATGTATCCTATTCATTTTACCAGATGTTGAATTTATAGCAATGAAAAATAATTTTTTTCATTGATGTGTGATAAGTTAAACCAAAGTTATGATTTTATAAATGCAACAAGAAACTATCAAGTGGTCACTTTTTGCTAACTTTGGAGTTTACGCCTGTGTGGAATAATGGAAAATGTGTAAAGATGCGGATTTGTTGTGGGAAATCGGCTTAAATTAAGAGTAATGGACTTCAAATTGTCTTGCTGTGATCCGCATCGAAGCTGCATTCTACAATATCAGCCTAATATATGCACACGACGAAGCTGAAGAGACTATCAAGGGGGAATTTTATGATATTTTGGACGGTTTCTACGGAGCCCGTCCGGAGTACGATGTCAAAATCGTAATCGGTGTCTTTAACCCCATTCAACAGGATAGTTTGTTAACACAGTGCCTACGACACGTTAGCGAGTAACGGGGAATAGTAGCAATAGGTTTCACCGGCTAATGATCTACTTAGCAACCTGGCTTTATTTTGACGGTCGTTCTCGCAATCAAATCGACCACGTACTAATCGACGATAGGTACGCATCCAACATTTTAGATGTGCGTACCTAAAGAGGAGCCAACATCGACTTTGACCATTTCTTGTTGCAGGCAAACCGAGCTCGACAGTCCAACGAGAAGAAACTGCGAATCCCACAGAAGAAAAAAACTTAACATTGGACGCCTGAAGTAGCCAGAGCCTACAAAGAGTGCCAGTCTGAGAAGGGCCAACAACCACTAGATCCAATATCGCACTGTCATTAAAGAGGTAGCGGAGATCACTATTGAGAAAGAATTCGTAGTGATGAGATTAAATATAGTGATAGAAGATGCACAGGGGGATCAGTAGAAATGCGGTGAAGTGGGAGGGTTGTGATCCCTTGTTTTCGGATCAATAGGAAGAAGAAGATAGAAGATGCACATAAAGAATCGCTGCAGCGCAAAACAAGGGCATCAAGAGACGAGTTTCGAGGTCGAGGTCCCCCTCCACTTGTTTGCGCCACCTACCGCGAGGCCGTCCTCTACTGCGTCGTCCATCCGGGGTGGATTCGAAAACTTTCTTAGCGGGAACGTTGGGCTCCATCCGCTCTAAATGACCCAGCTATCTTAGTCGCTGTATGTGAACTCTTCTGGCTAAGTCGATGTCCTTGTAAAGGCCGTATAGCTCGGCATTGTACCTTCTCCTCCACTCACCGTCTATGCAGACGGGACCAAAGATCGCTCGAAGAACTTTTCTCTCGAAATAACCAAGGGCATCCTCATCCGGTTTTGTCAAAGCCCATGCCTCTGCGCCATACAGCAGGACTGGGATGATTAGAGTCTTATAAAGAGTTACCTTCGTAGTTCGAGATAGGGCTTTGCTACTCAATTGCCGTTTTAGCCCATAGAAACAACGATTGGCAAGAGTAATTATTCGTGTGATCTCCCTACTAATGTCATTTGCGGAGTTCACCATAGAGCCTAGGTAGACAAAATCCTTTACTACCTCAAAATTATATCTGTCTATTGTGGCGGTCTGTCCAAGACGCCGATGTTGGGTGTCCTTTTTTGTAGACAGCATATATCTTATTTTGCTTTCATTGACCGCTAGACCCATCTTTGCTGCCTCGATCTCAATACTCGTAAATGCCCCATTGACGGCGCGCTGAGTTCTTCCGATTATGTCAATGTCATCGGCATAAGCGAGTAGTTGTACAGACTTGTAAAAGATTGTACCTCCGGTGTTGGCTTGTGAGTTTCGTACAATTCTCTCAAGTACAATGTTAAAGAGATTGCATGACAGCGCGTCACCTTGTTTAAGACCTTTCCTGACATCGAACGGTTCGGTGATGTTCTTACCGACTTTGATGGAGCAGCGAGAGTTCTCCATCGTCATTCTGCACAAACGGACGGCAGGGATGCCAAGACTAGACATGGCTCTGTATAACTCGTCTCTATACACGCTATCATAGGCAACTTTGAAATCGCTGAAAAGGTGGTGCGTATCGACTTTATATTCATGGGTTTTTTCCAAGATCTGCCGTAGTGTGAATATTTGGTCAATGGTGGACTTTCCCGGCCTGAAACCGCACTGATAAGGACCTATCAGGTTGTTGACGATCGGTTTTAGGCGTTCACATAATACAGCAGACAGGATCTTATATGCGATGTTGAGGAGACTTATACCTCTGTAATTGGCGCAGTTCAGAGGGTCTCCTTTCTTCAGGATCGGGCAAGATCGATAATAGACCAAATTTTCACTCTAAAGCGATCTTTAAAAGATAAAGTCGAAACTTACCACCTCTTTATCGACTTTAAGGTCGCAGCTGATGGCATTCGTCATCTTGAGCTCTACAATACGATGGTGAATTCGGGATTCTATCAAAACTGATCCAGCTGTGTCGCGTAATGCTGGAAAATAAGAGATGCTCTGTGCAATTTGGAAACAACCTGTCTGAACTATTTCGAACTGGCACTGAATCTCGGCCAGGAGACGCACTGTCATGTGTTTTCGGCAACCTTGAGCTGGAACAGATAGTGCGCAGAACAGGTGTTAACATTGAATGCACTTTCTTCCACAAGTCTGTATAGTTGCTGGGGTACGTAGATGATATTAACATCATCACCTGCCGTCATTGAGGCATTTACGGCAATTAAAGATCGGTGAGACAAGTTGGTCTTGAAGTCAATAAGGACAAAACTAAGTATATGTTATCGACAAACAAAAATCTATCTGTCCGAATCGTAGGACAGAATTCCACTATTGATGACTTTATCTTCAAGGTAGTTAAGGAGTTCACCTACCTTGGAGTAAATATCGATTCACAAGCAACACCTTCGTGGAGATTCGACAAAGAATAGCCATAGGAAACAGCTGCTTCTTCGCTTAAGCAGGAAAACAGGGCTCACAACTTCTAACTCGACAGAGTAAATTCTTTCTCTACGGAACACTTATCTTACCTGCTATATGGTGCCAGGAGCTGGACGATAATTAAGAAAGCTTAGCTAATAAAGAATTCGTTTGCAAGAAGGGCGAATGGAGGAGGAAATTTTACATCGAACTTCATGAGCTGTATCAAGATGTGGATGTAGTCCAAAAAGTTAGGATACGTCAACTAGATTTGTTGGCATCATCGAGCGAATGGGCAGCAATGCTCCCAATCACAATCTTCTAATCACACACCCGCATGTTTGAGACGAAGAAAACCACCGAACTTCCGATGTAAAGACCAAGTCGATTGGTTGGAGCTAAAAAAAAAGCCACATGTCGTTGCGAGTTTGCAAGATCGAATGTTACATTTTTATTTAATAATCTTTTACAATGGTTCGGATTTTTCGCAAATTTAATGCAAAAAATGAATAAATTACAGCAAACCTTGGGTTTGTAGCCCCGAATTCAAAAATACTATCTTACAATAGAACAATAGAGATGTGCCATTCGAATTATGAATTTTACTTGAACAATTTTCAATATTTAATTTTTCCTAACGCTGAAAAATATTTTAAAGTGCCCCAACACAAGCAATCACGGATGCCAGAAAACTTGATCTGCGTAACTGGAAGCAGTGTGTCCGGGATCGGCTAGGATGGAAGCCGTGTCTTGTCAGAGACTCTACATGGGTAAATAAGTAAGCATCTATACCTATGTATTCTCTAAAAATTAATTCGCTCACTTTTCCGTATGTATGTTTGCTTGACTGTCAGTATCTTCTACGTTCTTAAGTATATACCTATATGTACATATGTTTAAACAACACACATCGCTTATGTTGTTTGTTCCTCACCATTTCAACATTTGTATCACTGGTCGAGGATTTGAATGAATCCACGCAAAGTCCATTTTCTGGTATCCACTTTGAAACGGCAGTAAGAAGTCACGCGTACGACCTTTGTACGTTTTTATGTCCTTGAAAAGAAGGAAATTATTAGCTTTGATTGGCAGTGTAGGCAGTGAGTAGGTAGTGTCGGATGCCCTGCTATATACTATATATTCACCAAGAATTTATAATTATTATGTAGGTACAACACCAAAATAAGATTTATTTTATTTCAACTTAATTTAAGTTCCTGGTAAAATGCTCTCTCACTGAAACTGAAAATTCAAGAATGTTTTGTAGGTTGCTATTAAGTTACGATGCTTGACGACAGAAACTAACGACAAAAACATGTTCAGCTCCCACAAATTCTGCAATGTACGTGTAGTTTGATAGAATTTGTATGCACATGACTGATGGATTTATTATACTTAGTTGAGGGTTAAATATCATGTTTCGCATAAGTCTGATGCAAGGAAATTTGCCACAACCATGCTAAAACCTTAGTTTACAAATTATATTATTTTGACTTGAAATCACGTCAAATTGTGATCGCTTATGGATAATGTACCTCTTGGCAGATATGTTGTTATAGTAGGGAAATATAATATCGCCATTTTTTTAACTATTGCAGACGCAGCAGTAATTTAAAACATTTAATAATTCATTTAGAGTAGGTTTAATAGATACACTCCGGATGCTGCGTTCCTGGAAGCGAATTTATTAAATTTTTGTATAAGTACGTGTATTGTGAATATTTGAGGAAAAAAAAATTATGAAAGTTAAGGCATTGGAAACATATGTACAGTACACTCATTAAAATTTGTTATGTTAAATAAAAAAAGTTGTGTTCAAGTCGTCCGAAAACTTGCTAACATTTTCTGGAGAGCCGAAGAGGCGAACTATGAGTATACATCCCTACTATTATAAAAATAAGTTGATATTTCCTTTGTCCGCTGCTTATCGGAAAACGGCTGAATGGACTATAATGATTTTCTTTTATGGATTAGGAAATCTCCTGGAGCAGGTTCGTATAAAGCTCTTGGGTTTCAGTTCGAGAGACCACGAAAAGAGACAAAGAACACAAATAAAATTTACTTTGGAATTGTCGATTTTAATGGAATTAGAAGTTGGCGTTTATAGCTTTTTTTACCTTTAAGTCCAAAATCAGGTTTCTACGTTATCTAGAAGTTGAGCAATATCTAAATGATCCTGTGCTAGATTCAGATTTTAATTAATTTTTGCTTGATCATGATCTCGAATCTGCAGTCATTGGTGATAATATTTTTGTTTCCTTTCTTCTCCTTTCCCTGTCTCTTAGCTATATTTAATAGTAGGGCAACTGACTGGCTGACCGAAGTGGAATGGCATAGATTGTTCCAAATCACTTGAAATTCTTCTGCGCAGGACTCTCTTATTTGTACGAGTTTTACTCATTTTCATTCCTAAGAGATAAAAGCAACTATAGCAAAAAAAAAACTAAAATTCGAGAGAACGAATGAAAAAGGAGGAGCAAAGGAAAACAGGCTGTATACCCATACTTTGATATTTTTCATCGCATAGTTGCGGAACTACTGACGAATCAGAATCAAGTTACGTGACGTGATTTGTTTTTTTTTTTATTTATCCTATTTTGGAAAATTAAAGAAATAATTTTATATACATACATACTTAATTAACTAATGCAATAAATAAATAAATTAATACATAGCCAAACATACCACTTTAATTGTATTTATAAAATATTTGCTCATCACTATCCCTTTCCGCTTTATAAAAACCAAAAGAAGTTTTACCAAACTAGAAAAAGAACGTCATACAGAGTAAAGCGGAGAAAATCATTAACCATTCTTTGAAGAATTAAGAGAGATTTCATCCCCTTTATTATTTTGGGAAATTTCTCTCTGCGCACGTTGGGGTATTGCAAGTGATTTGGAACAGACTATACTGTGTCATAGATGTGCAGAAAAAAAAAATCATATGCGTATGTAACCATTAAGATAGGTAAATTCCCATCGGTCGAATTTCGACCACACGCGATACTAGTTTCCGTTGTTGAAAGAAAGGCCTTAGAAGGAAATACTTTTTTATCTTAAAATCGACAGGAGGGCGAAGCAGTGCGAGGCAAGGCGAGCATGGGTCAGCTAGAAAAGTATATAATTATTATTGCAATTGTAATATACGTGTAATATGTTATTTTTATAACTCGAGCTTGAGACAGGTGCCCAGGCTTTTCGTGCATATTGCTTATTTATTATTCAATAAATAATCAATACTTTAGGAGTAGCAATGGTGTAGCGATTGCCACGCTATTGGTTCATAGTTTAAATCCTGCTGTCGGCAAGCATCTATGCATTTCACAAAAAATATAAAGTCAGTCCGATTAATTGCGAAAGCTGGTGTGGACACTATTGCGAAGGCATAACACTGACGGTAGGTTGGTCATATGCCTGGAAAAATTGTTCGCTTTTTAGGATGGTTGATATGCATATGACATCAGGTGGTCGGGGAAAAAATACTGTATATCAGAAGCAAAGATAAAAATAACAAAAATCTACCCAGTTATCTGAATATCACCCCCGGAGTTTTTCTGAAACATACCATCTGAGTTTGAAACCACCACCTGTCTATCCATTCCAATGCCCGCATTCTGTAAAACATTTAAAGGGTATTCATAACCCTTTGAGTGTGCGCAAATTATAAAAAAAAAGAACTCTTCTTTTTGCATTGTTTTCTACAAAAAATAAAAAAATTGTCCAGTGGCAGAGACCGGACCTACAATAGTGATGGTTTCTTGACAAATACTTAAAATACGATAGATTTGCCAAATATGACACAACCGACATATTCCATAAATAAAAATGTGATAAATCAAAAAAACTTTATACTCGTATGTATACGATAAATCCAACAGTTACGATAAGTCCGGCATCCGAAAATGCGACATATAAATGCGTATGTATATATATAGGTAATGTGCCCGACATCTCTAGTGCCCCTAAGGGACTCAAGATCACGGACGGCTTAAACAGGACTTTGTCCTTGGACTAATGCTCTGAAATGTTATGTACGATGGTGTACTGCGACTAACTATACTAGATGAAACCAAAATTGTGGGATTTGCTGCCGACATCGCCATTATTGTCACTGCTAAACTGTTGGAGGACAGAAAATGTTTACTTCAGTTGGCCTAGCACTGGCGGAGCATAAAACCGAAGCAGTCTTAATAAGCAGCAGAAAAACGTAGCAACTATCACCATTATTGTCGGCAGACAAGAAATAACGTACCTAGGCGTTATGATAGATACGAGGCTCTCATTTAAATACCACCTTAAATATGTAAGCCAAAAAGGTGGAGGCCCACACATAGCAGGTTTCATTGATCATTGTATACACCGCCCCAATCTGAGCCGCGACGATGGAAACACAAACAGGCAAATCACGTATAACACCTGCGTATCTGTGCATTCCTCACTACGTCCACCGATTCAGCCTGCGTGATATCAAGCATGCTCCCTCTGGGCATTCTGACAGTAGAACAGTAACATCAGAACTGCGCCAGAAGATAATGTAAAAATGTGCTTAGCGAAAACAGAACAGAACGCCTAAGAGAATGGCAAGAACGTTGGAATAATTCTGAAAAAGACATGTGGGCTCATCGTCATCAACAAATCTAGCCATGGATAGATAGACACCAGGGAGAACTTGATTTTCACCTAACCCAGCGTATAATGAAGTCCCTTAGAACCTTAGAAAGAGGAAGGAAATAAGCAAACCGCCGAAATGCAACAAACGCAGAGCAGGAAAATACAAACATGAAGTAGCCGAATACATCAGAAAAAAAAAAAAAAGTTTTGCGTTTCTTCGGAAAACATTTGGCTTAAAAGTACACCCGTGTTCTCCAAATATTCTTTACATACATATATACGTTTTTTTGGCTATAGTAATTCCCCACCAATTCCACCCACGAAATTCTCGCCAACAATAGTGGCCGGGGAACTAGCCAATCATTAATCTCTTCTAAATTAGCCAATCAATGTCCCTGCTCAATGACCTGCAATGCTAATGGTGTTGCTAAGTCCATTTGAGTTTACACAACGCTGTGACTGTTGGTGCCAGGTCCAATTCAGGTTCATAAGCCATTATATACAGACGAATAGTATTACGAGTATAGATGTTATACGACGAATACATGTGCCGCCTTCAGTTACCATCAAACAAGCGTATTAAATTCAATTAAAACGTCAACTCATCTCGTAATTTGTTACGTAACCGCACACACAAGGACACATAAGTCCTATTAGTTTCACTTGGTATTAATTAAAATTTCATATAAAGGATTTATTAAACGGTACCGCACGTGCCCCTTTACCAACACTCTTGTGACGATGATGGTCCAAATGGGACTACCAAAAATTAATGGAATATTCCCTTCCAAGCATGTAGTTGGTTGGTATCATCAAATAGTTATTAAAAAATGCTTTCAGTGTGTTCTTCATATAAATTATTCAAAATATTTACTATCGTCATTTTGTGTAAACGTTTTACAAGGGTTGCTTCTTCAGAGATGCAGAGTGACATGGTTTATACGTACATATAAGGGGTTTTTGGTTTTGGGTGTCTCTCTTAGTAGAGTAAAGTTATTTCTCTGCGATGTATTGTAATGCTTGAGTTGATATGATTTTGTGGGATAAGTGTGTTAAGAATATTCATTTCTGTCTTCATCTATTTTTGTTGATTGCTTTTGATAATTTACTTTGAGTAATTCTGGAGTTATTTTAACTAAGATACGAAGATATTGCCTTCTAAGTAGTGGTATGGATTGAAACTAAAACAAATTTATTTAGAATTAGGAAAATGTTTTTAAGCACAGAGGCTACTAATAATATACATATATGTATAAAAGAAAACCTCAACACAATAGGTAAATTTTCTGTACGATCGGATGGTACCACGAATTTTACTTTTGTTTTGAAAAATTGTTGGGGTTGGGATCAAATTCAGAAACGCTCTCAATGTCTTTCTTTGGACCGAGACACGAGGTATACATATATAAACCAGTGAAATCAACTGAGTTTTCTGCAAATGACTTGGTAACTTGTACTTATCTTGTTAGAAATTGGTAATGGCTCAGCTTTACGTGGCATCTGCATTGTTATTCCATTGGAGCATATGGATCATTATAAGCGCTGTATAGGTAATTTTTGGTATAAACTTTAATTGAGTAATCCCCACTTTCCCTGACAAATTGAACGATATCCAGCAACGAGATTGCAATATATACAGTGCTAATTGCCTCCAGTTTCGCACTCCAAGTTGGTCGAGCTTGTGCGCGCCACCTACGGCGGTGAGACCCTCTACTGCATCGTCCCTCCGAGTTAGATTCGAAGACTCTGCAGGCCGGAGCGTTAGTGTCCATTCGCTCTATATGTTCTAGCCATCTAAGACGTCCAATTCGCAGTTTTTTGACTAGATCTATGTCGCTATACAGCTCGTATAGTTCGTTATTGAATCTTCTCCTCCAAAACCCTTCAACCCAAACGGGACCGAATATCTTACGAAGAATTTTTCTCTCGAAGCAATCAAGGATGTCGCACAATGTTGAAGTCATTATACATATGTACGCAGAGGCCTGTCAGATTATGTTGGGTACCTGGACACATCGATATAGAGGGCAACGAAAAAGCCGACGGACTACCCAAAAAAGGATGCCACATAGTAACATAATAATATACATTAAATCACCAAGGTGGTTAAGAGAATAATTCTTGATAGAATCATCAACATGATCCAACATAGAGGGTAATAGAATGTCCAAGGCAGAAAATCTGGGGGGATTATAAAACCGAAAGATCACGGTTAAGAAGAACGATAGAAATACTCTCCGGCAATTGTTTTTTTAAGGAAGCATGCTATGAGATAAGGATTATCAAATATGGATGTATGTAGGTACTGCAATGACAGACATGTCTCAGAGTATATAATACATATTGCAGAGGTATTGCCAGGACTAGGCTAAAACACCTTGGAAGATACTTCTTCAATGACTTAGAAGAGGTAGGGCACTTAAACCAGAACAATGATATGGTATATTCAAATTCTGTAGGGAAATAAAGTGTAAGGGAGAAATGGTTTAGTGTCTCTGCCGTGAAGGTCCCATAGGAGTTGCGAGGCCCACTTTGGTGCCTAATATTCTGAAATAACCTCATAACACTACTCAACCCAACCTATCCCCACTTAACAGTGTTAATATACGAGACGATTCAGTTCCGGAAAATTGGTCTTTTAGGGGTGGTAGGGCGTAATTCTGCAAAAATATATTTGGGCCAATAGTGCAACTGAGTAGCAATGCATTCATACAGATAACTAACGAGAATTAATATAAGACTCATCATCCCAGTCCTATTCTACGGTACAGAAGCATGTGCTTTATCAACGGTAGATGAAAATCTCCTTGATCTTTTTGAAAGCAAAGTCCTTCGAAGGATTAGCGGTCTCTCTGCAAATGGAAAAAATCAAAAACGTAATATAGGGTTTATACCGCGACACCGACTTCTTCTTCTTCTTCCTATTTCGACGAGGTTATGATCTGAAAACAAGTGATCATAACCTTCCCACTTCACTGCATTTCTACTAATCCATCATTTTATTTCTTTCGCTTTATAAGTTGACTAGCGACCCGGCCCGACTTCGTCCGAGCTGACGAGTACAATTTAATTTTTATAGTGATACACTAATAAATAAATTGGTCAAGGACAATATTAATATACATACATATAATAGTAAATTAGTACGATGGGGGTTTTAAGTTCGCGGAATGACTCATTATTAGTATAGGTAAATAGCAAGTTTTATTTTAATCGAGCCAACCGTTTTTGAACTGTCACCGACCAAGCAACTCAATCGGGAAGAAAGTGAAGAATATGAAGAAAATTAAGTAGATTCTCATACATTTTTGGACCTCTGAAGTGACGACAAGGATGGAGTATTGAGTCGAATTGCTACTGGGGTCTAAACTTGGGTTCATCATTATGAGCCTGAGTCCAAACAGGACCCTATGCACAAGGCACACCACCACTCAAGATGTTTAAGCTGTCACAGTCTGCTGGAAATATCATGGCGACCGTTTTTTGGGACTCAGAAGGGATCTTGTTCATAGATTATAAAGAAAAGAACGTCTCCATAGCCGGAGAATACTAGGCTTTAATCCTAGAGCGGTTGACAGATGTTATCAAAGGAAAAAGAGGGGGAAAATTGACCAAAGGTGTTCCTTTTTCTGCACGACAACGCGCCTGTTCACAAGAGTCATATTGCGTTACGATATTTTGGGTCGCCCACCCTAGAGTCCTGACCTAGCTCCCCCTTCGTGGGAAGAAGTTTTCAAGCGATGAAGAAGTGAAGGATGCAGTTTCGGCTTACTTTTCCGATATTTCTTCTTTCTTTATTTAGGAAGTGTGGTCTCGGCTAATCGCAGTGGCACCGAACTGGATGTGTGCAGCAGAATCGGGAAGGCTAATGCTGCGTTCGGAATGCTATCCAATATCTGGAGAAGCAATGTTATCAGCTTAAGAACCAAGCTGCGAATGTTCTGCTCCAAAGTAGAATCGGTGCTGCTTTATGTGTGCAGTACTTGGAAGGTGGACAACATTGCAAGTCTTCGTAAACAAATGTTTAAGGATCATCTTGAGGATTTTTTGGCCGAACCGCATCTCCAACGAACAACTTTATACGAGAACGGGCCAAGAACCTATAAGCATTACCCTACATGTTCAGTTTAATAAAACGGGCAATTTTTTAGAAGTCATGTTATAGTGAGCATCCTACCCGCGTGACCCTCATGAAGGATTAGCGGACCATTGAAAATGTATGTATGTATGTATGTTATACTTTAAGGAAACATCTCTTATAAGCTTTTCTTCTATAATTTTCTTGGGGGCAATCTCTTCTTAAAGACCAGCAGTAATCTGCCATGTGACGGTCCCGTCTACCCTTATACCTTTGTACCGTAATTATCTACATAAAAAAAATAAAAAAATAATTGGTTGAAAATTACGAGCGGTAGAGGAACACATATGCATTTGGCCACTTAGTTTTATATTTAAGAGTAGCGCGCACCCGGCGTGCGTTGCTGCGCCTAAAAAAAAAAAATCACTGTCAGACAGGCGCACCTGGGGCTAAGTCTGTAGAGCAGTTTTGTACCGGGCAATAGTGGGTAAGTGGTCCAACCTTAAATATACATATATATCAATTTTTTTTTTTGTACTTAAGTACTGTAATACGAAAGTAGTGGGTAGACTGCTGGACCAAGTATACCCGGCGGCGTGCGTTGCTGCACCTAACAAAAAAGAAAAAAAAAGTGTAGTACTAAATTACTACTAAAGTAGTGGGCCGATTTCGACCAAACTTTACAGAAATTCTCGGGATAATACCGAACATTGCCTGAAAATTTGAGCTCAATCGGTTCAGTGGTTTCCGAGTCCATAGCATACAAACAAACAAACCACAACGGTATCGCACACAAAAATGTTTAATTTTTTTTAAATGTTTTTGAATGCTTTTGTAATTTTTATTTTTTTTTTGCCTTTCACCTTGTAAGGTAATTATCTACATTTAAAAAAAATCGACTAAATTAGTTGAAAATTACGGGCGGTAAAGGGACTCATACGCATTTTGCCACTTACATTTATATACATATGTACATATATAGATAAGATACGCCAAAATCGTAAAAACTAGAGCCAATTCAGTACTTTCATGAATTTATTCTCAAACTGGGTACTTGAAAATATATAAATCCGCAAAGATATCCAGGGCAACAAAAAAAATAAATAAATATAATACAAAAAGAAACAGAATCAAAGAACTGCTTACACGTCCATTCAAAAAATATGTGTACCTACGTTCGTTATATGAACTTTCAACTTGAACATTAAATTACGTTTTGTCTAGTATCCTTGCCCCTCCTAAGGGAAAATAATTATTTCTTCCGTAAACAGGAACATTTTTCAACTCCAACCTAACCTAAATATAAATTAATCTCTTCAGTAATGCTTTAATGCTACGAGATCTCTCGCACAATTTATTTCTCGGAACCAACCACTCACATCCGCCTTTAGATTTATTTGCCCAGTTAAATCGAGCAAAATGTTGTGATCTTTATCGCTGAAAATCAAATGAACTCTACCACCATTGCCATTACAATCACCACCGACCGACCGCCAAGCAATTTCACTATGTGCCCATTTTTATTCGACTCCCTACGGCTGTACTTCACCATCAACACACAAACTAAGCCAGGCAAGGACGCAACCGCATCAACTCTATTACGGGAAGTAGACCTACATCAACAACATCAGCTGGTGGTTTAAAGAAGATTTCAGATCTCTTTGCAGTGTAATTCGTTGTTCTTATCCAAGAATAGAGAGCACCAGGAAGATAATTCTTGAACTCCTAAATATGTATAACATACGAATAATGCTATAGGTATATCTCCTAACCAAATTTTCACCAACGACCGGAATAATTTCCCAAGATGTTCTCCGCACACTGTACTTTAATGCCACTTGAACCAACTTCCGGTGTGCAGTCTCTTATTCCAATTCACCCACCACCCAACAGCCGCCGCAAGCTGTAGGAGACATACATCCGTACACACTGTATCCATTCCAAAAATACGAGTACAAAAATCCGGTCAAATAAAGAAGTACAAGTTTGGAAAATGGGGATGGATGCCCCGCGTACACCATATTCCAATTCATTCAACAAATATTCTCAACCCCCTACATTCCAAGAGCTTTCATTGGAAAATTGTCCCAAAAGTTCACTTTCAGTTCGTTCCGTCTACACATCTTTTATGCCACACAGGGTGACATCAAGTCCTTTTGATTGCGCAACTCTCCTTCTAAATGAGAGGGCAAGAGAACCTGACAGGGTTGAACATTTTTTTTGGGAAGAAGCTCAATCGGGTACATTCGTCTCGTCGTCGTTTAGTTCAGTTAAGGATTCCGTTGCAGGCAGTTTACTTTTGGGCAAAGCTTAACCTCGGTTAGTTGCGTAACGGTCTTTCGCGTGTCCTAGTCCGTAACAAATCAGTTTTTTTTTTCTTCTTACTCTCCCTACAATCTTTACGCGTATCAACAGTGTGTGTGCGCGTGGTTTTCCATACACCAATCACCACCACCCTAAGCCCATCGTGGTTTGCGACGATTACATGGGTGAGGGTAAACCGTCTAAATCGCAATGTGTTTATGGATGATAATCCTGTGATGGAGACATCTCCAATAGAGGACTGATAACAAGACGAAGAATTCTGTGTCCTTTTGATCCTCAAGCGTATGGGCAATTTCGGGCGTGTTTAGGTGTATACTTGGTGCAGGATTAAAATACTCACACGGTGCACATTCGATTCGTTGGACCAAGGACCTGTGCTTCGATAATACACTTAATTAAATGTTAATCTTAAGGGGGATCTTTCTCCCCGGGGTGTTCTTTTGAGGTGTGTCGCGGTATTTTAAGGCCGAGGACTGTTCGAAACAGCAGTATGGCATTGAATAGATGTGTGTGTGTAGGAATTTAACAACGTGTCGGGTAAAGTCAAATTCGTTTGCCATTTGGTAGTTTCCTATCCAAATGAAAATCCTGTGGAGAGTGTTAAGAAAAAGTAAATAAATTGTGTGGCATGACCACTACCCACACACACGTTGGCGTTCAATTTACTTAGTTGCACTATAGTCACGTTTCGAGTTACATCCTCCTCGCATACCTTGGGTCCGAAAGCTCGTCCTAGATTCGCATAGAACCGTCCGGTAGTTGTTACAATGATGATAACGCTGCTGTTGGTGATGTGGGAAGGATGGTAGTGGTACTTGTGTGTAACTGGAATATGTTGTGTTTTTATTAGGTCCGTCGCGTCTCGTTCTCTACATCTATCCGAGTATCTCTGTGTGTGGCCTCCTTTGAGGATTATATACGAGAATCCAAATTGAAGGATATCAAGTTTTGGCTGTTGTTCTGTAATGTTTTGTTCGTCATAAATTGTGTACATGCGTGTGTGTATGTGAGGCTGTCTTTTTATACTAAAGCAGAGGAAATAAAAGAAGAAAATAAATAAGTGTCTGGAAATATATTAATTTTTGTCAGATGGAGAAATAATACATTATCTTGGATACAATATTAACACATATCGCATTTTTCTTGGCACCTTTCATCAGACGCCAATCATTTAGTGCTGTTTTGACAGGTAAGTGAGTTACGAATGTAATCATCGTGAAAAGGAGGCTTAATTATGTATTTGAAGTACGTTATCACAATCAAGGATAGTTTTCTTTTTTTGCTGACGTGTTTGATTGTTCGTGACGGATTTCGACAAAGAGAACAATTTATTATAATTAGAGATTTCGAAAGATTATTGTGGGGAGTTCTTCAAATGATAAGAGGTTAAGCCGTTTGTCGTTTAGCGTCGTTTATTGACAATCAGAACATATGCTGATAGTTCTTGACTCGTTTTTAGGGAACAACTTCATCTTTAAATAAGAGTACATTGAGATGGTACCTACCAGCATTTACAAGAAATGTGTTGGTTATGCAATTGAATCTTTGATGTTGTGGGCATATTTCAGTTAATAATTTTCTGTTCACGTCATAAAAAAAATAAGGCCACTTGAATATATGTACGGAAGTCTTAAAAAAATTAATTTTGTATTTCTTCCTTTCATTTCGTTTTTAAACATCCGGAGTCATGGATTCATTTGTGGAATCTGGAAAAATGTTAATTTGATCTGCTCATATGTATGCATCTAAAACAAAAATTATCTTTTTGTACAATTTTTGTGTGTATGTTCTTTCAATATTTCTAACGGTAAAATCATTTAATGGAATTTTGCTTTGGCATGTTTTATACGAGTATGTAGGTAAATATGTATATCTAAAAATGATATTTGTATGTAGACGTAGCTCATATAAGGAATATTATGAGTTCGAAAACATACTAACCACGGATACTACAGTGCTGTGCAAATTAATTGGAACAGTCACTTTTTTCAAACATAATCATAAGTAGGCCGTGTTTTTTCTGTTACTTCTTTAAAAGTTGGACTAGAACTTTACAAATTAATTATGGCTCATATTTTCTGTTGGCTTTTACGAAGGTAGGTTGACTTTTTGATTCATTTTATTAAAGTTAAGCTTCATAGGGCTTTTATCTAATGTTTTATTAGATTTGTTTAATTTGGATCGTGTAAATTTAAAAATGGATATCTCTATGGAAAAGAGGGCTAAGATTATTGCTTTGCATGAGTACACTGGCAAGAGCATAAGGGAGATTTCTGGAGATATTGGAGTCTCAAAATCGAGCGTTGCAAGGATCATAGCGCTGCACAAAGCTTCAGGGCCAACTGCAACGGGTCGGGCAGGACACTGCGGACAAAAACGCCAAACCACGGATCATGACGATCCGAAATAGCGTTAATCATCCTTGGAAGACAAACGGTGAGCTTCAAAGGAACTTGGCATCAGCTGGTGTGGTGTTGGATACATCAAATGTTCGAAGGTGTCTTCTGGAAGTGGCTATTTTAAAGAAAAGGTTACAATCGGCCAAAAAACACAAAGACTGCTCAGCAGGAGACTGGAAAAAAGTAACCTTTCAGATGAGAGCGACTTTGAAGTTCAGGGCCACCGGGTAAGTGTTGTGAGAAGTGGTGACAACGAAAAGCTTCGACCTGGTCACATTATCCAAACCCCTAAACACTCACCGAAAGTAATGTTTTGGGGTTGCTTCACCTCCGCGGGTCCTGGAAACTTGAAGCCAATCGAATGGATGATGAACAGAATCAAATACGCAGACGCCTTGAGCCATATGCTCTTGCCCACCATGCAAAGGCAATTCCCGACTGGAAACGCAATTTTCCAACAGGATCTTGCTCGATGCCAGACTTCGAAAAAAATTAAACAATTCTTTGCGGAAAAAAATATAAAGGTGTTGGAATGGCCTGGCAATTCCCCTGACCTCAATCCAATCGAAAATCTTTGGACCATTATAAAAGCGAAGCTCAGGAAATGGGATTGTACCACAAAAACAAGCTAATTTCAGCTATTATTTCACAATGAAAAAATTAAAAAAAAAATGTGAATCCTTAATTCTTTCTATACCAAATAGAATAAAACGAGCTTATTGGTGCTGAAGGCGGTCATATAAATGATTAATACAAAAAAAAATTATAATGTTTTGCAAATAAATCAAAATATCACCAACAATTTGTTTGTCCCAATTAATTTGCACAGCATTGTATGTGGGTAGGTATGATGTTGAAATAGGTTTCAAGAACCATCAACACTTGTCCCGTTCTATAAAAAATACCCACCATATTTACGTCCAGGATTTAGCTTTTCTTCAATATCTGAACAGTTGAAATATGCATATAAATGTAGAGTCCTTATTCTTCTATGAATTGACAGTGGAACTTGTATGATCACACGTTAACACTAGCGTTAAGGAAATTTAACAAAGCCTTAACTTTTGATAAATTACTTAGAAACAAGTGCCTTAGAACATAGCGGTCCGATCATCTCTATTCGTAAGATTGCAATACTTGGCCAAATACCAAGTATCAGAAGAGGATATGCCAACCATGGACCCACTTTTCATTCTCAGATTCTTAAAAGAAACTGGTCTGGAGAAAGACCTCTAAGGTGAACTATTCTCGCCAAGGCAAAGTGAGAGCATATGACCTTCAAACACAATTCCGGAGGAATTGCAATTGCGAAGGGGACTCTAACGAGGGAACAAACCTCCCCAAGTTATTAGCAGGGGGCACAATAGACCATTAGGTCGCAGTGCAAAATAACCCTACACACACAATAATAATCTCTATTCGTACATACAGTACAATCTGATTTTTACAACCTCCATTTTTGCAAACCTCGATATTTGCAATCCACGCAATGCATTTAGTTTCGATATTTGCAACAAATCCAAAAAAAGTTCTCAATTTTCGCAACTTTGAAATTGTACGACACAGAATACATTCGTACATATGTACGTAGATGCTAGATTTTATAATTATTTTTTTAATAAAAATAAAATTCTTAAATGTAATGTACATTTATTTTTTTTCCGAAGTTAGGTGAAAATCTTCAACAATACATTATGAGGCACCTTCCCACTAGAAGTTCCTGCTAGCTCCGCAGTTTAGACGCGGTTACTTATCGCGCTAAGTCTAAAGGCTTTGTAGACGGCGTAGTAAATTTCTTTCATACAAAAATTGGAAGACTTTCTAGTCGACTTGGCTTTCTCGCGTAGTTTTTGATTTCATCTTCGATTGTTTTAATGCCGAGATCTCTGTGGATATCGCTATTTCTGATATACCATGGCGCGTAAACAATACCTCTTAGCACTTTGTTGTCAAAAGTTTGTAAAATTTTAATGTCACTTATTTTGGTACAACCCCAGAGTTGTATACCATGTGTCCATACAGGCTTTAGCACTTGCTTATATAAAAGCAGTTTCTTCTCTATATTAAGCTTCGGAATATTTTCCAAGTAACCAATACATTTCTCTATGTTTATTATCTAGTCCTTTGCGTTTTTTCTTTACGTGCGCTTTCTATTTCAGTTTTGCATTAAGTGTCACTCCTAAATACTTAGCCTCGTTTGCAAACGGAATTTGAACCGAGTTTGAAAAGATTGGCAAATTATTTATTTTCTTATAAGTAAAATTTACATGAACAGATTTGGTCTCATTGAGTACGATTCGCCAAACCTTAGTCCATTCATTTACTCTATCCAAAGCTTCTTGTCGTTTTTCTGCAGTATCTTCGACCGTTTTACCTACTGCCAAGATAGCAGTGTCATCGACAAATCTAGCTAGCTCAGTGCCTTCTACTTGCGGTATATCACGAGTGCATAATAGATATAAAACTGTACCAATAACGCTTCCTTGCGCCACTTCAGCCATTATTTCCTTAAAATCGGAATATTCGTTTCCACATTTGGCACGGAATAGTCTATTCGTAAGATAGTTCTTCAAAATATTATATAAGTGCTCTGGTAGACCTAGTCGCAAATTAAACTTTACGCCTTGCCAGATGCCAGATCTTGTCAAAGGCTTAAGAGACGTCAAGGAATACGCTTGAACAAATCCTTTTTTCTTCAAAAGATTTTTCGATAACATGTGTTATTCTATGCACTTGTTCAGCTGTAGAATGCTTACTTCTGAATCCGAATTGATGATCCGGAATGACAAGCTTTTCTTCTGATCAATATTCTCTCGAGCATTTTGGATATAATAGGAAGAAGCGAAATCGGTCTATAAGACATTTTTCATTCGGCGGTTTTCCGGGCTTAAGGACCATTATGACTTCGGCGACTTTCCATTAACTGGGAGCATATTCTAGTCTAAGCGCAGCGTTTATAATAAACAGAAGCTTAATTAGAGCTTTTCTTGGTAGTGCTTTAAGAACCTCTCCCGTGATTACGTCGTATCCAGGTGCTTTCTTAGGTTTAGGTTTCTTTACTGCTTCCTTGAGTTCGGTTAGTGTTGCATTTCTTATGGCACAATTGGCTATATACGACGTATTTATATTTTGGATAAGAGCTTGTCCATCAAACGGTTTAAAAGTTTCTTCCATGTAATGTACATATGTAATTTTATTTATGGAGCAGAGAGTATATTAAGTAAGCCTTTTTAAAGTCTTTTAGTTTTCTGTTCGGATTAATGCAACTTTTCGATTTTTGCAACAGGGTTGTGTTGTCATTAGTTGCGAAAACCGAGAATGCACTGTATATATAATGTATACATGTGCTTTTTGAAGTCTTTTTGCTTACCAATGAAAACTCTGACTTCACCTTTTCAATATTTACAATTTCCGCGCGTTATGAATACTCTTAACATGTTTACACACAGTGCAGGCGTTGGAAAGAATAGAGCGAGATAGAAAGATTGATGTTATATTTCAGAAAAACTCTTCTAAAGAATGATTCTTGACTGCCTGGAGGGGCGTAGGTTTCTTTGTTCAACAAACTTTATAAGGAAAAAAAAATTTTATCATACAATAACTGTAGTCCCATATTTTCATTATTTTACTTGATGCTAGCTGGTTGTACCCGCCTTGCTGGGTCTTTTAATATTTAATTTCACGTACACTTTTTTAGAGCACTCTCAATTTTCTGAAAGAAGTATTTGCCTCTTATATGTCCCATCCACGTTCGTCTGCGCCCAAGACTATAAGTCGTTATGTTCTCGCTGATTAAGTATTATTACCTCCGGTTGTGGGAAGCACGGATTAATGATTGATATCAGTCTCTTAAATTATTAATGCAATAATCAGATAATTAAATTTTGGTTGGGTGTTAAATCGCCCAACACCAAATCGCCCAAATCTGGAAAATGTCACATCGCCCAACATTTTTGGGCGATTTAACACTATGACAGATCGACCAAGAAATGAAATGTCAAATCACCCAAAGCAGAAATGGGCATTTCATCGCAATTTGAAAATACCAAATTGAAAAAGGTTGAAAACATTTATTTTCCGCAATTTTGGGCGCAGGGACATTAGTCTCCGGGGCATAAGTCCCACCGCATTGGGACATAAAATGTTGGATCTTATGTCCCACCTACAAACCTCTCAAGGACAACAACGGCCAAATAAGATGGGGCATACATAAGTCCACAAAGTATAAACAGTGCAATGTGTAAGGGGGGGCATACTGCCCCCCTGCAACCCCCCTGCTTGGGTTTACTGTTGGATTTGAGGCGGGTGCGAGGTTGGGTGCGAAACATGGATATAAAGAAACTTTGCATACACGCATCCTCGCACCCACCTCAAATCCAACAGTGACACCAAGCAGGGGGGTTGCAGGGGGGCAGCATGCCCCCCCTTACACATTGCACTGTTTATGCATTGTGGACTTATGTATACGCCTCTTCGAAAAAAAAAAATGTTGACATACATATGTATATATTATATTCATTAATAATCGGAAATGAAGGATTGAAGAAATGGTATTGCCAAAAGAAACGTAAGGAATCCACCCAAAATCTGTTATATTTTTGGGTGATTTGACATTATGCTAAATAGCCCAAAATTAAAAATGTTAAATCGCCCAAAAAGATTTTTGGGCGATTTGACATTTTTCTGCATTTTTTCGCATTTTGGGCGATTTGGTTTTGGGTGATCGGAAGCAAGGCTAATGAATTCTGACAAAACGCCCACTTTCTTGGGTGTTTTGTCATTTTTTTAATTTTTGGGCGATGTGTCGTTGTGTCATATCGCCCATAATTTTTGGGCGATGTGACATTTTTCCGATTTGGGCGATTTGACACCCAAACTAAATTTTATTAAAATCGATTCAGCCGTTTTTAAGTTAGGGGCATCTAAAGTGAAAAAAAAGGTTGTAAAGGACATAAAAGGATACATACATATGTGTACATACAAATGTGTTCAAAATGAAAAAAAAAAAAAATCTGGGTTCTAAACTTATTTCTTGTCCTTCTTCTTTTCCAGACAAATCGACAGATATAAAATAACCTTGGGGTTTCGTTAGCCTAATTACTTTTTTTTAAGGTCAAACACAAAATATACCTTCTAAAATATAGATATATAAGATATACAATACATCATATTATGGGAATTTATTTTTTGAACTGTGTACAAGGTGCCCGAAAGTTATCTTCGGAAAAGTCAACATTTTTTTCGGACACTAACCAACTGTATACATGCTTACTGAAGATTTCAACGCTGAAATGGCTTAAAATGTTACAAACGCATAAATTACTGATAGATGCATAGACAGATAGACCGTGTTGAATACGCAAGTATTCTATTTTAAATTTTCAGGTTCGAAACACATAAAGAAGTAGTTTAAACAATGTAAGACTTTAGGTTTTACCTACTTATTGGACTTAATCTTCTATCTCAATCTTAATATTTCAATAATACAATTTAATAATTGCAAAGGGTATTCCGGATTATCGGTAATCCGCATTGGGGTGTAGACAGGCTTATTAGATGAAAATTCGGTATGGGTAATGATACTTATACGTAAGAACTTATTTAAAAAAAATTAAGAGTAAAAATTATATGTCAACCTGAAAACAAAATTAGGAAAATTGTGTTTCACATTTCTCCATTACCTGTACATTGAAAAAGATTTATTCACATTGGTGCACTTATCCATACCGTTTCTTGAAGAAAGAGGAACCAAATTTTATAAACGAATTTTCATTTTATGGTGCAAGTGCCCGAAATCATTTTACAACTCATAAATTCCTACCTATTTAAATATTTATGTACACGAATGTATGTCCATATGTATATACCTATATCCTTTCATACAAAATTTACTCGCACATCTAGCTCCGATGAACTTGCTGAAACTAAAGATACAGTAGGATGTATAATTTCAATGCGCTTATTAAAATTTGTTGTAATGGTATTAAAGATCCCGCTGGAAAATCACATTCGCAACGGAATAGCACGAACAGGAACCTAGCAGGTATAAGCCCTGTACTGCTATACTCGTATACCAACCATCCAAACTTTCAAACCAGCTGCGGCTGCATTAGCAGCAATAACAGCAATAGCAACATAGCAAGTATAACCCCTGTGCCAGACTTATAAACCAGCTAAGACTACGATAGCATCAATAACAACGCAAGTATAACATTATGAGGGAGCTTTCCCGAGTACGCCTGGCTTTGCTCTAGAGGCTTTGCTGAACTTACCTCCCCTTGATACTTATACCATGGGTTGCACTATCAAAGCCATCCATCGTTTTAGGCGGGGCGGTTTTTGGTATACTCCACACTGGAACTTTGATGAACTTGCGCTACACTTATCTTATGACTCCTGTCTTATGGATATGCCGTCTGATGCAATGACACCAGAACTCCAGCTGATGCGCAAATTCAGAGTCGACTTTCCTTGTGTCCAGGACTGGCTTCGGTCAGAGTCTGAGCCGGAAATGGAATGAAGTCGTATTTTCACGGATGGTTCCAAAACCAGTCAAGGGTCTGGAGCAGAGGTCTTCGTGGAAGTCGACAACATTAGACTTTACTTTTAGTTAGGCAAATATGCGTCTGTTTTCCAAGTGGAAACTTATGCAATCCTAATGGCCATGAACTATGTTGTGAAGAACAGGTGGAAGGGACGTAGCATTTGTGTCTGTAGTGACAGTCAGGCTGCGCTTAAGGCCTTGCTTAACCCTTTAACCTCTTCCAAAATAGTTCGTGAAACCAAAAACTCTTTGAACTCGGTCGCAAGGCTGAATTCCCTGTCTCTTATCTGGATCCCAGGTCACACTGCGATCTTGGGGAATGAAATCTCCGATGAGATTGCTAGACAAGGCTCAGAGGAGGCTTTCTCGGGTCCCGAACCCGCGTTGGGTCTTCTAGCGTCCTCGGTTAGGGCTTCCATTTACGATTGGATCTCTCACGAGCACAATTGTTTGTGGCATTACTCTCCAGGTTGCAGGTTGACTAAACGCATGCTTCCGGACGTCTGTAAGAAATCAGCGGCATTCTTGCTGTCTCTCAGCAGAAAAGACTGTAGACAACTTATCGGCGTCTTGACAGGCCACTTCGCTTTTGCCAAGCACCTTGAAGTGTTAGGCTTAAGTGACACTACAATCTGCGACGCTTGTGGAGAGAGCGACGACACCGCGGAACATTATCTCTGTGAGTGTCCGGCCTTTGCTCGTATCAGGTGGCAGATCTTCGGTGCGGATGTGGTGAGTGCTGGTACTGTAAGCTCCTCATCACTGAAGTGCTTGCTTGGCTTTCTTCGAAAGTCAAGGAAATTCCAATAAAATGGGTAAATCAGGGTTTGCTCTCTGGCAGTACAATGGACCAGTTGTGTCTGAGTGCTCCAGTCGAGTATTTCCTATCCCGAAAAACAAAAAAATAAAATAAAAATAACAATATGAGTTGGTTTGGTGCTTGTTGATATCATAAAAAGGTTTGCACAGACAATGGCACATGTTCGAAAAGAAAATTGGATGGAGACACACATTTGTGTGTATTGCATGAAAAATGAAATTGTAAATCATGAATAGAAGCCAGACAAATTATCATTAGCAATTCATTAGCAATAGCAGTTTATTTATAAATAGTTAACAGGTTGCGAATACGAATTTTCATAAGCAGTGATTATGATTATGAAAATGATTAGCAGGTTGCGATTTTTTGCTCATCTGTAGTAAGAGCCCTGTGCCGAGTTGCCAATTTTCAAATTTAATACAAATTCTGTATTTTGTGGCTAGTTTAAATGAATACATATTATATAAAACACTAATGCCTAGATTCACATTGAGAGTTTAAACTGATGTTTAACTTAACCTGAATGAGATTTTAAATTTTTTGCTTAACTCTTTCGGTTTCACAGTATAAAATAAACACCGTTTTGGAAGCTATGTTTGAAAAAGAATAAAAAAAAAAAAGAAAAAGATAACGCACAATTTAGTTTCTTATGATTTTTTTTTTTATTTTTTATTTTTTGTCAAGATACACAATATATTATTTCAAACAAATTACTTTATAATGAAATCATTTAGTAAAAATCATTCAAATAACTCCGAGCGTATGTGTTGTATCTTCATCACTCGAGTTTGAAATTCTTTTGTTGTTTGTAATATTTAGTTGGTCATCTAAAAAATTATCGGCCGGTGGAGGAGCAACTTCGTTGTTTATACAGCAAACGTTATGAAGGACTACTGTTGTGATTTTAATACTTTGAATGGTTATTCAATTTCATGTAGATAATATCGGGAATCTTCTTTTCCATACACCATATTATGATCTTTCAATACAATTTCGTGTTCGAATCAAAGATGAATTGTGTAAAGACTCTTGTGGGTTATTGTGCGTAAAGGAGTCATCATACAAACATATATCGTTTGCACTGATAGCCACCGTCTGATACTATTAAATGGTTTCCATACTCCCCGCTTTCAAATCTAGCACTAAACTAAAATATTATAGATATGCCTATTTCCAGCAAATATAACCTGGAGACTATTCGTATATACATATGTGCAATCTAAAGCAGCAATCACTATTCCTAAAAATAAATATAAATTGTTATTTCCTATTCTATTGTTAAACTATTTCATATCATCTGGCTTTATTTTCAGTTTTGGATCGAATTTGCTCCAAAACATGTTAAACGAAGGGTTAAACTGCAGAATTCAGTCATTTAACTTAAACGACGAGTTAAACTCCGACGTTGAGTTTAAACGAGCACGGTGAAACCGGAAAATTCTTGAACGGCAGTTTAAACCAAAACGAAAAGATAAAAATATATAGAAAAACAATATTCAAAATCATGAAGTGTAAATGCAAATGTTGATTATAATAAATGATTAGTAGTAATTAGTTAAAAGTAGTCAAAAGTTCAAGAATAGTTGCTCCCAGCTCCAAAATCAAATGCCATATTCCTTTAATAATTAAATTCGTTTACTAAGAATCGTCTGTACCTAAGCTCTTCTCTTAAAAATAAATTTAATGTATCCCTTCTGTCATTCAAAATTTTTTTAACATCATGCCTGGAAATAGTTTTCGCACCAAACAACTTTAGCCTTAAAACTCAAAAAATCGAAAAATATTCCACCTCTTGCCTAGAAATCCATTTTATTTTATGCAATCCATTGGTGTCGCTCATACATATAACTACTTCCAAATGAATAGTTGGAAAATCATACCTACGAGTACCTCCATCAACAGTGCTCGCCATCGTCTCTTGTGTGGTTTTTCTGTTCAAGGTTTCCAATAAATTATGTACATGTGTGTACATTTACATAGATTCATATGTATATAAATTATTCTCGATTCCATGGAAATCATTTAACAAACGAATTAAGAATACTGAGCACGACGTTCAACTTTCAAATCCCAGAAAACATAGTCAAATTTTGTAAGTTCTCGCCTCCCGCGAGTGTCTGCCAAACATCCCAAAGTGTAAGTGTTATGGAAAGGCTTTTCAGAAAAGTTATTGTTCAAATATATGTAGCATAAAACTGCTGGTCATTGCCATTGGTACAAAAAAAAAAATAAAAAATAACAAAACATAAGCACAAATGGCTATCAGAAGGTAGGTCAGAGATCTAATTAGCTGTTAGCACGGAATATTATTTTAAGTCCTACAATTTGTATCTAGGACTTATTTTGGGCACAATTATTTGACAGTGACAGTCAAAATAATTAGTAAGCAATAATTCTAATAATCTGCTGACTCGACTTAATATACTCGTATTTAGTATTCTCGTGTTTCGAGGTGTAATATTTATAATCACTCCAATGCTGTACTTACATAACTCTCAAGCGAGCAGGATCCAGAATTATTTCGCATGCGATACTTAAGCACAGCGATTCACATTTGGCTATGGAAACCAGCAATTTACAGTTGGCTACAGCTTCTCATATTGTACTATAGTGAATTTTGCATTTTTCTGTGCCCTACAAAATTCGAAGAAAGGCGTTTGATTGCTTGAAGTAGGGTTTCTCAAACTCAAACACTCGTAAATACATTTGCATACTACCTACACTGCGAAAAATGTCAAGTTCAAGATCCAATTCGACATTTCAAGAATGCTATACACTATACCAATTATTCAGTACGCTGCCGAAAGGAAAACGTCGATCACTTCTTTTGAACAATAATGTGCCAATTCCTTGTGATCTTACATTTTGAGCTGCAAGATTCGAATCTATTACACAGATTCGCAAACAAAATGACACAGTAACCAAATAAGTATTATTGTAGCACGACATACAGTAGATATCTTGTGTGAGACTTATGATTAGTTACCCCTAGTCGCCCTCATCTTTAGATTTTTTTTTTTAAAGTAGAATATCTTTGAACATTTTGTACAAGTTCGTCATAATTATTAATGTTTTAGTTTTTCTTAAAATTAAAGAAAATCGCAGTGAAAGGTTTTCGAATTTGTTTGGAGCCCTATTTCCATATATTTTTATTGACTATCATTTTAAGTATCAGTTTTTATTGATATTTTCAAAAATGGGATCTAGTTTTATAATAAAATAATGCCCGGGTATTACTGCATGGTATTACTGCATAATGATCGAGTGAATAAAAAATGTCTATGCATTTTCCTCGATCACTTACTTACTTAGGTAGCTCTACAGTTCGGGGTGAACCTGGGCCTCAACCAACAAGCCGCTTTAGATCCGTCTTTAGCTAATTGCCTCCAGTTGCGCACTCCAAGTTGGTTGAAGTCCCCTTGAACATGTGCGCGCCACCTTCGGCGAGGAGATCCTCTATTGTGTCGTCCCTCCGGGTTAGATTCGAAGATTCTGCGGGCTGGAGCGTTGGTATCCATTCGCTCTACATATCCTAGCCATCTCATACGTCCAAAAGGCTGTTTTTTTACTAGATCAATGCCGCTGTACAGTTTGTATAGTTCGTCGTTGAATCCTCTCCTCCAAAACCCGTCAACGCAAACGGGACCGAATATCTTACGAAGAATTTTTCTCTCGAATAGACCAATGATATCTTCATCCGCTTTCAATAATCCGCTTAAATAATCCATGTTTCAGCACCGTAAAGCAGGACCGAGATCATAAGGTCTTATGTACAGTCGCCTTAGTTGTTCGAGATAGGGCTTTACTGTTGAATTGCCTTATTAGCTCAAAAAAAAAAGAAGGAATTATTCTTCGCCTGATTTCTGTGCTGGTATTATTATCAGAACTTATAGTAGAGTCAAGGTAGACGAAGTCCCTTTATACCTGGAAGTTATAGTTGCCCACTGTGACGTTCTGTCCAATTCGTCGGTGTTGATTGTCCCTTCTTGTCGACTTCGTATACTTGGTTCTGTCCTCGTTTATCTTTAAACCTGCTTTAATGCTTGCAAACGCATCGGTCACAGCCCGCTGCGTTCTTCCGATAATGTCAATATCGTCGGAGTATGCACAATATGCACGTTCACACAATATTGCAGAAAAGATCTTGCGTGTAATGTTGAGGAGACTGATGACTCTGATTTTGAATTTCATGGCTTGTGTTGAATGTTTCATTCCACCTCGCAGCGGAATGTTTGTCTTTGTCACCGTTATATAGTCTGCAGAAGTAGTTTTCCATATTCTTAGCACAAGGTTTCCATTTTCATCTCCACAGGTTTCTTCTCTGACACGTTCTTTTTACCTTTTGGTTAAACTTTCCTGGAGTATAAGCTCTCAATGTTCTCGATCGCGCGCTTTTCATGCTCGTTCTTTTTTTTTTTGTTTTTTTTTTTGAGAAGATGTTCTTCCGGTCGCTTTTGCTCGTAGAACTCACGAGCAGCTCTCATCGTCCTTTGCAGCGCCGCTTTATATGAATTTACTCTGAATTTACTGCATACACTCGCAGGCATTCTTCGTTAAACCACGGGTTTCGCGGTGAAACCCAGCACATCAGTTGCGGTGTTTCTGATGGTATGGTGGCAGCATTGACACTGGTCTTCAGCACTTGATACTGGCGGCATTTATGTGATTGAGAGATTTCGGGATACCGGTTCAGCGAAGGCCTTGGCGGTCTCTTGCAATTGTAGATTTTTGACGTTTAATTTGCTCATAGTGATTCTTCTTTATTGCTCAGTTTGGGATATCCGCATTCGTACCTTGGCTACAACAAGGTAATGATCCGAGACTATGTAAGGTAATGATCCGAGTCAATGTCCGGACGTCCATAATACTGGAGGCATGTCTTCCGTCGGCATAAGCACATACAAGGCTTATGTTAGTGAATTTAGCCTTGATCTTGATTGTCATAATATGCTTGCTCACGTGTCGGAAGCTTAAGACTTCTTGCCTAGGTCTGCCGCGTATAACAAATCTGCATCCGAATGAGCGCTGCCTGTTGCCTCTGTAGCAATCCCCCTAGTAGATGTCACAGTTTTTCATCCTCTTTTTACCCGGCCCATCCTATCGTACTTCCTTGATGGCGGTTATATCTGCTTTGTAGCTGTCTAGGGCCTCTGTTAATTGTTCGGCTGCACGTGGTCTGTTAAGGGTCTGAAGGTCGTTGTCCTTATCTCGTTTGCTGGGGTTTTCAACATTCGAATCTTCGATATCCGAGGCTTGTGTTTGTTTTTGAATCTGTGTTTTTTCTTTACGTGGTAGTGAAGTTACTCCGGTGACACAATCCCCAATCTGGAGGACTTTGCTCTATCAAGTGCGCTGTAATACGGACCCTTAATCGACTATTCGGGGAGTTACGGAGTCTAACTTCTTGTTATAGTTCGCGGCTCATATTCGACATATTTTGTTTCATATAGTTCACTTAGTTTTCAAAATGAGAACTATTGGTACAAAAATAAAATTTGAGCTAAATGTAATTTGAAAAGAAAATATTTGATTCAGGTAGGATTACAATAGTTAGAGCTTTAGCAATCATCACTCTACTAGTAGTATTTTATCTGGTTGCTTTTATGCTTAGCCAATTTTCTAATACCACGATTTGTGTCATAGTCAAGTGCTACACCTATATGAGTTAGGCATTGCTTGCCCGTGGGCTCTCTCAAAGAATGTAACGATGTCAACTAGCCAATTTTAATTTTTATATATTGTAAGACTAATGTAATGAATTCAATAAAAGTATTTGCTGGATTTATTTAAAATAGTAGTCAAAAGTTCAACTTACCAAACCGGTTCGCAGAAGAGACCAAGTCACCAAGGAGTCCCTTATCGGTACTCCTGTCGTAAATTTTATTATGTAATTTTGTTTTGCCAGTCGGTCTGTTCAATCGTAATAGACGTGTAGCATCATCAGCGCAGGTCTACACTTCAGACCTCGCTTTTGTGCGCGCAGCTAAGCTTAGAAGGTATCACAACATTAATGCGGAACAACTTGTCGTCTCAATCATTTTTGGAAAACTACAATTCGCACACATTGAAAACTATGGTTCATCGTCACTTCAGTCTTGTCCCTTTTCTGCGCCAGATTTTCCTCTATCATTCGGTTTTTCTCAGGAAATTGAAGAATAATCAGTTCTACGTGGTAATTATTTAAAATAAAAATAAAAGTGTTCATCATTTCATCAATTCCTCGCTTTTCTGTTGGATCGTAGTGTTCTATTCATTCAGTTGATTGCATATAATATCCAAATTAAACATTTTTCGCATGTGAGAAGGTGTTGCTCATTTGCCGTGGTTACTACTGAACCGAACTCAGCCTAAGTCAACACAAAATTTATTCATCGGAAATAGGTTTTCATATTTTAGACAGAACCGCCTAAGTTGCTACCGAACTTCGGTGATGATGATGGTTGGAATCGTACAAGAGGTTTTATCCTTCTCTATGTTCTTTTCTTTTACTTAATTGATGTTGTTCTGAATGAGACTATGAATATAATTAAATATGTGTGTAAATAGTGTAGTAGAATCGCCGTAGTTGATTAAATGTTCCATTAAAGAACTTCGTCCTTGTGGAAAATTTTGTGTACAGTCTTCATTGCCGGTTCAACTACTAGAACGTCGAAACTGCTCTGTAACTATAAATCTATTTGTGTTTGATGGCCGTCTGGTATACGATTGACTGTCTCAATCAATTAAGTTAATGTTGCCACCCAAAAATCATAAAAGAAAAAAAATTATCTTTGTTTTACTCATCCTTCAGGGGAGTTAATAGTAAATAATATCATAAGTGCATCGATTTTCCAATGCCACTGTTTTCGAAGCTATTTCATTGGATTTCCCCTTTGTTTGCCAAACAATTGTTCAATCTATTCTTAATTGTTTCAAGTCAATCGAGTGTAATACAAATACAAAAGAAGAATTTGATATCTTTAGTATAATATTTAACTCTCTTGACCATATAAAATATTGATATAGCTATTGTACATATCTACTTATGTATACGAATATGAAGTTTTGATGAAAAGAAGACGGCTAATCAATATTGTAGTTTCGCCATTTTGATATTTTTGTCGGAATCTTTGAAGAATCTCAAATTCACAAATTTAAGAATGTATTTATAATAGGTATGTAGATTAGTTTTAGGGTTGCATTGGGACCTAAATAGATCTATTGTACTGCGACTTAGAGCATCTTCTCCAGTTCAATTAGGTATGTACCTTAATAAACTTGAGTATCTGAAGCGGATCTGTGACAAATATATGCCTCTATGTTATTTCCTCTTTCACAATCCTCGAGAAGGCGTCCTAGTGTTTCCTCAACATTAATGTTAGAAAATGAAGTTGGCTCTGTTTTTTCATAAACCTCTCTTGGGAAAGGCTTAACAAGCGCCCCGAGATGCCTGAAAATGTCTGTTAATCTTGCATTTCAATTGTTGCAGATTATAGCTTTCTAAAAATATTTCACTTGGGAGTGAGTTAAAAAGATTGCTTTTCCTGTAGCAAGAAATATTTTGAAAGAATGATGTTCTTGCGGTTGCCAGGTTAACATGAAAGTCATGTGCTCTAGTGGTCTGCCTGGTAGGATGTTGAAAAGTTGAGATTCTATGGATTCCGTCTTTCGAATTACATCGAAGTTTTTCCAACTACTGTACCAAAGAAATGTTCCTGTCTGGTAGTACAATGAACCGGAGAGTCTGACTGCTCTGGGATTTGGGTTTCCTTAAAAAAAAAAAAAACTGGAATACAGACAAGTTTTCCACCTGCCTTCGATAAAATAAATAAATATTTGGCGCAACAGCTCTTTAAGTGTCAGGGCCTAGCTTCTCGCAACCACTCATGTTGTGTGCGTTATATTTTTTCACACGAATGGAAGGGACCTACAGTTTAGTGCCGTATCCGAAGGGCAATTTGTTTTGAGAAGCTTTCTTGAGACTAATATACTCTCGGATGATTGTCAGACGTTTGCGAGAGGTAGGGCCGTGAAAAAAAACTTTTTCGTGTTTTCTGGGACTCGAACTTGGAACCTCACACGCAGTGGTCCGACACACTAACGACTTACTCCACTGCGCCCAATCTCTGCTTTCGATGTGCCAACGATTGATGGTTGGATGTGGGGTCTTCCCCACTTCAGAGTTTATTGTGGCACATAGTAAATGTATGGTCTTCCTGGAATTGGGTTTTCTTCGCGTTGAACTTCTCAAGGTTTGTTTTTCCCTATCGCAAGATTTTCTGTAGATCTTCGTTAATTGTGTGGATTTGTTCACATCTCTGACTATGTGCGAACCTAAAAATCCTATTATTTGTAGACCCTTATTGTGGATTAAAAAAAAAAAAATGTTGAAGAAAGAATGGCCCCCTGAGGTACACGAGCATTAAAAGTAAGGACACACCGTGGACAACAACGTGAATTGGTCTGTTCCGAAGAGAATTTTCTATCCATCCGCAGAGTTTTTATGATATTCCATAGGAAGCAACTTTGCTTAGTTAAGTCATATTAAAGGGTTTTGCGGTGTCTAGTGCAACCGCTCTTGATTCGCCCTGTTGTTCAATAGCTAACGTCCATAGACGGGTTATGTAACTCAGGAGATCGCCTGTTAAACGGCTTCTGCGAAAACTATACTGCCGGTGACTTATTAGTCTATGGCCCTCTACATATTTCATAATATTGGCGTTTATGACGTTTTCCCGAACTTTAGAAAGCATAGATAGCATAGATAGTGTGGTAATTGGAAAATTTTCTGTAAGTAAGATAAAGAGACAATTTTGCAATTAGTGCTTGCACCGTGAACCGTTTCTGAGGACAATGACTGGTATTCTTTCCACGCTTTTAAGAATGTGCCAGTTCAGACGAGGCCTAAACCTTCACCACAAACATGTCTGTACAGCCGGTATAACTGGTGGATGTACTTCCGTCGGATCTAGGTTCGAATTTTATGAAAACATATTTGCAAAAGATCAACATTTTCTTCGGGTACTATGGCTAGTGATCCGTTCTCTTTTACTAATGGAGGGAAGGAAGAGAAGAGCAGAAGTTCTTGCTCTTACATGTGAGTGGCTCTTACTCCATACCCAGCGGTAAATTTGTCAGAAGTTGCTTGGCCCATCTCAGTTGGCAAAGTTGATTCCAAAGTTTGGTACTTTTACAATATTTTTCCTTCATTATCTTCTTCCGTATATTATGCTATCCTAACCCACAAAATAGATCTGCTTTAACGGAATTTGCTCGGGTTCGAGTAATTCTGTGATATTTATCGGGTGCTTTCTTTTAGAAGAGGGTGCGTTTATTATCTCCCTTAGTCTGTTAATCTTTCTAAAGTTCCTATAAAAGCCCAAGTTTCTTTGAAATCCACAGCTTTTACATATCCCTTTTACAAATGTGTAATACCTAATTTTCGTCAAAAAGAAGGTTTTTTTTTTTGCCGAAATTCGCCAAAATGGAGGTTTATTACTTTCAAAGGAGGACGATTGGAGGTTCATTAATTAATGAAGAAACTTATATTTAAATGTATTTTTAACCATCCATTCGAAATTAATCTGAATTCAAATTATCATGTTAAGAGGGTATATGATTCGGATATAAAAGGAGGATAAATGGAGGTTTTAAATGAAAAGGATGACTGGAAGGTTTCGGCTCGAAATGGATGATGTTTAATTATGCCTAGAGACCTTGTATTTTGCATTCTACCATTGAATATCAGTCCTGTGTTATTCTTAGTCCACTCTGTATGAATTATTGAGTAGTTTAAACCATGCAATTGGTATATCCTCAACAGTTTATGCCGAAGTCTGCTGCACTTTGCGGTAGCTCTTCCCACGCTAGTAGTCAAGGACCTTCCTTCTCTGGGCAGCTTCTAGTCGCGCTTGTTTTAATGTTTTTCTGATATTCTTTTTTTACTAGGTAATAACTTATAATATAAATAACGAACTTAAATTAGTACGTGGACTCAATGCCCACCGAAATTCTCTTTTTCTGATTATTTTATTTTTAGAAAGATCTAAATTTAGGTTTAACTTAATCCATGGTCAGTTCTCTTTGTTTTCATTTTATGGGCAAACGACCAACCAATACCGACCATATAAGTTCCAAAGAGGTGTATAGTAATTTCGAATCGAGAGTCAGCTCCTCCTTTACAAAATATCGAACCACGTTCACCATAAAGGAGTCTCGTAGAATCATTTGGTGCAAATTGTCAACAAAAAGTACCCAAAAATTTAGGACCCATCAGAAATAAGAATTTCACGCCCAACACACATAAAACGCACTTAATAAAGTTCTCACGACACATTTTCGAATATGACTTAATTAAGCCATACACCATAAACGGTGCTGGGAAGCCAAGCCAGAATGCATATATGTAGGTAGGTACACACTCAAAAGCAAATAAATTTTCCCCAAATGAAACTCTGACTATGTGTGTCGTAATAACTTTTTTTATTTACTACAAAATACAAACAGCGCGCATCACTCTTTTTTTGCCATGAATCTTCGGATAAATATATACTTTTTTGTTACTCGGGCGGGAGATTTTGCATAACCGCCATCTATATCACATCTCGAAAGCAGTAAACTCATAATTCAATATTCGCATTTTATTTGTAGTCACTCATCCGCATCCTGTCGCTATGTGTGTGATGACGAGCATAAAAGCGGATATATTTTCCTTTCTTTTTTGCCTTACTTTTTATTTCATCCTTAAAATGATGAGTGTATTTTTGCAACACAACGAGTGTTTGAATGAAATCATAAAATGAGTGTGAATACATCACGCACCATAATCAAAGTCGAGAACAAGAGGAATTACACACACCCCAATAATTCTATGCGCGTGTACAAAGGATTCGGGAGTGGGTGATTGCCGGCCGCGCTTGAGTGGGGACGAGAGTGACTGTGCTTTGATAAATAAATCATTCGATAGGTCATGTGTGTGGTGCGCGCTAAGGTAGGTTAAGGATGTTATCAGAGTGCTTACGGAGTATCAGAGATTTGCAATGAACAAAAGATGAATTAGGGTAGCAATTGAACGGAATGGTTAAGATTAGCGGGTTTGCGTGATGGATTTTAATAATAACCACCGGAAAGTGTATATCTGTGGGTAGAAATGGCAATTGAATACGATGATGGGGAATGATATAACAATTGGAGCGTATGTTGGGGAAAACTTTTGAGGGTTAAGGAATATTGGAGGGAATGGGAATGGGGAATTTGATATCGATAGACTCGATTTTGTATTTTTTAAATGTAAGAGAGAAACAAGAAACGCTGAAACTAGAAAGTTTAGGTTATAGAACCCAATAACATCTATTAATAGGTTTTGTCGAAACAATACACCTTGTGCCTTTGGAGACAGTAGTAGACCAACAAAAAATTGGACAGCTTTAAAGCTTTCATCATATATACATAGTCCTCCCTAAGTTCTGTTACAAGTGCGAACCGTTATAAAAACTAAACAACGAACGATTTTGGATTAGTATTTATAAAATGTATTGTATTTGCTTAAATAATAAGCATTTTTAAAAAGAAGGTTTGGATTCCTTTTTCACAAAAATGGAGAGAGACAGAGAGAAAAGTTAATGATACTGTTCCTAATGCTATCTTCAAACAGTTTGCGCTGTAGATTTGTAACACAATTTATGACAGGACTACTCGTAAGTAATGATTTTTATTTTCTAATTTAAATGATGCTTCTCGCAACCACGCATGACGTGTGCGTTATATTTTTCGCACTAACAGAATGGACCTACAGTTTTGTGCCCTATCCCAAGGGAATTTTTTGTTTTTGAGATGCTTTCTCGTGACAACAATACACTCGGATGTTTGTCAAACGTTCGCTAGAGGTGGGACCGTGAAAAGTTTTTAGTGTTTTCTAGGATCCGAACATGGAGTGGTTCAACACACTAACCACTGCGCACGGCGCCCACAGAGGATACGCCAAGATAATGCCATGGCAAAACCGATAGGAGCTACAGCCATTAGATTTGGGATCGGTACAGTCTATTACACTCTATAGGTATAATATTATATAACCTATTAGTTTACAGGAAGATTGCGTACTAAATCGCTGTATGATCTATGTATGCATAATACATACATAGATCATACTGGGCATATAATGCCTTTACGTTCTTATGCTACGGAAATATCCTACACCATAGTCCACCCGGATCTCTTACATTAAGCTTATATGTTGCATCTAGATAGCAGCCAGAGTTTTTTTTTTTTTTTTTTTTTATTTTATTTTTTGCGATGAGAGCTGCGAATTTTTAAAATATGAAATTTAGCCTTTATTCAGTAACAGTGTAGCATTTGTACCCACTAAACTCACCTTCTTTCATTTACTCTGTTCTATTCGGTATCGTCTTCCCGCTTCCTATGCCTCTTGGATTTTAGGTATTTCACTTACTGTTTTTTCAGGGGTGGTATTTTAGGTGTTCTCAGGGGTTGGTGACCGACTTTTCTCCTCAGAAATCGTGGACATTGGCAAAATACGTGTTAAGCTTTTTCTAAGCAGTCCACGCATCGTGGGCAATTAGAGTTGTTTTTTACTTATGAAGTTACGAGCGGAAACATTCACGACCTGTATTAGGCTAAGTAATTACGTACACATTCCTTTCTCAGAGATATTCCAGCAATTTTGCCACTCTCTTATATTCCGCACCCTTTGTAATATCTGTTGGTTTTCCCCACTCAAAATAGTAGACTCTTGGTGTGATTTGCACGACATTCGCATTGTTCTCATACATACATACATACATTCTCAAAAATCTACTAATCCTTCATGAGGGTCGCAGGGGTAGGATGCTCAAGTGGACTCTCCATCCTTCTTGATCTTCCCTCATTGATTCCAACTCATCAGCAGGAATTCATAGACGGCTCCAGGACTTGATCCAACAATCTATTTCTAGGCCTACCGAAGGGTTGCCTACCTGAAGGCACGATAATCATGGCACGTCTTCGAAGCCATTCTGGGGATATACGCACTAACATACGTGAGCAAAATATCGAAGCGTAGATCGTTCCGTTCGGAGAAGTAGCTGCTTAACATTGAGCGCCTCGCGTGTCCTTATGCTGCGCACTCGATCCGTACGAGTTATTCCAACAACACCACGCAGGAACCTCATTTTGGCAGCTTGTATCTGCGTTGTTCTCTATCTTTCAAAATGTCTATTGAGCTTATTCTTATTCTAGTCAATATGAATTAATCCTTATGGCTTTAGTTCAGATGGGTGCAGAAATTAAGATGTCAATAATGATGCAGCACTCGTTTGCAGCTCTACCACACGCGTATGACAGTTTGAATAATAGTGTCGCATCTACTATAACGCCTAAATATTTTATGTGACAACCGGGAAAGAAAATAGGAGCCTATGGAATGAAGCCCGGAAGGTGCAACTTCCCCCGTTACGGCAAGACACATGCATAAATCGGCAATGAAAGTGATGATGTTGATTTAATTCACAAGCGCAAAAATAGTCGTTGGTATTCCAATGAAAATTCGGCCAGTACCTCATTCCTCAGATCTAGTGCATTGTGGTTTCTGGTTGTTCGAAAAATTAAGAAACAAAAAAAAAAAAAAATGGGGGGAAACGTCTTCGTTTATCACGAGGAAATAATAAAAGCAGTCAATGCCTAAATGTAAACTCCCATATGAATGTGTATTTCCTTGACGACAACTAAATAAATTCGTTGACTTAAATAATGTTCGCTATTACTTCATACCGTAAACAAAGGTTTCTGAGTTCAATCGGAGAAGTAGCTTTGAAAATCTCATCATTAAAAAAAGTTACGTGTTTCGTTCACGATAACTTTTACAGTACCATATTTGACTGATTTGAATAATTCTTTTGGAGTGGTGCTAAATAATTGATTTTGATTTCTATTGGATTCAAGGTTTTAAAAGTACCGTTAATCATATGATATTTGAGGTGGCAATGGTGTAGTGGTAACGTCGTCAATTGCCACACTAATGATTCATGGTTCAAATCCTGATGTCAGCAAGTATTTATTTATTTCTCATGATATATATAAAGTCAGTCCGATCATTTGCGAAAGCTTGTGTGAGCACTACTGCGAAGGCATAATACTGGCAGTAGCTTGGTCATGTGACTGGAAAAATTGTTCGCTCTGTTGATGGTGATTTGCCCTTGACATCGGTTATCGGGAAAAAAGTACTGTGAATCAGAAGCAAAGACAAAAAAAAAAAAACGAAAGTCTCACCAGTTATCTGGACGCGACCCCCGAAGAATCTCTGAAGCATAAACAACTGAGCTTCAAGAACCACTACACCAAAATATTTCTCTCTCTCTATATCTATCCTTTCCAACGCTCGCACTGTGTGTAAACAAAAAAAAAATTATAGTTTCATTATCATTTTATTTTTAACCATAATTCTTGCAAATTTAAGCCAAAATAATGTTTACACTTTCCATTCTGTGATTACCTACTGAATAAAAGTAATTAAAGTGAATCATGTATACGTATAGGATCATCCAACAAGAGGTGTCATTTTAAATCAATAGAAAAACGCAACATTTTTATGCAAAGTGGTGATATTTTTATTTTAACCTAAAGTACAATCTATGTGGTTAGTAATGCAATACAATATCTTCAATATCTTCGACTCTGCCTACAAATAGTCATTCTTTTGATGAAAGTTTGCATCAAGTTTTCGCATAAAGGTCCATTCACAACTCAGCGACCTGCGAATGCCCAAACTGCGAACAAAACGTTTTTAGCATATTTATAAACACGCCATGGACAATTTTACTATTTCAAAAGAACGGAGCTTAATTTATCTATCGATTAATATATAAAAAGTTAAATTGTAATTAGTTTCTGCGAAGAAATTAACAATTCGCCGATTTTTCCGCGAATAAGCCAATGATTTTTGCGAACTGACAACTTTTACTCACATTCCACACATGTAGAACGCAATCCACATTCCCGCGACCAAAACATTCGCGAGAGTTTAACCTCACATTTCTGTTGTTTTGTTCTTGGGTAAGATCGTGGTTGAATTTATCGAAAGAAGGTGAGAATTACCTTCTCAATGAAAGTCACCCTACGTATTTATGCATTTTTCACGTTTATGCAATTAGTTACAAAATGAATAACAACTGAAATTCGCGGATTGCCGCGACCAGATAAAAAAGTAGCTGTGGAAGAAATGTCAAAATTTGCGAATATTCGCTCGTTCGCATTCGCAGGTCGCTGAGCTGTGAATAGACCTTAATTGCGACTGTATTTCGCGAATAACAGCTCTGATATTTTCTTTTAGTGCATGAATCGTTGGTGGAGCATTGGCGTAGCCTCAATCTTTAACATAGCCCCAAAGGAAAAAGTCTAATGGTGTTAAATCGCACGATCATTTCGAGAAATAACACGTCCACGAAATTTGTCACGCAATGGAGCTATTGTTTCATCAGCTATGTGGCATGATGCGCCGTCCTGCTGAAAATAAACGTCGTCCACGTCCATAGCATAGCATAGCATAGCAATTTCAGGGAAAAAAAAAAATCAGTCAACATCGTTCGGTAACGCAACCCATTCACTGGAACGTTCGCACCAGCATCATTTTAGAAAAAAATATGGCGCAATGACACCGCCAGCCTAAAAACCGCACCAAAATGTCACTCGACGTGGATGGAGAGATTGTTCCACTATTTCTCTTGGGTTTTCGGAGCCCCAGATGTGACCGTTTTGTTTGTTTATGTACCTACCCAAACAAATGTAAATGAGCCTCATCACTCAGAATAAATTTGTGTAAAATATCATGATCTTTTTCATTCATTTCCAGCACCCAATCAGCGAAAGTACGGCGTTGTTCGTGGTCTGCTGGCTTCAATTCCCTTGTCAGCTGGACCTTATGAGCATGTAGGCTAAGATCTTTACGCAAAGTGGTTACGGATAGGCCCAATTCCTGTGAAATAGAAGCAGCTAGGTTATCAGTCACCCTCTCAGCTTCGGCGGCGATATTTTCAGCTGACCTTGCTGGACGAACATGAGTTGGAGTCTTCAAATCACTAACCTGTCCGAGACGCTCAAATATATCAATCAAATCCACTATAGCTATAGCTTTACGAAACGTTTCCGTGATATTTGCACCATTTTTGTATTGAATTTTCACTATTTCAACACGTTGTGCGTATCGATCCTTATTTAATAACCTCCTAGTTTTACTTATCAAAGGAAATGACAATGAAAGTTGAATTTTAACAGTTCAAAAATTATGTTAAAATGGCACCTCTTGTTGGTACATATTTTTATGGTATATTTTTTAAAGATCATTTGGTCGACTGAACCAAAAACAAATGCGGGACTAATCTTGAAACTCCTCACCTAAAATTTATGAATGCAATTACTGTACTCGGACATACTCGTATGTACTTTTAGTAATTAAAAATTGTTTTCACATGGTCATCTGAATAACATTGTTCGTTACGTGCATACTTCCATTTTAATTACAACAAAATCCTAAAATTGAAACTAAGCACTCAGCACTTAATGTATCATATTTGTATACAAGTTGCTTCTCTTTTTGTTTAAGAGTTGTCAACACATTTTGTATTCACGCTGTGGCATAATTTTGTGCGATTAGTTTGGATACATGTTTCATAAAAAAAAACCCAACCGCACCAAGCATGATTACAACCATTGTGTTCTAAAAAAGTTAAATGAACACGAACTATGTTCAATCGAATGCTTTGCATTGTACTTTGAAAAGGCACTAAATGACACCGTTGGGAAGTACTTTTAATTGAAATTATTTGTGTTGAGCATGTTAGTAGTTTACCATTAATTTCATGTAGAACAAGCACTTGTGTTGCACATTGAAGAGTTGTGCTTTTCATATTTCAATCGTATTTGTGAAGAATTAAAAATAAACATTTTTTGAACAAATGCTCTTTAGTTATAAATAACTATTTTATCCAATGAATGCTCTTAAAATTAAATCTTTTTGAATTAAATCCAAACCGAAAGTTAAGTGTTTTCCCAAAAAATGTTGATTGTGTTTTGTCTGTTTTAATTTAAGACGGCAATATCCTTTGAATCTACAATGGTATTCACAGAACTATTAGGATTTTCTCCTTTTTTTTTTTTCCTAAGGGTTGGTGGAAAACGCTACTGCTCACAAAAAACAGTCCCGCTCTGTTTTAAGTAGTGTAAGACTTGATACTCACTAACAAACCACCTTTAACCCTTTTTTTCTACTTGACGCCATCCACTCCGGAACCACTTATGCATTACTTCGGAATGGTATCGTTTTCTTTCCCCTGTGGGGACTGGCTTTTTCATGTTTATCTTCTTCTGTGGGTTTACTCTTTCTTGCCGGTGAGGTTTTCATCAAGCTTATATATCTTGTGAGGGTATGATTTGATCTTCCTCTCTTTTTTGCCTTTAATACTACCTCGACAAAGGAGCATATCTTACCCCATTCGTCTTTACAGGATAGCATTTTTCCCACTACGTTTTCGGGGCTTATGTCGCCTATCTCGAGCTGCAGTCTGCTTCTCATAGGCAATGCAATCATTCTGTTAATATAATTAAAAATATCTAAAATACATCCATAGTCCTACTTAAAAAGATAAATTTATTATAAAATTTTCATTGGACTATGCCACTTCCTATAAACCCCGCACACAAGGGCTGATTGCGTGATAATATCTCCCGTTAACTATTCAAATCTAAATAAGCGTATACATATACTAACAGGTATCTTTAAATAGAAAAGGTTCAACCCATTAATTTTAGAACTCATTTGAGTCGACACGAGGATAACAAGGTGAATATTATAGTAGGTAGAATTTAGTTCATCTGGTCAATTTCTAGGAAACTACTGGAAAGTTGTGTTGTTTCATTTTGCTGCCTAATGTAATTCCATGTCATGCTGGTTGGGATAATTTCAGTAAGAAGTTAAGTATCTGAAGTTAAATTTTCGGCATGTTTTTGTGTGTATATTCGTATGTTTATTAAAATTTTCCTAAAATTAAGTATATTAAATATGTATTCCTTGACTTGCTTTGGTTCCAGGAACTGACTTTGAAGCAAAGGAAGTCAGTTCTAAGAGGACAAAATGAATTCTTGAAAGACAAATTAATTTACATAGCTAATTTGGTCACTGAAAAAGAAATGATTTCAGACATACCCACTTTGAAATGAAATTAATTTAAACTTTATGCTAGGTGGGCGTTGAGATTGAAGTTGTTTTCAAATATTTACATCCCTCGAAGCTATTCTTAGCACCTACGCAAATTATTAATTTCTGACTAAGGTCAGAATTTTATCAACACATTTGTGGTAAGGAGCTGGAGATAGTTTTCTAAAAAAACTTATCAACAGTTCTATATGTTCTATTTCTTAGATACTTGTGCAGTGAGACAGAAAACCGATAAAACCTATCCCCTTGACCTTTTAAATTACCTCGGGCTCTAGGAAGATCATAACAACTTCTATAGATACAATTTTCTGGTATAATGTCTTATCAGGTAATGACGAATGGTTATGCCTTTCAGACCGACATTCATTTCATGTCATTTTATAAATATGAGGTAGAGAGAGTAGAGGACTTTCAGTATCTTAGGAGTATTGTCATGACCGATGGTGGAACCGAACTGGATATATCCAACAGGATCGCCAAAGCAAAGTCCGCGTTCGAGATGTCCAAAATATGGCGAAGCAGTGCAATCGGTTTGAATACCAAGATAAGACTGTTCCTGATCTTTCGATCCGTTCACCAGCAATACTTACTTGTAATGTTGAGGCGTTATTAAGGCTGAGAATCTTAGTTTGGTGGAGTTGATCTTTAAACCCACCATATTTGCCTTTCACACCAAATTGATGGTCATTTGGTGCAGATCCAATAAATGATGCGATAATTGGCAAATAACTATTGGTATAATCGAGATGTTTAAGATAGGATGTAAGACTCCATTGGATTCCACCGGTTTTCACCGATAAAACACTGCGAATTATGTCACTGATAACTATTAAAAATAGTAGTGGCGACAGTATACAGCCTCGTCGGATTTCGCTTTGAATCTCAAATTCCTCGTACAATATACTCCTATGCAGCACGCGATATTTTGCGCCTTTAAAGCTTGATTTGATTATAGCCACAAGTTTTTCTGGAATTCTTACCTCTTCTGCGCAACGCATACCAAATGTACTCCCTGTTCACTTTTTTGAAGGCTTTTCTGGAAATCAGCTAGTTCACTGTCGAAGGTGCTCTCCATATGTTCTTTAATGCGTTCGAGAGTAATTTTGAATACGATTTTGTCTATTGCGGGAAGCACGTAAATACCCCTCCCATTCACGCACTTAGTATACTTTTCCTGAAAGCTTGACAATCATTACCTTCTGTCTCCCGTCAGGGAAGGTCTCAGTCTCCGAAGTCCTTTATATAAGTGGTTGCAGAAGGTCTGCCGAGATTATATATATTATTATACATACGCATGTATGTAGATAAAGAAGTTATTAAATAATATTTGCAGTGAATTTTTTTTTTCCAAAATATCTATATCAGAACAATTCGAATTTATTCCATCTCAACTTGATTGGAGTTACTTTTACCTTAAACTTTATCGAAAGAGCAGTATACAGGTGTTTAATTATACCTTTGTAAATGGACTAACTTCTATTTCTATTAAATGCTGCAAAGTGCTGGACAATTCACCAAGATGTGAATTACAATAATAATTCCCAGGGTCTTCTTCAAACCTTAATTTTCCAAGTAACTTAGCATTAATTTGTCGATGTTGCTACCCTGTTCCTAAAGTATCTGCATATTGAGGAATCCGTCAAATTTTACTGCCTGGTTTAGGACAAAATGAAATGCTCTCTTCATGTCTCGACTTGGCTTTTCTGATGTTTGTCTGTACTTATATTTATTTGTTACACACATACCTGTTTCATTTGCTTTTGTATCCAAATTATGGGCACATGCTAAGAATTTATATGTCATCCTTCCTAGAGTCACTGCAAGACACGTGGAAATCCCTTGAATTTGGACCTAAATCCGGATTCATTAGCTTATGTGTAATTTACGACTTTAAGGAAGGTGGCAGCGTTACCATATCACATTCACCTTTCAAACACCTATCAAATTTATATACATTTGTATGTATGCCGCTCTTTATTTTGGCCGCACAGTGCAAACATTTACGCTCAGCTGCTTGAGTCAATGTTCTTTCAAGTCAAACCACAACAAAACCTGCTGAAGGCCTACAACCAACAGGAAGGTATTTTCACCAGATATTGCACCGCAAAATGTTACCAAGTAACCTCAGTGGATTATGAAAACCAAAAATACCACAAACACGCTCCTTTATGCCACTGTTTGCATTAAATTAGCTCCATTATTAATTCACACTAAAATGCGCCCCATTGGATTAACACTGAGCTACAAAAAAAGGAAAGCCCCGTAAACCCAATTTTAGAAGAAACTCTTTCAGTTAATACTAAACTATTGATTTTCCCCCTGACACAAATTCCCACCCCTATGTGGGAAAAAAAAAAAATAGTAATTACAGGATAGCTTGCAGTTACAGTAAAAACTTTTCACTCACATTACTACGTATCTGTATCTCAATTATTCAAATGTCATGTGTGCTCTGTAACACAATGAGCTCGGTTCATATCCTCGTACAGCTGACAAATCGAGTCCTGTAGATACGATGAATATTTCATTAGTTTTTGAAAATGTTTATCGATTCTGTACTTTTGGAATAATTTTACATGCACAAGGTGATTTTCTTTCGGCTTATGGATCATTGTAAATCGTTATAAATCGTTCTGCTTAATCGGAATAAATATACTCTGGCTTAAACAAAACTACTACCACAGTGACATTTACACATACTTATACCACGCAGTAAGAGTAGCCAATTTAACGAAGATTGATAGTGATATTCTGATGTTAGTCTATTTTGTGTAATCATTTGTCTCTCTTGGAAACCCACTGTTGATGTTATCATTAAAATGTATCTATTCACAATGTGTCGGGGTGGATGTGTGTGGGGAGTCATCAAGTCCTGTTTGCTAGTTGCAACAACAAATCGAAATATAGGATTTCGAGTGAATTGTTATAATAACTTGGTGAGTAATTGTGGGAATTGAAATATGGGGAAGTGAAAATAGAAATCCTGAATGTAAATGATGAATGATCCGACCATTAGGCATGAGTGAAGATATTAATAGAATTAATTATAGCTGGAATATACCACAGAGGCGGTTTTTCTAAAATTGAATATGGCTGGCTATGACAAATCTGGGTCTATATCATAACCACTTATCGTACAGGAACAGCACGATGTTACCGGAATTATAAGGCTGGTAGAAATGAAACCGTGGAAAATTAAAGATTTATAACGACGTGCTATGTAAACAGTAATAAATTAATGGATACGCAAGGACTTTGTAACGTGTCTACAATGTAAAAATAACCTTCGTATAAGAGTTGCCTCCAGTTGAGCATACAGAGTATCTCGCAGATACCTGGTTCTATCACGATGTTCCTCCGGTATGGATTCGATAGCTTTCCCCACTACCCGGAGTGCTTATCAGGGCTACCTTTTTAAATTTATTAATGAGAGTATTTTAGAAGTTCACAGGGGAGTATTTTTTGTCCGAGGGGAGTACAAAAAACAAACATTCCAAACAAAAAAATCATTTAAAAATATATCTTCATTGAATTTATTTCTATATCTGATTTAAACATTACCTACTTACTTAGGTGGCGCTACAGTCCGAGGTGGACCTGGGCCTCAACCAACAAACTTCTCCAGCCCGCACGGTTACGAGCTAGCTGCCTGCAGTTGCGCACGCCAAGTTTGTTGAGGTCCCTCTCAACTTATTTGCGTCACCCACCGCGAGGTCGTCCGATACTGCGTCCATCCGGGGTGATTCGAAGACTTTCTTGGCTGGAACGCTGGGCTTCATCCGCTCTACATGACCCAGTCATCTTAGTCACTGTATGTGCACCCTTCTGTCTAAGTCCATGACCTTATATAGGCCGTATAGTTCGGCATTGTACCTTCTTCTCCACTCCCCATCTTTGCAGACGGGATCTTCTGCAGAGTTACTTTAGTAGTTCGAGATAGCTCTTTGTTACTCAATTGGCTTCGTTTCATCTCCCCACTGATGTAATTTACGGAGCTCACCATAGAGCCTAGATAGACAAAATCATTTACTACCTTAAAATGATATCTGTCTTCTGTGGCATTCTGTTCAAGATGCCGATGTTGGGTGTCCTTTTTGTAGACACCATATATTTTGTTTTGCTTTCATTGACTGCTAAACCCATCTTCGATGCCTCAACCTTAATACTCGCAAATGCGCCACTGACGCCCCCTGAGTTCTTCCAAGTATGTCAATGTCATCGGTGTAAGTGACTGAAATTCTGGCATCAGGTCAGGGGTATTAGCATCTTCACAGAGAGCCAAGTGGTAACTAAGTCCCTTTTACTTCAAATTTCGCTCTGGACTGCAGCTTGACCCTCAGGGAGATGGTGGAGCAATTTAACGCTCACCTACGCTGGTAAGTGCAAGGATAACGAACTTGTCAGACTTCCTACTATCCTATATATCCTAGCGTAGTTGTGTATATGCCTCTCGTTACATACAAACTTGTACGTAAGCTGGACGCTATCACCACGACAAATCACAGAAAGGAAAATAGCACTGCCTGCCAAATATATCAGATCTAGCATCGGCTGGATCAACAGCGTTCAAGTGGTTTGATCTTGCTAAAGCAATAAGATATCAGCTCCACTGTCGGTGTCCAATAGGAATTAATGCTACGAGGTTAGGTCTCTTGTCAAACGACTTCTGAAGGAGGTGCTAAGATGAAAAGGCAGAAGACACCATCCTCCATTTCCCTTGCATCTGTCCGCTCCTATCCAAAAGAAGACTACTCCATTTTGCAGTCCTTCTCTTCGAGCAACTTGGCGAACTGGCGAACACAGACATCAGAAGTATCTTTCGCTTTATAAAATGCTCCGGTTGGTCCTCTTAGTTAATCCCCGTGTATCTTATTTTGTGTTAGATTCAGTAGTATATACTATGTATCTCTTCTTCAGCTCGTTAAACGAGCATCTTAAAACTTTGTGTTCGATGAAACGGCGCATTAGGATAGTATTCTTGTGGGAACATCGAACTCAATGCTGCCAGTCTCCTCTCGTTTTGCGAAGGCTACAAACAGGTTTACAGGTTTTGCTTCGATGCAAAATTGATGACAAGTAATGAACAAGCAAGCAATTGGGGATCTGCATTGCATTTGATCAGGAAACTATTGAGTGCTCAAAATTTGGCTTGGGCCAGTAGCGCAACAATCAAGTTCGTGATGAAGTGCTTGCTTTACCTCCTAGCGGTGATCCCCGGGCAACTATACGTATAAACTCTTACACGTGTAGGCTAAAATTGCAAGTGCGGGTTATCCTGAGCCTTGACTCTAGACTAGGTAACGTGGGCCAGCAACCTGCGTTACTGAAAACCAACCGCTATAGAAACCGACACTATGTCTCGGATAAGGAATGATTACATGTTGACGACTTTTGGCTATTGTACCCCGACAAAGATAGGTTTCTGGAATGCAAAGAAGCCCCTCGACTCGGGAAGCGAAGGTCCTTACAATGCCAAATTCCTTCAATTGGAAAATGAATTCATGCGATATAGACTACATTTTGGGGGTAAGTGAAATCAGGTGGTTAAAAGAGGGCGAGTACCAGTCCCGAACGCGTAACACTGTACTACTCTATTCTGGAAGACCATCCGGAAGTCCGCGGGAATATGGAGTCGGACTACTGTTAACAACAACAACAGCAATTCGATAGGATTACTACGGCCAGATTAAGGACTAGAGTACGACGCGTCACCATCATACGGTGTTATTCCCCAACGAGTGGCTCGTCTGAGGACGAAAAGGAGAGCTTCTACAATCTCTTAAGTGTCGTCTTCAACACAACACGATATGGATACATTGTCATAGTGATGGGGGATTTGAAGCCAAGGTAGGCAACGACAACAAAGGCCTCAAACATGTAATCAGGAATCATGGACTAGGCAACCGCAATGGGAACGGCGAAAGGTTTGTGGATTTCTCCAATACCAACCACCGTATGATAGGTGGCACCATGTTTGAGCACAAGACCTGCCATAAAGTCAGCTGGGCTTCCAATGACAGGCGAGCAACCTCCAAATAAATTGACCATTTTGCCGCTTTAGAAGTAGTCCCCTGGACATTCGAAACAGGCAAGGGGCAGATGTAGGTATAGTACGAGATCACCATCTTATGATAGCTACTCTCCAACTACGCACTGCTGCAGTTCGAAGATCCGACGACAAAACAAGAATGCCCAGGTTCAACATCGATAGACTTATTCGCAATGTGTGGAAGCAATCAGCAACTCACTGCCCGCAACCATCCAAGATAAACAATTTCTGCTGTGAAAAAGGTTTTTACATCTGGTGCTGAAAGAATTGTCGGTCGATCGCAGGGAAATCACGGGGCGTGGCTTTTCAAGGATATCTGGAGACGGATTGACGAACGAAAACAGCTGAACGATCGCGATACAGCTATTCCAGCAGCAGAAAGAGGCGAGCTAGAGTCCCTATATTGCATGAAGTTGAGATCAGTTCAGCGTAGGCTGCAACGCGACAGCCGCAACTACATCAATGCACTTGCTACAGAAGCAAAAGAAGCTGCACGAAGGTGCGACAGCAGGAAAGTCTACAGAATCACCAAAGAGCTGACAGGTGGTCGCAGCTCCAGTCAACACCCAGTAAAAAGTCTAGACGGCTCCTTGCTCATTTCGGATGAAGAGCAGTCCAAGAAATGGAAAGAGCATTTTGCTACGGTTTTGAATCGCGTATTCGCCAGCTATGCTCCCAAATAAGACTGATGTGCCCGAGGTGAGAAATACCCGAGTACACATCACGACTCCCAGTAATGATGAGATCACTACCGTGATAAGGGCACTCAAATTCAACAAGGCGATAGGACTTGACGGTATTCTCGTAGAGCTCTTACGAGCAACGTCAAAAACTTCAGCTGAGCTTCTGCTTCCACTTATAGAGAGAGCTTCGGAAGCTGAAAGCTTTTCTGACGAGTAGAAAAAGAGAATGATCGTCAAGCTTCCTAAGAAAGGAAATTTAATGGAGTGCGGAAACTGGAGGGGTGTCTGCGTGCTGCCTGCTGTAGCTAAGATAATAGCTAAAATCATCCTGGAGCGAATCAAGCAACATCTCGAAAAACACTCGATGCCGAGCAAGCAGGTTTCCGCTCTGGATCCTCCTGTGCCAACCACATTAACACCCTGCGGACTATAATTGAACAGTGCGTTGAATATCGATCACCACTCCACCTGCTGTTCATCGATTTTGAGAAGGCGTTCGATAGTGTTAACAGGGAGTTTATTTGGCTTTCCTTACGCAGGAGAGATATTCCCGATGAACTAATTGCTATTATTAAAGCTACATATGAAGGCCCCAAGTGTCACGTTCTGCACAGAGGAAGGTTGTCTGAGGAATTTGAGATCCAAAGTGGGATAAGACAAGGCTGTATCCTTTCACCAATACTATTTCTATTGGTGATTAGCGTTGTGGTTCGTGCAGCTTTGTCGACGGGAGACGGAGGAATTCGATCGACTTTTACATCTCAATTGAAACATCATGACTACGCTGACGATGTATGCTTACTCTCCCACAGAAGTATGGAGCTGCACTAAATGACAGCAGATGTGGAGAGGGAGGCCTTCGTCGAGCTGAAAATTAATACGGCAAAAACTTAAATTATCAGCCTTGGAACAAACTCATTGGCTTAAATATGCATTGCTGGACAACCGGTAGATAGAGTATAGGATTTCCAGTGTCTTAGGAGTATTGTCTCGACCGATGGTGAAACCGAACTGGATATAACCAACAAGATTGCCAAAGCAAAGTCCGCGTTCGGGATGTTGTCCAAAATATGGCGAGGCAATGCAATCAGTTTGAACACCAAGCTAAGACTGTTCCGCTCCAATGTTGAATCCGTTCTGTTATATGGATGCAGCACGTGGAGAGTGACCACTACTATTATCAGGAAGCTGCAAACGTTCGTTCATAGATTCCTGCGCAATATCTTAAGGACTTTCTGGCCCAATCGTATCTCTAACGAACACCTTTACGAGAGAACGGGTTAGGAACCAATAGACACAACCATCCAACGACGGAAGTGGCAGTGGATTGGTCACACGTTGCGAAAGGGTGACAGTTCCATAGCGAGCCATGCTATGCAATGGAACCCTTTAATTCAGGATGGCAGAAGACCTGACGAGCCGAGGAGAACATGGCGCAGAACAGTTGAGAAGGAGACACGCCAGTTGGGAAAAGTTGGAGAGAACTCAGACACATTTCCAAAAACCGTAAACGATGGCGCGTAGGCGTAGTGGAGGCCCTAGGACCCACAAGGGGATACAGGACATAAGTATGCACGCACAGCTACGTAATTAAAATACAAATTTTCCTTCAGGTTGTCTGTGGCTTATTACTCATACGTCATCTTCATGAGTGCCAAGGTGAACGAACAATTGCCCTAGCAAAGAAATAAATGATGGGATAATTTTAAAGACGATTCCTCTTAACAAATTGAACGCAATAAAGCTGTCCACTCCCTACGGTAGGTAAATAATAACTAAGCCAGCATGGTGTAGGTAGGCAAATCAGACAAATCAGGTGGGAGTAAGTACACACTTTATACTGTACTGGTCGTTAAAAGGTTGTCATGGTAGATAGCTTCCGTAAATATGCTTGATTACTTCCCCTCGAAAAAAAAAAAACATAACGAAATCAATTCGCTCTACGAAAACACCGTTCCGAAGACAAAAAAAAAAAGGAAGAAAAATAAACCTATGATTTGAGGGACATTTACTTTTCCCCTCGTCCTGTATCTTTGAAATTCACAGATCATGGGATATCTTGACGCTACTAAGTGTCCTCAAGCGTTCTGTTTGTATTCGGTTGTATTCAAAAACGAGAAAAAAAGAAAACTTAATATAAACATTTGAGGGTTGTCGTCGCACCATAGTCTCTAACAAGCAAATGTATACAAAACCCCCACTTCATCGTGGGAAAGAAGTCAAAAAGATAAAATTGTCGTAACTTTCTACCCCATGTACTTAAGTTTTCCAAAAAAAAAGAATGAAAGAAAAAGGAAGAGAAGCTGTCACACATACACCAATGCATACAACACATCCCGATGATATCCTTATTCAACAATTACAACGAATGGAAATGTTTATTTTTGCTATTTTTTTTATTTTCTTTACAGGAATAGCTGGGGTTGCCACACATGTACATGTAAATACATGAGTTCCTTCAATTATCCTTAATTTGGCTTTCTAATGACTTTGCCGTTTCTGACTGACTAGAATGCGGGTGAACAGTGTACATATCTATGTGTACGAGTATGCGGTGGAAGATGTGGATATGCTTAAGTATATCTGCCTATTTTATCTGTGTGAAAATTTTGAAAAGTTATTACAGCTAAGTTGACATTTACCCTAGGGGAAAATTCCCATCTTACAGAAAGAGATATGTTTCTCATTTTTGTTATTTTATTTTTATTACAAAACATTATTTTGCTACATAAATAGCTTTTGTATTCCCTTTGAAGACCTATGTTTTTTGTTGCATTCTCCTCTTGATATTTACAAATGCATTTCCTTGTAACTACTTGTTGACAAATTTGTGCAATTTGAATTGCATATTTCGATTGTTGCAGAGAATGTCGGAAGTAATTTAGATCTGCACAAGAGCCTTCATACAGTGAGAGAATATAATACAATTTGTCTGTGAAACTAATTTTAAAAATACGATATCTCACGGTCCCTGAAAATGTAAAAGCTAAGCAGAGCTTACATTACTTAAGGACCTGTACATTTATACATATACGAGTATATTCAAAGTATTCAACAGTTGATGAGGGCATTCTAAAAGCATCTGACGTAGATGGGTTTTTAACTGCTCTATAAATATGGAGGCAGCTAGTAGGCGTTAGTATTATAGAGGAATGTGGGAAGATATCCTTACAAGTCACATATTTCAAAGGCTTACGCTAATGTCATTCATGACAGCTTTTCTGTTGAGGAATTTATTACTCAGCACTATTCTAATTATGAAATGAAGCAGTGATGAATCTTCACTATTTTTCACAATGAATATAAGAAAAAAGAAAGCAATCTAATCTTTTCAGACTAAAAAGTAAATCTGTCTTCTATTCATTCCATTTTGTATCTACATATGTACTTTATATATTTACGTATATCTTAAGAGAAATTGTAAGACGCATAGTAATCAAAATATTGAATGGTTGTTTATTTTCTGTGCCAACTGATCCTGGCGATTATTATCAGTGCCGCGAGTATTCGTTGTGGTTTTTTTCTCATATCTATCTTGTTAGTCCTATTCACCACTCGATAATCTGTGCCAAAATGTTCTACTTATTATACTTATCAAATTAATGGAGGAAATCGAGACTGGTTCAGTGACTGAGAAGCTTATTATATAAATCATTTGTATAATAACCGTGCTCGGGTTTTATCCATTCAATTGGAAAATAGCAAGCTTGCATTTCAGAAGGATCTGCTTGCAGCACTAATCATAACACGGCACCAATTACCCCTAGATATTTTCAGCAGTGGTCTAGCCTTCAAGCTATTCCTCTATTTTAGATCTTTTGAACTTTGCATTTGAAAACACCGACTACACGCCACGGTACTCAGGCTTTATAGGAACTTCCGTGCAACCATTTCTGCCTGGTCTGAGTTGGAAAACGTTGTGGGGATAGAAAGGAGTTCGATTAACTTCTATACAGATCAATCCAAAAACTGGCGTGGGCGGTGGTGTCTTCTCCAAAATGCTCAACCTGAGCTTGTCCTTTTACCTCTCAGATCACTGTAGCATTTTTTAGGTGAAAATTATGACGACTTAAGAAGCTTTGTCCTGGCTGAAATGTATCTTAATATCTTTTTAATATCTGTTAGGGATATTAGCGTATTCACGGCCAGCCAAGCGGCTATTAAGTCCCTGGAGTCGTTCTCTCTTACTTCAAAGGTAGCTCAAGGCTCGCTTCTCACAGAGACGGTAGAGTAGTTCAATATTCCCATATGCTGGGTGGCAGGCCTACACGCAAAAAGGTAGGGTCTCTTGTCAAACGATTTCTGTAGGAGCTGCAGGGACAAGGAGGAGGCAGAAACTATCCTCCATTTCCCGTCCCTGTCCAGCCCTATCGAAATCATGACTACTATATCTCATTGCATTTCTCATCGATTCTCTTGCCGATCTAGCGAATACAGACGTCAGAAACATCCTTCGCTTTATAGAAAGCTCCCGTTGGTCCTCTTACTAAGTCCATGTGTAGCTGATTATATGATAGATCCAGTGGTATCATAATTGACCCCTTTTGGTCTAAGTGTGTCTGTAATTTGGTAGAGACAGCCACCTGTACTTAACCTAACCTTACCTATTCGAGAAGAACGGGGTCTGCTCCAGTTCACAAATTCACCGCCCTTAGCCGGTTTAATGTTCAGAATTATCGTAGGTCAACAACTTGAACCTTTGCAGATAACCGGCAAAAAAAAAAATAGTTCACTGTTGGAGCTGCAACTGCCTGTAAGCCAACTTCCATTCTGTTTCAATAAATCTCAGTTCTTTACATGTAGTCTGCATGTCCACCTCGGCTTTCTGTGGTGCACTAATTATATCTGACCATCCTCGCTTGGAGCATCTCTCGGCTGTGGTTGATTAGAATTTGAGATCTTCTTAGTCTTGCCTGAAATTTTGTGTCACTTGTCATCGATAGTCATTTCAGAAAATTTCCAGTTTAAGGCAGTAAGTTTCCATTGCTTGGCCATGAGTTCCCACTTCTCTATGTGGGTGCCGTGGCGTAAGTGGTTAGTGTGTCAGATCACTGCGCATGAGGTTCCAAGTTCGAATCCCAGAAAACACCAAAAAGTTTTTTTCACGGTCCCACCTCTCGCGAGCTTCTGACAAACATCCGAGAGTATTCTTGTCACGAAAAAGCTTCTCAAATCACCGTTCGGATACGGCACTAAACTGTAGGTCCCTTCCATTCGTGTGAAAAATATAACGCACACAACATGAGTGGTTGCAAGAAGCTAGGCCCTGGCACTTAAAGAGCTGTTGCGCCAAATATTTATTTATTTTTTTTAAGCATGACAACTCTCGGTCGCACGAAATCTGTACCCAAATTCATACTCAAAAATCTGTACCAAGTTTGTGAATTTTTTTTTTCTGAAGATTATACGAGTAATGAGAATAGTAACATTTGTCATTTTGAAATGTTACTTATGAAAACATATTCAAGAATCTAATTCATCGTGATCAGTCTGTGCACTATAAATTGAAATCTTGCTGAAACCACCAGATTCATCATCGTTTCCAGAGGCTATATTATTTGAGCCGCGCAGCTTTTTGAATTCGTATTTATTTGAGATTCTTCTTCAGAAAATGTCAGAAATAAATGTTAAAAGCCTGTGCCAATTTTTTTTTATTTTATACTGTACAAAAATTTGTATGGTTGTTATGCTCATCCCTAATTCATTTCTGTTCTCATTTCCACACCCGAAGTGTATGAAGTGTACAAATTCCGTTCGCACCTTTGTTTCACTTGAGCATTTACCGTCGCTAAAGAAGTTTGACTCCGTAAGCTTCACTTTAACAAATCCACATAAACCGAAGGAAAAGACTCAAGAAAATTATATAAACGAATTGTGTTTCAAACAACCTTCAAAATAGGTTCCATGCGTTATAGGCCCGTTAGAATATTAACCTTCCCAAAAGCTTTACAGATGACTATAATAAACTTGGTAAATTTCATTTACAATTTAAACCTAGATAGTTCTCCATGTTAAAAGTTATAAGTAGCATAACTTGCGACATCCCTTCACAAAGAGGGTAGCTAAGGATTTAAAAAAAAAAAAATCGACCCGTAATATTTCTTTTCTTGTCCAAAAATTGTTTTCATATTAAAAGGAGTGAGTAAAGGTTTGCCCTAACTCATGTTGTAAGCCTATGCAACCGGAGATAATAAAAAAATAAGTACTTCGGGGATCTTCCTGAAAAGTTCCCTCATTGTTTTAGATTGCTTCAAGTTTCCTCAAATTACACGAACCAAGTACAATATATACGATGGGATCCTTCTTTTATTATTATTTATTTAATTTTGCTTCCTTTTTTTTCCGGCAATTTAGAGTGAAGGAACCGCTAAATGTACTCCAAAAATGCTACCACTACTACTATTTTTATGTACCCAAGAGCTTAGAAGGATGGAGTAGTGGTGGTTCTAACAATCCTCTGACTTTGCCATCGAATTTTGAACCGTCCTACAATGGGTGTGTACTACGGCTAGGAATATTATGAGAAGCGGAAAATTGTCCAGTTTAATAGGGTGGAAAAATAATTGAACCATTATGGATGGTTATTCTGTTGGCTATAGTGGTGGTGGTCGCAATGGTGTTTTGTACTCTCATCCAGGGCTAAATTTCACTCTGCCCTCTTAGCGTCGTAGTGGGTCTATGACGATAGACAATGGACACTGTGAGTTCATATCCGTTCAATGAGCGTATGCAATAGCTTGTGGCTTTGTGTCATGGACAACGATGCAAATAAAATGAGACAAATTATATAACACACAGGGATGTGGGTGTGGGAAGATCTCTATTTTGAGGACATGATACACATGTTCCGGCATGAGGTTTCACACATTAAAGTGTAAACTTTTAATCTTTTTGCCACTGGTGTTGGTCTCCATTTGTGAATGACGGAAATTTGTTAAAAAAATAAAAAATAATTATCACGGTCTATAGCTCATAGTCGCACCCAAAAAATGCGGGATATGCGTGATATTACATCCTGTTGTAATTAATAGCGACGTTCGATGGTGTTACTAAAAGGAATTCATACGTGAGAATTGCAATATTAAATTGCATGAAATGACGGCACTCGAGGCTATTTGTAGATGTTCTTTTAATTAATTGGCAATTGGGTTTACAATTTCGCAATAAAACCGCTTTTTTGCAAAGTAGGTATTAAAAATTTGACTCGGTAGTGAATATCTCATCGCCAGGGACTGCTTCTGTAATTTTAATTATTGCGTTACGGAAAATCAGGTCCAGGAACGATCAATTTGAGTGCAGAACAATAAACAAATTAATTTTCTGCTAAATGAAAAATTATTCAGTTTTTGTCACAGTGATTTAAAGTGGTTAAATTTGTTTTATTTGGTATGGCCGGTGAAAGAGGGTGGTAATTTATGATCAGGTAAATTAGCAATCTGTCGTAATTAAATACATTTAACATGTACTTTACGATATAAGGATACTCTATTTTATTGGGTCGCTGCATACCATTGAAATCGAACAACATGAAAAGTGCCATGAACTGAACAATTTTAACAGCAAGTTCTGTATGTTATTGGAGAAGTTAAGTACACCACCTTGTCACATATAATGAGGAACGAAGACCCGTCAATAAATGAAAATAAAATACATGACTGTACATGCACATTTTGCTTTCCCAACTGTTTAGGCCTTATGGTATATATAAATGCAGAATTAGATATTCTTCAAAACGGTTCTGATCCAATGAACGACTTAGAGGAGCCTTTTCTGGCGAGCAGATCCGCAGTTTCGTTGCCATCAACGCCTAGGTGGGCCAGTACCGTTTATAGGCCTGACTCCGCTGCCTAGCGATGTCTTTGGAACGTTCATTGATATTGCCTTTTTAACAGGGTTCAAATGATTTTCTCCTTGAACGTGGCAATACCAGGCGAGCCGGGAAATAAGCCAAACAGGGTTTGGAATAACTGTATCAGAAGCCTTGGTTAATCTGGCTTTACTACGTTCTTGAACGAATTCAAAATTATTTCCAGTAGTTCGTATAATAATTATTTAAATTAAATGGAAATCTCTCTCGAAAATGACCTTCAGAGTTTTGGAGATTTGTATTTTACAAATAGTAGATAGATAGATATTTTTATTTCGTTTATAATTTTTATTTAGAATTTGTGTTACCGTACATTTTACAGAGATTTGATAACGATTTTATTATTTTTCAACTGAAACATTATTTTTATTTCTATTATAAGAGATTTAGAGCGCATAGAGGAAAACAAGACGGACTTGAAGGAAAATACGAGAAAAACCTCCAATACACAATAAAAAGATAAAATAAATAAATAGATAACAATAGTGGTAAATAAATATATATATGCATATAGGTGCATACATTCTTCTTCTTCCTATTTCGGCGATGTTATGATATGGAAACAAGCGATCATAACCCTACCAATTTACTGCATTGCTACTGATCCACCTGTGGGGTTCGCCTGTATAAAAGAATAAATAAAGGAATAAATAAAGTAAAGAAATGAGTATTTATAATAAAATAAATAAAGGAACAAATAAGTTAACAATAAAAAAAAAATAAACAAATAAAAACATAAAAAAATAAAATAAATAAATAAATAAAGGAAATAGTAATACGGTTGATTATTAATATATATTTTGACTATCTGCTAGTGGTTAGTATGTCGGACCACTGCGCGTGAGGTTCGAAGTTCGAATCCCAGAAAACACCAACAAGATTTTTCACGCTCCAACCTCTCGCGAATGTCTGACAAACATCCGAGAGTATTGTTGTCTCGAGAAAGCTTCTCAAAAAAAATTGGATACGGCACTAAACTAAAGGTCCCTTCCATTCGTGTGAAAAATATAACGCACACAACACGAGTGGTTGCGAGAAGCTAGGCCCTGGCACTTAAAGAGCTGTTGCGCCGAATATATGATATATAACGGGTGTCTATCTTTTACGTAGACCATATGTCGGTATGTAAACATTGAATAACTTTGACATTTATCAACCGATTGACTTGAGTAGACATGTTTTTGAAACATCAATTCAATACAATTTTAACCATGAATCGTTTCACACCAAAACAATGCGCCGAAATACTGACGCTGTACTTTGAAAATAGTCGTTTAGTTGTGTTAACTCAACGTGCACATCGTCGAAAACATCGTGGCCAACAAGCACCGTCTGACAACACTATTCGTTATTTGGTGTCGAATTTCGTTGAGCACTGGACAGTGGGAGATCTTCGACATGCCATCCATCAACGCACAAGACGTTCCAATGAACTGGTTGAAGCGGTAAGAGAGAGTGTTGTCGAGAACCCACATGTGTCTTATCGTCACCGCGCTCAGCATTTTGGCGCCAGTGGAACCACCTTGCGGCGCATTTTGGAGAATGGTTTGCATTTGTTTCCATATAAAGTGCAACTGACTCAAAGAATATTGCCGACAGACCGTCCACGTTGCTTGGAATACGGCCAAGCAGTCGCTCGAATGGTTGATACTGAATCTGACTTTAGGGAGCAAATTTTGATGACCGACGGGGCCCATTTCACACTCTCTGGCGCCGCACAATGGTGCCAAAACATTATTTTCGCGAAAAAAAAAAATGTTAACTGAGGATCCCTATAGAAAACACATGCTGATCAAAAATGTTCCTATAAAAAAGGAACCGAATGAGGAAAAAATCAAATATTGTAGCTTCGGAGGAAAGTATGGTGAGATCTCCATATAAGGACACGCTAGAACAGAACAGACTTTATAACGGTTTTTAAAGTGATAAATGGGGGCGCAGGTTGACGCAGCTGGAAATGATACAGTTGCTTAGGTAAGAGTCTACTTCGAAAATCCATAACTGCTTGAAGAATTAGAAAATACAAATTATGATAACGTTTACGATTCCTTCAGACATGTTTGACGCAGAACAGATACGTATTTACTAGAATAGACGCTTCGCTGCACGACGTGTTACGTGTTACTCCAATAGTCCTAAAAAGATGGACTACTTCATTATGTGTACCTCCCAAGCGTTTATAAGAGCTATCCTCAGCCACAGTGAGATATCTTAGTTATTGGAAAGAGGTGAAAGAGGCACATCAATAACTATAGATCTATTTTACTAAGCTATTTGAACAAACTGTCTGCGATAAATTAACATTTCTTTTTCGTAACATTATACGTAAAGAGCAGCATTGATTTGTTAAAAAAATATCGACTGTCACAAATCTACTAACTTACTTATACAAAGGTTCTAATGCTTTGGAAAGTGGGCAAGAAGTTGACTGCACAGACTTTTACAAAGCCTTCGATTAACTCTCCGATAGCTTAATCTTTAAACTTATGTTTGGCTTCCCTCTAGCGTTTACTGCATGGGTTAGTTTCTACCTTGGCATGACTTATTACCAAGTCAAATTTAGAATTTCACTATCCAACTCTATCTCAGTTCGCTCTGGTGTTCCTCATAATAATCATAAATCATAGCGACATTCTTATCTTTGCTAATGATATGAAAACTTACAGATGTATTAGAAACCATAATGACCGAAATCAGTTGCAATTAGACATTAGCTGCTTCGCCATGTGCTAAGAACGGTTTAATTTCCAATACTTCTAAGTGTCAATAGATTATATTATCTAGAACGCACAGCACACTCTCTCTTATATATATAATTGTAAGAGTAATCTGCTAGAAATGGACGTTTTTTTATATCGCTCCTCTTTCAATTGTATTTCTTCGCGAATAATTTTTTAAATATTTAACCAAAATGCTTGAGAGTTGTGCTAGTTGTGGCTTTGCTTTTGCTTCGCGATAATTATATTGAGTGTGCAGGCTTTTGTGGTTCTAAATTCCATAAAAAGTGTGCTTAAATTCGTCAAGAATCTATCCAAGTCCTCCAAGCTGATCGCAACCTCTTGTGGCGCTGTTCAAATTGCATTACTATTAGTTGCCCCCTTCTTTCATTAATTGTGCAGTTGAGAAGTGACATTGCTGAAATAAAATCAAAACATTTTAAGGCCACTGAGAATTTAAAAAACTCAACTTCCGTACCAAAAAAAAAAAAATCAAACAACAAAACGTCAGGGAATTTCTCTCAATATAATTCTAGTGAGAGGCAAACGGTCGTGGTCAACATCAGCGAGTCATCGATTATGCCGCTCCATGAAACTATTGCTTCTATGTCATCATCGCAAATACAACCATCAGCTGCGATTGAAGGTAATCATATAAATACTGCTGGTAAGCAAACCAGGAATGACTGGACACAAATAGTTCTCAAGAAAAAGCGAAATGTTCATCGAACCCCGAAACTGTTTGGTACTGCTATCGATGCCGCTGCTACAGAAACCTTGCCGTCAGTTCCTATACTTCGCTATTTACACCGCTCTCGCCTCAATTAAAGTGTTAGTGAAGAGAATATGATCTCGTTTGCTGCACATAAACTAAATCTGCGGAGAATGTGCTTCAGTGCGTTGAACTTATCAAGAAGGATGCAGACATCTCCAACCTACACTTCCTTAACTTTAAATTGGGAATATCTGCTCATGCATTCGATAATGCCTTAAATACTTCTATCTGGAGTTCAAATTAAAAGGTTCATCCAACATCCAAAAAACAAAAATACGCCTGTTCCCAAAGGGACAGTCAAAGTTTAAAATGTGCTGCTTTATCATGTTAGTCCGTCAAAATTGAGTATTTATTATTAAAATGCTGGTGGATTACGGACTAAAACAAATGAGCTTTTCATCAATTCTTCATTACACGAGTGTGACGTCATCACTTTAACTGAGACCTGGTTAAAGCCTGACATCCTCTCTTCGGAAATCTTCAATACATCATATGCTGTCTATCGAATGGATCGACCAGCTGATTCCGGAATGGAGCGAGGTGGAGGGGTGCTGATCGCCGTATATTGTTCTATTGATAGTCAACAACGAGATACTCCATCTACTTCGGTAAATTTTGAGCAACTATGTGTATTTGTTAAGGACAATCAATTTTGCTTTATTGTTAACTATATAAGGCCTCGAAGCAGTTTCTTATTATATGCGCAATTTATGTCTAATATAGATGTTGTGATAAAAGATTTGACGACTAATAAATAGCCATGCATATTAGGTGACTTTAACCTTGGTGATATCGATTGGTGTTTTTCTGAAGATGAGAAATTTTTAGTTCCTTTCAATGTTTCCAAAGACGTGGATATTGAAGTCGTCGATTCTCTTACTTCATTGGGTTTATTTCAGATTAATAATATTAAAAACAGTTTAGGCCGCACTTTAGATCTTTTCTTTTGTAATAACGATATTAAATACTCTCTCTTTTTATCAGATTTTCCTTTAGTTAATAATCAAATTTATCATAAAGCATTCTATGTAACTTTGGAATTTTATGATTTTATTGTTGGACGCTATATTAACTTTAATTTTAGGAAGGCCAACTTCATTGCATTAGGAAATTTCTATAGTTCAATTGATTGGGAACGCAAACTTGATAATAGAAATCTTAGTGAAATGTTTACTATCTTTAAAGAATTTTTATTTTTATTTTTGTTCCTATATTAAGAAGCAAATCTTTCTTCAAAAGTCCGTGGCTTAACAAAAGATTAAAAAACTTAGAAAACGCAAAAAATAAGGTATTGAAAAAATCTAAAAGTACAGGAAATCCTGAAGATCGATCTCGATTTTTGCAACTTCGACGAGAGTGCAATTTTTTGAACAGGTTTTTGTATCAACACTATATAAGTGTTGCAGAAAAGAATATAAAAAGAAGCAGTAAGTCTCTCTGGGTCTTCTTGAATTCCAAGCGAAAAACCTAATTTGTTCCTAATGCAATGGAACTCAATGGTGAGAAGTTGAGCCATACGCAATCGATTTGTAACTTATTTGCGAAACTCTTTCAATCTAATTACAATGGAATAGAAAATTTCCTATATAAATCCGATTCCTAAAAATGGGTTCAAACACCTAATCAAAAATTATATATCTCAAAACTGTCAGTAATCCCAAAGCTTTTTGAAAAGTTGGTTTCTCAGGGACTATATTTTTCAGTTAAGGAATCGATTATACCGAATAAGCATGTGTTTGTTAATGGTCGTTCTACAACCACCAATCTACTCGTATGTCTTTTCACAAATTTTTGTTTAAAAACTCTAGAACATGGTAAGCAAGTTGACGTGTTGTACACAGATTTTGTAAAGGCTTTTGACCGAGTTCATCATGGTCTCCTATTAAGAAAACTTGCGTTGCTAGGTTTAAACTCGAATTTCCTAAGCTGGTTAAGGTCATACCTATGTAACCGAAAACAAGCCGTTCGAATCTACGATTATGAATCATCTTTTATTGATGTGACCTCAGGTCTTCCACAAGGTAGTCATTTGGGACCACTTTTATTCGTTTTGTATGTTAATTATATTCCTGAATTCTTAAAGTTTTCAAAATGTTTGATGTTTGCGGATGATGTCAAATTATTTCGTTCTATATCTTCGATTTCCGACTGTCATGACTTTCAAAGTGACATTATTTTGTTCGTAAATTGGTGCAAATCTAATCATTTGGAACTCAACCATTCAAAATGCAAAATCTTTAGTGCATTTCGTTCATCCTCATATGTAAATTTTACTTATAGACTTGGAAGTGAGCCTCTATTAAGAGTTAATGAGATCAAAGATCTTGGTGTTATTTTGGATTCCAAATTCTCATTTTCTGCACATACGAGTATTGACTTCATTATGTCTAAAGCGAGTTCCTTGTTAGGTTACCTTAAACGGAACTTTGAGGTTTTTAAATATGTGTATACACTTAAAACAATATTTATGTCCTTGGTGCTTCCTATACTGGAATACTGCAGTGTCAGATGGTCTCCGTGCTATGAAAATTCCATTAAGCGTATTGAAATGATACAAAAGAGATTTACTCGTTTTGCGCTAAGAAATTTGAGGTGTTCTGAAGGATTACCTGATTATTTATCTAGATGTGCACTAATAAACTTAAAAACATTAAATAGCCGCAAACAGACTCAATGTGTTCTTTTTGTTAAAGATATTTTGAATAATAATATAAATTCCGCAGATTTACTTGCTATGGTTTCTTTCTATATTCTAGAAAGGAATCTTAGGATTAGAGATTATCTGCTTTATGTTTCTTCTCATAGAACTAATTATGGTATCAATGATCCAATTACTCGATGTCTTTTATTATACAATTCCATTTGCAATGAAGTTGATCTTCAAATGAATAGAGACTTATTTAAAAGCAACGTTTTTAAATATTTTAGTGATCATTCTTAATGTCAACTAACTTTATATCATTATTATTATTTTTTTTTTTTTGTATATGTGTATAATATTTTGTAATCAGCAGATTGTTTAATCTATTGATGAATAAACTAAACTAAACTAATTATATACCTAATAGTTAGTTTTAAGGATCTTGGGGTCAATAAGTCTTATTCTATGCTGCGGTTCGTAAAAAGATGGTCTAAAGAGTTTAAGGAAAGGGTTCCCATGGGATGACACAATCAATCTTAGAAATTGTATCTCTGTTACAAAGAAAGGTAAATAATAACTTCAGTTTTTAACAACAGCTTTAATATTATTTTTTTTTATAATTTATTCACACTCAAGGGGTTATGAATACCCTTAAAATGCTTTACAGTACGGGCGTCGGAAAGAATAGACAGTGAGAGATGGATTTGTGCAGTTGTTTGAAACTCAGATATGCATTTCGTAACAATATTTGCACCCGAATAAACTTTGCATAAAATGCGGGCGCAAACTTTTAATTTTCTCCAAACAAACAATACGAGTATGGTGTTTATAACATTATATTCAATTCATTTTTACTTCACGCGAACCCATTTTAATTATGTCCAAACTAGTACAAATATCAATATTTTTGATCTGTTTTCTGCTAAATTGTACAGACATATGTACTTCCAACCGGTTTTGAGATGGAAGCGATACATAATTAGAGTGGATGCATAAAACTGTACATAAAAATTCGGTTATAAAGGCTACTATTGTATATTTGGAAGCTTTTGGGGGTAAGTTAAGTAAGTAGATTTTGTTTTTTATCTCAGAAAAGACTCAAGGTAAATCTTACTTATGACCTACAAATATTTCTGAGAACTTAGAGCATCCGTAACATTATACGTGCTATAAATTCGTAATATAGTACTTTAGTTAATAAATCTCATGCACCTATAATTTTGCAGAAAATGAAAGAGAACTAATTTATTTATCTTTTGTGGCGTTTTCCCGACTCGATTTGTGTTTATAGCATTGACAAATTTAAAACACCTATCATATGTATTTCTGAGTTTACCGTTGATACCTTTATTTCACTTTATGTGGTGGTTGTTAAGTTAATATAAAATTTGAAAGCATATTTATAAAGATAGATTTCCAGAAAAGTGACAAAATCAATGATTTTGGTGAAATATTACCAAATATTAACAAATTCGTTGCGATTGTAGCACAGTGGCAGCACTGATCAAAGTTTGTTTACTCCTCTCACTTAACCACGTTATGTGTGCAAATCTAAAAATAGTAAGCAAGCGTCATAAACCTAATGCAAATAAATTGAAGTAGGATTTTGAAATCTAGTAGATTCTAAACCTTTGCATACGCCACAAAGCGCTTTGAAGCACATCACAAAAATCTCAATCAACTTTGAAAGCATATTCATGTACAAGCACAAAGTGTGCATCATTTCTAGTCAACGATTGAATGTGAAGCTGCACAGAGAGCAACTGGAAATCCTAACGTTAACGCAATTTCTTTTATATGTAGGTAGGTGGTAAAAGGATGTCGGTTTTTCATGTATAATATCTGCGAATAAAACTAAACTTCGAACTTTTTAAGTTACTCGTACTATGAATGAAAGAAGCAAAAATTGAATATTGTTTAATCGAACTAAAGTATGTATCTCATATCATTATACTTCAAATTCGGTTTTCTGTAGCCGTGTAAAATGATAATCCTTAAGGTGCTCTACAGCTTTAAATGTAGGCTCTATATACATTTGTGTTGGTAGATAAAGAGTTCTCACGAAACCTAATATTGTAATAAAGCTTTTGAAACTTTAATATTTGTAGTATCTTCTTGGAATCATTAAATATTCAACTACTTATAACTGAAATATTGAAGGAAGCTCTGTAATGAGTTATTAATGGCTGTAAGGGAAATCCAATATTAATACCGTTATCGTCCATTACTGGAATTTAATTTGTTCATTGCCGCATTAAAATCAACCCAACACCACTACCTACCACCCACCACCAACGACCAACGAACGAACCCGCAAGTTATGGTGAATGCTGGATCTGATGAACGTAAAATCGAACAACAGGAAAAAAAAAGAACTTCTTTGTAGCTATGCCGACGCACGAATGGATGTCGATAATGACGGCATTGTGAAAATTTTATTGGCCAGCTGTCGCACAGTGATATCTGCTAATAACTCATTAAATAAGATTAATTATTTTTGAAGAAGCATTCGGATGGTATCGTTTTTAACGGACATCAATTTTTATCCGCTGGATGGAGTAGCCGATGCTAGTGTTATACGGTTAGGGAGCTATAGGTACTTATAATCTTCATGAATTATGAAGGTACATTGGATAAACCTAAAAATAACCCAATTATCTGCGATTTTTGTTACCATTGGCATTAAACGTAAATTTTATAATGACGGTATAAAGAAACAAAAAGAGGAATTCACTACAGATTTTAATGCAATGCGATATACCCTGATTTGTAATTTTTATAAAAACCATCTGCAGCAGTCTTGCATTTGCATTAGTTCTGATCCAGGTTATTGGTATAATAACATACATTTTCAATGGCCCGTTAATCCTTTATGATGGTCGCGGGGGTAGGATGCTCAGGTGGGCTCTCCATCCTTCTCGATCATCCGCCATTGACTCATCTCATTATTCAACTCATCAGGAGGATTCCATAGAGAGAGAAGAGATGTCGGACTTGATCTAATCAACTATTTCTAGGCCTACCGAGGTCGCTAATCTGCTGCCACGGCAATCATGACTCGTCATGGAAGCCGGTTTGGAGGCATACGCACTACATGACCAAGCCATCGAAGCATAGATCATTCCATTCGAAAAAGTAGCTGCTCAACATTGAGCGCCTCGCGTGCTCTGGTGTTGGGCAATCGATCCCTTCGAGTTATTCCAGCAACACCGCGAGGGAACCTCATTTCACTAGCTTGTATCTGCTTTTGATCATTACCCAAACTTCATGACCATAAGTGAGAGTTTGTATATATACCGAGTTAAAAACGAATAATTTAGCTTGAGCACTAAGTTCGGCCTTTCTCATAACAGATTGACCAAGCTCTCTCGAAATAGATCGAGCCTGGCCAATTCCACAGGATAACTCGGCATTGCTTTTTCCATCACTCGGGAATAAGACCCCGACGTACTTAAACTTTTCCACCTGCTTCAGCGAGGCTTCACAATAATGCAGAGTGCACTGAATAAATGATCTGGAAACAACCATTACTTCCGCGTTGTTCAAGTTTTATAAACTACAATGTATTCCTTGAGGTAAAATCTCCTCTTTAAATGAACTTAAAGTCTGTAGTATTATTACGAATATGGACATCGACAAAAAAAGAATTATTTAAGGGATAATAACCCTCACACTTCACTGCATTTTGACTGATCCGCCTGAGGGGTTCGCCTGTTTACCTCCGAAAATATCGGCACGTATCCCGATTTTGGATCACTTCGTAACTGAGGCACACTAAGTGTTAGTGTCGTTGCATTTCTGTGATCCATTCGATTTTAGGATTGCCTCTCTCGCGATATCTGTAGAACGTTTATTGACATTGCCTTTTTAACAGGGTTCAAATGATCCTTTTTTCAAAAGATGCCAATACCAACTGAGCCGGTAGCGCTCTATTTTTCGTGAGATGCTTGATGACATGTAAAGTAAATATTTAATAAAAAAAAAAAATGGGCATGCGAGAGTTTACGATGGAGTTACGAGAGAACAGGACGATCCTCGCTATGCCCGGAGATTGTGTCAGTTGCCGCAATGTTAGAAAGATAGAATTTTACAAGTAAAGGGTCATTCAGTAGTAATGATATAACTTTGACAGAGCCCACTGCTGCCATATTTGAAAATATTTTGCTGTCATTGTATTCTGTCATAGTCACCGTTTACGCTACACGATTCAGCAACGCATCGAAATTGTAAATATTTGTTATTAAAATTCGAGCTATGTTAGCGGTACGTTCCGCGCGTTACGTACGATTTACGGTCGTAATGAGGGTTTTGGCTAAATGGTAACGTGAACAAACAAAATTGCAAATTTTGGAGCAATTAAAATACAAGAGAGATTATGCCAACACATTTGCATAGCGAAAAACTCACTGCTTGTTGTGGATTATGGGTCAACGGAATAATCGGACCTTATTTTTTCAAAGATGAGCCTGGGCGGGCGCTGACATTTCATGCGCTACAAGTCTGTTCTTGCAGTAGTTTGGAATGTTGTGCAAAGTACATTATTCCGAATAATAAAATTAGAAACTGCTGATGCTCGTAGTGGAGCTCCAGGTCTTTTGTTATGCAATGCGAAAAGTCTGAGATGAAAGGTTTAATTGTCGAAATGCAATTAAAGTTAATTAATCTCCATTTCGGCCCCAAAGCATGTCTGCCTGTAGGTTCCGTATATTTTATTTTTATTTTGAATAAAATTGTCGATTTTGATATGGTTCTTACATTTTTTTTTGTCCCATAAGCCTGATAAAATATTTTCTATATATGGTATTTGAATTGCTTATGCACTAACTCTTCATTTGATATCATGACGGGGAACAAAATACTTTTTTTTTTCGTTGAGAACAAGGTGCTCCGAAAATATTTTTATCAAACTTCTACAAAGCAATAACACTTTACAGAGGCGTGACAGGGTAGACAGTCACCGTATTAAATCCATAAGCTTCTACTTTCACGTCCAAATCATTAAGAATAATATTCATATGCGCATCTTTGAAATAATTTTGAAAAAATATATAACGTTTTTTTTTCTCTTCTCCTTAGGTATGCACAAAAATATGATTCTAAATAAGAGATGTTATCGAAATTCATCGGGTGGTAAGTTTAACAATAATACCTATAAACAACGGTGTTGGGTGCAGTAAAATCGATTTAGGGTTATTATAATTATTATTATTGCTAATATCTATAAACTATTGTTATGCTAAGTATTTCGTAGTTGAAATACCTTGAATTCTTATATATAATTAATTTAAATCCTTCATTCTAGCATTTAAATATTTTAATATATATCTATACTCGTATGTTACCGGTAAAGTGCGTAAGCCGTTATTTTATTATTTGGCGCAACAGCTCTTTAAGTGCCAGGGCCTAGCTTCTCGCAACCACTCATGTTATGGGCGTTATATGGGCGTATCCGAACGGCGATTTGAGAAGCTTTTCCGTGACAACAATACTCTCGTATGTTTGTCAGACGCTCGTGAGAGGTGGGACAGTGAAACAACTTTTTTTTGTGTTTTCTGGAATTCGAACTTGGAACCTCACACGCAGTGGTCCGACATACTAACCACTTACGCCACGGCGCCCACAGAATTCAGTTAAAGTGCGAAATTTCTTATTCTTTGAACATTCGTTAGGTAATGTGGACTTTACCGGCCAACCAATCGATAAAATGCGCACTCGGACAGAGAAATATTCCTTCTTGGCCGCGTTTATGCTGCATTCAAGTCGTTGTTTGTCGGTATTTAGTGCGGAAGTTCCACATCGTTTTCTGTATCGGCCACCAGTATTATTTACGCTGCAATCGAGTTTGATGCTGCTGGTTTTCGGTGCGGAAATTAGTATCCTTATTTAAATTTACGCTACATGCTACAATGCAAGCAAATACAAGATGGTATGCAAATATGAGAAATAAATTCAACGCTATTCTCTTTAATAACAGTTCTAAATATAACGGTATTCCAATAGAAATACAAAAATATTGTTCCTTTTAAGGATGCCAAGTAAGTTGAAACTTCGAAAGAAAGAATCGTCACGAGATTACCGGATCTGTGAAAAACTCATCCAACCTTTGTCCGATTTTCAAAAAGAAATTTTATTTTCAATCCATGTATCAATTGATCATGATTCATGACGGAAGAGACAGAATGACAAAAGAAATAAATAAACGTTACAAAAATACTACCCATGCTCAAATCAAAATATTTTTTGATTTATCTCTTGTATTTTGTCAACAGAAATGCGATAAAAAGGGAATTGTAGTTAAACCCATGATAGTACCTTACTTTAACAGCAGATGGTAAGTTGATATCATTGACTATCAGTCTCAGGCTGACAGAATTTTTACACTTCTTCTTGTATACCAAGACCACTTGAAGAAATTTGTAGTTTTATAACACGTCACGTCTAAACGAGCAGATGAAGTTGTCTATAACGTACTTGAAATATTCCTTTTGTTAGGCGCTCCATGTACTTTACAATAGGATAATGGGCACGAGTCTTCCAATCCTGGAAAGCTTAAAAGGAATTTGATCAGAATAAGAAATGGTTCATGGCAAGCTGAGACATAGTCAGAGCCAAGGCAGGTAGAACGAACAAACCGAGACGTCGAAAATATGCTCACTAGCAGAAATTGAACAATTTATAAATTCCTACCATTCTAGGATTAAAAGCAGTCCCTACGAAGCGATGTTTGGCTGTAGTGCAAAAATAGGCCTTACATCATCATTCGTTCATACCACACGATATTCTCCACACGGTGGTTAATGGAGAGGATTTTGAGAAAATAGGTGATTCATAACAAGCAGTGATAACAGAAGATGTCCAACTTAAGGAGTAAACACAGAGTCAGAACAGTCAGTATTGAGCCAGTGCAAAAAGACGTATCGACAGGCGAAACTCTTCTTTGTATTGTTTGTTCCAAAGAGACGTCAGGTGTCCATACTTGCAATAAATGTAACATGTTTGTTCATGTGAAGAAGGTTTTGATAAGAAATTAGTTAGTAGAATATGCAAATATCAGATCAAATAACGAGAAGAAGCCAAGAAAAGTTTGGAATTGCAGACAACAAAATTCTAGCATGGTCTGATGCGACTCACCCACCTGCTGATGAGGGCGTCTCGGTAAGAATTAGAGTACCAGAAGTAGATTGAGCAAACGATGGATTTTACAAATTAGCCAGTAAAACTGGCAGTTTAAAAAAGTTATACGCTCGCTAGATCTCAATTCAGTGTTTGTAAAAAAGATTTCCTACAATTCTTACAAAAAATTTCATAATGTTCTTAATGAAGAAGTTTCTTTACGCCAAGCTGTAAGTATTTTCCTAAATCAAATCAAGGCTAAATCCAAAAGTATGCTTGCCGCGAAATTAAACTTTTGTGCAACTCTATGTGTCGTCAGTTCTTAGATTGGACTAATAAATACTTTTTTTTATTCCCTATTACGATGCTTCTCTTAATTTCCACATGTTGATTGATGTTTCATTTTATCTGAACTTCAAATGACTTATGTAGACATTTTATGATTATAACTTAAATAAATAACATTATTTTTATAGCCACCTAATAAAAGTGAATTAACCATAAAATTATGTATATTTCGGTTTTATTTACAACAATAAAAGTTCTCCATTTTTAGCTTTTAGCACTTATAACAAATTTCAAAATGTTTTTGCACATCAACGAGCTTTCTGCCGGTATTGTGCGAATAAACTAGGTCATCTGCAAATTATCTAGATAAAGTACAAAGCAGATTTAAAATCTCGAGCTTAAACTAATCAAATCAGGTAGTCTGCATATTAATGGGTTTACGCACATTACCAGTAATATACATATATTGTAGTGCAATTTGTACTTTGTTAATTAACTGGCATTGGGGGTGGCAATGGTGTAGTGGTAACATCTTCAATTACCACGCTAATGGTTCATGGTTCAAATCCTGATGTCAGCAAGCATTTATTTATTTCTCAGGAAATATATAAAGTCAGTCCGATCATTTGCAAAAGCTTCTGTGAACACTACTGCGAAGGCATAACACTGGCAGTAGCTTGGTCATGTGGCTGGAAAAATTGTTCGCCCTGTTGATGATGATTTGCCCTTGACATGGATTATCGGGAAAAAGGTCCTGTGAAGCAATGACAATAATAACAAAAATCTCCCCAGTTATCTGGACGCCACCCCCGGAGAATAGCTGAAGCATAAACAACTGAGCTTCAAGAACCACTACACCAAAAAATCTTTCTCTCTCTCTCTCTATCCATCCTTTCCAACGCCCGCACTGTGTGTAAACATGTTAAAGGTATTCATAACCCTTTGAGTGCGCGTAAATTATTAAAAAAAAAAAAACTACTTTGATTCTAAAATCTAATTAATCTAAGTCTACATTCCGTCAAAACGGAACTCATTCTCTTCACGAGGAAATATAAAGTTTCCCTCATAGACCCTCCTATGATAAATGGCACCAGTCTCACCTTCTCCGAAAACGCAAAATATCTGGGTCTTATTTTGGATAGGAAATTAAACTGGAAGCCCAATCTACTAGAGCGCGTCAAGAAAGCTAATGTAGCTCTCTATTCCTGTAAAAAGGCTATAGGTAGGAGCTGGGGTATTAAACCTCAAATCACTCATTGGCTATACGTGTCCGTTATCAGGCCTATACTACTATATGGCGTGATCGTATGGTGGCTTGCTCCTGACAAGGCTGTCCGCCTCACTCAACTAGCTAAGGTGCAAAGATCTGCATGCATCTGCATCAGTGGTGCACTGAGAACTACTCCCTCCGCGGCACTGGACATCTTGTTCAACCTGCTACCTTTAGATATTTTCGGCAAACAGATGGCTGCCTGTGCGGCCATCCGCCTGAAAGCCTCATCTCAGTGGTCTAGCTATCGCTTTGGCCACTCCTCGATCCTTGATCTTCTCAACTTCAAACACGAAAACACGGACTACACCCCGCCGAAACTGAGATTTGATCGTAACTTCCGTACGAGCATCCCTAACCGGGATGTATGGGACACTTCCCCCCCTGTCGATGGTAGTTCGGTTCACTTCTTGACAGATGGATCTAAGACGGAGGGTGGGGTGGGTTGTGGTGTTTTCTCCGAACAGCTCAATCTGAGCATCTCTTTCCGCCTCCCTACATGTAAGTATCTACTAAAGCTGAACGCTATTAGCACGATCAACCTCAGATGGGTAAACGGCTGGATCAAAAACGTAGTGCCGATCTGATCAAGTTAAAGCGTACACAAATCAGCTGCGTTGTTGGTGTTCTCACTGGACACTGTCTTATAGGCCAACACGCCAAAAGACTTGGTCTCTTCTCCAACGACTTCTGCAGAAGCTGTAGGGACGAGGAGGAGGAGGAAACCATCCTTCACCTCCTATGCACATGCCCGGAACTGTCGCATAAATGAATGCTCCATCTAGGGTCCCCCTTCCTTGACGACCTCTGCGATCTGGCGTCCTTGGACGTCATAAGCATCCATGGCTTTGTCAAAAGCTGCGGTTGGTTTTGTTAGTCCCTGAGTGGCCTAATGGTTTTGATCCATGGTATCACAAAGGACCTTCACTGGTCGAAGTGTGTCTGCACTCTCGTGTGGACAGCCAACCTAACCTAACCTAAGTCTGCATTTTGATTTGATAGCTCTATTCTAAATTCTGCTTACTTTTTTTTTACAACCTACGGGGATTCTTCATTTGATCGTCGAGGCGAAATGTTTCAATAAAGAAGTATAAATATACGCTGTGTTTCTTCAATATATACAATTGTTCAACTTCTCTGCTTTGTTAAATTTACATTTTCTAACACTTCGAAAGTGCACCTGATATTACTATAATATTAAAAGTTTGTATTATAAAATTACTCAAAATTGAAACATCCATTAAATGTTCAAACCCTGACAAAAATTTTAATTGAAAACATCAAAGTAAGAAGTTCTCATGTAAGAGAATAACGTGATTTAATTGGAATCATGAATGAACAATTCCGGTTAATCACTTAAATTGAATTTAATTTTGAAATCGAAATTAAGTTATTTTTGTAATACCAACAACAAAAATATAATTGACCGTAATCAGTTCATCTGCCGATAACTAGTGCATCTATTTCCATACACATGCCGGCGTGTGCATTTATCCTTAATTCTCAGTTAATTATGCATTTCAACGCATATTTGTAAAGTACTGTTTGATTGGTCATCCCAGTCCAATATATGCACATGAACACACCCAACCTGAATTGAAAAGTAAATCGTAAAAAAAGTAAAATAACAAAAACATAAACGAAATGTTAATGGAGAAATAAAGTGAAGGTAAATCACATGTAAGGACACGCAAATACCGTCCACACAATAATCAACCACATTATGTCATGTGATGAAATAATCATAAATTAATTAGTAAATTAAAACCAATCCCCTAAAGGGAATTTGATTGGAGTGGTTAAGAGGCTTGGACTGATATTTTATTTGTTGTGAATGAGAATATGCAAATATACTTACGATTCGTGCATGTTTTATGAGGAAGTATATTATAGAAAACAATAACGTCAACAGCGTGCCAAGTACTAAAGTATATAAACCCTTAATTTATTCAGCAATGAAGAGGAACAAAATTTTGAAAGAATCAGTTACTTTTACTATTTCTACTGAATATACCTTATCATATATATATATGTGTATTATAGCACTTATGTGTCTTAAGTCTTCATATTAACGTAAGTATGAACATCGGATTAAATCTTAAGTTAAAGTTCAGTGATGCATACATATTCAAGAACGTAATTATGCAACGCGAAATAGAATTACTATAAGTGCTAAAGTGCTGTACTTGGTCTGTGATTATTATGATGATGATTGAAAATATACCGGGCATGAATATATTCAAATATATTTCGAGAGATACCGAATCATTCCAAAGCAGTTCTCGATTTTTATCCATGATGTAGCTATCCGTAAAGATAGTTATACCACCTATTATGTTTTTTAGTAGCACAACGATACTTATCAGTAACATCCCTTGCCATATTCAGGACTCCTATCTCATTTTTTATGCAGTCCAGAATCTTAAAGTATTCTAAGAGGTACGATGTCATTTCCATTTGAAGGATAAAATGCATTGTCCGCTGATTTAAATGAAGTGGATCTCTACGCCACATGCTGTTGCATCTATAATTCCAACCCAATTCTTGCAGCTTCTACATCATCCACCTATCTCCAATATCTACCACCATTGTACCAAGGGATATACGATTATGGCAGTGCACTCTTCATGAAGTTTGCAGTGATATATATGAACTCACCTTTTACAATTATCGTTGCATCTTCTCTATGATCCAACTATATTGATGTCAATTTCCTAAAGTCTAAATAAGGGAGTGTCTGGAGTCTCTATTCACAAAGTGCATGATTAGACACCCACCCTAACCAATATAAGTTCGTTAAATCTACTGGATCACTGGAAGCTATTTCCTGAAATCCTCCTTATCCTAGAGCAGAAGACTCCGCGCGAGTCCTGTTTGTTACCGGTATAATAATAAACAAAATACAGGGTCTCATGTACACAGGTGTGCCACAGGTGTGTGCATGACTGACTGACCATCGCACCGCATCGTAGCACAAGACCTTTCTTTGTCTCCAGATCGGATTTTTTTTTTATTATTTGTAAAAGGAAACCGAAATCCCAGAGCATTCAAACTCTCCGGTCCATTGTACTATAAGCCAGGAACTTTTTTTTAGTGCAGTGGCTGGAAAAACTTTGATGTTATACGCTTTCCTTTTTTTATACTTGGGTGTCTGATGATTGCTTGATTGGGCTTGAACTTGCACACATCGGTTAACGAGTAATCACATTATCCACAGAACCATTGTCAGATCGCAGTTAGTACAATAAGACCAGTCTATACTTCTGATATCTATTGTTAGTGTAAGAGAACGATGTTAATCGAATATTCCTCAAAATAAATAGTCATCTCTCTTAATGCTACATTGATTCGATTGGCCGACCATATGGTTTTTGTTTTTCTTTGTCTGCCTATACTTTTTCTTACTTACTGTGCTCATTATATAGTATACGATATTCTCGGTTGCGACGGATTAACCCCTTGTTAACGGAGATCATTCAAGCGTTTCTTACTTTTACTTTGAACCTTGCACTCACAGATCGGGGCGAAACTTGCGTTTGCATGGTTGTCCTACTAAAAGTAGATCTATTCCCAACTTAAACTAATCATTGTAACTAAAGGGTGGCATTGGTGCAGTGTGTTCTCTTGTTAACCGGTGTGAGTAGCTTCCAGCAGCTACTAGCAAGCACCTGAGCAAAAAGAAAAACGAACAACATCAAGCTTTTCCCAACCACTGTAGAAAGAATGGTTCCTGCTTGGCATTACCATGGACTAAAGTGAGTCTGTGTGCTCTGAGATTTGAAACTAAACTATCTTCAACCACCAAGATCTCTATTTTATCACGTGAATGTCAATAGGGGCATCACCATACGCCAGCACTCAATATTGTTCAACGTGCGTTCAAACTCATTCTATTCGACAGACACTGATTCAAAGTACTAATTTATTTCGAAAATGTTCACAGCCATTCATTCTTATTCCTAGACCAGTGTTCTACTGATACTTAAAGCACTCATTTGCAATTTTGGCACACATTTTGTATAAATTATCGTGGCCCAGCTCAACTTGGTTACTTTGTTACAGAGCATTGAACCAAAAGTGACATACCTTTCGGCACGCACCTTATCAACAAAATGGTTCGTCCCTTTATTCCAAGCCGTACAAAAATAATTGAGTACTTAATTTCTCCCGACAAATTATTGTCGAACATAAATTCGCAAAACAAATGATAATAAAATTCATCTAATACAAAAGCGAGGACCATATTTCGTTTCCAAATGCTTCTAAATGCAAAATATTTATTCCTAATCAAGTGGATCCAGCATTCTTTCTTCCTCTTTTATTTTTTGCTGCGACATCTTCACTATTCTGCTTTTTTATTTTCTTTTTATTCAAATACCGTAACAATTTGGCCATTGATCAAAATATACGTCACATTGTATGGAAAATTACTTAAAAGCTTTTCGTTCGTTCGGTGAATATACAATATCTAACCGGCTTAAGAAATTCACTGCAAACCGCCATGCTGCCGTTGGTTTATCACCACTCCTATGACTGGCAAAATGACAAATTACTTCCGCCATGGGCAAACTAAACCGGCCATCTCATCCCCACCATTTGAACAGCGTGTTCTGTGGAACAAGGAGCAGTTGATACTATGCATAAAAAAAATAACAAAGGCGGAACTAGGACCGGCGATTTGCATTCATGTCGCGGCTTTTAACTAAATTCCCTGTCAGCAGCTAATAAATTCATAGATTTTGACCGGAGATAGTAGAGCTACTTGACATTTTTTTCTAAAGGAATTCTTTTAGCTTTAATAGAGCAGCTAATAAATGTGCTGTAAGTGGAATGCATATGCAATGAGATTTGGAAATTTATTGGCATTACTTTGAAATTTCACATCCTAATGATTAACCAATTACCATATGTACGAAAATTTAAAATTTCATTAAATGTAATATATTCTAGATAATATTACGGCCGTTTTGAACCATTATGTTGTACAAAACTTCACTAAGATAATTTGGAGACAGGCACCACAAAAAACTAGTTTTTCTTACCACATTTTTGAAACCTCTAGAGATGTCTGATATAAAGTTGCTGTTGGGTCACTTTACAGTCATCTAGGATCATTTTTTATGGCAATAATTTCTTGATAATGACCTTAATGAAATGACTGAAATGGTGTGTTTGAAGGAAGGTATAGTGGGTGTGCTTATGACCGGTACTTTCAGGTTGAAGCCCCAGTGGAATACGGCAAGCAACAACGACCCGAGCATAAACAACGAATGCCACCAAAGGTTCTCCAATCAGTACACCAAAGGGTTTCTGCGTGGTAATACAATGGATCCCAACGAATCTTGAGTGCCTTGGGATTTAAAGTCCCATTTTTTCTACAAAAAGTATGCCATCAATTTTCCTAGAATATTTGAAGCAGAGGCTAGTCAGTGATCTGTATCTTTGATTTTCGAATTATAGGGTGTTGCAAGTTCCCATACGTCATACTTCTTCAAAAGCAGTTAGGTAACCTAGAAATGCGGTTCTTAGCCAATTTGTAGCAAGTGTTTAAAAGAACAAAGCACAGCCATTAAAACGATATTCTAGGGCATCATAATTGTCTCCACATTATGACATAGATAGATTAGATAGATTTATATTGTTGAGAGGTGCAAGTGCACTGCGACCTATAAAAGATCTATTGTGCCCCCCTTACTAAGGTTCTAGCCGATGATATACTCGGTCTAGAGCACTTCCTCCAGTCCAGCTGCTACAGCAAACCGGAGTATCTTCAGTGGATCCAGCGAAGGCAAATCCGTTTCTGATAGGAGGTAGGCACCAAGGTGATTCCTTCTTTTGTGGATCAGTGCTTCGCATTCCATAAGAAGGTTCGCTAGTGTTTCTGCGAAGTCCCTGCAGAATCTGCAGTGTCCGTCTCCCTCTATTCCCAGTTTCCTAAGGTGCTCCTTAAGTCTGCAGTGACCTGTTAACATGCCCGCCAAGATGCGAAGCCGATTCTTACTAACTCTTAGGCAGGCTCTGCTTCTTTTCTGGTTGTATTTCCCCAGAAGTTCCTTTGCCTGTCTTATTTGGGGGATATCGTCCCAATGTTTGGCCCATTTGTTCTCTTCTTCTTTCCTTAAGTCTTCCCTTATTTTGTGGGGTCCTATCCCACAGAAGGGTTCTGGTCCAAGGAATGGCGTGTCTGATCCGTTTCTAGCTAGCTCATCAGCTGCTTCGTTCCCCTCTACTCCTACATGTCCTGGTACCCAGTAGAGAGTTACTTTGTTTGTTTCTCCCAGTTTGTTGATCCTGGTGAGACACTCCCATACCAGTTTGGATCTGATCTCATGCGAGGTCAGTGCTTTTATAGCGGCTTGGCTGTCTGATAGTATCGCGATGTCCTGCCCGCGATATTTCCTGTCTAAGTTGAATTGCGCGCATCTTTCGATCGCGTGAACTTCTGCTTGAAATATGCTGGGGAATGTTCCCAGTGATTCTGAGTATCTAGTCCTGGGCCCGTACACTCCTACCCCAGTGCCAGTAGATGTTTTCGATCCGTCTGTGTACCATTTAATTGTGTGTACATTATGACATAGAACATAGAACATTTTGCAGTAAAAGTGAAAGTTTCATAGTTGTCTGGCCATGTTTAGGTAGTAAAAAAGCTATTATCTCTTCAACAATATTGGTCTAATAATTTTCGGGTATGCTAGAGAGGAGATGGATGGTAAAAGTGCTTGTTAGACGTAATTTTTCAAAGTTGTTGGAACATATTGACTCGAGCAGATGACTGTTGAATACTCGATGCTTTTTTGGTATCGACGAGATACGAGATCTAAGGCAGTGAAAGACTGCTGCGTATATCTAAACGTGATGGGTGGTCAGTAAAAGCTCACCCATTGCTGGATACCAAGTCACTGTGACCGCGCTTGAAAAAAGTGATTTTACTAACTTGTTTAAATCGCTGAAACCTAATTTCATTATTGCCGGCGTTTTTAATGCGAAACACACGTTCTGGGGATCAAGACACAGCTCCAAAAAATGTAGAATGCTTTACCATACCTGCCCCGTATTGAGTACAGTTGTGATTTCCACTCGACGGGTAAACTAACTTACTGGCCAACTGATACTTCGAAAATACCTGACCTTATGGATTTTTCGTTGTGTAAAGAAGGTCTACCGACCACATAAAAGTTAAAGAGGCCTTAATCTGTCGTCTGATCATTCCTCTGTTATTTTGACATTGAGCGAAAAACTAGTCTATAACCTAGAGCTAGCGAGATTAACTGGTAGAACAATTAACTGGGAATGCTTTAGGATCGAAATTGAAGATAATGTTGAACTGAGCGTTCCACTTACGACACCATATGAACTTGAGGTTGAAGTTGATCGTTTCGTTGAGATCGTACAGCTCGTCTCTTGGAATAATACGAAAAAGAAAAAGAAAAACGACGGACAAATACGGTTTACGATATCTTTCGGACATAAAAGAATTGGTCAAGGATAAAAGAAAAGCGCGTACAAAATGGCAACAGAGACGTGCTCCGCAACATGAAGCACACTTGAATCATCTGTGCAATTCATTGAAGAAGACTATTAAGGATCTTAAGAATCGTGCGATGGGCTCTTACCTTGAAAGTTTAACAGCGAAAAAAGATTGCAATTATTCACTTTGGAAAGTTGTTAAAGGCACCAAAAGGACAAAAGTCCCCTCACCGCCAATTAAATTATATTAAAATGAATGGGCAAGGGAAGATAAGGAAAATGCGGCCCACCTGGAAGAAATCTTTAAACCGTACGATGGGCAAGTGGCTTATGACAACATCAATAGGCCGGATTTACCATCTGACGACTAAACACTCACAAGTGCAACGCTAAGGGAACTCGAACATGAGATCGAGAATATAAAACCTAAAAGCTCCTGGTTATGATTTGATCACCGGAGAAATTCTAAAATTTTTACCTAGAAAAGTATTGAATAAGCTTCTCCATATTGTAAATGCTGAGCTCAAATTAAAACACGTGCTGAGCCAATGGAAAGTTGCGGAAGTCGTAATGGTTTTAAAACCAGGAAAACCGCCAAATGAGGTAAAATCGTATAGACCAATTTCGCTTCTTCCAGTCATATCCAACCTTTTTGGAGGGGATATTACTTAGACGTCTCCAACTGGTTATTGAAGAAAATAATCTTATCCCTGAACACCAGTTTTGGTTCAAAAGTAAGAATTCGACGATTGACCAAGTTCATAGAATTTCTGACGTAATCGAGAAAAAGATTGAAGAAAAAAGGATATGCTCAAGCGTAGTTCTCGACGTCTCGCATGCCTTTGATAAGGTGTGGCATGATGGCTTGAAATCCAAATTACGACAAGTTGTCCCTGTATGCCTATACGATATTCTAGAATCATATCTCGGAAATAGACTCTTCCGTGCTAGACATGGAAATAAATACTCGGAGCTCAAAGAAATTTCGACCTGCGTACCGCAAGAAAACGTTTTTGGGCCGCCTCTCTATAAACTCGTGATATACCGAAAGAATATGGCACTATCCGTGCTAGGTTTGCCGATGACACCGCTATCCTATTAGTAGGTAAAACAAACAAAGAAACGACTAAAAAACTGCAAAACGCAATGAATAAAGTAAATGAATGGACGAGGACTGGCGGGTCGCCCTCAATGAAACTAAATCTGTTCACGTGAACTTTACTTATAAGAAAACTAATGACTCGTCAATTTTCCAAAACTTAAACTGAATACCTTTTGCAAACGAGGCCAAATATCTGGGAATGACACTCGAGACAAGGCTGTAATGAAATTCGCACGTGAAAAGGAAACATAGAGAGTTCGAAATGAAATACAGAGAAATGAACTGGTTATTTGGAAAACATTCCCAGCTCAGTACTGGGCACAAACTGCTTTTATACAAGCAAGTGCTAAAGCCGGTGTGGACCTACGGTATACAACTTTGGGGTTGTACCAAGAAGTGATCTCGGTATTCCGACAATCGAAGCTGAAACTAGAAGCTTCGCGAGAAAGCATAGAAACCGACTAATCGGACATGTCAACAATACAATCCTAGAAATTTTGGATGAGAGCAATTTATTGCGCCGACTACAAAGGACGAAACCTTTCGACTTGGTGAGATAATGATTAACCGCGTCTAGATTGCGGAATATGCAGGATCCTTCAGTGGAAAGTGTCCTGCCAAACGTGATTATTTCATGAAATTGCTTGATAAGTTATTACTTAGTTAATAGTGTGTATGGAAAATTTTAATTAGTTGCAATATCTAACAAATTTATATCTAAGGTGGTGTTTTTTGGTCAGTAAGAATCTGACACTACTATGAGCACACGCTTACTATTCTCATAGTGTCTATGGAAAATTTTCACCTGCCCTCGGAAAAAAAAAAAATTATATATATTCTGTGACATACCGGGGAATTGTGCAGCTGACGAACTGGCTCGATAAGGGTTCTCTGGTGCAAACAGCATACGCATTATCGAAATCGAAGCGCCAACGTCTTATTTTAAATACTTTATTCAAAACGACGCGGAGAAAGTAGCCAATCTCCAATGCAACACCGCCAGACAACTTTGGCCAGCAGTAAACAAATCTAGGTCCATCGGACTCTTGAAACACACGAGAGGTACGCTCTCCAAAATAACCAACGTTCTCATCGGACACTGCGGCATCCCCCACACCGATTTCTGCAGAAGCTGTAGGGATGAAGAGGAAGAAAAGACCATAAGTCACTTCATATGCGCTTGTACTGCGCTCGCCAACATTAGGAAGGCCACCATAAGTGAATACTTTTTCCATGATCTTAGTGATCTCAGCAATGCTTGTACGGCTAAAATTAACGCTTTCATACAACGAAGCAAATGGTTTCTACGAACCCTACAGGCGGATCAGTAGAAATGCAGTGATGTGGGGCGGTTATGATTCCTTGTTTTCGGATCATAACTTCACCGAATAGGAAGAAGAAGAGAAGCAAATGGTTCCCAGAGTAAGAGGGTGACCCACCCACCTTACATATCGGCAGTACAGTGGACCTACTTCTGGTCGAAGTGCACCTTCATCGAAGGCCGATCCTAACCAACCAACCAATCATTTAATTACATTTTTTTTAATTTTCTGACGTTAACGTCGGTCTAATAATACAACTTCTGGTAATTTTGAATTTGCATTAACTGCTCGCCATTTCGCTCATTTGCCTCCTTTCGCTTTCGTCTTCTCTTATCTCTTGCTATTCTACGTTCATATTTTTGACACAATTACAATTGCTGTTCGTATCGGCGACTAAGCTTTTCGGTTTCACTGTTCTTCCCAGTCCTCCTGGTATGAGCACTGAAAGAATACGTGCTCCACCCCGTCCACGACTTTAATACTTTTAATACTTTATAATTGGTAGAGGTATGATCGGAAACAGTCATGTCCCGTTAGCACTTGTGTTACGTACTTAGAAGCCTACTTCTCCATGTTTATGGTGTATCCACGTGTCAATGGTCGGGATAAGATGATATGCGTTTAGATTACTGGTTCCAACGGTGCTGCCATTTTCATCAACTTCTCACTCTCTCCTCGTCACGAACTGCTTCAAGTATCATCTTCATCTGCCTATTCTTCTGTAGCTTCGGCAACTATGGTTCTAGATACGTGCGTAGAATTGTACGTATCAGTCCTCAAAACGTAAAATAATAAAAGCAAATGTTCCAGAATAGATACAGAAAATATTTTTTTTAATTGAAATTATGGCGTATTTGGTTTTTCATATACATTAAGCTGTCTATATAATTATACTCGCCTGCAGGTAAGCATTTTGCTGTGTTGATTGAATAGCACAAATTAGAAGGTCAAACATTTAATTTAATTGGCCTTAAACTGAAGAGTCAAGATTTGAACATGGGCAACTGTATGTGGCAATGTCTCGAGTTCGTCGTAAAGAAAATTTAAAAATACGTTAAAAAAAAAATTAGAAAATAAAAAATGTTGTGTTCCTAATAAAAAATAAACTATTTCTTGCAAGTTATATTGTAGCAACATTATTTATAGTAATTAACTTCACAGTAAGATTGAAGGGAATATGTGAATAGCAAATTATTCATCTACAGAGGTAGGCATTTAATCTTCCAACTACACTGAGCTCTTATTGGTAAATATAATTCATTCTTGTCTCATATTTCTGCCCATTAAACTCTGTAAAAATGTTCGTCGTTTTCGACGGGTGTCAGCTATTATATGATATTAAGCTTAAGATTGGAAAGAAGTGACACAGTGAGGTCAAAAATCTTACTTGTAGGATCTCAGCAAGAAATAGATTACATCTCTTTGAACAATGAGAAAACATTCCACTAAAACATACCTAGGGTCGTCTTCGGGCGATATCACACAAAAACTTGTTGAGAGATTTTAGTAAAGCTTCGCCATTCTATACAATAGAGACTTGGCACCAATCTCCAATTAGAACTATCACGATATTCCTTTCAAGGAGATTAAGATATGAAATATATATCCGTAGAAATGCAGTGAAAGGTTCAGTTCATAAATCGCTGATACAGGAAAAAGAAGATTACTGTAGACCACACGGACAAAATCGCGGGCATCAGCTGGTAATTAATTATTATGTATATTAAAATAAAATAAAGTGTGGGTGGGGCGGCTTTCTATCACGGGGAGTACAGAGACTATATTGCATAATTATCTGTAAAGGATATCACCGATTCCTTTTTGACGGGGGTAAGTTAAATAGGGTATCGTTGAGAAGACCCCAGTATATTAAGTCTTAACATCGCTGTTGCAGGACAGTGACATAAATCATCGAGGCTGATAGAATGCTTGTTGAGATTGATGTGGCCTCTTATAATTGTCCCAAAATCGAACTCGCCTATGTTCTGCTTGAAACTTAAGCGATGTTTTCATTTGTCTCTTTTATTAATAAGCTGTCCACTCTCCTTTTGACTAGGTTCAATCAGTGTTTAAGTATATTGTCGTGTCTTCTCAGTTAATATATACGTATGTATGTAGTTTTAATAGTTGTCATGGAGGTATCTATCGTCTTTATGGGATTCAATTCACTATTTCTAGCTCCTTTTCCGAGGGTTTTAAGCCATATACTGAGGGGCAGTTATTCTCTTTGCTTCTATACACGTTGACGAAGTGTGCCAAATATTGCCGAATGAAATATGGTAAAAAGTTTCCATGAAAAATGTGACGAAAATATTTAGCGAAAATGGTCAAATCTTTGACAATGTACAATATTTAAATTACTCTACTTGAACTCTCTCCAACCCTTCAATTCATCTGGTTTTAGGTTTAGGTTTAGGTTTCCCGAATATTTGCATTGTGAGCTAAAAAAAATGATATCCTACCGAATAGTGCGATCATTATTCCGCTCCATGTTACTTCTTGACCAACAGTCACGACATTTTCCTCCTCGTTCTTCGGTTTTTTTTTTCTTTTTTTTTTCTTTTTATCACCTTCTTCTTTCTGTGATTACTTCTTATATTCAAGAATCTTATCCTGAGCCAAACGTGCTTAGGATAGCAAAAGTCAAGTTACACTGCGGCGTATGCAACAGTGAATGACCATGAGGTAAGTATCAATCTCTATTCAAAGTAAGTACTACCCGAAGTTCACTGCGTGTTTTTTTTTTTTTTTTTTTTGGTTGCGCCTGGAGGTGCAGGAATCTTCAAAAGATACCAATGGTCCGTACCATTGGTTATGCCCGATTCATATATCTGACAATGCCATCAGTGCTAGTCAGTATATGCCTACGGGCTAAACCTTACCCCCTCAGAGAGGCACTATGAGAACCGGCTGCGCGTACTCATAGTAGTAGGAAATTCGTTCCTCTCATTTTTTCATTTTTTGTGATGACTACGAATAAGTTGCCTTAACGAGTAGTTTACGCTTCTGTAGTGTTAATCGCGTTAGGTAGGTAGCTTTCCAGTGAAGGCACCTACTAATACCGTCATTACATGCGGTTTTTCCTTACGGCGCTAGGTCGAAAGGTCTTGTTCTTTGTAGTCGGCGCTCAAGGCTTGTCACGTCCATAGTACGGATTATTTCATTATTGCAATGAACACGAAGACGGGTACGAAGTTTGCGAGCAAAGTTTGTTACTTTGTCCCTCACGGTAGCAATTCCTAGATCTCTGTGAATATCACTATTCCTTATATACCAAGGAGCATTCACGATTGCTCTTAGCATTTTATTTTGAAATGCTTGCAGTAGAGCCATATTGCTTGGTTTGGTACAACCCCAAAGTTGTATACCATATGTCCAAGACGGTTTTAGCACTTGCTTATACAGAAGCAGTTTGTTGTATACGCTTAACTTCGAGTATCTTCCGAGTAGCCAATACATTTCTCTAAATCTGATTTCGAGCTCTTCGCGCTTCTTTTTAACGTGTGGTTTCCACTTAAGTTTTGCGTCTAGGGTCATTCCTAAATATTATGCTTCGTTTGCGTAAGGTATTTGTACCGAGTTAATGGATATAGGTAAGTTGTTTATCTTTCTCAACGTAAAATTGACATGCGTTGATTTTGTCTCATTGAGGACTATTCGCCAGGTTTTTGTCCATTCGCATACATTGTTCAAAGCTCGTTGGAGTTTTCCCGTTGATGATTCGACTGACTCATCCGTTACGAGGATAGCCGTGTCGTCTGCGAACGTTGCTACAACTGCGTGAATTTGAAAAGAGTAGTTACTGGACGTCAGATTTCGCCTTAAGTTTTTTCCTTCGTTTTTATTGTGTGTTAAATCTTTAACAGAGTTATGCACAAGCGATTTTCTTAGGTACAAGATAGATACTAGAAACTTAGTGCAACTCTTGGGCGCCTCGTACAAAGAAAGTTTTCATCAGAAGAAAACGTACTATCGTGCTTGGCGTGATGTCCTTTTATAAAAAAGGCATAATTTGATTTGCAAAAGGAAATCCGTAAAGTTATTTATATTTCTTTAAAAAATGAGAAATTTTACAGAAGGATGTTATATATTATATTTCACTGGGGGAGCGCGCGCTGCTCCTTCAAGTGCGATAGTCCAATTTCTATTCATTATCCCTTAACCCCAATGTTACTAAGTGGCCAAATTGAAATTATGCCTTTTCTGTGGCAAAACAAACGTTGTATGGGCTCCATCAAGAGGCCTTCCTGGAATTATGCCATAGAAATAATAAAAATTCTAATTTGTTTAAGTAATTAATTAACTTGATTTACACACTGCAGTACGAATCTTTATTTTGCCTTCAATTTGAAGCGGGTTTTTCCTCCTGAATTATTCTCATCATCGTACTGTGGACCTAATGAGCTGGTGGTGGTTCCTTTGATTAGGATTTTACGAATTCAGTTCTCAAGCAAAGGATACGAACTGGCATTGGCTCCGGCTTTTATGTTTCTTCCGCGTTCCCTTGTGCGTTTTTAATTGGCTTCGGTTCTTGGTAGGCCATCGTATCGTCGTTCATTTTGTATTTATATTAGTCCTTGGGGTAATTTTAAATTTTTGTATAGTTTGAAAATAAATTGTATGCTAATTATATTCCTTCTAATTTATATCGTGTTCCTCGTGCGGAATAATTGTGGTGCTTTCGAAAGTTTCTTGGGGTTTGCCTCCCGGCCACTAGCCACAAATAAGAAAACAAAACTCTGCCCAGAATTTTTCTCCGAAAGTCAATTAAAGATATTAACTTCAGAATAGTAGAAGGTACTCATTCAAATGCATCAGACCGTAAACTCAATTCCCATATGAGGATATACATATGTAGGTTTCCTTTGTTATTCGAAATGCAAAACTATCCAGGCTCCAAACAGAAATAAGCACAGAAATATGAAGGGAATTAAATTTCAAGAATTTCATTTCGAGATCATTTTGTTGTTGCTAACATGGGGTGTGTGTAGGCGCCCTCTATAGTTCCCACATGAATTGAATTACCCCCACTCTAGTGTGTCTCCCCCACTGAGTGCGTAGAACATATCTCGATACGTGTTTTATTCGTTTTATCAAACCGCAGGATGAAGCAGCGGCAAGTTTCGGGTGTATCCTTAAATTTAATGGTAGTGGAAGCCTAGTAGATCCTTTAAGGCATACACATTATTGAGATGGTTGGAACCGAAAGGAACAGAGAATCTATTTCATTTATCTGTGCGTATATGTGTGGAAATTTATTTGATAGAATTCCCCACTGGAATCCGAACTTCAATCGTACACTTGAGTAGAGCAAAGTGTGGGAATACCTAAAATGCAAATTTAATCTTAAAATTGTACGGAAAAACCTACGTAATTTCCTTGCAGGCCTACTCATACTCTACTTCTCCCCTAAAGGCAATGTTTTTGGGTGCTCCAAGACACAAGGTAAACACAAATAATGAAATGCGAAATTCCATTAAGCAGTGGATGGGGATAAAAAAGGAAAACGTGGCAGGTGTAGGTACAGCACGTGGACTTATAGTACCACTGACACTGTAAAAATATTCGAATACAATGATATAGCTATCTTTCGAATGGAAGAGAATCTATTTAAATGCCTAAAATGTTTCGACTATTAGCCAATGAGATAGGTAGTAGGCTGTTTTTATTGGTGAGCAGGAAAACATTTACAAACGAAAAACATGTATATTTGTGTCTTCAATTCTACAGAGTGTAGATATATTTAATTTCGTTTATTTCCAGCAGACAAGGCTACGCAAATAGGTTGTTGACAACTTAATATTAACTGAGGGGAGTATGATGTTGGAGATGTTATTCCAAATGAGCGGTCTTAAACAGTTTTATGGCTCCTAATTGAAGCTATTTAAGGATAATCATGCGAGAACAAAACTCATAGATTAATATCGTTTATTAGCCATGAAAACAGGATCATAGAAACGCTGAATTATCTTTGGATTATAGCGCTATATATAACTTGAGGAAGTATTCAAAAGGCAGCAATCAAGAAGAGATGTTTTGATGTCCATTTATTAGGCAATATTTCTTCCAGAAGATAGAGTTTCTGAAAAACTCATAATTTAGATAAGTAATTAATAGACAAACTCTGTTCAGCGACAAGTTTCTCAAGGACAACTCACTCTTCTAAAATCATTCTCTAGAGGGTTTTTTTTTTGTTTATAAAAAGAGTTGATGAAAAAAGAAGGAAATAGGATATATATCGTCCTCTTATATGTCAGCATAGAGCTGCAAAATAAGTCGTTTAAGAAAGGTTTTTGTCTTGATCACTTTGATCAATAGTAGGCCTGCCAATAATGCAACACTTCTTCTAAATTATTGGACCTATGACCATTGGCAATAAGATTTTAATATATTTCTCGCATTTGTACAAACAAAAAAAAATTGGGTTTTCGAATTCTTTTTATCTGCTTGTCTGTAAGCGTACGCTGAGATGCGTCCTAAACAGTTGAATCAATTTGTAGGGTCACAATTCGATGCAAAATTTAAATTTTAATTTATACCCCAAAAATGATTGGTATCACAACTGAATTGGGAAATGAATCAATTTTTTTCGAAAGCAATTCGAACTATTTTGTTTAAATTTATTATTTGAATTAGTTGGCATATGTGCTATCAGACGGCTTTCTAGGCTTTCCGCGAAAAATTCATACAACGGTACTTAGCGACCGATTTTCGAAATTTGACTATTTATTAGCTGAATTTGTTCAAAATTGACATTTATATTGTTTGGCATATGTCAAAATAAGCAGTATCTAACTCACTAAAGAACAGTTTTTTCTCGAAAACGTTTCTAAAATATGAAAAATTTTCTTTAAAATTTAAATTCGAAAAAGTTGCAGAGGACATCATAGGTGGGACTCAGACACGCAAAAGTACCCACATTTGCGAAATTCGCAAATTGGGACAATATAAAGGTTTTCCAAGTCTTGGAATTTTTAATTACTTACGTTTTCTCTGGTAAGTCTAGTGATGATTGATGTCATGCCAACTCGTTCCGGATCTTGATTCCTTCTCAGTTGTAGATATTAGTTCTGTCGACCTATTTTCTGAAATGTAGATTCAACTTGGCATACATTTTTATAAAATACACAACCCAACGTAAGGTCTGCAACATTATCGAACCGTGGTGGGTACAGGTTCTTGTCCTTTTCGTTCAAGCTACGATTCAGTCTCTAAATCTTTCGAATACGGAGATATTTGCTTATGATCGCTGCATCTTTAGAACGAAATAGTAGTTACAATTCGATTTTCCATAAAGCAGCTCTAATACTAGGAGTATATTGCGAAATCGCTTGGAGTAACGATTTGTGCTGCAAGCATTTATCCCTTTCCATATATACATATGTACATATATCTACGTTCGATTCAATCAGTCACCCTGCTCAGCCACATCAGGTACATTGAAATCTCTTAATCCACGTCCAACACGATACGAGTATATTTTCAGTTTCCCCTAGGTACCCAGTAATCTCCGGCTCTTAACATGTGGTGTTACAATGGAGCTAACATTGATCTGATTCTGTCGGGACAGCTGCCTCACCTAACCTAACATTGGACTTGGTATAGCGCTGCTATTATACCAAGTTGATCTAAATTCCAATATTGTACAAGACGTCTTTGTTCTTCTAGGAAGGTACGAGAAAAGTTGTACCGGGACCGAAATTTCGGAATATGTACAAAACGCCTCATACCATCTCAGTAGTGTACAAAACGGATACATACATGCAAATATATATGGGTACCGTGGAGCAGTGGTTAGTATGTCAGACCAATGCGCCATGTTCGAATTCCAGATAGCACCAAACTTTTTTTTCACGGCCCCACCTCTCGCGAACGTTTGACAAACATCCGAGAGTATTGTTGTCACGGATACGGCAGAAATCTCTGTCTCTTCCATTCGTGCGAAAAGTATAATGCATATGACACAACACGAGTGGTGGCGAGAAGCTAGGAGGCCCAGTCACTTAAAGAGCTGTTGCGCCAAGTGCGTATATATATATACGAGTATGTATAAATATTGCCGGTTCGTATGTACGCTAAAAACTCAAAAAGTAACTAACCATCCGATTAAGCTGAAACATACACAATATATTTGTTATAAAGTGAGAAGTGCACGTAAATCAAAAGTTTTCTGATAGATGGCGCAGAATATCAAAATCTCAAAGTCACAAACTATCCATCCGATTGAGCTGTAACTTACGCAATGTATTTATTATAAAGCGCACGTTTATCAAAAGTTTTCAAGTTTTTCGATAGATGACGCTGAACATCAAACTCAAAAACTAACGATCCCATTGCCCTAGAAATATGATTGACATTTCTAACGTTTTTTTTTCAAAATCTGCTTGTAATTGCGTCATATACCCGTATGTACTTGAAACTTGAGGAAAGGCAAAGTTAGATACTGACAGTCTTCATTTTCAAATCTTCCTTTTCTTTTAGCAAGTAATTCGTTTTAATGTTTTTGCTTAATGGAATGGAGGGGGAATTCGTGAGTAGCATATGTTTTGCGACTTTGCTGTGTCTTGGGTTTTCACGTGCTTTGCCGATACCCAATCAGAAAATACCCTGAAATATATATCTTTGGGATTTCAGTTGAAAATGTGTACGCTTTGTTTTTACATAATAAATTGCAGGCCTGAGTAGTATATTTATGTGACATTTTGTACACCAAGCGTATAAAAGTACGTGCTAGAAACATACAACTATGCCTATCGCCAACGCATGTGATCGGTGTTACAAATACAAATATTTGGCGCAACAGCTCTTTAAAGTGCCAGGGCCTAGCTTCTCGCAACCACTCATGTTGTGTGCGTTATATTTTTCACCCGAATGGAAGGGACCTACAGTTCAATGCCGAATCCGAACGGCGATTTGAGAAGCTTTTTCGTGACAACAATACTCTCGGATGTTTGTTTTGGTATTTTCTGGGATTCGAACTTGGAACCTCATGTGTAGTGATCCGACACACTAACCACTTACGCCACGGCGCCCACGATCAGTGTTACGCAAGCTTTATTTTCCAAATGAAGAACTTTGCTATCTTTGGCGTTTTTTGCGCTGATGTCGCCAAAAGCAATTTCAATACAGTTATAGATACTTGGGAAAGAATTCCTCATTGATACATATTGCTGTTCTCCTCTTTGGATGTAGGAACGCATATAGCGTGTATACTTATACATACGTATATATGTATGTATGCACCATTGTTTGGCATTCTCGACAAAATGTCATCGAATTCATCTTTATAATGAATATTAATAAATATCACAATATGTAAATGGCTTTATATATCCTATTATACATCGAATATTATCGTATATCTTTTTAAATAAAACTCACCCTTAAATGCAAAAAAAAATGCCTTCATCAGAATAATAGATTAAAAATTCTCAAAATCAATTTACCTCGGGTGGATGTTTTGCTGAAGATAACCTTCACGGTATATCTAACTTCAATATCAAGAGAAGAATTTAATTGATTAAGTTTGTATAATACGAAAGAAAATCTAAATTCATTTGTGAACTTATTGACTAATAATAAATCTTCTCCCCAAAGCACCTCACGCACCAGTTGAACTGTTAAACAAGGGGCAGACGAAACCTCTTGAATGGAAATGGGACAATCGTTAGTGGGCTGTGCATCGATTATTATTGTAATTAATAGACCCTAGCTCTTGTCCCTTTAATTAAGAGCAGAAAACTGGAAGCAACAAATTCGTTTAAATAAAAACTTTCCCAAGGGGATTTTCTCCAAGCCAATATACATATTTTTTGGGAGTGCCATTCACGCACATTTCTATACTACCATCCCCCAGCTGATGGCGGATGGTGATGGTGATTTCTTGACAAATAACAATTACTGGCTATATAGAGCTCCGCACAGGGAACATGGTGATCTCTGCTTTTGGGGGAAAATACCTTTTGGAAATCAATTTTGAGCTCACAACAATGAGTTGAAAAGTTTGGAAAGTTTTTTTTTCTTTCCTTTTTTATGGTAATGGAAAAACTATAGCGATGGTAGGGGTGGATGAAAGTAGAGAAAATTATTTCTGTATAATAAAGGGTTAAAGAAAAGTATTGAGCAGCACTTTTTGTTGCGGCTATTCGGTCTATGTATTTGAAATTTGGTATAAGAATATCTAGGGATACTTTCTGAAAAAGTTTTACGTAAATTGGAATGCTGTATAGAGATTGATGTAAGCACATAATAAAATACGTAGGATACGTGCACGCAAACCCACAGACATTCCGTTATTTAGTAAGACATTTTTTACCTACTCGTAAAAAACATTCGGATGTCCTGTTTTTCGGTCCGGATATCGAGATTGTGTCTCAATTTTTCAATACCTCTTAAGCGAAATTACTTTTATTTAGGCATTGATGTATTATTTGTGACGTTATTCTGAGAAAGTGAGTAGGAATGAGAAATCCAGGTAAATTGGATCCGGGATTGAGTCTGTGTGTAGAAAATTAGAAGGTATAGGTATAGTTTGATTGATGTTGCTTTAACGTTAAAACGGAAAACAGAATTACTTGAAATGGAGTATTGAATACGCTGCCAATTCCTGAAATTTCAGGCATCTTGCAAATGCTTCCTCTCTATTCATTTAAAAATTTCCAGGAAATGAAAGTTCTTCAATACAAAAGCCGGAAGTCTAAAGTTGAAAGTTGAAGAAAGCAGCCAAGTGATGATGTAATTGAAGTCATTTCTATGTCATCGTACCACTTTAACTTGCATTAACCTGGTAATGAACATGGATGTGGTTGGGCATTTTTATGTGTTCGCAGTTCTAGTCCTTATATGATAGCACGGGATGACGTGCAGAGATAAAGCTTAAATGGCTTGAACAGCATCGACGCTCTTTGTTATGACCTCTTATTTTACGGCAGAAGGCATTAAAAACATATGAATGTACAAAAAGCTAGGATACAAAATTTGCGATCATCTTCGCCTCAATCCTCTATTAATATGCCAGCGTTTTTTAAAGGACATCGCACACCCAGAATAAAAAATCGATTTCTCTGGATTTTTCTGAAATTGAGACGTGTACTTAGGTCTCTGATGAATAATATCTATGGCTACAATGAAAATTGGTGATAATAGGGTTACTGACTAAAATTAGTCCTCAAAATGCGAAATCCGTTATTGTATTTTTGCTTTTGCATAAAACCATTTTTGAAAAGTGTTCTTTTCTTATAGAATTCGAAATACGTTTTATATTACAAATTCAATGAAATTTCAGAATTATTTACTTATCGAAATGTTTTGCCTGCCATATTTTGATGTTTTGATGGTTGCTAAAGTATATATAGATTTAAAATCTGGTGGCAGACTGATATTGTCTTAATTGATTTTGCTATAGCAAACACCAAATTTTGATCTACTCGTATAAGCTTGAAGAAATCGGATTGCACTCTAACTATACCTGTTGGTAGCTGCAGGATCAAGTCGAATTGTAAAAATAGTCTCTTGCCTATCAGAGCGTATTATAGTAACATTGGGTCTTCCACAGGGCAGCCTTACGGTCGTATTATTCACTCAGTCTCAGAAGTATTTAATTTAGACCGTGGTTTTAATACAGGGTCATCCAATAAGAGGTATTTTTTTTTATATAATTTGCGCGCACTCAAAGGGTTATGAATACCTTTAACATGTTTACGCAAAGTGCGGGCGTTGGAAAGCATAGAAAGAGAGAGAAAGACTTTGGTGTAGTGGTTCTTGAAGTACAATTGCTTATGCTTCAGAGATTCTCCGGGGGTGGCATTCAGATAACTGGGGAGATTTTTTGCTATGTTTTTGTCTTTTGCTCTGATTGACAGTACTTTTTTCCCGATAACCGTTGCCAAAGGCAAATCGCTATCAACAGAACGAACAATTTTTCCAGCCACATGACCAAGCTACTGCCAGTGTTACGCCTTCGCAGTAGTGTTTACACAAGCTTTCGCAACTGATCGGACTGACTTTATATATTTCATGAGAAATAAATAAATGCTTGCTGACATCAGGATTTGAACCATGAACCATACATACACACGTACATACATTTTCAATAGCCCGCTAGTCCTTCATGAGGGTCGCGGGGGTAGGATGCTTAGGTGGACTCTCCATCCTTCTCGATCCTCCGCCATTGACTCCAATTCATCAGGAGGAGTCCCTAGGCGGCTCCAGGAGAGATGTCGGACTGGGTCCAACCATCCATTTCTAGGCCTTCCGCGGAGTCACCTACCTGATGGCACTGCAACCATGGCGCGTCTTGGAAGCCGGTCTGGGGGCATACGCACTACGTGACCAAACCATCGAAGCATAGATCGTTCCGTTCGGAAAAGTAGCTGCTCAACATTGAGCGCCCCGCGTACTCTGGTGTTGCGCACTCGATCCCTACGAGTTATTCCAGCAACACCGCGAAGGAACCTCATTTCGGCAGCTTGTATCCGCGATCTTATTCTTTCGATTACTACCCAAATTTCATGACCATGAACCATTAGCGTGGAAATTGACAACGTAACGACTACACCATTGCCACTTCCAAATGTCATTTTAAATTTCACGGCATCTTTGAACTGTCAAAATTCAGCTATCACTGTGATGACTTTTGATTAGTAAAAACTAGGAGGTTACTGAATATGGATCGATACACACTTGCACAACGTGTTGAAAATTCACTATAAAAATGGTGCAAATATCGCGGAAACGTTTCGTAAAGTTCGTACTGTTTTTGGTCATCTTCAAGCGCCTTCTCGCACAGCTATAGTGAATTTGATTGATAAAATTGAACGTCTCGGACAGGTTAGTGATATGAAGACTACAATTCATGTTCGTCCGGCAAGGTCAGCTGAAAATATCGGCGTCGTAACTGAGAGTGTGACTGAAATATACTTAGACCATTTTAGATTACGTATTATTAACTGGGCTTAAAACAGTTAAACCCAATTTTTTAAACCAGTTGCTCGATAAACCACTTCGATTTTCTTAATATCCAATCCTTAAGTGCATCTCACCGAAGTGGAATTCGTTGCATTTCAAGTGCAATTTATTGCATTGAAGGTATTTCTATTTTGTATTGATTTTATTTGGTTGTGTTTTTTCTGCCTGTTGTGCCATTCACTGATTCATTCACTGTCATACATTTAGAAATGTGTTTTTGACGTGAAACTGACAACATTATGATGCCCTCTTCGTTGTCATAAGAGAAGAAATATGTCCAATAAGAGAAGTACGCCGTGCGACGCTCTTACCGCACCTACAGACGCGACTAATGTGTCTACTGCCTTCTGTAATGTTCACGTTTTTCTTAATAATCCAGTATTGAATTTGAAGGTATAGATCCTGACTCTGTTGACAATGGAAATGTTTCAGAACATCATAATTGATGATCAATATTTTCCACAGTAACTTCACAACTAATTGTTGACGATGTCAGATGAGTTCCTGTGTTGACCGTCTAAATCCCTTGTAAAAGGCGTCAATTTTTTTTTTTTGCATTTTCTGAGTATTCGATTTTCGCTAATTTTGCAAAAATGACTCCATGTATGTAGCTACCACTTCTATATAATTTAACAATATTATCAATCGATAATTCTTTAGGGTACCATATTTGCGACAAAGATTTACTGAAAAATTTGCCATAAAGTGAAATTTTTGTTAGTATACTTATTGTTTCTCTTTATACGAAGTAAGGAGAAACAAATTGTGGGCATTAAAAAGTAGAAATGTGTTAAACGGTTTTATTGCCTTCTTAATATATTCAAACAAATGGCTCATATATCACTGTCATTATTATTATCATCATTATCCTAAGACTCAACTATTCCTTAGACTGTAACCCTGAGCAACTAATTATCTAATCACATAGTAATTAATTCAAACGACAGTCTAAGTCCCAAGGGCAGTTAGCATAAGTTTCTTTATGCCATTCATTACAACTAGCATCCAAGTCAACCTCACATGAAATGTACATTATACCAAGCTTTATTATGACGCTAATGAGCTTTCATGTACTATTGTCACGGGAAAACTATTTATCATAGAGGTTATTGTTATACAAACTCAATTTTCTGTTGTATGTAATGGGTTATCGAATTGCTTGAGCGCGCTATTTTTTTCTGGGAGGAATTTTAAGAGATAGGTCACATTGGTCGATAATTGATGTATGATTTGGGGTTTTATATGTGGCTCTGACATTTTATTGGGTGTGCTACGAAGTTAACTTACGAACTAGCTGTATTCTTTATTTATAATAATGTTGATCATATAACTTATAATTCATGCAGGGCGTTCATCCGAGATGCCCAGACAATTGTAACTGGCTTACCCAGAAAGTCATAGCTAGTCATAGCTCTAACTTAAAGCTTCTCACCTCTTCTAGGTACAGCCTCCATCAAAATATTTTTCAAATAGTTATTGTGAACAGTTTTTGAACGCTCTACCTATAATTTATTTCCCAAGGCGACAATTAACCATTTACTGCATGTCCATGAAGTCTATTCATCGGAGATGTTTGTCATTACCACCTGTTCATCAATGTTTTTCAAAACATGCTGTCATTCTGCAGAAATAAATAATACCATAAAACCCTGCTCGCACATTTATGAAAAGTGAAGTCAACCATAACAAAATGTGACACCGCTAAAGGCATACCTCTTAACATCACGCTTTCATTCGAATGAACCAACTATAAGTTTTAAGGTCACCCTCTTAGCCGTCATCACCATCATTGCAGTCGCATAGTCATAATCATCATCATCGCATCGTAGTCCTTGCCATCACCATATTGCTATGGAGCCCTAAGCGAGGGAATGCAGGGCAATTTTAATTAATTCACAGTGAACGTGTGTTTCCATTAGGTACTTGGTTTCGTTCTCCTTATGGATGCGAAACCTTATTTTGTGTCTCTCCTCAGTATCATATTTTGTTTTCGCATGGGAAAGCGCGTCTCAGGATGTATCTGTCCCATGTCCCTTGTCTATAGCTCAGGTTCTTCCTTTTTCATGACTTTTATATTATATATACTCACTGTAGGTTGTGAAAACTATATTTTTTACCCATTTCCGTAAAACCCTCGCACTAATTAGGGATGCTCGTGTATCACTATGGCTTAATGAGAGAGGGTGCCCAAAGTTGCTTGCTCATATCACTTTCATTTCACTTTGACTAGCGAAGGCGCCATTTTTTCCCTCAAGCAGAATGTGCCGTTTAATATGAAAATGTAACGCATATTCGTTGGCGTGTCAGCACAGAAGCGTAAAGAAGACGAGGAGCATGCAACACTCTGGAACACATGATGTACATTATATTCAATATTATGAGATCCTTTGAGCTGGCGTTTCACGTGCTTAACGAGATGGAATTAGGTTTACTTTTTCTTTTTAGTTGTTTATATTTCAATTGTGACAAACAGGTGTGAATGCTTACAGTTTAGTGAAATATCTTTATGAATTGTGAAACATGTAGTTTCTAAGATGAACATTGAGGTTAGATGTTATTCGTTGCATACATAATAAGGTAAATTGTGTCTAGATGCACTTGATATGTCCACAGGGAGTCTTCCTTTATATTGATTTTTCAATAGATGTAGGGAAGTTAGTGATTCGTTTTTTCGAACCCAAGACAGTAAAATATAAACCAAGCGTAGCCTAATATGGAATTCTTAGCTATCATAGAAATTGAAACGATCATTTGATCAACGTATTTTTTCCAGATCTCACTCCTGTATTCTGTTTCTGTGTTTATTAAACACTTCTAATACTTGTTATTAAGTGCACATAAATCTCAAGCCTGATACATTTGCTAGGAAAATCTGCTTAACGTCTTGAATATCTTAAAATCTTAGAGACTCCCAATCCTGATCCGCTATGTGTAGCATTGCAAAACGGATGACCTTTCTAGCACAACTTTCGTTTTTGATAGGCGGGATGTTTTGGTTTTCGACCCGTAATCTCATAGAAATTCTTAAAGACATGTACTTGTAGATCAGAAAATCCTTAGAATATATAGAACCAATCCACAATTTATTGCACCTCTCATCGCAACTTGGTGTTAAAAAAGACTGCATTGTATCTTGTACAACATTCTGTATTTAGACTCAATTTCGTCGATTTTTTTGATCAAAACTTATTTGGTTCCATCTATTGACATGTATGCATAATTAAGCCTAATCTGTGAATCTGAATGAGATGTCAGACCTGGAAAACGAAAAAAAAATGAAATCTATTTTTAATTCCTAATATATTTTTAAAGAGCATTCGGTGGCTATGTTTGAAGAAGTTTTCTGTTTCCAAATTTGTTTTGCTATGACGGCAGAAGTGCTTAAACGCAAAATATGGTGTGAGTTTTTCGCTGTCCAGGACGATGCTGGATCAATGGAAATCAGAACTGAGTACTCGACCGCTTTGTACCCAATTCTGAATTCTTTCTCCGTACTAAATCGGCACTATCATTTTGACAGATATTCCTGTGATACCGGAACCTATTAGAGAGTATACTGACGTATTTTAAGGTGAGAAATTTTAGTTCATCGCAACAACATTTTATTAGTTTCGCCTGTGATGGCAATATGCTATTCATCGTATAATTAAAAAACTAATATCCTTACTGCATTTAGTATCAGTTACGACCAATTTTTCCGGATCACCACTGAAAAAATATAAATTATTCGTAATATTTTTTTTAGTTTTTCTCACTAAGAAGTATATCGATGTACATTCGTATCAAAAAAATGTAAATTTAATGTCCTCAACCACTTTGAATATAATCCTTAAAGCGTTAGAAACCCAGGAAAGTGTATATGGAAGTGACGATGCGCGTTAGTTTTGAATTTTTTCAGGTTACATATACTCGTATGATTCCGGAAATGCCGGGAAAGGCAAGCTATTCCACAGTTCCGTAGTTATGAGCAGACGCTGCTACATGTGTATTCTTATGGAACAAACGGACTGCAAGGGCACAACTACATATTTTATCCGAATACTTGTTCTGGAAATACCTAAGCACCCAATATTTCGACGATGTTCAAGAGAAGAAATTTGGCTGCTAATAGATTGATCACCGATCAACCTAGAAGCTTGATGCTGAACACGATCAAGTAAACTTTAGCACGTGATGCAAACCCCCGCCCAGACATGAAAGTTATATTCAGGTTTCCAATGAATGTAAGCTTTATAGACCGTAGTCACGTCTGTAGGAGTAAAAACGACGTTTACAACTTTCGAGGAATCCGAGGCATCTAGCACACTCTTTTGCAGATTCAGTAATCTATTTGGGCCTACATGCATGCCAAGCATTGATCTATTCCTTTAATGCCAACTGCAGGTTATTAAATTTTCGTCAAAAGGCTGAACATAATATCAGCTAATTTTGTTCATATTCCCAGTGTCTTAGAATAGTTGCACTTGACGTCATGAGTGATAATTCATGCATATCTAGTTGTTACCAAGTTTCTTAATAATTGCATCAAAATACATATACAAAAGAATATTGTTGACATAATAATTCAAATGAAAATGTTATTATAATTCCTGATGAACCTGTTACGTATACGCCTACATGTATTATTACTTGTCTCTAACAACTTATGTATGAAACGGAATTTCCTGAAAATAACCATTCCCCAAGAAAATATTATGTTATGCAGAAGCAGGTCTAACCATTTTGAATCATAGTTCTTCCTTTTGATTTCACAAGGCTAAGATAACAATTAAACTTATGGTATGGGAAAAACTTATGGAAAACTGAGATACATATAGTACATATATAGTATGGCATAGAATATTATTCCTCTATGATTAATTCGAATGCAGTTTACATTCGTGCTCAGTCCTATGAATTTTGCTTGCCTTAAATTGATGTATGCTTTTGTTGCAGATTCATTTAGTAAAATAAGTGAGTATATGTATGCAAGTTAGTCTGATTCCTCTCTTGCATAAGAGTATATAAAAGATTTGTTTCATTGAAATTCAAATCCAGTGTTTCTCGGTGAAGAAGAGTCAGAAACGATCTATGCTGTAGAGCTATAATCGAACGAAAAAACCAACGTTAAGCTTCGTTACAGTTAAACTTCCGGGACATTCATTGTTGATTTTAGTAATCCACACCATCTGTAGGAAAAATGTCTTGTCCCGATGTAATAGCCGCTCACAAAAGTTTGGCAATCTTTTCATTGAGCGCCTAAGACAGAATATTTTATGCTTCGAAATCTGGTTTTGGGATGAGTTGCGCGCGGAAAGTTGTACGTTTATATATATAATAGGCTGTGGAGTACTACTGTTTATACATATTTCATTTAAATAATTTCAAAGGTAGTTTCAGTACATGATTGCTCTGCTTAGCATTCCTCGTATATGGGCAGGTAAAACAACTTAGACCTATAGGATGGATTTTTCTTTTGTCGAGTGATAGCTATAAAAGTTTATTCGTACCTCATGGTAGGACTAAGTGATGAGGAGCCTTGGTAATCAACCCTTAATACCCTATATCAAAATTTCCTATCTGGCATGAGCAAAGGGAACATTTCGCTTTGAAGTCTTCCTTTTCAAAGTTATTCGCCATAAGTTAGTTTTTAGTTTTGTATGACATTTATTTTCATTGTAAATTCATTACATTCTTCATGAAATATTCTAAGTCTATTGAGGTTTGGCCTAGGGCCGTCTATCAGACCAACAATAATTTGTATATATACATACGAGTACATATATGTTTTTGTTTTAAAAATAGATACAATTAAGCCTTAAAAAACTTCTTGAACTATAAGATTTCTGTAGCGAAGTGCATTTACGCAGTATCTAATTATAAGATTGGGCATATCGCAAGACAGTGAACTATATATCTTCTCTGTTGACTTGCAGTTTAGAAAGTACGTTTCCTCTGCTAGATGGTATTTCAGTTTACTGTAATACTGGGACGACTGTGTATTAATTACGAATTGATCACACATGCTTCGACCTACTTTTTCCAGTAGGATGTCGAGTTGTGCTTTTAGAGATTCATGTGGCTAATCGAGGGCGTATATTCGCACCACAGTCTGATGCAAGGCGCTCTCATTCTTGGATGAAACTTGCTTAGTTTCTTATTACACTCTGGAGTAGGTACAATTTTTGGCAGCCTATCATCACTCATCGCCATAACTTTTACTGTGTAGTCAAAATGTAGTTTCAGCATTTCTATAAACATAGGTGGCGCACCAGTCTCTAAATGTAGCATGCAATTAGGCCGTGTTATGTTGAATTGACGTATCTGTATTTTTGCCATTTTGAGATAAATGCGGGTTTCTGCTTTTATCTGCAACTTTTTTATGTTTTGAACAATGTCGTTCATAAGTAGTAAAAGTTGTTATTATTTATTGAATAAGAATAAAATAATAACCACCCTAAAGGTGCCAAAAGCAGCCCTAACTCCTAAACACCAAAAATTTAGATACGTCGTTTCAACTTAAAACGGTAGTATTACTTGGTAAACGGAATATTCGCTTCAAGAAATACCGAAGAAACTTCTCAACTTCGGTAAAGGAGCAGTATCCCCACACTTGCGCTCCTTATAAGAGAACCGAAGCTGCTGTTGAGCGGAAGAGGTTTTGCTTCGATCGAGGATGCAGCGAATCCATACCGAAGAGATTGCTCGTTTGGCTTCGGATAATTTGAATTCTAGATGCTTCTTCATATTTAAGTCCGACGACACTAAAATTTCTAAGTATTTATACTCACGAACAATTTCTACCATTTCTCCTTGATACGTCGACCTTTCGTTTCAAGTATATCTGCCGCCACCGCCTCTTAACACCATTACCTTCGACTTATTCAAGTTCATACTTAGATGCCAGCATTTGCATTATACGTCGAACCTATTCATCCATTTATGCATACATTCCACAGTATCAAAAAGGATAACGATGTCATCTGCATATTTAAGAACCACCCTTTACAACTTCTGATAAGTCATTGATGAATAGAATGTACAGGAACGCACTCAGGATACATTCTTGCTTCACACCCATCGCTGATGTAAATTCTCCAAAAACAGATTCTCCATCCCATACACACACTACATTATTTGCATACATGGCTCTTAGAATGTTGATTATTTTCGTTGTAAAATCAATAAATATTATACAATTTGTAGAATAGAGCTACTTGCACTATAGAGTCGAAGCCGCCCTAAAATCTAAAAAAAAATGTAGTATAGCTTTTTATTTGTCTGCTTATATATCTCCGCAATATTAAGTAGTGCAAATACTTGATTGACTGTCGATTAGGTCTTTCTAAAAAAATATTCGCCATAATATTAGGATAATCAGTAAAGCTATGGTTATATAGTAAGCGAGTAATACTAGCGCTAACAACCGCAAGCTCGCGCTTTAAAATAAAGTGCATTTGTCATCGCATTGTGATTATCTTACAAAATTTTACAAGCGCTAGCTCTCACTAGCTCGCGCTTTTAAATTTTCTGCGGTGATTTGTATTGCGATTACAAGCGCGAGCTTGGTCGAAAATTGATACCAACCGAAGATAGATGGATGTGGGACATGCGAACAAAAGAATATAGCAATCGACTTTTAAGAGAGAAACAATGGGAAGAAGTGGCAAATGAAATGCAGTAATCCAGTACTTATTATATACATATATATATTTTTTTAATCAGCATTTTTGAGCACAAGCAAACGTGAAGTCGCGCTAGTATTACTTTCTTGCTATATTTCCATAGCCTAAGCCGTGTTCATATTTCTAGTTACAGCGAGCCGACAAAGGAATTTTTATTGAATTAAGAATTCGGTCGTGAAAAAAAAAATAAAAAATAAATACTTAGCTCAAACAGCCCATAAAGAGTATATGACCTAGTTACTTGCAATCAGACGTGTTGTGCGACTTATATTTTTCGCACGATTGGAAGGGGTCTACAGTTTTATTTCTTGAGCAGCGTTGCCATGACAACAATGCTCCCAGATATTTGTCAAATGATCACGAGAGGTGGGACTGTGAAAAAAACTTTTGGTGTTTAGTGAGATTTAAACATTATACCTTACACGGAGTATTCTGATAGGACGCTGCTGCATTCTGCCGTGAAATGCAATAAAGTCGAATGAAAATAGATATAATAAAATATGTATGTAAATAAAAAAATCGCTATTAATGACTCTTCTAAGCCGGAAAATATAATAGGACAGACATATTGGTGATTGTGGCCAAAATATATTCATAAGTCGTGATTGTTAGTCAATTTACAGTTATCTACTTGATTTGACTTATCGATGAAGTCATTTAAATAAAGATGTAATAGAATATATTCATGCCTCTATGTTCGTATATTATAGTCAGATTTATTACGTCGCTAACTAACTACATGGTAGTAGACCCCACAATATGGGTGTGAGTGGGTGGTACCACTTAGAGCGGCTTTCATATCTTTCCTTTTCAGAACCCTGTCTTTCGGAATTTCTCACAAACATTGGAGAAAGTTCGACAAGCATCGTCCTCCGGATACGGCACGAATTATTGCGAAGGCCACAGGTGGTTGCCCTAAATATTTACTTATTTTTGCGCGTAGTTACGAGTTTCTGTAAGAATGGCGAGGACCAAGGTTTTTATGTAGTACGATTAGTAGAAAATATTACGTTGCAGTCCGGTGAAAATTAGAGTTACCATGCAGAATAATATAACCGATAATGCTCGTATAAACCTAATCTGCTGAACAGATTAGAAATAAGTAAAAGAGCTTTCTGTTATCTGGAGAAACTATAAAATAGTTGTAACTGCAGCTTCGTTTTGATTGCTATAGGCTCATAATGCAGAGTATCTTCCTTCTTTCAGATGCTAATCGCACAAATCAGATTGAACCCATCTGATTGATTTTGTTCTGGGGCTTGCATCTATCGCAGGGTCGGATCCTATTATGCACACACCTTTTAGTTTCACACAGACACCTTTAGTTTTCATGGAGAACCTGAAAACAATTTTGTCAAGTAGGTACCATACGGAAATACTTTTAACCCCATTAATTTTGAAAAATATTGCGCCATGGCTATGTCCATAAACATGTTTTGACCTATGTTCACATGAAAAAAATTTACCCATTTTTTGCTCGTGATTTGCTAACGTTTTATTTAAAAACGTTCCCTTAACCTGGCATAGCATCTAATACCAAAAACTGGACTGAAAATAATTATATTTTTCAAAAAATCCACCACAAACAATCCTGATATAACCTCAATCTATTTATTAAGTGCCTTCAAGCCCTAAACAAAAATGGAAAATCCCAATAAAAGGGTTAGTGTTATAAAGTTTGGGTTAATAATCTCGACTTTATTCGCTTTGTTAATGAATACACCCGGAAAAAAGGTATAGAGAAAAATCTAGCTCTGCTTTGACTGCTGTGGCAGGCAGCAGAATTCTTTTTTCCTCTACACAGCTCTATGGCCTTCTTTCTCTGTGCTACTTCAGCTTGAAAATGAAAATTTATGGTCACATTTTTGCGGTTGCATACACCCATAGGAGCTGGTAGCTGCATCAAACGAGTGATTTTCCCCCTTTTTTTCTTATTCCTGTTGCTACTGCTCTAGTTCGTTTTGATATCTGAAAATGCTCCAGAAATAAAGGAAAAATATATATATTTGGTTTTATGGCACTCCAACAGGACCCGAATGTGGAAAGTTCGAATGCGGGTGATTCCAATGTGTAGCCCTTGTAATGGGGGTGCACTTTTATTTTTCATTCGTTATACTCGCTTGCTCTTCATTATTTGTTTTTAATTAACCAAAAGAATTCTAGCGGAAAAAGTGAATTGTAGTACTAGTGGTATAAGTGAAATTTATCAAATTTTTTGCCTCATTCTCTCATTGTTAAGTTGAAATTGTTAATTCTGTTAAGTCAAGCGTTTAATAAACAATGGAATATAAATAGAACGGGGAAAGTGTGCACATAAATAATGAAAAGTAATTCGATTTATTTAAGTGAAATGGATGCTTTGCAATAACTGATGAAATAAACAACCGCCCTATGCAAAACCTTCTGTCGCATGAATAGTCCTTATGATAGGAGTCGTTGGTTATTCCGAACAACTATAACGGAAGGACATGTATAGCTTCATGCATTTTAATTTCTGCACGTTCTAAACCACTGTTGCTTAGCGGATGTTAGTACGTAATCCAGGCCCATAGAATCAATGGCATATTTTGAATAATCTTAAGTTTTCTTAATTATCCCACAAAGGGTCACAGGGGAAAGAGAAGAGGATATGATGTTGATGCCTCTCTAGATTGTGCTCAACCTAGAATTGCAACGCCTACCTTATGCAACACCCGATGCTGTGGCAATCCGGAAGGCTATCCTTATACCATGTTCCCACCAAACGAAATCCCGAGATTTCGCCAAATCTCTCCAGTCTAAGAGATTTCGCCATACATTTTCAAGATTTCGAAATCACGAGATTTCGGCGAAATCTACTTGAAATCTCCTTGAGTTCATCCATCCGTGATAGGTTGTCAAACCGACAAAGCCTACAGCGTGAACTTTGGTTCATTTTGGTGTTTATTTATAGATGTCAAAATACTAGTAGTCCATTTCAAGTCAAGCGCAATTTGTGGAATTTACGAAATATGTATTCGAGTTAATTTATTAATTTCCTATAAGCTGAAAGCATTTGCCATTTCTCTTTCCTTGTGTTCGTAAGCATGCTCGACAAGAGATTTTTCGTCGATTTCTTCGTTGAATTTCCTATTTTTTTTTTTAAGTGGAACAACATTCTCGGAAGGTGGCAATGGTGTAGTGGTAACGCCGTCAATTGCCATTCTAATGGTTCATGGCTCGAATCCGGACATCCGCAAGCATTTATTTAATTCTTATGAAATATATAGTCAGTCCGATCAATTGCGAAAGCTTGTGTTAACACGACTACGAAAAGATAACATTGACAGTAGGTTGGTCATAGTTCGGGCAAAAAACAACAAACATTTCCTCAGTTATGTGGATGCCACCCCCGGAGTTTTTCTGAAGTATAGGCAACTGACCTTCAAACTACCCTACCAAATGTTTCTCTCTCTCTATATATCTTTTCCAACACGCGCACTACGTACAAACATAGCCCATTGAGTGCGCGCAAATTATTAAAAAATAATCTGTGATTGTGGGTGAGAAAACCTATTTTACCTCCACTTCCGAGAATGATTAATTTGGTTATCTCAGCTGTTCCGAAATGAAGCCATTTGGTATTATTCATAATTTTCACTTGACTTGGAACGCACTCCAGCCTACAAAATTGACAATTATTGACAATTGAAATCACTTTAACTCGGTGGGAATGGCTTTCGAGATTTCGGTAAAAGTTTATCGAAATCTCTGGATTTCGGTTCGGTGGGAACATGGTACCCTAAGACCCTACTCTGGGGTGCCACAAACCCCACATAATTTTTACGGCCCTGGCATTTTGTCAATTTTCGTAGTAACGGGAAACCCTCGCTCGCATCAGGAGGGGGGAATGTCTAGAGCAGGTACGTGCACGAATATCCGTCAGTTGAGCTTTAATTGTGAAACAGTGAACATTATTCGAGAGGCTGGGGTTAGTGTAACCCCACACTTTTAACTATTTTTTTATCAACGTAAGTATATGTGTATTTCTATTTTTTTTTACTATTTATCTTCATGATATTAGTGTTTTATTAACGAAAATTACAATTTAAACGTTGTTATAATCTTAAAAAAAATAAATTTTTAATAGAACGATTCCATGGACACGAGGCAGCGAGTTCGGAAGGCGGAGGAGATCCGGCAGATGCTACAAGCCCGAGAGATCGAGGAGCCTGACGACAATGTATCTTCTGATAGATAGACTTCGAAGAAGAGCTTGAAGGTTCGGATGAAGAAAATTTGGAGGAAAATGATTCCGAAAGTGTAGATAGTGACGATGCTAAAGTCGCACAAGATGCTCAGCGGCAAAAGAAGCGTCGTAGACTTGAAAGCAGGTCAAAATTTCTGCTCGGGAAAAACAGTTATAAATGGTCGGTCGACCCTCCCTGTCTTCGCTCTCGGACTTCAACCCAGTCTGCGCCAATAGAAGGGCCACGTGGTCTTGGAGCCGGAGCTACTGTAGGGAGTGGAGCAGCAGCGTGGTCCCTGTTACTACCTGACGAAGCGTTGCAAAAAATAATCCTCCATACAAACGAAGCAATAACGCAAGCAGAATCCAGATACAGCGGTGGTTCAACGTTCACTCACAAAATTGACCTTCCGGAATTGAAGGCTTTTATTGGATTGCTGAATATTTCTGGTATACAGGGGTCAACTCGCCGGAATACAAAAACATTGTACGGAAAATTGAGCTCGCCGATTTTTCGTGCGACGATGCCTTGCGCAAGGTTTGAGTTTTTATTATCCGTTTTACGATTCGACGATAAATCAACACGCCACGAACGAAGAGAAGAGTTCCAATTAGGGAACTGTGGAATACTTTTATCGGCAACAGCAAATCAAACTTCGATCCCGGGCAAAATGTTACGATAGATGAACAGCTTCTCAGTTTCCGCGGGAGATGTGCATTCACAGTTTATATTAGAAATAAGCCTGACAAATACGGAATGAAGATCGTAATAATGAATGATTCTGAAACTGGATACTTGATTGATGCCATTCCCTACGTTGGACGAGTCGCGGTTAATCGGGGTGAGAGTATTCCAACTTATTACGTGCTGAAATTAACCGAATCAATCGTTGGAAGTAATAGAAATATTACTTGCGACAATTGGTTTACGTCGATTCCACTCGTTGAAACACTCCGGAACGAAAGTTCACTGACATTGGTGGGAACGATTCGAAAGGACAAGCTAGAAATCCCGGAAGCGATGAAAACGATTTCAGAAATTCACGGTAGTAAATTTGCGTACGCCAACAAATCTACGCTAGTTTCCTACTGCCCAAAAAAAACTAAAATTGTTTTTTTGTTATCCTCGCTGCACAATTCTGGTAAGATTAGTTCCGATCGACAAAAACCGGAAATAATTTTATATTATAATAAAACGACACTTTTGATCAAATGTGTCACGAATACGCTGTTACAAGAGGAACTCGCCGATGGCCTTTACGCTTCTTCTACGGAATCCTCGACCAGGCGTCATTAGACGCCTTCATCTTATTTTCACTGAATAAGGAGAATAATGTGAGCAACCGCCGTGAATTTAATGAGAATCTAGCGCTGCACCTACTCACGCCATTCCTAACAAATCGACTCCGAATTTCAACGTTGCGTCTCCAAGTGCGTGGCTCGATTGAATCGATATTGGGAATCGATCACACCATGAACTCAATTGATGACGCTATAGGTTTCACTCTTGATAAGCAAAAACGTTGTGCTTTTTGTCCTCGCAACAACGACAAGAAAACTAAATATATATGTTCCAAATGTCGATACCCGCACTGTCAGGAACACCGCTCCATGCAGTGCACTCAATGCGCACCAAATTAAAGCAAAATTGTTGAATAAATCGTTTTTCAAATAAAAAACACTTTTTCGTGACAAAAAATATATTTTTTTGAAGTTATTTGTACCTTTTCCCTCGAGAAACCACCCAAAACCAAATTTCAATTTTACAAAAAAACGCCTATCTTTGACACTTGTGAAATTCTTGAAGAAAACTGAATATTAAGTTCCCAATTTTTTAAGGCTTAGTCTATACTGTCTTCTTCAAGAATCAACCGGAATTTTGTTGAAATACCGTGTCGAAAAAATTTGAGAATTTTTAAATCATTTGTAGTGAAAATAGCTAAAAAATTTTTTTTTCTTTGTTTAATCGCAATTTTCACCGTGAAAAATTAGAATTCGATTTTTTTCTTATATACTATTTTATTTCTCAGGTTTCGGCGTTTAAATTAAAAAAAAAAAAAAGCAACTCTCTACGACGAAAAGTTCGGCAGCAGTGATGGTTTAAAAGTGTGGGGTATCCGTAACCCCTGTGTAGGTTGCGCGGATTATACGGATAGTGTAGGGTCCTAGGATTAAGGAGAATATATCTTAGTGCCCAAACACACCCGCAATCAATTATTTTATTAAATCTATTCATTCACTGTTTGGTGAATAACAGCATATTGAATACGAAGAAAGAATGAGTATAGGTGATCGTTGTACAACTGCTATAGTGACATGGGCACTGATATGGTGTGTAATCCTAGTATCCCAGGTATAAAGGCAATGCTGCTAAACTGGGATTTTTTCCTCCCAAACACGGGAACACTTTTATTTGGGAGAAAAAGACAAAAAATACCTAAACTAAACTAAAGAAAATCAATCAAGAAATTCATATGGAATCGACGAAAAATCAAATTTATGTAGTATATTGTGCGCTAAGTATGCATACATATGTTGCCTTACAGTTTTCTCTGACTTTGACGCATCAGTAGCCGAGTTTTTTAAACCTAGCCAGCCAGTAGTTGCTAGTAAAGTAAAACTTTACGCATAAAACAAATACAACAACCGACTGGCTACTACTCTTGATTTTATCCCCAGCAAAAAGTTGCTGGTTGGGAATTTCGTGATGCTTAATTTCAGGCGGCGCAAAAACGAATGCTTTTTAGTTATTTGTTGTTGCTTTTACTGCGAAGTTGCTTGGTTCCTAGAGATATGTTCGTATAAAATCGGCTGGCTGGGCTGGCTGGCAAATCGTTTAAATGAAGGACTGGCTGGCTAGGTTTAAAAAAAAACACGGCAAGTGTAGTGAAACCACTTTTCTACATGTCAAATGTTTTCTCCTGTCTGACCTAAGAATCTCGTTGTAAACAGTTTATTCAACTTTAACCCAAAAGAGATTAAATCTGCAATTTGCACTGATAAATCCTTCAAGAGCCTGTGAATAGCATTTCTATGTACCGCCATGGTTGGTAAAAGACCCAGACGTTACTCATCACTTTCTTTACTTCCATTAACCATGGAAGGAGCACCGTCCTTCACATAATTTAGTGTACACCCAGTAAAGCTATTCTCGTACAACATCATGCCCATTCTACCTTTCAACAAGAACTCATTAATGCATTATACATGTTTCGCAACGATGGTGGTCTTCTCATAAACATCGGCCCTAAGTCGTCATTCAAAAAGGATTTAACGTTAAAGCAAGCGTTCTGCTACAATACTTCGTAGTCGATGTCTTGTTCCCGTTTCTCGGTGACATTTTTTTTTGTTAGAAATGAAATTCATTCCGCCTAAGCTGATTGTTGCATGATAGAGTGCAGTATATATCAGGCACCTTGTTATCCTTTTTAATTAAAGCAAAGAACCGGAATAAATAAAAAAAAAAAAAAAACAATTTAATGGCAACCGTTTTTACATTACTTCCTTTGTCCTTTCCATTTGTTGTCCTATAAAGTTTCAAAATCTAATGAAAACAAATAAAATACTCGCAGCAGTACGCGGAGAGGGAGCATAGTAATAGGACCTTTTGAACGAGCATAGCGTCCGCAATGATTATTGCAAAACTGAGAAAATGAAAACCAACAATCAACGACGACGAGTAACTCTTGACTTCCTTTCGACGAGAGTTGAAATTGAAAACGATGACCCTCTTGTGAGTCTATATAGCGTGCAAGAGGGTTAAATACGAGTAAGGTTGCACGGGTACCTTCATTTCCTTCCTACCCTTTCTAAATTGTGCGGAAAATCTACTCGCAATATTGTTGGCGTTGGTTTTTTGTTTATGGAGAAGTAAGTTCTTACCCTTCTTCCCGCTGTGTTATTCTTCAATATCTATATTCTGCTGTGTATACTTTTTTTTGTTAATTTTAAATTATACATTCGTTTCTTTTTGTTCAGATTATAAGACTGCATAGTATCTTTTCGCACTTTTTGGAAGCAGATAAAAATTGCGAATTAAATAACTTTTTGTCATCATGAATATTTCATTGAATGTGAGATGGGCACTCTAGAGAATAATGATTTTTGTTCGGGCGGGTGTCTAATTAAAAAATGTAAAGGCACACGAAAAAAGGAGAGTGTTTATATATTACGGCCACTTGGGGAAAAAGGTCCTTGCATTTATCTTTTTTTGCGAAAAACAAAATTAACAAATAGCAGGAAAACTAGAAGAAAAAAGGACCGAGCCCTCTTGGTGTAAGAACAAATTTAAATGAGTCTTTAGAGGAACCACCTATTCGTACACTTTGTTTTTTCGCACACAGTATCTATGCTGTAATTTCAATAAATTAAACATTTTAAGTAGATATAAATTGACTGTGTTTGAGTAGTGGGGGCAAGAGTAAATTAAGATGTCGTTTTTTTTCTGTTGCTCCTCTTTTTGTTAATAAGCCCTGTTAATTTCATTTCTCATTAGAATAATTATGCTAATTGAGGCAGTGGAATTGAAACAAACAAATTTCTAGGAGTCCTTTTCTCTTATTTGTTTGCATGTCCAATGTCGTTGAGAATCAGTAATTACAAATATTTACTTAGGGATGAATTTTTAATTACAATTGATGAATTTTAAGAAAGAATTTTAATTAAATTGAAGCTTACATAATGTTCAGTGGTGTTTAGTACATCTAACTAAAAACCTTGTATCTACAAATTTTATTCGTGATACAAATGAGTGTGGGAAACCTTCTCAAAACTATTTAAACTAGGTTAGGTTAGGTTAGGTTAGAGGGAAGTGCACTTAGGTACTTCTCACAGGGCCAAACGACCCATTGTGTTTCCCTTTTTTGTTTGTGGAACCTTTAAAAACTCTTTATCTTTCGGTCAGTCCAGTAGCGAACCAACTTAAGCTCTTTATGAATTATATCATGTTCTTTAGTGGATCTTGCACAAGATCACTTTCGTCAAAAAACCTGTTACTTATGTGCTGTTGGTGGTAGTTTTGTAGATTTGGGCAGTCACATAACAGGTGTTTGATACTTTCCATTTCTTCCGCATCTTGACAGCTCCTGCAGTGCTCGGGTGAGTTAATGCCTAATCTTACGGCTGTTTCCCCTATCAGGCAGGCTTTTGGTTCTTCTTCCATTCAATATTGGCCATAAACTGCGCGATATGATACAGTCGCCACTGTAATCTATGCGGAGTTGATCAGCTCTCTTATTTTCAGGTCGATTTTTCTTTTTAGTACACCAATAGGAACTTCTACTGATGGCTGAGTATGTTCTATAAGTATATCTAATGCTGATCCCTTTCTGGCTAGTTCATCTGCTATTTCATTTCCTTCTTTATTCCTATCTCCGGGAACCCAACAGGGTAGTATCATGGGTATTGCATATATTGTTCAGTGAATTTCGGCATCTGGAAACTGCTTTTAATCTAACTTCCTCACTATCTAGTGCTTTGATTGCAGTTTGACTATCCACGAAGATTGTCAACTTGGAATGATTGAGTTTTTTTTTGTGAATGGTCTGTACTGCTCTTTCAATAGAGAAATAGGCTTGGAAGATACTGCAGTCATCCGGGAGTTTCAATGATTCGTTAATTTTGAGTGACTCAAATTCCAGAACTAGTTCCTACATCCATTTTATACCCGTCTGTGTAGAGCTGAATGATCTGTTCATTTGTTAATGTGTTAAAGTCGCACTCTTGTCTTTCGGAAATAAACGTAGAGTAATTCTTATAGAAGTCTATGTAGGGTATACTCGTAACATAGTTAAAAAGTCTATCGAAATCTGTTCTATACCTGTGAAGTATAAAACCATATACATAGGTCCTTTGCTTCCATGCGCCCAATTGTTTGAGGTGAATCGCTCTCTTGGCAGCTATGCTGTACTTATCCAAAGGGAGGAGGTTTAACATCACCTCCAAGCCTGCTTGTGGTGTTGATCTTTGTGCTCCTGTTACGTTTATGCACGCCAGTCGTTGTACCTTAGTTAAGTTTACTATCTAGATATCTGGTCTTGTCCGTTGCATTCCGCCATACAATGATACCGTAGGTAAGTATAGGTATGACAATTACTCTATACATCCAGTTGATTATGAATGGACACAGACTCCAGCACTTACCAAAGGTTTTATAACAAGCGTAGAATGCGCATAGTGCTTTCTTTATTCCTTCTCCTGTGTTCTTCTTCCAGGTAAGCTTGAATCCAGGATAGTTCCGAGATATTTTGCTGTTGGAGAGAGTTTTAGAGGAGTTCCATTCAGTTTTGGGAGGTCAAGTCCATCTATTTTCCTTCGTTTAGTAAACAGAACTAGTACGGTCTTAGTCAAAAAAATTTAAACTAACTGCATGCACTTGGAATTGGGCTTGTCACAGTACAGTAAAGAGATAAAAGAAGTACAGCTTTCATTAACATCCGGTGAAGAGCTTAAATGATTCTTTTCTTGTTTCGTGTGAGGATCAGCTAAGAAGATGGAAGGAATATTTTGCCACCATCTTGGACCGCGGTGGTGAAGTAAGAAATGCCTCAAAATCAGAATGACCCATCATGCGAGTATATTCCGAGTTCCAGGATTTGCACAGCATCCCCATTAAAATTTCAATAACATTCGCGATAATAGCAAACTAGGTGGCAGAAATTGACGGTTTTCCTGCCATTTACAAAGCTTCGCCGACAACTATGGCAGATTTTCTGCACCTACTTATAAAAAGGAATAAAAAATAATTGTCAAGCTACCAAAGACTCTGCGAACAAACTGGTTTCCGTACCGGGTCATCCTGCGCTAACCATATCAACACCTTGTGGATCATCATTGAACATTGCGGCGAATATGGGCCTCCGTCACACTTAGTTTTTATTGATTTCGAGAAGACTTTTGATAATATGAATAGAGAGTATATATGGTTTGCCTTGTATATGAAAGGCCAGACGAGGCTGCAGTTTCTAATATTGTTACTGGTGATTCGCAGTGTCTTATTAGTGGGTTGCGATGGAATCGAATGGAGTCTTATAACCGGGCAAAACGTATAGATGCGATAACACAGACGCGTAAGCGGCAATGGATTGCTTCAAACTTTTAGAAAGGGAGGCAACTGAATATCAAGCCAAGCTATTAAACGCTCTCAGTACTGCTTAAGGGCAAGCATTTGTGACGAATATTACTTTGAAATGAAAGAGAAAAACTCAAAACAGCTACTAAGTAATATCCAGCTTGTCACAGTCATCATTTAGCGTGGTGTTAGTTGTTAGTATTGCGAATATTTATAAAGCCTAACACCTTACACAAAAAGACTGGACAAGTAAACAAAAAGCAGAATGCATACTAAACAAAAGTATGAACTAAAAATGAATATGCTACGCATAAGTCAAAATTACACTAAACACTTTCAACAAAGAAACTAGTATCGTTCGTATAATTTATGTTTTATATATAATTTACTATGGTTGTAATCAAATTTGTCGCGGTTACTATTTACTTCCTTCGCCATACGCGTAAGAGGTTCGTTAGAACCGTAGTTCGTTCTGTGGAAATTTACGCGGAAAATTTCGGTATTTCTGGAGTTGTAGCATCTTACGTTTAAACCGACTTTATTTAAAAGATCCGGCGAGTCAATAAAACCATTTACCAGCTGGTGTAAAAATACTACATCACATACTTCCCTACGTTTCTCCAAAGAATGACGATTTAGGAGAAGAAGGCGGTCGCAATATGGTGGAAGACGTGTAGGGTCATTCCAGTTTAAATGGCGAAGTGCAAATCGGACAAACTTACGCTGTACCGATTCAATACGGTTAATGTGTACTGCATACATTGGAGACCAAATATTAGACGCATACTCTAACTGCGGACGAACAAAGGTATGATAAAGTGTGGATGTTATAAGAGGTCTATGCAATAGATCACGGTAACCCAAGAAGGTAAGCTAGCGGGTCCCCTAGAAAAACGTCAGTTCGATCAATTGCGAAAGCTTATGTCAGCACACTACTATGAAAACATAACACTGGCAATAGGTTGGCCATATGGCCCGAAAAATTGTTCGCTCTATTGGATGATTGATATGCCTATGACATCAGGTGGTCAGGGAAAAACTACTGTGAATCAGAAGACAAAATAGCAAAACAAATCTTCCCAGTTATCTGGATACCACCCCTGCAGTTTTCCTGAAACCTAATATCTGAGTTTCAAACCACTCATCATAAGGCTGTAAGTTGATCATCCATCCATCTAGCTTTGACAATGTGTCGGACCTTCGCGTCAATTATTTTCATAAAATCTATCGCAGAACGAAAAGAATTTGAAACTTACTTGGTGAAAACTCCAGTGATGCATTATCCAACTCCAGCACGATCAATTAACTTATACCTGTCTTCTCTTTTGAACTATCGTTTCGCTACTAAGCCATTGGTCTTTGTCTTCATAAAAGCCTTGTAAATTCTTCGACTGGTCCAGTAACCCGTACGGATAGGTCGGTCAGTCTGGAAATGACCTCTCGCTTACTTATTATATTTTAACGGTACTTTATGTTCTAGTCTCATTTCAATTCTGAATCAAAGAGGCTTCTGACTGTGCTTTCTTGCCTACGATCAGTTCCACAATGAAATATTTCGTTTTTCAGATGCTAAAAAATATAGTTTTCATTTGATATACAGGGCGTTCCCGGAAAACCGGTCAACCTTGACACCACGCATAGTATAAGTCATTCTAAGCAAAGAAAATTGTTGGTAAATAAAAATCGTAACACCTAACAAAATTATAATTTTCCTGAAACAAATCAGTTACCATGCAGCCGTATAGCCCCCACCTCTAAATGCGGCTTATATTACATGAAAATCACGATAAAAAATACCTCTCTGTGATACTCACATGCTAAAATAAGGTATAATCGTATGCATTCATGTAAGGAATGTGCCATTAAAATACCAGCGAAACAGTAAGCCTGTACGCCGAAAAGTTGCCGCCTTGATGGTGTTCCAAACACCTAATGTTCATTAACATACGAATACAGAAGATTGAAGGAGTCTAGAGAACTGTACAATTTGAATGTAAAATCTTTACTGTAAGGAACATTGCTCGAAGCAAATTTTTTTCTAAAAACAATAGGATGTTTATTCAGTTTAATTGATTTTGAGCACCGTAAATAGAGATCCCACCATCAGCACAAGAAGAGTTCCGATCTCACTAGACAATCATCATACTCAAGTTTGGAAAAGGCTGGAGAAAGAACGTAAGCATCCTTACCATTTTTCATCAGTAAACGAGTTATTATCGGTGCCAAGCTCGATCGTTCTTCTGTCGTCGCCTCCTAAATTTAGAATTAGAAGTCCTGAAGCGTTCGCATCCATTTTATGGATGGATGAAGCTACTTTTACTCGTGATGTCGCAACAAACCTGTTGGTACATAACCTTCTTTCCTGGGCCAAAAGAGACCTGCATTGTAAACGTGCGACATCACTACAAACGCGATTTTCCGTCAACGTATGGGCAGGTGTGATAGACCGTAGTTTGATCGGGCCTTTTATTTTGCCATCTAAATTAAATGCTCTTAAATATTTAGAGTTCCTGCAAAATAATTTAGATTTCCATATTTTTCAGCACGATGCAGCACCTGTCCATTCCGTCTTGAATGTTCGGAATTATTTATACTTCATATTTCCAAACAGGTGGATATGTCGCCAAGGATCAATATCGTGCGATCTTATGCCTTTGGATTATTTGGTGTACTAAGTCTCTCTTATTACAAGAGGATTAGGGCTTAAGGGTTTATGATGTCGGATCTCAAGTCCAAGCAGCTCTTCGTGCAATTGATATGCCCAGAAGCTACGTATAAGAGAGGATTTCTGTTGTGTGTACAACGTAAAGGTGAATTGTAAATTGTACTGTTGTTCATTGTTAACTTTTGGACTGGTTGATTTAACTACTTATCAGACATACATTTTTGGTATTGAGTTGTTGCGTAAAATGTATTGCTTTTATTGGTATTCATAAAGTTTTAATATATTGAAATATTTTAGTTAGTTACACATCTTTCTATGAATAAATTGCTTTGAAAGTTAAACAAAATGAGAATATTACAAAAAAAAAGCATATCTGTTTCTAATTTACAAAGAAAGCATGAGCGCAGTTGCCATAGTATTCACAGAATTTGGGCATTTGGCGATTTATGTTTCGCCAGAAGACAACCCAGTAAAATTAGTAGAAATTTGATCAAGATAGAACAAAAAAAAGAAGATGGTAATGGTACAAAACATGTTAGACTGCCTAATGTTAAAAATCCGGACCTGTGTTTATTTAAAACTTTTTTTCTTAGAATGCCCAATACTATGATTGGTCATATTCCGGGAATACCCTGTATACGATTATAGAGTATATTTTCAGCAGTTCTCATACTCAGCAGCACGATTTTTGCTGCATATAGTCAATCACCACTATTTCGGATATGAAATTGTAACAAAGGAAGTCTTTAGTCCCAAAAAGGATTTGCCAATAAATACCGCAAAATAATGACGTCAAGAAGATACGCACTGATTGATTTTCTAAATGGACTCCTTTCTCCTACCATTTACCTTTCGATGCCATGAATCACTGTCACGTTCGTTCTTTGAAGACCGGCCATGTGTCGAGTCCATTTGTGGCACATTAGCAAATATTGATATTTCCTTCGAAGTCTTCGTGTTTTAACAAAAAAAAAATAAAAATAAAAAAAATAAAAGCCAATGCTTTTGCAGCAAGCACATCTAGTTTTCGGTCCATATTCCGAGGTCGTAAAATGTGTAGCTTCTCTCCAGGCTATGTTTACACAAAATCTCTCTCTGGATGTCATTCTTTCTTTTACTTATTGACTTTGCTTTCGGCTCATTAATACTTTTTTTGGGACGACCATTACGAGGACGAGGACGACTACGACGACGATGATGATAATGATGCTCTTGGTGTGTGCACAGAAATGCCATGTCACCAGCGTTAATAAAAGCATCGACAAAAAAAAATAAAATTAAAGCGAAAAACTCACCACCCGGACCAAAACTAGTAAAAGCGAAAATGGGATGTGACGAAAGCAGTTACATACATTCTCCACTAACTCCGTATCCTAACTTTACATTCTTCGTCCAGGACCTTCTCTCTACGTCGACATGACAACAGCACTATTATCCTATCTCTTGGTTAATGACTTAGTTTGTGTATGTAACTATAACATTTATCCGTTGTTATGTGTTTGCCCTTTTTTCGTTGAGGGGGATATTTGCCAAGTAAGGACATTTTTCAGGATGTGCAGAGAAATACTCGCACAAAAGATATATGGAAAGCAAAAACTATGGTGCTCCATCACATGTGGCTCAATCTGTGAGAGGAAGAGTAATTTACTCGGTTTCTTATCTAATTTATAGATCCTTAGGTGACCTGAAATTTGCGCCGTTAAGCAAACCCTTCCCGCATGTGATGAACTCAGCTCGGTACTCTTCACAGCTCTTGATTTATGGGACAACCCCATCACCCGGTGGTTGGTGCTGCTGCTGGTATTGGTGGTGGTGGTCGGTTGTGTTGCACAATGATGTGACGTATGTAAGAGTAGTCGTTGTCGTCGTCATAAAGAAAGAATGAATTGAATGGGTGATAAAGGTAGCTTCCGGGATATTTTCGTTGTTGCCGTTGTAGTTGTCTGCCTAAAGGCTATATTCTAGTTCCTGATGGGTAACACTAGTGGTGTGCATTTAAGATATGCATCTGGGTTTAATGGCGTGATTGACATGGTTTTTTGTCACATTATTCATGGATATCCCGTAACTGATTTTGTATTTATTTTAAATCCATAATACGATCTTCATGGAGAGCTGTTCTGTTTTTTATGTGTTTGTGTGGAAAAGATGGAAAGCTTCCGCTTGTTGATGGAGTGCCTCATTTAAACGTACGGCAGGGTTGAACAAGAGTTATGGGATGGGGGTTGAAAATTGAAAAAAATAAAATTAAGGATATTGACATTTTTAAAAGGTTATATTGATAAGGATAATTTTTCATCGGATCACACAACACAGACTCAGAGATGTCTAGTTTCAAGTGTGTGAAAAATGTATTTTCCATACAATGTGTGGAGATTGATCGCATCATGCTAACCAAACTCATCACCAATCGCTGGATTAAACTTTTCATAGATTTAGACCGCCCTGTTTATTTAAGGGGATAATTAGTTTAGATAATAGTACAAGGCTCACTGTTTTGTCAAATATGTTCCCAAATTGAATTTTCGACATTTAAGTAAGTTAGGTGGTCTAATTTTTAGTTATGAGTGAAACAATTTAGATCCAAAGAATTGTGTTTTATTTTTCTAATCTAATTGCGTAAGTTAGTTAGATGATTATAGAAGTAATTGTTTCTAGCAGAGGACCAGTTACAAAGTTGTAGCTTTCGTAAAAAAGAACAGTCTTGCCAAGTTGATAATAATGAGTCACAATTTCTACGAACATAATTTTCTAGTAAGAGCTTCATTAATTATTTTTCGGACTATTTCTGAACTAAGACCTAGCGTTTTATCACACGTGTAGGGCAAACAAATAAGGTAAAAACTGGAAATATTGCGTCAAATACGTTAAAGAAGAAAAAAATGTTTTAAAAACAACTCAAATACCTACGTAAAAATGCAAAAAAAGGTATGAATAATCCAATTCGAGCACACACATTTTAGATTCTGTTATTAATTCGTAATAACAGAATCTAAAATGTGTGTCATAATTTACCGATTGGGGATAGAAAAAGGATTCTGGTAGTATTGGTTTTATCGCCGCTTAGGACTTAGCGGTGATAGTTGTCTCCGCTAACTAAAGCGGGTATACGCTATCGTGTTGTTGTAATTAACATGTGTATTTTTGAGTTAGCGGGTATACGCGTACAAAAAAACCAACCTTATATAAGAAGATAGATAGAAGTAAAGCTGAGTACACTTTTCTATGTAAAAAAAAATTCAGAATGTCTTCACTAAATGTTTCCCACCATCTTCTTGCCCGGTGCCATTGAAGATACATTTTTAACGATTATTATTTTGTAAAACGCGAAAAATAGGGGCTAGAAGAGATTTGTGATTTCATGGAAACAATTTAAGTTTTACCGAAGTTTCCAAAAACTATTTTTTTTTGTTGCAGTTTTGGTTGAGTTTGCGCCGTGGCGCAAGTGGTTAGTATGTCGGATTGCTGCGCATGAGTTTCCAAATTCGAGTCCCAGAAAACACCAAAATGTGTTTTCATGGTCCCACCTCTCGCGAACGTCTGACTAACATCCGAGAGTATTGTTGTCACGAGAAAGCTTCTCAAAAAAGATTGCCCTTTGGATACAGCACTAAACTGAAAGTCCCTTCCATTCGTGTGAAACATATAACGCACAAAACACGAGTAGTTGCGAGAAGTTAGGCCCAGGCACTTAAAGAGCTGTTGCGCTAAATATTTATCTATTTTTTAGTTTGTATTTTGCCCGAAAGCTTGGAGGGCTGCAAAAATGTGGTTTTTGGGCAAACAACGTACTACCTAAATTGGAAATGCAGACACCATTTGGGGTTGGGATTTGGTTTTGACATAATAAATTGTCAGAACCTAATGACTTCCTTAGCGTAGTACAATACTACAACTAAAGGTTATATACCAAATCTTAATGAATTCTTTCATAAATTAAATTACTATATGGAAAGGTTTTGGAAGATTGACTTCTTTTGAAAAGTTTTTTTTTTTCGAGGAGAGAAGTTTTGAGAATATCAAGCGCGTGCGTTTGGCGGGTTACTTTCCACAGAAAGATCCTGCTTATTCCGTAATCCAGACGCGGTTAATCCTTATGTCGCCAAGTCTTACAGTCACTCATCCAAAATGTGTAGGACTGTATTGTTGACATGTCCAATTAGTCGGTTTCTATGCTTTCTCGCGAAGCTTCTAGTTTCAGCTTCGATTGTCGGAATTCCGAGATCCCTGTGGATATCGTCGTTTCTAGTATACCACAGTGCTTGGACAATTTCCCTTAGCACTTTGTTTTAAAAAGTTTGTAAGATATTGGGATTTGTTTTCTTGGTACAACCCCAAAGTTGTGTACCGTAGGTCCACACCGGCTTTAGCACTTGCTTATATAAAAGCTGTTTGTTCTCAGTTCTGAGCTGGGAATATTTTCCGAGTAACCAGTATATTTCTCTATATTTGATTTCGAGTTCCTTACGTTTCATTTTCACGTGCGAATTTCATTTCAGCCTTGCGTCGAGGGTCATTCCCAGGTATTTGGCCTCGTTTGCAAAAGGTATTCGGGCGGAGTTTAGAAAAATTGGCAAGTCTTTAATTTTCTTATAAATATTTGGCGCAACAGCTCTTTAAAGTGCCAGGGCCTAGCTTCTCGCAACCACTCATGTTGTGTGCGTTATATTTTTCAGACGAATGGAAGGGACCTACAAGTTTAATACCGAATCCGAACGGCGATTTGAGAAGCTTTTTCGTGACAACAATACTCTCGGATGTTTGTCAGACGCTCGCGAGAGGTGGGACCGTGAAAAAACTTTTTGGTATTTTCTGGGATTCGAACTTGGAACCTCATGCGTAGTGGTCCGACACACTAACCACTCACACCACGGCGCCCATACATTTATATTATTCAGTGCATTTTGCAGTTTTGCAGTCGTTTGTTCGATTGTTTTACCTACTGCTAGGATAGCGGTGTCATCGGTAAACGTAGCAAGTATAGTGCCATCTTCTTTTGGTATACGAGTATATAACAGATGGAGAAGCGGCCCAAGAGTGCTTCCTTGCGGTACGCCGGCCAAGATTCCTTTGAGCTCGGAGTATTCGATTCCATATCTAACATGAAAGGGTCTATTCCCGAGCTATGATTCTAGAATATCGTATTAGCATACAGGGAGAACTTGTCGTAGTTTGCATTTCAAGCCATCATGCCACACCTTATCAAAGGCTTGCGAGACGTCAAGAAATACGCTTGAGCAAATCTTTTTTTCTTCAAGTGCTTACTCAATTACGTCGAATGCTTAGTTCTGAACCCAAACTGGTGGTCAGGGATAAGATTATTTTCTTCTATAACCCGTTGGAGACGCCTTAGTAATATCCCCTCTAAAATTTTGGATATGACTGGAAGAAGCGAAATTCTCTGTATGGTTTTACCTCATTCGGCGGTTTTCCTGCTCTTAAAACCATTCTAACTTCCGCCGCTCTCCATTCGCTCGGCTCGTGTTTTAATCTGAGCTGAGCATTTACAATATGGAGAAGCTTATTCAATGCTTTTCTAAGTAAATTTTGAGAATTTCTCTGGTGCTCAAATCCCAGGAGCTTTCTTAGGTTTTATATTCTCGATCTCATGTTTGAGTTAGCGTTGAATTTGTGAGTGTTTAGTCGTCTGATGGTAAATCCGGCCTATTGATGTTGTCGTAAACCAATTGACCATCATACGGTTTAAAGGTTTCTTCCGGCTGGGCCGCGAAGACGTCTGCTTTTTCTTCATCTTCCCTTGCCCATTCATTATAAATTAGTTTAATTGGCGGTGCGGGGACTTTGGTCCTTTTAGTGCCTTTTACAACTTTCCAAAATGAATAATTGGAATCTTTTTTCGCTGTTAAACTTTCAAGGTAAGGGCCTATCGCACGATTCTTAAAATCCTTAAAAGTCTTCTTCAACGAATTGCAATCATCAGTGCAAGTGTGCTTCATGTTGCGGAGCACGTCTCTGTTGCCATTTTTTATGCTCTTTTCTTTTTTCTTTGACCATTTCTTTTATTTCCGCAGGATATTGTAAACCGTATTTGTCCGCGGTTTTTTTTTTCTTGAATTGGGCGTACTATTCCAAGAGCCGAGCTATACGATCTCAACGAAGCTATCAACTTCAACATCAGTTTCATAAGGTGTCGTAAGTGGAACGCTCAGTTTAACATTATCTTCAATTTCGTTCCTAAAGCCTTCCCAGCTAATTGTTCTACCAGTTAATCTCGCTGGCTCTAGGTTATAGACTAATTTTTCGCTCAGTGTTAAAATAACAGAGGAATGATCAGACGACAGATCAAAGCTCTCTTTAACTTTAATGTGGTCGGTAGATATTCCTTTCGGAACAAAAAACTCGATCAGGTCCTGTATTTTCGAGGTATCAGTTGGCCAATAAGTCGGTTTATCCGTCGAATCTAAATCACAACTTTGGATTGGCAACGCTACAATCGAACTGTCAAGTTGAATAATTATCTGAGCTCTGTGATTATTAATTATCAAATCGTAAGAATATAATAAATAAAGCCGAAATTGTATCTGGCCGAGCGGAGAGTAGTGCGGAAGCAGACCCAATTAACAAAAAAAAAAGTGCTGTAAGTTCTAGCAAATAAGCGGTATAACCTCTAAGTTTGTCCCTACATCTTAGCAAAACGCACATTCGTACTTATATGCACCCACACAAATTGTACCCATGTCAAATGCACGGTGTAACAATCAAATGAAAAGGACACTGCTTGAAACTTCACCAGATAATACATCCGATGCAAAAAAACACCTTTCCACAATGAGTAGAATAGAGCAGGGCGAGTGCATAACCGTTGAGGTGGCTAACCTGCGCCGGATTGTAGAGGAGACCCTTGACAGCAGGCTAATACGGTTAGCTTCAAAGGAAGACATCTCTATTTTGACCCAAGAAGTAAGCGACCTTAGAAAGGAGAAAGCTGAGCTTATCGGGAGACTTGGAAAAATGGAAGAGAGATGTTGCAGACTAGAATCTCAGATTGAGGCATTACACTTCAGGGAAAACGAGAAGAACGTTATCGTCACTATGCCTACAGTGCCCGAAGGTGAAAAGCGCAAAGAGATTGAGCACTTATGCAATGGTCTATTGAAATCCCGTGATGTTGATGTTGAGGAAGTCAAGAAGATATCGGACAAAACCTCAAAAGGCACGATCTTTCTGGTGCGTTTCAAGTCTCGTTCCTCTGCGGTTGACGTACTCCGTGCGGCAAAAAGTTTAAAGAACACTGGGATATGGTGACGACGAGATCTTCCGTTTTCGGTTAGACAAAGACGTGCTAAGTTCATGCACATAAGGTACTTACTCCGAAAGAAAAATCCCAACACAAATATAATTATCCGCGACGGTAAACTGATTGTGAATAAACACATTTTTACCTGGAGTGAAGAATATGGATTACTGTGCGGCGTGGAAAATGGTTTGACAGTACTAAATCAGCTGTTCAATGAAACCTAAACTCAATAAACATTCTTAGTTTTAACATTGCGGGGCTAGGGAATAAATTACTACTTTCTGAGCTCTTTAATTATATTAACAAATTCGATATCTTCTTTTTATTTGAAACAATACTACAGAAGATAAATACAATAAATTTGAGAAATTTTTTCCTGGATTTTCACTTAAATGGATTGCAGCAACAAAAGTTCATAATATGGGCAGAGCAAAGGCTGGTTGTCTAATGGGATATAAAACAATCATTTCAAATAACTTTCAATGCATTTTTAAAAATATTGAGAATAAGTGGTTGGCCGAGCTAAATATTTTAAACAAGAGATCTTATATTATACCAGTATACTTAAACCCAACTACTATTACGGAATGGCGGACAGAGTATGACACCTTGACATCTGTAGGAAAGGAGAGCATTATGTTAATTGGAGACCTCAATGCAAGAATTGGGCTTGATCAATGCTGTACGACAAACGTCTCCAAATTCGATTTAACCCTGCTTTCGAACAGATCTTCAAAGGATGCTAAACTTGACAGTAAAGGGAAGTCCCTTCTGGAATTATGTCGTAGTTTTGGCCTAACAGCTTTGAATGGGCGAAGCAGTGATGATAGTAAAGGGGAATTAACTTTCATTGGAGCACCTGGCACATCTGTTGTTGATTACTGTTTTGTATCCGGTTATTTTTTACCCCTTTTACTGAATTTTAAAGTTGCAGACAACTCTTTTACCTCTGATCATTTACCCATTGAAATAGTTTTAACGCAGCGTAGCCCATCACAGCAACAACGCCCAAGGACGGAGGACTTAAAACTTCTCCCCAAATTGAACGTGTTAAAAGAGCAAATTGAATTATACCAGCAAAACCTTTCCAAAGCTTTGGTGAATATTCATCCCAATGAGGTACGAATAGATAGATTAGATGAAGTTGTTATGATTCCTGTGCCCGAGCGGAAGCCTTACAAGAAATTTAATCCAAAAGAAAAATGGTTTGATTTAGAATGTCATAAACTGAGGCAAAGATTATTTTCTTTTCTCCGAATATTAAGAAAATTTGGTGGACGCTTCTTCAAGGACAAATATGTGAAGTGCAATAAAGAGTTTAAATTAGTGTGCAGACGCAAGAAACAGGACTATCAAAATTCTTTGATTAATTTGGTGACTTCTACGCGTTCGCCGAGTGCATTTTGGAAAGTACTAAGAGAGATCAACGGAATAAAATTTACAATAGGAAGCACATTATCACCTGCATCCCTTCTAAACCACTTCCAGGCTCTACTAAACCCACCTTCCACAAACGTACCCCTGATACAATATGCAACTCCGCAAATAATAAACTTAATGCTAGACAATCCGATATCAACTAGAGAAGTTACAGATGTAATAAATAATGCAAAGAAAAATAAAGCCCCAGGATTGAACAGAATTCTCTACGAGTTATACAAATATGCGACTTCCGAGTTCATAAACTATCAAACCGTAGCATTTAACCACATTTTTGAAACCGGTAATATACCTGAAAATTTCCGCAAGGCTATCATCTTTCCGCTGCATAAAAAAGATGACCCAAATGATGCGTCAAATTATCGTGGAATCTCTTTTCTAAACGCATCAATGAAGATTTTTTCGTCCATTCTCCTTAATCGAATTTCAACTTGGGTTGATGAACGTGGCCTTCTGAGTGAATTTCAGGCAGGATTCCGAAAAGGATACTCAACGGTGGACCACATTTTTACTCTCACCTGTATAGCTAGGTCATATCTGGAAAAAGGCGCCAAACTTTATGCTTTCTTCGTGGACCTGAAAGCTGCATTTGATTCAATTAACCGTAACGCTCTTTTTTACAAGCTAAGCTTATTGGGACTTTCATCGAAAATGCTTAAGGTTTTACAAAATCTTTACCGCGAAACTAAGTCTACCGTCTGGAATGGAACCATTTTATCAGATTGGTTTGAAACGCAAATGGGAGTAAGGCAAGGCTGTACGTTGAGTGCTTTAATCTTCATTCTATTCATCGAAGACCTGGTATCGTGGCTTACGGGAGGTATTTTATATGATGGTAATAGAATTAAAGTGCTCATGTATGCAGACGATATCGTTCTTCTTGGTGACTCCCCCGTGGTTCTACAAAAAATGATCAACGAACTTGAGCAGTGTTGCAGAACTTGGAACCTAATGGTAAACCTGAACAAGTCCAAAGTAATGGTTTTTAGGAGAGGTTTTGGGAGATATGCACGATCCGAGCATTGGGCATTCAACGGTGAGGAAATCGAGGTTGTTAAGGAATATAAGTATCTTGGGGTAACTTTTAGACCAAATTTATGTATGAAAAAACACCTTGAGGAAAAGCTAAATGCGGCCAAGTTCTCTTTAAATTCAACATGGAGGGGATGCGCCTACAACATCGGACTACATCCATCAGCAAAGTACAAACTTTTCGAGAGCACAGCTAGATCAGTTATGTTCTACGCCGCACAAGTCTGGGGTATTAACCAATATGAAGAAGTGGAAAAACTACTTCGATTTTTTATAAAAAGAACCTTTCATCTACCACTTAATAGCCCCAACTATATGCTTCATCTTGAGACCGGATTGTCTCCGCTATATATATATACTCTTAAGCTGCATTTCGACTACATCCTCAAAATCGCAAAAATGCCAGATACCCGCTTACCGAAAAAGATTGCCCATCATGCAATAGCATCAAATACTTTGTTTTTCGCGGTTTGGATTAACCTAGCCCGTATTTATAATGTACAATTGAACCTCTGCCCTGTCAACACAACAGACTGGAAATCACATCTGTACCAATTTCTACAAGACCTTGACTGGAAGATGAGAGAAAAATTTATGGAGGAAGCTAAGGCGTCATTATATCGAAACTATTACAGCGAACTGGAGTTTAACTTTGGTGATTTAAACTACTTTAAGTCGAGTTACAATATTAAAATTATTGCCGCAATATTCCGGACTCGGGGAGAGTTACTAAAGCTCAACTACATGCTACATCGGCAAGACTTGCCACTTATATGTACATTGTGCAACCTAAATGCTAGAGAAGACGTTTTCCACTTTATAGCAATATGCCCTATCCTCAAAGAAACCAGAAAGTCAATTTTCGGCAAAACTGAATTATCCTGGCAGGAGACAAAGGACATCATGAATGGGAGAGTATACTGGACTAAACTTTTTTCATTTGTTACAATTGCAACAAGCTACAGAGAAAATATTATAAACGAACATTTTTGATTGTTCTTCCTTTTAACTTTCCATATCTATAATTGTTTGCTAACGTTTTTTTTTTCTCTTTTTTTTATATATATTGTATGAAAGTTTTACTGTGAATTCTTGCTGTTACATTAATATCCTGAACTCATTTAATATTTATAATTATTGGTTTTGCCAATCCGACTGACGGCTAATTAGCCATGCCATATCATGATCTGTAAACTCTTTCCTTTCTTTGTATCAAAAAAAAAAATGGTATTTAATAAAATCATAATAATAATAATAATAATAATAAATCACAACTGTATTCCATACCTGCCCCATAGAGTATTTTACCTTTTTTCGAGCTGTATCTTGTGCCCCAGAACGTATGTTTTGCATTAAAATCTCCGCCAATAATGAAATTAAGTTTCAGCGATTCAAACAATTTAGTAAAATCACTTTTTCAAGCGCGGAATGCGGTGGACACTGGGTAGATGAGATTTTAAGAGTACGCTGAATATTTTCAACTCGAATCGTGTACAATTGCAAAGTTTCAAGATCTTCGGTCTTCGGATTGTTCGATGCAGTTTTTAAAAAAGAAGGATGATCCGCCTCTTACTTTTCCCGAAGGGTGACAAGTGTGGTTATGATTATAGCCTTTTATTTTTAAATTCGATTCGTTTTTTACGTTTCAGAAATCAAGCAAATATCAATATCTTTTTCACGCAGGAATATTTCCAATTCGTGAAATTTTTGAAAAAGTCCGTTTGCATACCAAGTATTTATTTTTAACATTTGTTTTTCATTCATATTCTAGTTGAAGTACGCGTTTTCCGTGAATTATTTTCAAGCTTAACCAGCCAATCGAGAATAATGTTATTTATTTTGCTTTGTTCTTCAAATTTCGCGAGAATAACTGAGTAAACGTAAGAGACAGGGTCCGTCGAAATTTCAACGTTTTTTTGATTCTTCGGATGCTGCGGCCTGAGCGTAAGTCTGAACTCCTGCTGTCCGGGGGTCATTACCCGGTGGCTTTTCCAATGGTACCTTTCAGGACCGTTTCTTTTAAGAACAGACATCGAGGACTTTTCTGTTGCTACTCTTACCCTCGCCTTTTTGCGCCCTGGACCCAGTAGTTTTAGTTTGCCTACTTTCTCCAGCGCGATCTTAGGCTTTGGCTTAGTTTGCAGTTTAGATTTTGCATTTAGAGGCTTAAGGAGCGCATCTCTCCATTTTTGTAACTCTTTAGCTACTTCACAGCCTCTATAATTTGCCGGGTGCTTTCCCTTATAATTAGCACAGGTTGCAGAGGTTTGTTTGTTTACTCCACAAACTTGGGAGCCGTGATTTCCGGTGCATTTCACACATTGCGGTTCTTTTTTGGAGTTCATTTGCGTATGATTAAATCCTTGACAGCGTTTGCACTGCGGAATCATTCTTAAATTTCTACGAATGGGCTCGATTTTGACCACGATATTTAGCATAGCTCTAATTCGGTAGATATCGTCGATACTATCAGACTTATCGAAGTCCACGCCTTACCAAGACGTCTTTATCTATTTCCGTTTGCTACTTCTCCCACTTGATGATATTAACGGCATCAAGCATTTTAAAGCCTTTCGCTTGAAGATCGGTCATAACCTTTTCTTTGGCGCATAAGGGGTGAAGTCCTCTTGCAACAACACGGTGTGACCATACTGACTTGATTTCGAAAGTATACCACTGAATCTTTTCGGTATTTAGCTTTTGGGACAATGCTCGGTAGCCGTTGTAGTCATCGACGTTCATTTTCCACGCATTGTCCATCAAAGATGTAACCTTATATTTCAATGTTAACGTTTTAGTTTAAAAATTAAAAAATTAGTAGGCCGGATTCACACTTGTGTCTTATCTAGGTAAGATATTCATTCTGAGCGAAATAGGCGCAAAAGTGTTTAAGATAGCCGATTTTCAGAAACTGGTCAGTAACTAGGTTCTGTTATACATATTTTCTAGCTAAATCTAAAACGCTTTTTTATAGCACATGCCAAAACTAACCGAAATATGAAATTTTAACTATACGGTTCGACCGGATTGGGAAAAAACAAAGAGTTTTCTCAAAATCGGACGTACATAGAGTACCATTTATTTTGGGGATAGAGTGAAAATTCCGATTTTGCCATAAAAATTGATCAAATTCTCGAAATCGAAAAAATTAATGAAGACAGTACTTGACCTAATAGTCGCAAGTAAAAAATTGTGAATTCTGTATTCTCACGTATGTCAGAAATTATAAGATTCTAAATGAATCCACTGAAATATAGCCAAGAAATAGCAAAGTTTTTCAAATTCGGTTGCCAATAGTACCGGTTTAGAATTTTGAACCAAAAATCTATTATAAAGTAGTGAATCTCTGAGCTTATTCGAATATGAAATGTGAAGAAAGTCGAATAGGTTGAGACATTGACGAGAAAAATGAAAATTAAGAATACAGCAAGTCCGTTCAGCCATTTATTCTGAAGTTCAAGATACAGGGATAGAATTTTGAGACAAGCTTGACATTGGGTTACGCCCTTGGTAACTTTGAACTCAAAGACTTGAAATTTTCAGGATGTTTGTGTGCTCTGTGGGGTCAGCAAATTACCGTGCTAAACAATACATTATTTGGGGGCTCTTGTAGCCAAGAAACGATCTATAGCTACTATCTTACTTACTTACTTAGATGGCGCTACAGTTCGGGGTGAACCTGGGCCTCAACCAACAAGCCCCTCCATTTAGCTCGGTCTTTAGCTAATTGCCTCCAGTTGCGCACTCCAAGTTGGTCGAGGTCCCCTTGAACTTGTGCGCGCCATCTACGGCGATAATTCCCTCTACTGCGTCGTCCCTCGGGGTTAGATTCGAAGACTCTGCGGGCCGGAGCGTTGGTGTCCATTCGCTCTACATGTCCTAGCCATCTCAGACGTCCAATACGCAGTTTTTTGACTAGGTCGATGTCGCTGTACAGCTCGTATAGTTCGTGATTGAATCTTCTCCTCCAAAACCCGTCAACGCAAACGGGACCGAAAATCTTACGAAGAATTTTTCTCTCGAAGCGACCAAGGATATCTTCATCCTCTTTGAATAAAGTCCATGTTTCAGCGCCGTAAAGCAGGACTGGGATGATCAAGGTCTTATATAGAGTCTCCTTAGTTGTTCGAGAGAGGGCTTTACTGTTGAATTGCCTTATAAGCCCAAAAAAACAGCGATTGGCAAGAGTTATTCTTCGATTGATTTCTGCGCTGATTTTGTTTGCTGAATTTATAGCAGAGCCAAGGTAGACAAAGTCCCTTACTACCTCGAAGTTATAGCTGCCCACGGTGACGTTTTGTCCAATTCGTCGATGTTGGTTTTTCCTTCTAGTTGACAGCATATACTTGGTTTTGCCCTCGTTTATCGCCAAACCCATTTTGGCCGCTTCCGCCTCAATGCTTGCAAAAGCACCGGTGACAGCCCGCTGAGATCTTCCGATAATGTCTATATCGTCGGCGTATGCAAGCAGTTGTACAGACTTGTAATAGATTGTGCCTCCGGTGTTGGCTTGTGAGTTCCGCACAATCCGTTCAAGTACAATACTGAAGAAGTCACATGACAGCGCGTCACCTTGTCTAAAGCCTTTTTTGACATCAAAGGTCTCGGTGAGGTCATTACCGACCTTGATGGAGCAGCGAGCGTTCTCCATCGTCAGCCTGCACAGGCGGACAAGTTTGGCAGGGATGTCAAAACTAGACATGGCTCTATAAAGCTCTTCTCTATAGATGCTGTCATAGGCGGCCTTGAAATCGATAAAGAGATGGTGAGTATCGATTTGGAATTCTTGGGTTTTCTCCAGGATCTGCCGAAGTGTGAAGATTTGATCGATGGTGGACTTTCCTGGCCTGAAACCGCACTGATAGGGTCCAATCAGGCTGTTGATAAAAGGTTTCAGGCGTTCACACAATATCGCAGAAAAGATCTTGTATGCGATGTTGAGGAGACTGATGCCTCTATAATTGGCGCAGTTGAGGGGGTCTCCTTTCTTGTAGATCGGGCAAACGATGCTGAGATTCCATTCATCAGGCATACACTCCTCTGACCAAATATTAGAAATGAGTTGGTGTATGCACTCTACCAATTCATCCCCAGCTGCCTTGAAAAGTTCGGCCGGTAGGCCGTCAGGTCCAGCAGCCTTGTTCGATTTTAGCTTGGATATTGCTATCCTCACTTCGTTTTGGTCAGGTGGACGGAAATTTTGACTATCATCGTCCATGTTGAATGGTTCATTCTGCCTGACAGCGGGATGTTGGTCTTCGTCGCCGTTATACAGTCTGCAGAAGTAGTTTTTCCATATTCTCAGCACCGACTGTGATTCTACTACGAGGTTTCCATTCTCATCTCTACAGATTTCTGTACGGGTATTACTTCTCTGACACGTTCTTTTTACCTTTTGGTAAAACTTCCGTACATTGTTCCTGGAGTATAGACTCTCGATATTCTCAAACGCGCGCTTCTCATGCTCTTTCTTCTTCTTTTGTAGAAGCCGATGTTCTTCCCGTCTCTTTTGCTCGTAGAGCTCACGAGCAGCTCTCGTCTTCCTTTGCAGCGCCGCTTTGTATGCCTCTTGTTTTGCTGCATGCACTCGCCGGCATTCTTCGTCAAACCAGGGGTTTCGCGGTGGTGGGCGAGCGAGACCCAGCACATCAGTCGCGGCGTTTCTGATGGCATGTTGGCAGCGTTGCCACTGGTCTTCGGCACTTGATGCTGGCGGTATAGGGGTGATTGAGAGATTTCGGGATACGCGTTCAGCGAAGAGTCTGGCGGTCTCTTGCGATTGTAGCTTTTCGACGTTAAATTTTCTCACAGTAATTCTTCTTTGTTGCTCAGATTGGGATATCCGCATTCGTACCTTGGCTACAACAAGGTAATGATCCGAGTCTATGTTGGCCGCTCGGAAGGTCCGGACATCCAGAATACTGGAGGCATGCCTTGCGTCGATCGCAATATGATCAATTTGGTTGATCGTGACATGATCATTGGACCGCCATGTCTGCTTATGAATATCGAGATGAGGAAACCATGTGCTTGCTATGGTGACATTTCGCTCCACAGCGAAATCAATTAGCCTTAGTCCGTTATCAGACGTGGTGTCGTGTAGGCTATGCTTACCGACTGCTCTACCGAAGACGTCCTCCTTTCCTATTTTGGCGTTAAAATCGCCCAATACGATCTTAACGTCGTATTTAGGACATTGCTCGTATGTTTTGTCGAGGAGCTCGTAGAAACACTCTTTGGAGGCAGGGTCCTTTTCTTCTGTTGGGGCATGAACACATATTAGGCTAATGTTAGCGAATTTAGCCTTGATCCGGATAGTCATAATACGCTCGCTCACGTGTCGGAAGCTTAAGACTTCTTGCCTAAGTCTGCCGCGTATGACAAATCCGCATCCGAATAAGCGTTGCCTGTTGCCTCTGTAGCAATCACCGTAGTAGATGTCACAGTTTTTCATCCTCTTTTTGCCTGGCCCATCCCATCGCACTTCCTGGATGGCGGTAATATCTGCTTTATAGCAGTCTAGGGCCTCTGCTAGTTGTTCGGCTGCACGTGGTCTGTAAAGGGACAGAACATTCCACGTACAGATCCGAAGGTCGTTGTCCTTATTTCGTTTGCTGGGGTCGTCATTAGTTGGGTCATCCTTATCCGAGGCTTTTGGTTGTTTCGGAACCATGCGTTTTTTACGTGGTAGGGAAGTTACCCCGTCGGCACAACCCCCAACCTGGAGGGCCAGTTCCTTAATTATTCCCCTAGGACGAGGGGCCGGGTACACCGGTGCCAGTAGTCCACTACGGGGGTATGAGCGCTGCCGTTGGCCCATTAAGGGCTCCTCCGCCACCATCTCTATTCCAATGTCCTGACCAACATTGGAAATTCCTTACCGACCTGTGATCCGAATACGTCGTAGCAGCTCGCGCAAGGTATTCACTAAGTTCAACCTAACTGGAACTATAGACGCCACCGTTGACTCCGTCTAGGGAATTCGTCCGCTGCCGCCTGGAACAGGAAGAAGTGCTCTAGTGAGAAAAGCACTCTTCCCCCCCTCTCTCATCTGCTGCCACCAAGAATCCGCCAAACGGGGTTGGTTACCCATTTCTTGGATTAAGGTACTAGGCACCCGGCTGTCACCGCGTGGAGGTTGAGAGTAGGAGTTGGTAGGCCTCAGCTGAGTGAAAACGCTTGTGTTTTCATATGATCGCATGCACTACCGTTTGACTAGCCAATAGCTACTATCACATACTCGAAAAATTACTGTTTATCAAACCGAAATGTAAAAATGTGAAACAATTCTCCCGATTAGATCGAACACCAACCATGAAATGCATATTAATTCGAATATTACCAGGGTTTCAAACCACTGCGTAAAAAAACTATCTCTCTTTCTTATATCAACTCTTCATTTCCAACTAATGTCGTATAGCTGCTGATTGCATTATGCTAGCATAAAAAAATATATTTGTCTGAGCACGAGAAATTACCAAATATTACACAGTGGTCCGATGAGCCTAGAGGCTATATGGTGAATTTACTGGTATGAGATGGAGGAAATAAAATCATTGTTTTCACGATATGTCTAGCAATATCAAGTTCACAATTTAAGAACTGTGTTGAATTGTGAACCTAGCAGTGCGAGTCAAGGTAAACTAGAATTGTGAACAGAGTTGGACGGTGCATTAAACTCATTGTGAGCAGAAAGTTTTGTTGGTTTGAGTGTACATGGTCTTGCAGCCACATAAAGCTAAGCAACTATGTAACTATGTTCATACATGCATGCATAAATGCTGGGGCTTTGATATAGGGAATGAAAAAATACTGACATTGAAATACATTTCAACAGGCTGAGCTCTGTAAATTCAGAAATTTCCACTTAAATTTCACTTAATGCCAATACAGCAGGTTAATAATTGGGCGTGTAGATTTACGTAGTAGAAAGGTTAGGCTGTAGCCCACGAATGTTGCGTGTATCTACCTACTCTAAAATTCTTCACCACTGCAAATCACAGACACAAAAACAACACACAACTTTGGTGTGAAAATCCAATTAAGAGTTTCCAAAACAGCTCTTTAAAACGTTAAATTAAAATTATTTTAAAATTATGTTTTGTGTTCTCTGGTTCAGATGGAAAATTTCCGCACCCTATATCACCCGTCTGTAGATTCATGTATCTTAAAACAAAGAGCCCCCTAGCTACCTTTCGGTGTGCTGGGCTTTCCTGACCCAATTCAGGCAGGTCTAACCTTGCCCCTCCCCGTAAAACAGAACTACATTTTAATCTTCTGTTTGCATTTATTCTACGTACATAAGACATCTTCTTAGAGCAGCATCAAATCATTTTCCTTGCCAAGGACATCATAATTGCAATATTTTATCATTTGCTCTAAGTTTTGTACTTTTCATTAGAACTTTCATCTCGAAAATTAGTTATAAGCATTATAATTCTCTTTTGTAAACGTAAATTGAACAACTTAATTACAAAGTCCTTCCTAGTCTCGTACATCTTTTCCTCTTCATTTCATCCTGACTGCCATATTTCTTCCTCATCATTTACAAGTGGCAATCTCGTTGTCAAAAATTATTACCTCAAAGAAGCGAAATAGAAAGATGTGAACAAAAAGAAAATCCCGAAGTAAAGACGGGGAGAAGAAAAAAGGCAAAAAGCTGAAGCCAAGCATCACATTTATCGTAAAATTTTACTCGCGCATCATTCAAAAGCTCATTTCGACGAAAGTGTGGTGTTTGGTGTCGAGGAGTTGTTTTTACACCACAATATTGTGGTAACTGGTAAACACAAATATAACCTGTATGTGTGTGGGTGTACTATAGCCCATCCCATCAAAATATAAAGTATCAGAAAGTTTCAAAAATTTCTTACGCATAAATTTAATTTTATTTCGAGTGGGGGGTTGAACGAAATGGATGGCTGTATACCGCTTTTATAGGTCATGTTCCTTGGTCGTCATAAATTGTTGCCAAAGCGATGTCCTCCTTCGAGATGTTGTTGGTGATGCTTTCAAAGGCGAGTGGAGAAAATAATCCCCAACAGGTTCGCTGTGACCAGGTGTATTTTATTCAATTCGATTTATAATTCTGTCGACAACGATTTTCGATTTAAACAGAGTAGATGGTACTCACAGTTAAGATGTTGCAACAACAGCTAAACAAAGGAAAGCGAAAAGGTCGGTTAGCTTGAGTTCCACGGTATCAAAAGACTTGAACAAATATCTAAAAATATGAGTTATTGGCTATAATAGGATTATTATTTGAGCGGGGGAGCGTATCTTAGCGTGGATACCTACCTACCCTTCGCTCCTATATTGTATTTTAAGAATCGATAGTTGGAAACAATGCAATGTTGAATTGATTTCAAAGTATCTTTGGCATTATTTTTGTATTCAATTTGTGACATTGATTTAAAAGGATGTCTGCCAAGTGTACTGATGCAGAGGTTGTTGTAGTTAAAAGTTGTAGGCTGCCTATTTCATTTATTTAAATTATCAGACAAAAGAGTAATTGATAAAATCATCCACCGAGGCACCAAAACGAGTCACTGACCTTTTTCTTGGTCACATTTAGTAAGAGATGGGAGAGAACATTGAAGTTAACTTTGTTGTATATTTCTCAATCCCTTGTGAAGCAAAATTACGAGACCTTTTAAGGAAAAACAAAGAAGATTTAATGTTTTATTTTATTGAACTTTGTATGCATATGCATGTATGTACAATGTACATACATATTTTTTTTAATAATTTGCGCGCACTGAAGGCGTTTAAAGTGTTTAACACAGTGCGGGCGTTGGGGAGGATAGAGAGAAATAGAAAAAATTGGTGTAGTGGTTTGAAGGTCAGATGTTAGGTTTCAGAAAACCTCCACGGGTGGTATTCAGATAACTGGGGAGATTTGTTTTGTTATTTTCTCTTTGCTTCTGACTTACAGTATTCTTTTCCCCGACCACCTGATTATGACATCAATCATTGAACAGAGTGAACAATTTTTCCACCCATATGGCCAACCTGTTATGCCTTCGTAATAGTGTTGACATACACACATGCATACATATTTTGGCGCAACAGCCCATGAAGGGCGTAGGCCCAGCTTCTCGCAACCAGTCGCCTTATATTTTTTCGCACGAATTAAAGGGACCTACAGTATCCGAATGGGAATTTATATTTTTATTTTTGAGAACCGTCATGACAAAAATACTCTCGGATATTTGTCAAACGCTCGCGAGAGGTGGGACCGTGGAAAAAACCTTTTCGGTGTTGTCTGAGATTCGAACATTGAACCTCATGCGTAGTGGTCCGACACACTAGCCACTGCGCCACGACGCCCATTGTTGGCATAAGCTTACGCAATTCATCTGATTGACTCTTTATATATTTCATGAGAAAAAAAAATGCATTTTTTATAATTTTTAATTTTTAAATGAATAAATGCTGGCTGACATAGTACATGCATAGTCTAGACTTCAAATAATAACGGAGTTTGAAGAGTTGATAAGTTCTCTTTGTGTTTCTATTTACATTTATCCTTAATACAAAAAGGTACATTGTTGTTCGGATTTATTTGCACTTTCTGATTTCACTTTCAAATTGAGTCCTCTAAAGGCCGCACGTTTTGGGTTTCGCAAGTACGTGCACTTCCTATGGCAAGCTGCTGCCAACGTTAGTGTCACCATAGTTGTGGAATTGTCTGGCGCTTGTTCACATACTTTTACATAATGGTTTCTTTTAGGTAGTCCCGTAAAAAGTTTAACTGTCAGATCTGGAGACCGTAGGCCAATCAATTTCAGATTTGAATGAACTCGTTTTCTTATTTTGCTAATTGTTCAGGCAGTCTGCTTAAACTGGTAGCAGCCGAATAACCTGCAGGATTTAATTGTTTAGTTGTTGAAGGTATTGACCCTGTATATGTTATATTTTGTTCAAATATGGTATAGACAAAAATATCGGATGAAGGCGAGGCAGTAAGATTGAAATAAAAATGTGAATATGAATTAATATATGTAACTTAGACTGAACTTACAAAATGCTTGGACTACACACTTCATGCTTGTACTTTGGGATTATTCCTCCTCCACGGCTGTCACTTAGTCTTTCAAGTGTCACTTCGCTATCCTTACTTTAATTATATTTGAACTTCTGTATCGTTTTCCCCTCCCTTTTATTTCGAGCTCGTGTTTTTGTAAAAACCTATTTTTTTACTTTTTTGTTTTCCTCATCTTTTTTTTAATCGGAACTGCAATACCTTGTAGATACCTGAGCGTTTCTCGTATTCAAGCACATATATTATACAATCACTTGGTATATTCAGGTTCTAATAATAACATTTTCCACAACTCCTGACACACTCCCTGTGGTGGGGTACTTTTTTTATTTAGTGGGCGCCGTGGTTAGTGTGGGACCAATGAGCGTGAAGTTCCATATTCGAATCCCAGAAAACACCAACAAGTTTTCTTTACGGTCACACATCTGACAAACGTTTGACAAACATCCGAGAGTATTGTTGTCATGAGAAAGCTTCTCAAAAACAAAAAGTTCCCTTCGGATACAGTAAAAGACTATAGGTCCGTCCATTCGTACAAAAAATAGAACGCACACATCACGAGTGGTTGCGAGAAGCTGGCGCTATTGCGCTAAATATATGTATATATATATATATGTACATATATATACATTCATTCATTCTTTCATTCATTTTCAATGGCCCGCTAATCCTTCATGAGGGTCGCGGGTGTAGGATGCTCAGGTGGACCCTCCATCCTTCTCGATCCTTCGCCATTGACTCTAATTCATCAGGAGGAATCCCTAAGCGGCTCCAGGAGAGATGTCGGACTTGGTCCAACCATCTATTTCTAGGCCTTCCGCGAAGTCGCCTACCTGATGGCACGGCAACCATGGTGCGTCTTGGAAGCCGGTCTGAGGGTAACGCACTACGTGACCAAACCATCGAAGCATGATCGTTCGGTTCGGAGAAGTAGCTGCTCAACATTGAGCGCCTCGCGTACTCCGGTGTTGCGCACTCGATCCCTACGAGTTATTCCAACAACACCGCGAAGGAACCTCATTTTGGCAGCTTGTATCCGCGATCTTATTCTTTCGGTCACTACCCAAATTTCATGACCATAGGTGAGAGTTGGAACATACACCGAGTTAAAAACCGATAGCTTAGCTTGAACACTAAGTTCGGCCTTCCTTATAACAGATTAGCCAAGCTCTCTCAAAATTGATCCAGCCTGACCAATTCTACAGGATAACTCGGCATTGCTCCTCGCATCACTCGTGAATAAAACCCCGAGGTACTTAAACTTATCCACCTGCTTTAGTGGGACTCCACTAACATGCAGAGTGCACTGAATGGGTTTTTTTTTGGATATGACCATTACTTCCGATTTGTTCACGTTGATCTTCATTCTAGCATCATCACAAACGGCTACAAACCTTTCGAGTGCGCGCTGAAGTTCGGCTTGAGAGGACCCAAGGATGACCAAATCATCCGCAAAGAGCAGATGACTAATCCTTAGGTCTCCCACTTTGAAACATTCTCCTCCGCGGCTGCGCTGCAACATCCAATCCATATATACAATGAAGAGGAGAGGTGACAAAACGCACCCATGGCGGAGCCCAACGCCCACAGTGAAAGGTATTGATTTAACACCGTTTATCCGAACACAGCTTCTACACTTTGTATATAAAGACTGAATCACCCTTAACAGTGAACCACCAATCCCATGCTCCTGCAGAACACTCCAGAGGTTCCCTCGAGGAACCCTATCATATGCTTTTTCCAAATCCACAAAACAAGTGTAGACAGGTTTGGCATACTCCCAGGCCTTCTCAAGAAACATTCTGAGAGTGAACAACTGGTCGGTTGTGCTCTACCGGGACGAAAACCGCACTGCTCATCCCCCAAACTGTCCTCAACCACAGCTCTGGAACGCTTTTCTAGCACCTTAGCGAAGACTTTTCCCCTTTTCTATACCCCTATAGTTGGCGCAATCTCTTTTGTCCCCTTTTTTAAAAAGAGAAACTATCACCCCATTTGCCAATCACCAGGTGTTTCACCGCATTCCCAGGCCAATTTAATGACACGCGAGAGCCATTGAACTCCCCCTTTACCTAAAGCCTTGAGCATTTCTGGCCGAATTTCATCATATACATGTGGGATTGAATTCCCGAACACGCTCCGAGCGTGCCTACCCTAGTCTCTTTCTACCCTAATCTCCCTCTCTCGCTCTGCCCATAGTACATAGATCTTTTTACATGACGAAACTAGAAAAGGCGTCAGTTGTTAGTTGACGATCGAAGTAAGCAGACCAGTGCGACGTAGTGTGTAACGTCTAACTTTTACTTTATCTCTTATTTCAACTTTTAAATCAAATAAAGTACCTTAATTCGTTTATATGGTATATTAACGCTGCGTTTTATACTTATCATTATTGTGATACGATCCCACATACATATATATATATGTATATCTATAAAATTCTTCCAGTAATCCTTGCGAGTGTCGTTCGACTGCGTAAGGTTTCGTTGGGGAAGGTTATTTAAGGAATCCGAAGCTGTCCTTACAAATTAAGTTTTCATTTTTCAACTGATTAGGGTTTCACCAATTTCCACCTAAGGTGTCATCGTAGTAACGAACACTGTCAATTACGGTAGGTTCATTGCCTCTGGTTCATCTCTTCTTTACGTTGTGTAGGGGATCCTTCTGTGGAAACTACGGGAAGGGGCTTAAAAATGCTACCTTTATTATCACATGAGGGCATATGCAGGGTTATCGTGAATAAATTTTCCCTCGGAATTTTTCCCCCAAACAAAAATTATGTATCGTCAAAAATAGGGAAAAAATTCATCAGGAAAAAATTAAATATAGCGATAGCGTTGAAAATTCTCCTGAATTGTTATTCACGATACCTATTTCTTTTTCGCGGAATTATTTATTCTTCTTTGAACATACATACTTAATTTTTGTTCGGGGGAAAAATTCCGAGGGAAATTTTATTCACGATAATCCCGATCGAGTAACAAGAGCAGTGAATAGGAAGACTGGAAAAGATCTAGAACAGCAGAGAGAGAATAAAAGATACGGAAATGTTGAAAGGGTAAGAAACTGATTGAGCTTACGCCTATTGTAGTTGAATTTAAACTAAAAATAGATATATGCCTTGGTGGATGAGAACACGAAATCGTGTCTATCTTTCGAAGACTAAATTCCTTGACGCATTTATCAAGGAATCCATCGCAGCTTTCAGGAACCAAGTTTGGAATAGTAAACTGCAAGGCTTAGACAAATCAAGTAAAACTTTCTGGGTTATAGTAAACATAATCAAAGGAAAACGAAGTCATATTCCTGCATTTAATATATGTAACAAGGTATTGCTTTCGAGCTCTGAGCTTGGTCTCCTTCTTGATAAAGCAAGTTTGAGAGTGGAATGGCCAAACTAGCTGCTACGTTGTTACCGCGGCCTTTATCCCTTCAGGTTTTCAATGAGTACTTTTTGACCCGTTCGGACATCAGTTACTCCATAAATACGTACTGAAACCCAATATCACCTGAGTCTGAAACCACATCAGCAAACATTATTCTTTCCTATCATTCATTTCGTGAATCACATTAAAAGCGTTAAACTCTTATACAAATGTTAATATCTAAATAAGAAATTCAATTTTTAAAAGGAAAGAATCAAAATTAGCACTAGGTGCCGTTTTGATACAACTCATGTAACCTAGCTGTTGAGGTGTGTTGCTGAGAAGCCTCTAAATCCTACCTGTGGAATTTAAGAACGTCATTATTTCTTTAAAAGTTTTCCCTGAGACCTCCTCAAGCGAGTTGAAAAAGGTTTAGCATAAAACTTGTTGTCTGGCCCTATCTATTGCCGGACAGTCGCATAGTGGATACGAGTCTTTTTTTCGGTTATGACGCACGTTTTTAACCTAGTCCATCTGAATTTGGCTTTAATAAGAAAGTTTGAGGAGATTTTCACCTTGACTGCTTCCAGCGGAATGGGAACTAATTCTGCACGTGAACTGTGAAAAGTTGAGTCTTGTCTGGCCAGTTCGTTTGCTGTTCGTTTCCATAAACTTTGATGTGCCCTGGAACCACCTCATTTCGGCGTTCTTGCACCATTTTAGATGATTAAAAACCGAGGCAATTGGCGATCTATTTCCTCGTCGTTATATTTGTGTATAGTTTGATCTAGCGGCATGCTTTGCGGATATGGATACCTAGTATTTTCGTCTGGAAAACACTGGCTCTGTGGCTTATATGATTTTGAGATGTTCAAGGATTCAGGAAACACACATGGACCGACCCCGGAGGCCATCTTTGAACCGTCTATGTGGATTGGTAGATCGAAATCCTTAATCACTTGTCCGTCTTGCCATTCTGTTTTTGTGGCGAATTGTGCATCGGAACGTTTTGTGAAAATCATTTTGGGGATAATGTAATTTGTTGGAGTCAATACGGGTGCTTTCGGTAGAGAGTATAGTTTTGTTTGTGGGCGCCGCGTAGTGGCGCAATGGTTAATGTATCGGCGGCTGCGATTGAGGTTCAATGTTTGAATCTCAGAAAACTCCACCACTCGCGAGCATCTAGAAAACGCCCGAGAGTATTGTAAGCATTTTTTGGTTGCTACTTAACTTTTGTTGTTACCTCTCTTTAGGGGGTTTACACTTGTATTGTTGTCATGAGAAGTTTCTCAAAAACAAAAATTATTGCAATTTGGCTACGGTATAGAACTATATGCCCTTTCCATTCGTGTGGAAAATATAGCGCACACAATACTAGTGCCTACGAGAAGCTAGGCAATGGACCGTAAGTGGGCTATTTGTCCCAATACCTTTTCTTTAGTTCTACTTGTCGAATTCTGTTACCCTATAAAATATGCATTTCCCGTACTTGAGGCCTATCGTTTTACATTTATTAATGAAAGTGTTTCTCAGACCTAAATAGGTTGCATAAAGGGAAGATTACTGGTCGTATACAGTCAGGATTAATTCCATGATTTCCTCCATATCAATGCAGCCGTATTATTCAGTTTTCCAATTTTACCACAAAACTTACTCATGTTAATGCATGTAACTAGCTAGCTTTACAATTACTTGACGACCCACTCATAAAACGACACAAATAGTTGATATTCATCTTGGAACATTTCAATGATAAAAACTAAAATTTAAATCAAATAACATTTATCTCAATGATTTGCGGAATTTAAACATCAATTGGGTATCAATTTATATGCCAAATCAATTCCCTTCAGAAGAGCAGAAAAAACAGGCAGAAAGAAAGAGAGACAGATAGAGTATTCAATTTCAAAGGAAGACATTTTCCACTCTACAGTCCTCTATCAGGAGTGCAATAAATTCGAAAATCTTTGTAACTCAATCGATACAGAAGCCCGTGCTGGGTCCTTATGGTAAAAAAAACCATAAAAGATCCCTAGGTGGGCGTATGCAAATATTTTTTTTTCACATTATTATATTTTTCCTGTTTCTTCAATAAGGACGACGACGCATAAAAGACGAAATTGAGGAATAATTTAAGCAAAGAAATGTGCTTACAATTCCACTCCATTTACTCTATTTTGCTCTAATAGAATTTTAATACTGCTCTAGACATTGCGGACGAAAAGCCATCCCTGAATCGTTGACATTTTCGTTTACATTTTCTTGCAAAAGCCACCACACGGGGTTGAGCCCGTTGGAATGGTGAGCCATTGGCGAGATTGGCAATAGTTTTTACATTTTATTTTCTTAAATATACGCATAGTTTGTTTGGACGGTGTCCTTTTTCTAGTTATGTCCTTTATAAAAAAAAAAACGATTTTCTTCATTATTGGTAAAGCGTGTCAAATACACTTTAAAAAAGCCATTTGTTTTGGTTTTTTATTAAAAAAAAAGGAAAAAAGAAAAGGAAAGTGCTAGCTATGGCTTTAGATATGTGATGCAGCTACTGCGGTGTGGTATAAGATTGCTTGGGAACGCAATCAGTTGGATAAATATGCAATCAACACAAATGTTCCAACTAGGATTTCTCTCGGATTAAATTGAACTCGCAACTAAATAGATGCATAAAACAAATCCTTGATTACAATACTAAATATTTATGTCTGTGATATAATCAGATGAGTTTCTGAAATGCACACTCTTAGTATACTAGAAAGCGAGTTTGAATTTCGTTAATGGAATGCAATTTAATATTTGTAAGGATATTGAATCCTCGGATAACAGACTTGGATCAAATGGATATACCAGTAGCTCAGTTGAATTTGTTTTTATATTGCTGCGGTATTCTACTGAATGCAAAAAACTGCACGATAATTACTTAGATAGTTTAATTGTGTCTTATCCTTGTAGCATTCAATCATTTTTTTAGTTCATAACTAAAACAAAGCGCACGCTTGGACCGTACGTACTTACTCGTACACCTTCTTCTTCCTATTTCAGCGAGGTTTTGATCTGAATGCAAGGGATCATAACCCAACCACTCCACTGCAATTCTGTTAATCGGTGTGTGGGGTTCGCCTGTTTGACCTCAGAAAATAGCGGCAGGCCTCCCGATTTTTGATCACTTTCTCATTGAAGCACAGTAAATGCTAGTGTTATTGGTTTTGGGTGATGCAGGAGTTTTTAGGCGTGCCTTTCTTTCGCGATATCTTTGAAACGTTCATTGCATTTTTATCACGGCTCAAATGATCTCACGGAAAACTTCGCCATGCTTGACACGTTTTTGTTGTTTTTGTAAGCTTTTTGCTTCCTCCAATGTGACCAGATTGCCTCAATGACAAGTATTGCTCTTGCTTTTAAAACTGGAATATTTATATCATATTTACTAATATTTAATTTTGTGGGCGCTGCCGTGGCTCAAGTAGTTAGTGTTTTGGACCACTTCGCGTGAGTTTCCAAGTTCGAATCCCAGAAAACACCAAGATCCGATCTCTGGCGAATCTTTCTCCTCATTTCTACCTACGAACGGTATTAAAGCATATCTGCTAGGCATTTATTTTTCAATTGGTGATATTGACGGTTGAATGCAAATATATTAAAAAGAAAGTAAGGATAGGAAATGAGGATATATATGTAGGTACATATGTACTTCTCTCTAAAATTTCTTGAGAAAAATATAATTTTCTACTATAACTACACTGTTCGGTTCTCCGTGATCTATCTCAACATCTTATTTGTATAACGTGATGTAAAGTATTCGTATTATACGGTATACGAGGGGCGATAAGCTTTAGTTTAAGTGTTGTTCGTCCACACAGCACCAGGTCGCTTATTAAATTTACAGGTACGGTAATTGCGCACTAGTTACAATTCTATCTGTGATGTCGCATGGGCAGTATATTCCAACAATGCTAAAAACACCAAGCACGACCTTGATAATACCCCTATATCAAGAACATTGCTCGTACGCCTCGTCCAAGAGCTCATAGAAGCAATCTCAGGACATGTCCTCCTCAAGCTATCCAATTTTACGAAAGCCCTTACGTATTACAGATGGGTCTAGCGGTCAATGAAGCAAAACAAAATATATGCTGTCTACAAAAAAGGACAGAACGCCACAATAGACAGATATAATTTTGAGGTAGTAAAGGATTTTGTCTACCTAGGCTTTATGGTGAACTCCGCAAATGACATCAGTAGGGATATCACACAAAGAATTACTCTTGCCAATCGTTGTTTCTATGGCCTAAAACGGCAATTGAGTAGCAAAGCCCTATCTCGAACTACTAAGGTAACTCTTTATAAGACTCTAATCATCCCAGTCCTGCTGTATGGCGCAGAGGCATGGGCTTTGACAAAATCGGATGAGGATGCCCTTGGTTATTTCGAGAGAAAAGTTCTTCGAGCGATCTTTGGTCCCGTCTGCATAGACGGTGAGTGGAGGAGAAGGTACGGCCTGTACAAGGACATCGACTTAGCCAGAAGAGTTCACATACAGCGACTAAGATGGCTGGGTCATTTAGAGCGGATGGAGCCCAACGTTCCCGCTAAGAAAGTTTTCGAATCCACCCTGGATGGACGACGCAGTAGAGGACGACCTGGCGGTAGGTGGGGCAAACAAGTGGAGGGGGACCTCAACCAACTTGACGTGCGCAACTGGAGGCAGCTGGCTCGTAATCGTGCTGGCGGGAGAGGTTTGTTGGTTGAGGACCAGGTCCACCCCGGACCGTGACGTCTAAGTAAGTAAGTACGTATTACATAGAAGGTAAATACCATTGATATACTATATATGCACTGCTAGTAGCCAACTTCGCGTTGGTTCCAACATTAGCGTTACCGCTCTTGGTTCAAAGCGGAAGAAATGGAAACTCACACTTGTTTGAGATTTCGGTGTAGTTGGATGTGCAAAGACAGTGTTTTCAATTACATGTTACATAAAAAATTGATTCGGAATAAATATACGAATATTGTCCAATTTATGGGGCAATAAAATGCATATATAACGATTTTTTATTAAAATGTTGTTTGTTTCATCTATTGGCAATTATGTGAACTAGCACATTTGCGAGGTGAAATATGGTGCAAACAATGCCTCAATAGTTTAAATTTCAACGGTTTTACTTAGCAAATCCACACAAACCCAAGACGTGTCTCTACCATTCTATGAAGAAATTCAAGATGGTTGGCGTTTTGTTTCCAGTTTTTTCCGCTTTTAACCAAGAGGGCTAGTTATGTTGACGTAATTTTTTGGGCAGAGATTGTATGGAACTGACATTTCACTAGCAGTCCAAATATCAACGATAAATACCTTCTATATGGTATATAAGCAATTTCTGCGTCATATGAAACCACATAATGTATCCTACTTCAGCACGCACTGTCTGCCAAAATTGAGCAATTTCGTGTCCTTCAAGACTTATACCTTCGAAGACTTTTCTTTGAACGATAAAGGTCATAAATTACGGCAACCCCTCTCAAAATGTCAATGAAAATCATACCTTCGCAATATAAATCACAAAATCAGGACATGAATGCATAACGGATAAGGTAGGACCGACACATGCACCGTGAACGCATCAATTAAACGATTTTCATTACACCTTCGGCAATGTAGGCCATCGGCGACGTGCATACATTTGCTTTTATCTGAATAAATTGCAAAAAGGTTGGCACTTTGTACAAGGCTAGTGTATTGCAATCCTTCGCACACACTTCACTATCAATTTAAGCCGATCGAGGGTTTCCCGAATGTCCTTCTCACCCCTGGTTTCCACACACACTACAGCATTATCACGGAATCTCTTGTTAAAATTTGTTTCTATAAAACGCAAAAAGGGCAACTACTCATGTCCTTTTTTATTCTTCTTTTCGATTGTCAACACATATTCGACGGCGCAAAAAAATTGCTGAATTTCCCGCGCCATCGGTGTTACCACAGTGGATACTGCAAATGCTACCACCGAACAGAAACACCCATAATTCATGTATCCCTTTGCTCGATCTCCATGTATAGCAATCCTAGAAGTCCTTGCATGAATAAAAAAAAGAAACACAAAATATCTCACAAGTAACAGTTGCTTCACGGGGTGGCAGTAGCAGCCACAAGCGATACCCTTCACAGCAGCACGGTGTAAAAAAAACTGTAATATGTCAGCTTTATCCAGGATACTTTGTAACTTTTCATACGTATGTAGCATGTACACCCTCTGTGCATGTGCAAATGAGAATAAATACACTACTAGATAAAAAAAAAACAGACTTACACACTGTATAGGTTGGCCATTTACTGAGCTCACTGAAATTGAATGCTCTGACCAAGAACACCCGGTTCCCGCGTGCTAGCTAAAAGGATAATATGTGGGAATACATTTTTTACATCCTTACAACAGTTGCAGCATCCGTTCGGTTCCCGGTAATTCACCACCAGCAGCGATACAGGAACACCAACGTGCACATGCGTATTCCCAATGGACGTGTTATGGTCACATACAACATCCGGTATTGTAGGCGCCCATCCTGGTTCCTTGATTTGCCTTCGGCCCTTTTGTTTCTTTGGTGCAATTTAATTAAATTGCAAAATATGAATCACGAAATCAAATGCCCTTAATCGAGATAAATGAGAGGCACAGTCAGAGACCAAATTTCGCGAGAAAGAAAAATGTAACAGGGACAATCGCAGCTGTGCTGTATTGAAACAAAACCACGCACCGATATACGGATAATCAGACAAATTGATATTGGTTTCCTCATCAGATTATTCTGATTCTTCTTGGCAACTTAATTAAAAGCAATATTAATTTTGTAATTGAAAGTCATTTGAGTGCGTAGTTGTGATAGCAACTCGCCATCGTATCGAGTGGTTGGGATGGATAGCATGGCACAAAAATTATTTTAATATGTACAATAATTTAATAAACGTTCTCTCATGATGATGACGGAAAGCTTTAATGGACTAAAACATTGCGAAACCCTGCTGATAGTTTTACGACGATAATAAAACACTGTTTTACTGCTCAAGTGATGAGAATATCTGTATACTCGTATGTGGAAACCGCAACCGCGCCACACGAGGTGTGCTAGAAACGCTGTGTGTGGGCGAAATATATTATCGCATTGGAAATAAACTTCCGATGGCCATTTGCAGGATGACATATCAAATAATAGCTTCAGTCAACTATATCAGATATTTCTGCTGACACGTTGGTAATATTTGTTTGCCATTGTCCTTGGGAAGTTTTACGGCTGATACTACATCGGAGAGCAAACTGTCTCAAACAAATTATGAGAATGACTGCCATGAAAATATTCGAAATAACAAAAATACCTTTTGGCGAGAGGTGCTCAGTTGACGGACAAAGGCGTATGATTATATTTTCAAAGAACGCCGGATATCTGTTGATGGCGTCAAATGATAGTCGTTTGAATGGTGGAGATATTGCAATACTTTTTCTAGGCCATGCCATAACGAGTGCTAATAGTATCAACGTTTTCCATGTTAAGATGATAGAAATTATTACGATGGAGAGCAAAAACTATGAGGCGTATCCAGTCAGTAGGGTATCTTCTGCCATCTCAAAACGCTGTAGGGAATCGGGATTTCTATTTAGTATCGAAACCCTGTAAGAAGCTTAGATGTCGGTTTCACTGATAACGCCCTTCAATTGTTTCGTTCCTGGGTACACTATTTACAATTCGCTATACCACATGTATGTATACAAACTCGTATCTAAAAATAGCCAGATATCCTATGAAGGATTTTTTTTAAATCGTCCTTCTTAGAGGTATTATATATGATGCTGCATGTGAGCCCTAAGCCAAATTTCTTTGTTCCGGAAGTATTATATGATAACTTGTTCTGTTTTGTAGAGAAATTATTTCGCGGTTACCAGTTTAACATGGAAGTTGTGTGCCCTTATGGCCTGCTGGGCGCAAATGTTGTGTTGCTAAGGATCATTCTGAATTCATACGAACAATTTCATTGGTAGTATCTGCATGTCGATGAGTCAATAGCGAAAGATTGGATGTTGCATTTTCTCAGCTGCTTTCGGCTGGATGTTGTCAATGCTTTTGGGCCAAGATTTGAATGTATGAGTAATATTCGAGTCCTCAGATTAACTTCTGATTTGAAGGAGATGCGCTGGTGCGAAGTATTTCCATGCTGCAGGTAGCTCAACTTCATATTCCGATATTGAATATGTGGTCAAAACATGTTACACCAGTGGTGACTGTGATGCCAAGAAGATGTATTGTCTCTTTCGCAGATGAACCATCGACCACAACTTGACTTGATCTATCCTTGGGATGTGTTTCCATCCTACCCCAGAGCTGCTGTGATACTCCATGCGAAGACAGCTTGCTCAGCAAGGATGTATGGCAGTTTCGATCTAAAACTTTTGAGACATCGAAGGCAATAGCTTTTGCTCTTCTATAGTGAACTATTGTTAATCTCCAGAGATAGATAACATACTTAGCTCTCCAGTTGAACGGTACTCATGAGAACATATCCCTCTATATATACCTACATAAAATATATATATATAACTGACTAATTCATCGCTGATGACTTTTCCCCTCACTTTAGATAGAATAGAGGTATCGGTCAGTTTTGTGGCATGCATCTCTTTCCTCTCTTGGGAATCGGTTGAATCCGAGTGGTTTCCAGCACAATGGATAGGTTTTCTGTGCATTACAATAAGTCTACGAAGAATTAGGGTTAGTTCTGATGACCACATTTTTGGAACTACATACGTAAAAACATCCATATTTTAGCGCAAACAGCGCATGAAAAGGCGTTCGCGAGAGGTAGGACCGCGAAGAAACTTGTTGGTGTTATCTGGGATTCGAACATTGAACCTCACGCGCAGTGGTGTTCGACGCATATAAATATATACTCGTATATATATAAGGCTTTATTAAATGCCATCGCTTCGTTTCGGTAGCACGTCAATAATCATATATTTACCTCAAATGTGGATCCTTGTATTCTCTAGGAAAGTAAGTCTCTTTGCATATGAATCATTATACACTAGAAGGGTCACAAACTATTTACGATACCATGAATGATAGGTACTTACTCTGTCAAATAAAACATTCATATTGCTTTCTAATCGACTTCCTGATTCGCAGAGCTTAACCTTGACATCAAAAGTCTAACTATTTGGCCTGTTTATTGACGTAATTTATCGCTAAAAGCTATAAATCCAATTTAAGGACTTTGTCTGTGATTTCTTTCACCTCTTTACTCATGCCATGTCCATTTTCTTTTATCTTTACATCCAAGTCCGCTTGTTTCCTAAATGTGTGTATCTCGTGTGCTATGTGGCAAACCACCACATTAGGACATGTATTCGACAATGTCCTAGTAATTGGATTCAAGCGTGTTAATGTCTTATCAGTATTTCTCTGGCACATAAGTTTTGCATTTCTTGCGACAACTCCAGACATGGCCTGCACAATTCCATCATCCGAGGAGTTCGTGGGTGGTTGGTGGTTGGTGGCGAAGAATCCGATTACATTTCCAGTAATAACTTGAGAAACATGCAATGTGAATGAGGGGTAGGAAGATGTGTTGGAATTCCAGCATTGAATGTCTTCTTAAGAGAAAGAGGTGGAAATGACAATATTTTGACATGATCGATTGGAAGATTTCCTTTTTCTTTCTCTATTTTGCCAGTGAGTAGCAGCATCATGTCTAACATGATTGCAGCAGATGGCTGAAGTCCTTTTCTTCTTTCTACTGCTATAGGACAAGAGTCCTGTATAATGAAAGCGTACTTATTCGAGCATGGTAAATGTACAATATATACTTGTGCATATGTACATCTATCAGGAAATTTTGGAATTTATTTCAGAGAAACGGGTTGGGTCAGTGAAGAGGGCCATGTTCCATGCACGTGTACTCATGTGCCACGTGTATGAGTATTTTACTGTAAGGTGAACAGGATATTCTAGAATCTGTGGTTACTCTGTTCTAACATGCGTGCATGTGTTGCATGTATATATAATATTTGAATTTACACTTGAGAAGATTGCATATATAGTAATGGTCATTATGGGTTTTATTATTTAGTTGTATTTACGAGTATAATACATAGGTAAATAAGCACGACATGTGCATGAGGGCTATTTCGAAGGATACATACGACCCGACTTGGCTTAATGAGTACCATGGAAATATTGAAAACAAGTCAGAAATCCATTTGACTGAATAATTTACGAAGGTTTATTGCTACCATTTTCCCAACATATTTGTATCTCAATACATACATATTGCAGTTCTGCAAGGGCCAAGGCTAATCACTTATTATAGAATATGAAAGTGTTAAGATTACTTTGTAACATGAATAACACCTTAAAGGAAATTGTATTCCTTTCTAGAGTATGAGTGTTAGGGTAGAACTTCTTCGTTTAAAATCCTTGTGGAAGTTATTGCATGTTTAATTTAAACGATAAGATTTTAAAAGGAACGAGCTAGGATAATACATTTTCGTGAATAGTGCAGATAGGATGCTATCCTTATTTGGTTATCATAATTATTTATTTCACATATGGGTGGTAGCAAAAAGGGATCTCAGCATACAAGTAGTAGTTGCTCTTATTTTATTTTAACATATTGCTCTCTTCTATGTACAAATAAAGGCAAAAGAGTAACTTATAAAAGCATCCCAAAGTTTTGTTTTTGCAGAAAAATTTCGCAGTTCAATAGTTGTGGTCTTCGATTCCGGTGCTTGCAGTTGCCCACATATTGTGAGAAGAATGCTGGTTCAAGCCAATTTTCTTTAAATATATATACAGTGGATTCCGCTTATTTGGGACATCGCTTTATCGGGACAGCCGCTTAATTGGGAGAAATGAACAAGAACGGAAACAAAAAAGAGATGATTTTGTTCGTTTATTGTGGACAGCAGCCGATTATTCGGGACATATTCATCGCACATCTTACACACATTTTGACAAAAATATCGCCACACTGTTTGTCTGCTATGTCTCGAAAAAATTACAGCAGCAAAAGCCACACCATCGTTTGCAGTAATAATGACGATGAAGACGAGAAAACAAAATGAGCCAATGCTATTCAAGTAACGGTACTATCTCGTGGTGTTGCGCTCCGTTTTACCTTTGCAAAACAGTTTCATAGGTGTGTGTAAAACGGTTTCTTGTTGTGTCAATTTGTTATTCACTTTCATGTTTCTAGTTTTGTTGTGATACGACGTGGCGTGCTTTTGGTTTCGTTTCAGAAAGTGCCGAGATAAAATTAATAAGTCGCGTATCCGTGCCTACTGACCCAGAAGATTGTTGCATTTGGTTGAAATGTCCAGAAAAGATTTAACATTAGCTGATAAAATAGCTTTGCTTGATAAATTAAAAAGCCAAGCCCCGAACACTTCCTATCGTGATCTGGAAAGGATCACTGATGTTCCTAAGTCTACAATAGCACGGGTCAAAAGCCAAAAAGTTAAACTGCGTGAGGAATGGGGAAAAGAGGAAGGAAAATCAAGAAAGCGGAAACGAGGAGGAAAGGACCCAGATGTTGATAAGGCACTGAACCAATGGTTTTTTATTATAACTGGAAGAGGAGTTTATATTAGTGGCCCAATGTTGAAAGCTTAGGCAGACGAGCTTGCGGCAAAGTTGGGTCTTGCCAATTTCAATGCTACGGATGGTTGGCTATCGCGATGGAAAACCAGACACGAGATCAAGTTTAAGAAAGCACATGGGGAGAAAGCTAGTGCGGATTCTTCCAGCGCAGATCACTGGAAATAGTGTAAGCTTCCGGAACTACTACAGATGTGGAGTCCTAATGACATTTATAACGCCGATGAAACGGGGCTATTTTACCGTGCCACGCCAGATGGTTCTTTAAGCTATAAACAACATGAACTCACAGGTTCAAAAAAAGCAATGGATCGTGTCACTGTGTTATGCTGCTGTAATATGTCGGGAAGTGATAAACGGAAGCTCTTAGTTATTGGAAAAGCCGTTAAACCTAGGTGCTTTAAAGGGCTTAGAATGGACAGTCTACCAGTACTATATTACGCCAATAAGCCAATAAGAACGCGTGGATGACAGCCAACATTTTTACTAAATGGATTTCCGATTGGGATGCGGAGTTACAACTAACTTCAAGGAGAATTCTGCTACTCATTGACAATTCGGCTGCACATCCTCCTTCAGTCAATTTAAAAAATATTAAAATAGAATTTCTTCCACCAAACACCACATCTTTGATACAACCACTGGACATGGGAATCATAAAAAACTTAAAGACTTTTTATCGAGGAAGATTGGTGCAGTTCATCCTTGAAGCAATTGAAGAAAATCTCTTGACAACATCTACAAACGCTAGAGAAGTTAGCGCAAAGGTGAATGTTCTACAGGCTATACAATTTGTTGCGGATAGTTGGAGACAAATAAGCTGCTCGACAATTCAAAACTGTTTTTCTCACTGCGGTTTCAAAAAATCAAATCAAGAACTCATACCAGGTCCAACTAATATTGAAAGCAACTATCCACTGGAGCGCGTTACAAACCATCAAGAGTTCTTATCCATTGATAACGACCTGCAATGCCACTGCGAATACGAGGATGTTGAGGATGACATTATTGAGGAAATTGCAAGAAAAAATAACGCAGAAGATCCTGGAAGTGATGTGGAGATTGATGAACCTGCTCCAGTTCCAGTTACCACTCGAGAGGCGAGGAAGTATTTACAAGAATTGCGGCGATACTTCATGCAGGACGGCAGTGCAGGCAGCCCATTATCAGCATTAGAGGTTTGTGATGATTTTATAACATCACAAAGAACTCAAAATATTCGCTAGGCGACAATCTACCAATATCTGGAACATAAGATATGACATCAATTTCTTTTTTCTACCTTTTTTATATTTTTTCAATAAAATATGAATTCTAAATGTAAATAAGTAGTCGTTTTTTTTTACTTTCTATTCTACTGCGTTCTTTTTTACATACGTAGCTATTTGAATCGTTTTGCATTTTCTTTACTTGATCATGACTTCGCTTTTTTGGGACAGCCGCTTAATTGGGACTAAACCATCTAGCCCGATGTGTCCCAAATAAGCGGAATCCACTATATATATATATATATATATATATATATATATATGTATATATATATATTTTTTTTTTTTTCCAGTTAGTTTGGGCATATATAAATGCCGTTTTAAGTTTCCGTATGATTGTACATTACTTGTTTAAGCTTAGATATCGCTATCGTCACTTCATTCTGAAAGGGTTGACGGGAATCTGGACTACCACCGTCCGGTATTCTTCAACAAACCAATGGTTTCAATGTGGGGGCGAGAGAAACCCAGTTCGTCAGAGGCGGTATCTCTGAAGGCTTGTCAGTGACGCTGCTACCTATGTGATATTACCTAGGATAATTTTAACGTCGTAGCTAGAGCATTGCTCATACGTGTTGTCCAAAAACTGGTAGAAGTCATTCTTCGTCGCGTCGTCCATCTTCTTGTGAGGGGCGTGAGCGCATATTAGGCTAATGTTAGCGAATTTACCCTTGATACGGATAGTCATGAGATGCTCGTTCATATGCCGAACGCTCAAGACTTCGTGCCTTAGTCTGCCTCTAATAACAAATCCGCACCCGAATAAACGCTGTCTTTGTTGTCTGTAGCAATCGCCGTAGTAGATGTCGCAGTTTTTCATTCTCCGACCTGTGATGCAAATATGTCGAAGCAGCCTGCGTAAGGTATTCACTAAGTTCAAGTAACTGGAATTGTAGACGCCACCGTTGACTCCATCTAGGGAATCAGTCCCCTACCGTCAGGGACAAAAGAGTGCGCTAGTGAATGAGCACTCTTTCCCCCTCTCTTATCTGCTGCCGATAAAGAACCTCCAAACGGGTTTGGTTACCACATCTTCGATCAAGGTACTAGGCACCCAGTGGTCACCAAGTGAAGGCTGAGCGTAGGAGTTAGTAGGCCCCAGCAACGCTTGTGTTTTCAAACAATCGTATGCACTGCCGTTCGACCACCTAGACATTGTCTACTCCTAGTTTATACCTTCATGCACACATAGCGCCCTCTGCTGCAATAGCGACACAAACCAAACTTTTTAGATTTCACAAAAGAAACTATTAAAGTATTTGACTGCATATTTGTTTTCGCAAAATTATTTTATTTTAAGTTGAAATTACGCTATATACAATACTTATAATATTATACTATAGCACTTATTGCTTTATAGTATGTGCTACCATGTACTACACAATAGTATTGACAACATAATTTAATATCACATGAACAAAGAGATATTTACCAAATATTGTACTTCGTACTGTAATACCAAAGCTTGCTAACTATGAGAGATACGAGTATTAGTGATGTCTTTGTACCTGTTGAGATATCATAATATTCAATAATAAATATATATGCCTTAGGAAATAGCTCCAAATATTAGTATTAACCTATTAGTATAGCCTATTTATATTAATTCTCCGTATGTGTGCCCCCTGAGGAATAAAGGCTGATCTATAGTAGAAGAATGGTTTCGCACGACCACTTCCAAAACAGTGCGAATACAAAGCATTTGTATTGTGTCACCATAATAGCTTTTTGCTTCGATTCGTTAAATTTTCGTTCACTTTTGGTCACTTACTTAGGAGCGAATCCATTGGCTCTTTCATACGAAAATTTGACAGCCAAACAGCTGTGAATGGCTATGACCCACATAATTGCCTTTTTTTACCGTGAGGTAAGTATAATTAGCATTAAAATAATCATAAAATTCAAAAACGAAAGCAAAAAATATTTTTTAAAATAACACAACAGCTCAAATGACAGGCACATCGATTTGACAGCTGCTTCCGAGTACATATGCCTATTATGGGCTACCTGTTCAATTGAGCATGCCTTCCAGCTGGTCCAGAGCTTCTCTTATATTACTAATGTCAGCATTGAAAAGCCAATATAATGTTCAGGAAGGCTGCTATAGTGTGCTGGGTGTAGTTTGAAGCGAATGTGAATGACTAGTAATATTTAAAGTGTAGAAATATGTAGAAATGTAGAAATACTGGGTTGCGCTTTCGCACTTTAAGAACGAATCTTACTTTTCCCCAGCTTACGATGTATAGGTGAAGTTAAAGCATCTTTAAAGGATTTGATTGGACGGTACGCTCGTTGGTGCTTCCCACCAGAACGGCTCTTTATATGGAGAGAAGGTGTGGAGGTTAACGGTAACTTATCAAGGATGTTGCAGGTTGCTATTAAATAATTTCTTTAACCCTCTACTGCATGAATTATTGAGCATGTATTAAAAAAAAACGCTTAAGAAATATTATTTTCGTTATTCTTAGAGCCTGCTCAAACCAACGCAAAACGCGAAAGCGGGAGTGGAAGCGTATTTCGTATGAAATATAAATACTAGTCTTTTTCCCAGTCAAACAAGTGAGATCTGATTCTCCACATTCTACTGGAATATTGAGATCAATGATCACCTCCAATAGTAGCTGCTTACTCCTTTTTATTGTCGCTGTCACCCTTTTAACATAATGCGTGTTCGCTTAACTAAGTCCATAAAGCTACTGTGAGTAGTGGTATCACCGTTGTTTTTCATATAAACGAGCGTTAAGATTAGCTTGGACTTCTTTGAAAAGAGATTTATTTGGAAATATAAGAGAAAGTGGTTAATAAGTACTTTCGCCACTATGCAAATGCTATGCTTTCTACTACCCCTTCTCGTTAAATGGCAACTATTCCAAAACTTGAACTCTAAAAAAAAAACGAGCGTAGAGGAGCAGCGCGGAAGACATAAATGTAATAGGAATTAGACATGCGGTGGACATGTGGAAGTCTTAGCCTCGAACCACCTTATAACGTTTCCAAACGAAACAATTGGTTGCCCGAGTATTAAATTATTGCTTCAATAAAACTGGGTAAAGCGCTCAAGCAGCAGTTTACATGAACCACGTCATTGTGTGCCTTAAAGACTCACATTTGCCAAGTCAATTTTTTTTCTCCTTGCTCGTTTTCTTTTATACAAATGGCAATTGTAGGCGTAATACCACTTGTAGCCAATAAAGACATCCCATTCAATCCTACAAGCACCATTCTCATTAAAAGTAATTTCTAAAAATATCTAATTTGACCTAACAAGCTGATGTTAAAATCACAGCATTAGTAGACACCTATAACGATAAAAGAAAAACATAAAAATCAGCACGCCCCTGCTGTGGGCAAGGGGAGTTCTAAATGAGGCACCAAAGACCTGAACATTGAAATCGCATGCCGAGGGCTCCAACCAAGAAAAGGTTAATAAAATAAAAAATCCCACCCCGGTGCAGCTATCATCATCGCCATCGTCGTCGCTGACATCAGCAATAACATCATCATCATCATTATCCTGGTTGTTGGGCAAGCACCGTCGCTGTCTGCCAGTATGTCACGGTGCGCTGCGCTTGCATGCGCAGGCAAACCTAGAGGATAATGCTGCTCCTTTCCAATTATTACTTTTCCATTTTGCTTACATACATACACGGAGGTTGTGTTTTTTTTTCTGTTTGCGCCTACTTCCCACTCAAGGGTTACTTCCTACCGGCATCGCTAATAAAAGGTAGCGTGTCGCGCTGTACCATCGCATTTACGGTGTGGCACTGTGTTGCTGCAACTAACTGCTATTTAGTTAGTAATTACGTTATTTTATTGCCAATGACATGCAAATATCCTTTTATAATTTAATAAATAGACGACAGTTTTACACCATTTGCTGCTAGGAGTTCATATCAGCAAAGAAGTATCTGAAGTAAAACGCTTGTATCTAGATGCAACAAAGAGAGTGTGCAGCCCGCCATCCTTGCACACACGTACATATGTTAGGTGGGCTTCGCAAAAAGAACCTCGGGTGCCATTAAGATGTAATTTAGGTTCGTACCCATCGTCCTGCATTTATGATAAGTATCTTAAATGAAATAAATTATATCTTTATTGGCAAATTGCTACAACCGCCGCCAGCAGTAGTAGTTGTGGTGGCATGAACTTTTCGGAGTTTTCTCCAACACATTGTCTGGGTCACGTTGTGAAGCCACTATATGTACATATGTAGGTATGGAATAATAGTTTCCATTATAATCTTCACTGAACGAAGCGGGGGAAGCTTTTGCTGTAAACAGTGAGTCGATATCATCCGGGATTAGCTTGACTACGAACTGGCAGAAGTTAGGCACTTTGAAAGTATTTATGTAGGTATATTGCGGCTGAAGGTGAATCCCTAAATGGGACAAGGTTACAACAATAGCTTTCGGGGCTACAATTTGGTTATCTTTCTGGCCAATTGGTTCCTATGTTGGGTGCATTGTTTGCGAACGGTGCATTGTGCATAATTAATTTACATTTTGGTTTCCAGCGGTATAGATGTTTGTGGTTGGTTTCTTGCTTAAGTGTTCAGTTTATAGATTTGAGTAGGTTGTATGGTCTCTGCGTTATGCACAATTGTCGTGCTAGCGTATGAAATTAAAGTTTATATTGAATTAATGAGATGTAAATAATTCTTGAAGACCCTTACAAAATGTGTTCACTTTGAGAGGGTGTTGGGGCTTAGCTAAACAACGCTATGCTAGCGAAAGGTCGATCTCTCAAGCAAGGTTTTTAAATTATAAATAGTTCTAATTGAAACTCGGGGAACTAAAAATGAAAAAAAAAATATGTCCAGACTGGTTACACTGAGAATTAAATGGTTTCTCATGCTATCTCCTAATAAAAGCTGAGATGTTTCCCGAACTAAAATCCTTTGCTCTTATTTTCATCAGAAACTTAAGAGCCTTTCTATGCCTGAAGATGGGAGTCCTTTCTCACTTAAATAGTGAAAACCCAATTATTTCACTATATTGCGAGTTGATGAACCAAAGTTCCTTAGTATGTGATCCAGAGATTTAACGATGTCGTGGCAGAATTGGTATACCTCTTTGTTCCTAGGCCTTAATTCCTGAGGGGACCTCGGAGTTTACAGTGTCTTATAAGAAAACCCGTATATGTCTTAGACTTTCGTTGAATGACATTTTCTACGAGAGATTTTTCCGCCCTTATTTTAAGAAATTCCGTAAGGAGTTGATCAATTCTTCTTAGTTCCCAACATTTCCTTAGCTTTTTTTTAATCACGTCCACTCAGTAACTTTGTTGATCTTGTCCTTGTCATTTAGCTTACCTCCTTTCAATGTTAGAGGTGATTTGTTAGGACTATAATGCTCTGAACGCATCTTGGCTGCCCGATATAATAGTCATGTCTTATTTGCAGCAGTATTTCTTGAAAGGAATAAATTAGTTAAACTTTCCTACCGCGTGGAGTTTTGCTTGGAAGCCGCTTAACCATTTCGTCATTCACACATACATACATAATTGGCGCAGCAGCTCATGAAGGGTCAGAACAACTCCTCACAAACTTCGCCCTGGCTAAAGTCAGCTTTAGAATCTAAGAGAAAGCAGGTTGCAGCCAGCGAACCCCCGGAGTCAAAGCGTAAGCAGAAACACCCATCAAATGGTGTGGCCGAAAGCAAACCCCTGGAGCCAAAGCGGAAGAAGATACATCCATCAAATGGTGCTACATGTAGCAAACGTCTGCAGCCAAACCGGAAACAGAAACATCCATCTTTGGCAAACAGCAAGCAAAAGGATACAGCAGCTGGCGTTGAGACCACAGTAGCCACGTATAAGCGGATATGGTTGCGTTTGTCAAGAAAGCAGCGGGCGATAGGTGAAGACGAATGGTTAAATACCACCAGGAAAAAGGTCGCCGAAAAGAAGGAGCAAGAGGCCACAAAAACTAAACCTGACGCTCTTTCTTACGCGGAGATATTAGGTAAAGTAAAGGCAGATCCTAAACTGGAAGCAGTTGGAAGGGTGGTCTCTAAAATCAGCAGAACACAGAAGGGAGACCTCCTAATATAACTCAAGGAGACGGGAACCAAGACCACTGCGAAGTGAAGCTTTAGCGGATCAAGCGAGTGTTAGGTTACTCACGCTCCATTCTACGCTAGACGTCAAAGACACCGATGAGGTCACTAAAATGGATGAAATAATCGATACCATAAACAAGCAGTTTTCAGTGAAAGTTTTACCAGCAGACATCTTATCCCTGCGAAAGGCGTATAAAGGGACTTCAACAGCAACGATCAGCCTTCCCGCGGAAAACGTAAGAAAACTCTTAGAAGCCGGAAGAATAAAAATCGGCTGGGTTGCATCCGCGAATGAATCCTGCTTAAAAAAATGTTTCAAATGTTTAAAGGTTGTTTACCTAGCCGGGCAATGTAAAACCGGAGGGGACCGCTCGAAGCTATGTAAAAAATGTGGAACAGAAGGTCACATGGATGACTTGGAGCAGGTGACCGGTAGCAACAAATGCCCGGTCTTCAGGAGAGCCATCACAAGCAAAGCAAGGACGTATTCTACTCGAAACCTTTGCGCCACAAAGGGCACGCAAACACATATCGCAAAGCAGGTATGGGGTCAATCATCGACATAACCTTCGTGAGTAACTCTCTCCTGTCCCCCACCAAATGGGGACTCAACAAGGAATATACACATAGCGACCACCAGACGATACTAATTGATATTAAGGAAACTCATTCAATCTTCCAACGCTCTAAATTAATAGGCCCAAAATGGAAGGATAAACTCGTCGACAAAGATACCTTCGAGGAAATGATGAGCACCGATACCATAACTCGCAGCGGAACAGCGGAGATCCAGTAGAAAATCGCGTTCTAGCGTTGATGCCATAAAAGCGCTAGTTGACATTGCAACTGAAGCGATCCAAGGAGAAAGATGGCGAGGGGGGATAAACAAATACTGTACAGTAGTGACTGTGGACATCAAAAATGCCTTTAACTCGGCAAATTGGTCGTTCATAAGGAGATCGCTAGCCAGAATGGATACTCTATACTACATATTTAGGATAGTTATGTACAAACTACTTCACCAATAGGATGTTAAGGTACCAAGCCGACGAGGGGGTCAAGTACTATGACGTTTCGGCATAAGTCCCGCAAGGATCGGTACTAGGCCCTCTCTAATGAAATATCATCTACGACTGAGTCCTGCGACTACATTGCCACCGTGGCTGAACACATCCACGAAATAAAATCAGCAACAAACGAAGCAATCGAAAAAATTACGGACTTAGAATTAGCAGACCACAAAACTGAATCTGTTCTTATAGCAAGTCAAAAATCGGTTGAATATGCGAATATTCGAGTAGGACATCAGACTGTAAGAACCAAGGAAGCAGTCAAATATTTAGGAGTAATGCTGGACAACAGGTTAAGGCTTAAAATGCACGTGAAATACTCGAGCAAGAAGGCTTTACTACTGCAGGCCGCCCTTTCTCGAATACTGCCAAAAATCGGTGGACTTGGATATGCTAGACGGATTCTACTATCCAGAGCTCGGTTGTTCTATATGCTGCACTGTTTAGGCGCGGCGTTAGCGACGATAGAAACACAGAGAAAACTATCGTCAACATACAGGCTATGCGCGATAAGAACAATCAGCGGTTTTCGAACAATATACGACGAAGCAGCCTGTGCCATAGCCGGAATGATCCCTATCGACATCCTCGCTAATGAGATCGTAAGGATTTACGAAAGGAGAACCTCGAATCATTAAGAAGCAGGTATTGTTAAGAGAATAAAGGAGGAGGAGAAGGCGACATCACTAGCTATGTGGCGAGCCTAGTGGGATAACAGTACAAAAGGTAGATGGACCTACAAGCCGATCCGCCCCATTGAGGTTTGGACCAAGCGAGTGTATGGGGACTGCAACTACCACCTTATGCAGTTTCTATCGCGTCACGGTGGCTACCGCAAATATTTACCTAGATTTGGACATGATAACTCAGCTCTCTGTCCACATTGTCCAGACCAGGAGGAAAATACAGTGTACGCAATATTCCATTGCGAATGAAGGCATAACCTCCATTCCTTATAGACCCAATGCTGTGATCAGATGATAATTGGCTGAAAATTTGTACACTCATAACGAATGTGCAAAACGAGCTTCGAAGAAGCAGCAATACAAGAAGCATAGCATGAATTGTTAGCCAGCCCCGCTAAGTAATACCTTACGGCAGTCCCGCGGGGAGAGTAGTAGAAGTGTGTGGATTAGAACGTAGGCACATTCCTGTCATGGATTATTCGGGCTTGCGAATCGTGCATGCTAGCGCCCGGGCTACTAGTATCTTTGTAAGATTTTCACATCCCTTGGCGCAACGAAAAAAAAAAACAAAAAACCCATGTAGGGTCTAGACCTAGCTTCTCGCAGCCACTCGTGTTATGCGCGTTATAATTTTCACACGAATGGAAGAGACCTACAGTGTAGTGCCGTATCCGAAGGGCAATTTTTATTTTTCTTTTACGAAGCTTTTTCATGTCAACAATAATTTCGGATGTTTGTCAAACGTTCGCGAGAGGTGGGAAAATGTTGTTGATGTTTTCTGGGATTCGAACATCAAACCTTACGCGCAGTGCTTCGACACACTTACTACTGTGCCACGGCGCCCACAATCGATTTCCTTGGAATATTTTGCTTAAGAAAAATTGGACGCAATTTGCGATTCATGGCAGTCAAACTGTCAATTTTTGAAATAATGTTAAGCAACAAGAATGCGTTGTTGTGTCGAATAGCGATCCATTCTTAATAACTGTGCAATGTCTACTACCGAACTGCAATTTAAATGTTCCTCTCTTATTGGGACACACTTTATATGTATGTAAGAATTTCACCTTTTCCGCTCGGTTGCTGCTTGATGCAAAATACGTGTTGTATTTTTATTGCGGTTCTTTGTTGTAGCACATAACATGTGCTTGTTTCGAAAGCCTCTATGTTTCCACAATTTTTAACCAAATTATGGAAGTATAATCAACTTGGAGTTAAAAAAGTTTCCATGCCCTCCAATTCGCCTATTCTGTAGGGCGAAACAATAAATTTCAACATTTAACCACTCAACAAAATGGAAACACGCAACCTGAAACCCAGGTCCACACATGCGATTTAATGCACTCAACGGGTCGCATCAGCGACGAATTGTGTTACATTCGAAGCACTGTTTGGGTTGTACGTATAGTAATTAAAGTTTGATCCAATACACCCGAATAAGTGCTTGAATTATTTCCGCGATGAACGCTGGTCAGCGAATTACCATATAAATTTGAATAGTTATAGTGAGCGTCGACACGATGCATATAATAAATTTAAGGCTTAACAATTCGCCTGCTGTAACAATGAAACATCGACCAGGGAGAACAACTAGTATTCAAAAACAAGACAAATCAATTTTCAAACCCAACTACTATCAGAATATGAAGCATAATGATGTAATTAATTCATCCCTTGGCGTGTCTTCTGTAGGTGATGATGAATTGCGTAATACACGCCATACACTTACGACGAGTCCTGCTAAGCGCATCACTGCTTGCCGTGATTAAAACGCTGCTGCTGGTGATGGGATGACGATAATACCGCGACGAAAAAGTGCCACGAAATAATTAATGATCTGGAATTATGATAGAGTTCGGCATCGGGAGCGACACACAGCGAGATGATTATTATTTCGACATTATCCTCGTCCTGTTCCTCTTACGAATTATCAGTCAACGAGTCTCTTTTGGCGGCAAAGCGTAATTAGCTAGAGTCGGTGATTTTTGTATTCGCATTCTCGGTTTTATGTTATTACGATGTCGTAAAGGCTCTTACCCCACTGATTGTTCTTTGTTTTTTTTTTTTACGTTACATCAGCAGGATACGTAATTAAAGTATGCCAGGAATTGGAGGCGTGGCTGTGATGTGTTTAATTACATGTACCACGACCCATGTGGAATTTCAATTTACGACTTTAACGCACACCGAGGGGTGTAGGCATGAAAATTTGTTTATTTTCTTGGGAAATAAGGATAAGCAGAGGACTTTATGTCATTTGTGCTGGAGGAAATGTATATTATTAGGCATGTGGTCAGAGAGTGATATTGTTTTTTTATTTTCATCCTGTCTAGGGAGTGTGGATGTTAAGTATGGCATTATCGTGATTAATAGTGCACTTCAGTGCCTTGTTTGTGATTTGAGTAAATGAGTTTTTAATTAGATGGTATTATGTACTAAGAAATTAAATTATAGCACCATTTAGCACCGTAATTAAATTTATATATTTTTTTCTTTCGTTTCAGGAATCACAATTTCGGTTACATCCAAAGGTAAGCAGGTTTATTTAAATCTATGTGAAATGAGTTTCAAAATAAGATCTGTGACGTACAGTCGACCAACTTTCACTTTTAATTCTTTCATCCAAAATATCGGTGTGCTTTTTTAGTATGCAATTGGAACCTTGAAAACAAGATTAATACAGGTTTAAAAGAAAGCAGCATTGAAGTACGTATTTGTGAAGGACTTGAAAAGTTTCCGCATGAAATAGAATTTTTTCAAATAGAGAACACAAAGCACGTATACAGTTACATTCTTACAAACTTCTACAAAACGAGGAGAATGAATTATCAATACATATCATTCATATTTCCATCAATCTGGGAAAACATACGCACTGGTTGAGATATACATAGGTACTCGTAGTTTAGTTTATATCTAACTAAGAAGAGACGGCGATGGACCACCGAAATTTAAACCCTGATTCAATGTCTATATTAGAGCAGTCCATGATCCGAAAGACTAAGTTTGTATTTTTTTCAATTATCTTTTAGGGGATATTATTAAAATTAATTTGTTTTATATCCCGCTCTAAGTTTGCCTAAAACAGCAATTGCACGTTAGGTTAGGTTAGGTTGGCTGTCCGCACGAGAGTTTAGACACACTTAGACTAGTGAAGGTCCTTTGTGATACCATGGATCAAACCATTAGTCACTCAGGGACTAACAATACCAACCGCAGCTTTTGATAAACCGATGGATGCACATGACGTCTAAGGACGTCAGATCGCCGAGGTGCTCAAGAAATGGGGACCCTAGATGGAGCATTCTTTTATGCGATAAAGCTGGACAAGTGCATAGGAGGTGAAGGATGGTTTCCTCCTCCTCCTCGTCCACACAGCTTCTGCAGAAGTCGTTGAAGAAGAGACCAAGTCTGTTGGCGTGTTGGCCTATAAGACAGTGTCCAGTGAGAACACCGACAACGGAGCTAATCTATGATCACTTTTGCTTGACCAACTCGGCACTACGTTTTTGGTCCAGCCTAGGCCAGATCTGTCTCGCATTGTGTTTGCCCATCTGAGGTTGGTTTTGCTAATAGCGTTCAGCTTTCGTAGATGCATACCCAGGGCTTGCCTGTCAAGCAGAATCCTTAGAGTAGTACCCTGTCTGGTGAGCTCGTCCGCCCTGCAGTTTCCCGGAATGTCCCTGTAGTCTGGCACCCAGCATAGGTGAATGTTGAACAGCTTTGTCATCTCCATAAGAGATAAACAACAGTTTAAGGCGGCCTTTGAAGTGAAGGAACACGATTCTAGGGACTTGATCGCCGCTTGGCTGTCTTAGTGGAAATGCTAATATCCCTGACAGATAGTACATTACACTTCAGCCAGGACAGGACTTCCTTATTCACCATGGTTTCCGCCTAAAAGACGCTACAATGATCAGGGAGGTGGAACGAAATGCTCAGATTGAGCTTTTCTAAGAAAACACTACAACCCACCCCACCCTCCGTCTTAGAGCCATCTGTAAAGAAGTGAACCGAACTACCATCGACAGGGGGAAAGTTGTCTCATTCATCCCGTTCAGAAGATCAAGGATCGAGGAGTGGCCAACGTGATAGCTAGACCACTAAGAGGAGGCTTTTAGACGAATGCCCACACAGGCTGAAATATGTTTGCCGAAAATATAAGGGTAGCAGGTTGAACAAAATGTCCAGTGCCGCGGAGGGAGTAGTTCTCAGTGCACCACTGATGCAAATGCATGCAGATCTTTGCACCTTAGCTAGTTGAGTGAGGTGGACAGCCCTGTCAAGAGCAGGCCACCATACGATCACGTCATAGAATAGTATAGGCCTGATAACGGAGACGTACAGCCAATAAGTGATTTGAGATATCTCCGACCTATAGCCTATTTACAGCAATAGAGAGCTACATCGGCTTTCCTGACGCGTTCTAATAGATTGGCTTTCCAGTTCAATTTTCTATCGAAAGTAAGACCCAGATATTTTGCATTATCAGTGAAGGTGAGACTGGTGCCATTTATCATAGGAGGGTCTATGAGGGGAACTTTAGATTTCCTCGAGTTCCGTTTTATGGGGATTAACCCCTAGCACGTTAAGCGCTATACAATGGCATTACAAAGAATTTACTTGCTTGCAGCAAGAATTTATTAAGTAAGTTCTTGAGGTGAAATAGTCTTAAATTGAAAGTCTAAAAGTGCGACTAATGCATTTCGGGATTCTCTGTCGCTAAGAAGTGGAAAAAGATACAGTGTTCCTTAGTTCTTGCTTCAGTTCAGGAAAGTAAAAAGAAAGTGAAAAGTACATTCCAATTATTCGGTCGGCTTCTAAACCGTGTCTAATCATTAGACTTATTTGAACTCTGAAAAAAATTACGAACCTTGGGCTTACAAAAAATATTTCGGATGTTGAGCTCAATTATAGCCAACTTGTGCAGGTTCAAGCCCCAGCGAGGAACAGCAATCATCAGTCACGCGAGTATAAAGAAAAACGAATTATAATACATCGAAGTAAGGTTCTTGACTGGTAGTACAATGGACCGGAGAGTCTGAGTACTCTGGGATTTAGGTTTCCTCTCTATTAAAAAAAGAACAAGTCCAGATTCGGCAAAGACGGTGTCAAGGTTGTCGGATAGGCGGACGACGTGGCAATGTTAATATCGGCGATGTGTGATTAGTGAAATCATGGAAGAAATGTTAAGTAAGGTAAGTACTTGGGTTACTAATTGTAGACTCAGTGTTAATCCAAGACAAAATCGAATCACCAAAACCAAAATACCAACATTTATGCCTCCACGCCTAAACAAATATTTACTTCCTTTACCCTCCAGCGCTAGGTTTTTTGAATTCATGCTAGGCGCAAAACTCAACTAGAAGTTAAACATCGAACAATGAGTGGAAAAAGCATGCATACCTTTCTGCGCTAGCAGTAAAACTTTCAGTAAGAAGTGGGGACTTCGATCGAAGATGGTCTTATGGATGTATACAGCGGTAACACGTCCAATACTTACGTATGGCTCATTAGTTTGGTAGCCTATCCTGAGTAAATACTCCAAGAACAAACTAATAGGCAAAATGCAGAGAACGGCCGAACATGCCCAGCGAAAACTCTAAATGTGCGTTTGCATATTCTGCTACTTGACCTCCATATTAAATACATTTACAGAGGTAGTCCTATCAAGAGCTTAATCTGTTCACACTTTCTAGAGGGTGGACCAGTCTGCAGAGTTGTATCATTCTAAGGAAATCTGACCGAACTACAACTGGGCCAGAATATCAGAACTTGTGAAAAGGTCTCGGGCAGAAGCTGCAAGAACTGTAGTGGTAAGCACAGGTGACTGGCTACTAGGGGTGGATGCGTCTAAGCAGGGCCTCCCTTTTAGCAAACACTTCCGCTGTTGTTAAAATTTAAATGAGAAGGAAACTCTCTTACACTTCCTCTGCTGGTGTCTGGCTTTAACTAGAGCTCGACATTGAACATTAAAGGTAAACCATTTTTCGACAACCTTAAGGAAATTTCAGAGAAAAATATCACAGAGTTGATCAGTTTCTTAAATGCAACACCATGGATTTGAAACTGTTTCCTTTTAAATGTCTTGAAATACTTTTGACAGCCAAATGATGTATGCAATGTGCTCCAGATTAAAATGATTCCAATTCCTCGGAGTTAGACAAAAATAGATTTGTATGGTAGTCCATCCGATCTACAGTTATACAGCATAAAATGTCTTTTTATCCGAAACATTTAAACTGCTTTAACTTTACGACTCAATTTTGCGGAAAGAGCAGCTGTGGAAGTTATTGATAGGAGTTTATGAACAACAATTCTATGCAACGCTAGTACTCAACAAGCGATTTCGTCTGCAAATTGACCACAATGAACTCAGTTGAAACCTACTTAACAATTATTTCCATACGAATCTCATCAAATGAGCCATATTCCTAATTTTCAGAGCAAGGAAGCAGTCATAATTTTATGTCAGAATATACTTAGGTAGATAAAATAAATCCTACTATAACGGTGTTTACATTAATAGTAATACCTTGAGCTTCGGTATATTTTTTGATCAAATAATTCTCATAAAAACCGCCGAAAATATTGTGTATCTTTCCGTAAAATTTTGTTCTGGTCTTCACCTCAATTACATCCTTTTTCTACCTTACAGTGCCTTGTACCGACCACCCTCCACAATTCTAAAGTTCTAAAGCATTTAAAAGTCATTCTAGAAAATACAATAAAAAACATAAAAACAGAAAACTTCCACAAAACATGTCTGTGATCTCTAAGATCGAGCTTCAGAAAGCTCAATGTAATAGGAAGTTCTCATGTTCTATGATTTGAAGAACATAGATGTTATATTTCACATACGCCTGAGTGAGCAGCAGGGGTTTTATTTTGTGCTACTCCCATAATAACCTGCATTTTTTTCTATCACCGATGATGGCGAAGATGATGTGAGAATTAGCAATGCTTGACCTTACTCCATTTCGGAATCGTTTGGTAACTACTGAAAAAAGAATTACCCTCAAGGCATATAATAGTACAAGCATAACTCATGTCACCGCTACAGTAGCAGTACTGCTGATACTACCTCAAGGAAGCACCATCCATTCTACAGCAGTCCCATCAAGAAATAAAATTCTTTTCTAATTAGGTTTACAGTGTAGGAGACTAAGTAGATGCACTTGTTGGATTCTTGTGAATTTTGCGCAGTATGAAACCCAACCCAGAGTCGTTGTTTGGATTCATTTATACTTTTTAACTTATATGATAACCCTATTCTTTCGTAACTATGCATGCACTAGATTTTTCCCACATGGTTTATTATTCGTACTCAAGTTTTTATTACTGGTGGGGCTTTTGAGTTTTATTATGTTGTGAAATCCAACCGAGTTTCTATGCATACTTATTTACATTTCACAGCACTACCTCCGTCTTTTGTCTAAGTACTGCTTATTCTACCAAAAACATCTGGTCTAACTTTTATGTATGCAAAACCAAATTAGTTTCCTCATTTCAACAGAATTTCCTGTCGAATGCATCTTTTATTAGCCTCCATTCTTAATCAAATAGCGAAAAGTTTCCGCAATAAACTGTCGAAAGCTTAACACTAAATTAAATGGTAGTTTCGAAATCGTTAGAAATCCAAAACAATTTTAATTGCAAAAACTTCATACAGCAGCATATCACACATCGCCATTTATGGTTTAACTTTCCATAAAGTTCATTGAAAAATCGTCAGTTTACTGTCAACACCGCTGTATAGAATCTATAAAGGTTCCAAAAATATAATATGTATACATGCACTTGTTCGAGTACTGTCCACAAGAAACTAGCATTCGAAATTTGTTGCGCAGCATCGTTGAAATGTTGTGCATTATGCACAAAAAAATTCCTTCCCACCCCTAATGGCTGTGTTCGGAGAAAACTTGTTTAGAAGTTCAATACAGCGAAATGAAAGCTATTCAATTTTCGAAAGAACGCTACTTGAAACTTTGTACCCAATTCAATGGCGAGCTAAAAAGTTTAACACCGACAACGGATTACTTTTTGCGCATTCCATCGAAAGTTTGCCGCTGAATTTTGGTTCTTTTAGCCGTGTGCGGTAGAAAAAAAAAAAAAAGAGAAGTTAACAGGTAAAACCAACCGTTTGGAATGGAAAACCAATAAGTTTTCGATAAACACTTTTTGAACTAGTCCTGGGGGTGCATGTGAACCCGCTTATAAATATTTTTACCAACTATTGCATAACTCTTCAACGACGATAAAGTTTTGCGCGTTTGACAATGTCATCGGCTAATTAGGCCGTGGTGCTAATTAAATCCTTTCAGGAGAACATTTTGCAGATTAATTGTCATTATACTCGGGAAAATCATTGGAAATTCGGAAAACTAATTATTCGAGCAAATTTACGAAACTCATTGAAAGCAACGCAACGGCATCACATCGCAATCCATCAGCGTGTTATCATCGTCATGGCTATCGGGCGGATCCGTGGCACACTCTAATACAATACATTTGACAATGTTTACCGTGGGCCGACGCCCCATTAATGCGAAAAGTTTTAATTATGTATACGTATGTTTGCTGATGGATTATTTAATTATATTGATTATGGGATTTGATTGGTCGCACCGATGGCGATACGCGATTAGCCGCAATCAGATGCTTTCCAAGATTTGTATGCTTTGACGGATGTTTGCATTCGAATCAGGTTGTTTGTTTATGTACAAATTCACAGCTTAAATATGTTATATCTGTTTATAAAGAGCTTTGTTGGGATATTCATCGAACGAAATAAGCTAATTAATTATCTTTAAGTGTAAAGCTAACACTTGTCGCCCACAGGCAGCTTATACCTGAATATTCACTTCTTTAAAACATTACCTAATCAATACAAAATATTACTTAATATATCAGGATCAGGGTTGTCGTCTGTCCCGATACATCTAAATTGCACACGAATACTAAAAACCCTTAAGAGAAGTATGATCACTCTTGTCATGTTAATCTTTGAAAAATTGAGGACATCATCTGCAAGAGCGATGTACATAATTATTCAGGTATACCTATACATATGTATATCAGTATTTTACAACTTTTCATCTTCATCTTGGCTTAACCCGGCGAGAACCGAATATCGTTGGAGTGGGATGAAATTTGTGTAAAGTCTGGTTGTTTAAGTGCCATATAGTCAAATGACCTTCTATCGGTTATATCAACTTCAATATATGTATATATACATACTAGCGACCCGGCCCGACTTCGCCCGTATAAAATTAAATTTTTAAAGCGATGCACTAATAAATAAACAAATAATTAATTTTCCTCGAATTGATTCACTAATACGGTTATTGCTCAGCTCCTAAAAAGAGAGCACATACTGAAATTCATAATATACATATATAGTTGTGCAAACTACATACACAAATACTATGGCAATGTTAGCCCATGCTGCATAACTGCTGGCTATGGTCTCCGTTAATGGAAAATTATTGACGATGATTTAATCTGAATACATTTTTTTGGGAATAGCTCAACTTCAGGAAAACGCAGAAGAATAATTTATAGCCTAAATGAATCTTACGAATTTACTAAAAGCGATTTCTTTTGACTTTAAGACCGTAGAACTCTATTAAGAGTACCTATGCCTGTTTCTTTGAATTGTTTTTTTTTTTTTGACGTGTGTAAGTTTAAGTACAGGGTGCATAAGCACCCTGGGTAGGGAAAATTGGGAAAAAGGGCTAAATCCAATAAGCCATTGTTGAATTAGGGATGTGTAATCACCTTTGAATGACGGAAAAAATTGATTTTAACTCCTTTCTGCCACTTAGACCTTGAAGGCTCAGCTCCCATAATGGTAAGTTTTTAATACACATTTACCTTCACCGGGAATTGCAGATTACAACAGTGAAAACCGTATACAAGTCCTTTTAGTGATTCTCAAGATGAGCGCAGTCATGCAGACAGACGCGTTTTAAGAACTTCCTTTTATACTATGTAGTGACGATGATCAATGTCTTTTGTAGCAATAGACTATTTAAAAATATTTGGTTCCATTAATTCTGTTTCTGACGTGCTTCAACTGCAAACTGATCTTAATCATGCCAGTACCTGGTGTTCTTTGAATGAATTATATTTCAATACTAATACTTATAAATGCTCTGTTATAGCTTTCAGTAGAAAAAGATTTCTAATTGTCTTTGACAACTTACTTACTTACTTACTTAGGTGGCGCTACAGTTCGGGGTGAACCTGGGCCTCAACCAACAAGCCTCTCCATTTACCTCGGTCTTTAGCTAATTGCCTCCAGTTGCGCACTACAAGTTGGTCGAGGTCCCCTTGAACTTGTGCGCGCCACCTACGGCGATGATTCCCTCTACTGCGTCGTCCCTCCGGGTTAGATTCGAAGACTCTGCGGGCCGGAGCGTTGGTGTCCATTCGCTCTACATGTCCTAGATATCTCAGACGTCCAATACTCAGTTTTTTGACTAGGTCGATGTCGCTGTACAGCTCGTATAGTTCGTGATTGAATCTTCTCCTCCAAAACCCGTCAACGCAAATGGGACCGAAAATCTTATGAAGAATTTTTCTCTCGAAGCGACCAAGGATATCTTCATCCTCTTTTAATAAAGTCCATGTTTCAGCGCCGTAAAGCAGGACTGGGATGATCAAGGTCTTATATAGAGTCTCCCTAGTTGTTCGAGATAGGACTTTACTGTTGAATTGCCTTATAAGCCCAAAAATACAGCGATTGGCAAGAGTTATTCTTCGATTGATTTCTGTGCTGATCTTGTTTGTAGAATTTATAGCAGAGCCAAGATAGACAAAGTCCCTTACTACCCCGAAGTTATAGCTGCCCACTGTGATGTCTTGTCCAATTCGTCGGTGTTGGCTTTCCCTTCTTGTTGACATCAAATACTGGGTTTTGTCCTCGTTTATTGCTTAACCCATTTTGGCCGCTTCCGCCTCAATGCTTGTAAACGCACCGGTGACAGCCCACTGAGTTCTTCCGATAATGTCTATATTGTCGGCGTATGCAAGCAGTTGCACAGACTTGTAATAGATTGTGCCTCCGGTGTTGGCTTGTGAGTTCCGCACAATCCGTTCAAGTACAATATTGAAGAAGTCACATGACAGCGTGTCACCTTGTCTAAAGCCTTTTTTGACATCAAAGGTCTCGGTGAGGTCATTACCGATCTTGATGGAGCAGCGAGCGTTCTCCATCGTCAGCCTGTACAGACGGACAAGTTTGGCAGGGATGTCAAAACTAGACATGGCACTATAAAGCTCTTCTCTATAGATGCTGTCATTGGCAGCCTTGAAATCGATAAAGAGGTGGTGAGTATCGATTTGGAATTCTTGGATTTTCTCCAGGATCTACCGAAGTGTAAAGCTTTGATCGATGGTGGACTTTCCTGGCCTGAAACCGCACTGATAGGGTCCAATCAGGCTGTTGATAAAAGGTTTCAGGCGTTCACACAATATCGCAGAAAAGATCTTATATGCGATGTTGAGGAGACTGATGCCTCTATAATTGGCGCAGTTGAGGGGTCTCCTTTCTTGTGGATCTTTGACAACACTATCTATAAAAAATAAAACAGTTGTTACTAAAAAGCGTAACTGATCAAAACGTGAATAATTTTGTATGTCGAATTCAATTTTTAGTTACATGGATTACACACTCAAGAACAAAAGTCTACATACATCCTTGAAAAGTGCGGAATCTAAAAACCAAAATTCAATATCAGTTACTATGTTATATAATATATTGCTTTACAAAAAAGCATTCTAAATAAAAAAAAAAATAATGGAAAAAACAACAATAGAAGGAGAAAGTAAAATAAACAAATAAATTGACCGCACAAAAGTCTACGTACAGTACAAAAAGCATGAAAAATATTATTTTAAAAATCTGCAAATGGCATTTGTTTCTATGACTGCTTGCAATCTTCTAGGCATCGAAAGAATGAGATTTTAGGTATCATCCGGTGTTATTTCAGACCCCGCTTTCAATAAAGCGCTCTTTAGGGTACTCTATGTTACTGATTGTGCATTAACGGATTCTGCGTTCGAATTCCTCCCAAATGTGCTCGATAGTCTTAAGGTCTGGTCATTCGAGGTGGATGCAACTATTTAGGCACACGGTATAGGAGCCATCCCTTAACAGTTCTTGCCGTGTGCTTCGGTTCATTGTCTTGCTGTAGCACCCCGTTATTTCCTAAGCCTAGACATTCGGCAGACGCGTCCAAATTGTTATATTAAAATATTTGTGACTAGCTGCTTGTTCCCGCTTCGCTGTGTCTTTTAATATGCGGTTCCAAGTACACTTCTTTAGAGCACTCTCAGTTTTATCATTGAAATAGTTTACCCGCTAATCCTTTATGAAGGTCGCGGAGGTAGGATGATTAGGTTTGCACTCTCCATCATTCTTGATCCTCCGCCGTTGACTCCAACTCATCAGGAGGAATCCCTAGTCGGCTCCAGGGTAGATGTCGAACTTGATCCAACCATCTATTTCTAGCCTTACCTGATGGCACTGCAATCTTAACATGTCTTGGAAGTTTGGTGACATACGCACTGCGTGACTAAACCGTCAAATCATAAATCCTTCCGTTGGGAGAAGAAACAGCTCAACATTGAGCGTCTCGCGTACTCTTGTGTTGCGCATTCGATCCCTACGAATTATTCCAGCAACACCGCGAAGGAACCTCTTTCAGCAGCTTGTATCCTTGACTATAGGTGAGAGCTGAAACATATACCGAGTTAAAAACCGATAATTTAGCTTGAACACTAAGTTCAGCCTTCCTTATAACAGATTGACCAAGCTCTCTTAAATATCCAGCCTGACCAATTCTACAGAACAACTCGGCATTGCTCTTTCCATCACTCATGAATAAAACCCCGAGATACTTAAACTTATCCACCTGCTTCAGTGGGATTCCACAAACATGCAGAGTGTACTGAATAGGGCGTTCTGGAAACAACCATTACTTCCGGTTTGTTCACGTTTACCTTCATTCCAGCATCATCACAAACGGCTACAAAGCCTTCGAGTGCGAGCTGAAGTTCGATTTAAGAGGACCCAAGCATGACCAGATCATCCGCAAAGATAAGATGAGTAATCCTTAAGTCCCCCACTTTGCAACATTCTCTCCCACGGCTGCGCAGTAACATCCAGTCAAAATATATATAATGCAGAGGCAAGGTGACAAAACGTACCCTTGGCGGAGTCCAACCTCCAAGCTGTTTACCCGAACACTGCTTCTCTAGTTTGTATATAAATACTGCATCGCCCTTAATAGGGAACGATCGACCAGAGTTCCCCTCGATGAACCCTAACACATATTTTCTCCAAATACACAAAACAGGTGTATACAGGTTTAGCATACTCCCAGGCCTTCTCTAGAACCATTCTGAGAGTGAATTACTGGTCGGTCATGCTCCTACCGGGACGAAAGCCACATTGTTCATCCCCCAAACTATACTCAAACACAGCTCTGGCACGCGTCTCTAACACCTTAGCAAAGACTTTTACAGTGAAACTTAAAAGAAATATACCCATGTAGTTGGCGCAATCTTTCTTGTCCCTTTGCTTAACAAGAGGGACAATGATTCCCATTTGCCAATCACCAGCCGTTTCGCAGCATTCTCATGTCGCTTTAATGACACGTGAGAGCCATTGCACTCACTCTTTACCAAAAGCCTTTAGCATTTCTGGCCGGATTTCATCCACACCGGTAGATTCACCAAATTGTAGCGATTTGATCGCCAAAGTCTCGACCATAGGTCTTTCATCTTCCTGATGACATCGCTTGTTCGGGATTAAGCAATTCTAAAAAGTGCTCGCTCCATCTCCATCGCTCATTAGAAAGCAGTGTACCGTTTTTGGTGTTGACTCCTTTCACGATATTTAACTTTCTTCCTCTGATTTGGCGGACGGTCTGCCAAAACATTTTATTTACATATATGCAGTCACGTTCCAATGAAATAATTTATTACATATGAAAACGATAGCCTGTGCTGCATGATGCTGCCAGTGGTCTTCACTGAAGGAAAATTGTGGGCGATGAGTTGATTAATTGTTTTTAGCATTGCTCAGCTTTAGGACAACGCGAAAGTGTGATTTATAGCGCAAATGAGTTTACACGAATTTACTATAAACGGTTTCTTTTGTTTTTAAATCCAATAAGCCATTGTTGAGTCAGGACCGTACGAATTTAATTTAACCCCCTTTCTGCCACTTAAACCACGAATGCCCAGTTCCTGTAAGCGGTAGAGCAATTTTTAATACAATCTTCCTCGGGAAATGCAGATCATAACAGTGAAAACCGCATCCAAATCCCGGCAATGGTTCTCGAGATTTGCGCAGTCATTCACGCTTTGGGGACTTCCTTTTATACGATGTATTGTAGTTCGTTTGATGAACACGAATATGCGTGCACTCCACTGGTGGGCGATTGATTGCAATAACCCACGCATGTCTGTGACATCTTTACATCTCAAATAATTATATTTTTGCTTATTACTTCCGTTATAAGAATCACAGAATAATGATTTATACCTCAATTTCTTTAGCAGGAAATGTACTAATCGAGGAATCAAGTCGCATTTAAATCGGTTTAACCATTTTGTGGACATACCTATGTGTGTAAACCATAGGAAAATGGTTTTTGTCAGTTAAGAAAACATATAAAACGGGATTAAAAACCCAATAACGCATTCAGGATATTAAAATTGCTCCTAAGTTATACCTCTTCTCACGACAAATCGATTGATATATATATTGTTGAGCTATGGTTACGTACCTACACCATATTCGCGGACAAACAAAAAAAACGCGTTCTCTTTTATAGATGTAGAGATGATCCATTATGCCTTTAATAAATATTAATTTAGCCACTCCCGCGCCCGGCATTGACCCCCAAACTGTGATATCGCCGCCCCCATGTTTCACTGTTGGCACCAAATTTTGCACAGCCATTTCTTGGTTTGGTTGAAGCCATATTTTTTCCCGGCCATCGGATCTGAAAATATTGTACTTACAATGCTTTCTTCCGTAAATAGTGCCGGAACTCATTTTTTTTTGCCGAGGGCAGGTGAAAAATCTTCCAAAGACACCATAAGGCCCAACCGCGCGTGCTTATGGTAGTGTGAGATTTTTACTCACTAAAAAAACACATCTCTTCAAAATTAATACTACAACTAAGCCAGTGCTTATCCAGCAGTTTTATTTTCGCTTACGAGAATCGTTATTCTAGAAAAGAGATGTTCGTATGTGATTGAAATTAAATGTAGTACTTTAGACAGGTTAAATTCCAATGAAAGTTCCTGCCTTTTTCACGACCTTCATATGCTATGACGCGAGGTCAAAAGGTTTTGTCCTTTGAAGACGACGAATTGAGTTGTTAGCGTCAAGTAGTTGGATATTACGGTTACAAATGGCCGTGAACACGATCTTTGTGTTTACGCGCAAATTTTGTTATCTCTTCGATGACGTTGGGAATTCCCAGATTTCGATGAATACCTTCGTTACGTACATACCACGGTGCGTTAACGATCGTTCTAAGAACTTTATTTTCAAAAGTTTGTATGATGTTTCATTGCTTTTCTTGGTACAACCCCATAGTTGTGTACCATACGTCCACACTGGCTTTAGCACTTGCTTATAGATAAGCAGTTTGTTATGTAGGCTCAACTTCGAATGTTTTCCGAGTAGCCAGTACATTTGTCGGTATTTGTTTTGAAGTTCGTCGCGTTTCTTATTCACGTGCGATTTCCATTTGAGCTTGACATCTAGAGTCATTCCTAAATATTTTGCTTCGTTTGCGTACGGTATTTAAGCCGAGTTTAGATATACAGGCAATCTATCTACTTTTTTGTACGTAAAGTTGACGTGAGTAGACTTGCTTTCGTTCAGCACAATACGCCAAGAATTCGTCCAAGCGTGGACTTTATTAATAGCATGTTGAAGCTTTCCGGTTGCTGCTTCAATGGTATCGCCCGTTATCAATATCGCCGTATCGTTCGCAAACGTGGCGACGACACAGTTTCTTTCTTGCGGGATGTCACGCGTGTAGAGTACATATAAAAGTGGACCAAAGACACTTCCTTGCGGGACTCCGGCTGCAATCTCCTTGAATTCAGAGTAATCGTTTCCGTGCTTAACACGAAAGAGTCTCTCGGTGAGGTACGATCGTAAGATTAAAAAGAGTTGCCGTGGCAGTAGTCGTTGTAATTCATATTTCAAGCCTTCGTGCCAAACCTTATCGAAAGCTCGTGAGACGTCAAGAAATACACCACAATAAATCTTTTTTTCTTCGAGAGCTTTCTCAATCACGTAAGTTATTTTGTGGACTTGGTCAATTGTAGAATGTTTGATTCTAAATCCAAACTGATGGTCAGGAATGAGACGTCTTTCGTCGATTATGGGCTGTAGACGTTTCGAAAGTAGTTTTTCAAATATTTTTGAGGTAACCGGCAATAGGGAAATAAGCCGATATGATTTCTTCTCATTTAGCGGTTTGCCTGGTTTCGGGACCATTATGATCTCGGCGATTTTCCATTGTCTCGGAACATAGAGCAATCTGAACGAAGCGTTGATCAAATAGAGCAGTTTGATAATAGCTTTTTTCGGCAATTCTTTGACTACCTGCGCCGTTATCAAGTCGTAACCCGGAGCTTTTTTCGTCTTTAAATTTTTAATCACTTCCCTCAGTTCAATCAATGCAACTTTTTTTACTTTAAAGTTGTCAGATGTCGTGACTGGGGAGTCACGCGTTAACGAAGGGCCGTCGAACAGCTTAAACGTTTCTTCTAAGTGCAAAGCAAAAAGTTCTGCCTTTTCTCTGTCGCTCTTGGCCCAGTTTCCATCGTTTTTCCTAATTGGTGGTGCTTGCATTTGAGGTTTCCGGATGCCTTTTAGCGCTTTCCAAAGCGAATAATTTGATTCTCTTTCACCGGAAAGGTTTTGAAGATAGGTCGCTATCTTTTTGCTTTTAATTTCGCGAATACTATCTCTAAGGCGATTGCATAGTCGATTAAGGACTGTTTTATGCTGTGGTGCACGAGTGATTTGCCATTTCTTTCGTGCTTTTCGTTTCTCTCTCACCAGTTCAATGATTTCTCTGCGATACTTTTCGTTGCGGTTGATCTTATAGCTTATAGAAGGAGTGTTTTTCCACTCCGATCTTTAGATTGTTTCCATGAAACGATCAACTTCGTCCTCTAGTTCACAAGGTGTTTTAAGTAAAACATTTAAGGCGATATTTGTTTCGCAATCATTTCGAAACCCCTTCCAGTTTGTTCTATTGCTAGTAAGTCTTGGAGGCCCTTTTTTCTTGATCAGCGCTTCTCCAAGTAATAAAATTACCAGCGAGTGGTCAGAAGGAACTCATGACCTTCAGAAATACAGCTTTTGCAAAACTCGAGGCGTTTTTGTTGGCCGACCTTGCCGATTCGGGGAGCTTTTTCTCGGATATCTACCATTAAATCCTTCGGATCTTAGGACATTTCGAGCCGTTTCAGGATGAACCTCTTTGCCGGTCGTATTTCCGATATCTTGAGCCAATTTTGGAGCGCTGGTTTTAGGATTGGCTGCCATTTTACGAAGGATGGTCCAAACATCTCGGGCATTTAAGTTCTTTGGAAGCCCAGAATAACTTTTATTTCAGACATTACCAATACTATCGTATCTTTTTATTATGGATTGCACTGTTGCGCGAGTTTAACCAATCGTTTTTGAAATTACACCGTGGCTTCTATCCTCTTCTCTTAGTTTCACAATGAAATTTCGGATTTCAAAGAGAATTTCTTTCATACACCTCATTATGAGAATCTAAAAGGAACGATATTAAGAAAGGAACCTAGTCCCCTCTAAATTACACACGAGACTAAGAGAATAGCGAAAAGTTCCAGATCACAGCGAAAATTAACGTTACTTAATTTGTATTCTTTGGAGTTTTTGTGACATCGGTGACAAATAAGATAAGCAAGAGGGGGCCAATATGACAGCCTTGGGGAATCCCAGGTGATCCACATTATGGTCCTAAGTCTTTTATAATTCAATAATTCATTCCATATTTGGATATGATTGTATTATTTGGAACCCTTATTACCGCATTCATGAATTATGTACACATTGAGAAAATTCAAAAATCTTTTACGAAGTTTGCTCTTCGAAAAATAAATGTTGGCATCTATCAATGTTTAATAATTGTACATATGTACTGTACATATAAATATGTTTTTTCTCGCATTCTTCGACCTAGAGGGCATTTTTTCTTCTATATTCCTAGACACAGAACGAATTGTGGATGGCATAATCTTATAACTATGGCTTGTGTCATTTACAATTTACAGACAAAAACGATTGATTTCAACATGTCTAGATCACTTTGTAAATACGCTCGAGAGCTACATGCTGTAAAGACTCACTCCAAATCTGTTCGCCCTTGGCATGAGCGCAGGTCAACTCTCCCACGAGGATTTGTGGGAGGAAAACTTCTGGAAAAACATCCTACTCCGTGAATAAGCAAAGAAATTTGTGCTATATTTTCTACGGAAATAATCAAAATTGTTTGCTTAAGAAAACAGTTTTTCTTAAAAAAAAAAAAAAAAACATTTTTAATTTGAATATTTGAATTTTTTTATCTCAAATTTCCTAAATGGAGTACTGGCGACACTGTGTATTCTTTGCTAATTCGTTGGACTCTTCACGAGACGTTGAGTTAATTTTTGACAAGAGATTGTATAGTCATTTATTATAATTAACTCAGATATTCTGTTGATATTTAAAACTATAGGTACCCCGCGTGATTCTGCTAGCGCTAACCACCCGCTTGCGAGGTTTATTTGTTGTTTTGATAAGTTAATCGGTTTTCAGAAATTCAAGTAGCCTTCGCTACGGCGGAGAAAGGTGGGGAGGCGGAAGAGATCAGAATTCGTGACAGATGAAATGAATTCCCATATCAGCTTGAACTGTAGTGCCTCTCAAGCCTTCTGTACTTATTCCCGTCGCTTTTGTAATGTGTAGTACGTTTCCATCGAGCCGGAATCCGAATTTCTTATACATTTTCCAAATTTCAAAATCCAGGATTTACATGAAATTCGAGTGAAATTCACTTTCAGTTGGAAGTTAATTAAAAAGAACGCGCCTTTACATAAATTCAGCAAGTCATTTTCAAATGTTGACAAAGAGGGAAAAATAATTAACAGCTGTCAAGATTATTTGTGCTGTGAAATGGAATGGTTTGTAATTTGTTTAAAACAAATCTCTTATCCCTCTAGTTGCAGTATCTACTTTTTTATTTCTCCATGTACATGTTCGGTGTAGGAACCACACACCAAAACATTCGACCGAATCGGAACTAGTGTTTGATAGCCTTTAAATCATCCAAGCTCAACGTTTCCGTTAAAAATCAGTACTAGTATACCCCATGTGGTAAATGGTAGATTCAAAACCTCCCAGGAGGGCAAGTCTCTACTTTACAACATTTTTATCGTACAAATAACTGCAGCAAACGCAATTAATTTTTATTTCCCAATGGTATCCTTAATTCTTTTAAATTACAATCGGCAAAACACACTTTCCGCCGCAATGTTATATCGATAATCCCTCAGCTAGGAACGGAAGTCAATGCAAATTACTAGAACTTCCGAAAGTTACTTGCTAATGAAATTTTTCCTCAACCACAACGTAAGGTAAATGCCTCCCTTCGGTATGTAGTACCGCACTAAATAATTCTATTAAATTCGACGAAAAGTTTAATTCCCGCGCGAGTGGGTTGTTTGTTGTTTTCGAATTAATGAAAAACAGTCGAAAATCGCGGCGATAGCACGCCAAAAAACAACACTCCTCCTTAGCCGCAACAACTATCAAACGGAAATTTTTCCAATTATCAGCCAAACAACGTGTGGAAAGGTAGTTTGCTTTGGTCGCGCCACCTCAAAGGCGTTTTGGCTTACTTGACTTGGGGTGGGTACTTACTCTTCGTCGGTTGCCATGTGGGGATTCAGATACTTAATATGGTCTTGCAAGTCAAAGGAATTTTGCTAACAGCAGCTATTTGGAGGTTACATTCAAACGATATCAAATATTAACTCGTATGTACCTTACCATGGCGTACGGACTAAAAAAACTGAAAAACAAGCAAATGCTGTTGCTTGTAAAGTACAAAAATAAATGCACGTTTGTGTTACTAGATATACACAGAAAACCTAAACTTTACACAACAAACAAGCACTAAAGGGCGGCTCAGTACACAGTTCCTCTGCTTGTCGCGATGGGAATCGTAATATACGGCTTATCTCATTCTCTAAAATAAAACTTTCGTTTGTTTTTGTGTATACATTTTTTTTTTTTTTTTTTTGATTTTTCCACATTACATACGCGCACAGGAGATAAAGAGGATATACAACATCCTGGGGGCTGTTGTCGGGTCGGTTGGGTTATGTCCTGCTGTGTGTGTGCGGTGCGGTCTTGTTCTCGGGAGGAACCTCAACGGCAATCGACAGCAAGGGGTTGCGCAATTTGGCCTTTCGACCACAATTATGTGAATGTGGTTGGTTGCGGCGAAAGCCAATGAGATGACCCTGCGGCCGTCGGACAAAACCCCTGAATACGAATGTTTTTGGAGTTTTTCAAATGTTCCAGTTGTAGGTGGGTGGTAGTGTATGCTAATTTGCGAGAGATACAGGTAACAGTTTGAATATTCTATTGTCGTAACACGAAGTTAAATTGGAACAATAAGCAATGGCATGAGTAGCGATTCTGTGGTACTTTCGGTTGAATACAAATTACTTCCTTTGGTTGGGACCGTAATCAAAAACTGAATGGAAAATTAAATACACGTGGGACAGTCGATGCGGAGTGGTGGCAATTGTTGTTATTATTTCGAATGAAAGTTATTTTTGACTCTGCGGTTGGCAAAGGTTACATGGAGCTGGTAATCTCTTCTATTGAAAAGCGTATTGTGATTATAGTAGTTACATGCCATCAAGCTACACTGATTGTGTCTGTGAAGAGAAAAGGAAAAGATGGTTCTAAGTTGAAAACTTTGTTTTTGAAGGCTTACGGTCTCCTACAGGAAATGATTTCCATTAAGTTGGGATTGTTGCTTCGGGCACGAATCATCTTCGATACTTTGAAAATGGTCAATCTAACTACATATTACAATTTTGAAGAAGAGAAGTATGTGTATTTGTGCGCTTTCACAAGTTTTCTTTAGTATTGAAATTATCATAATAATTGTATATCAAGCGTCTTTCCTATGTTCTTCATTCCTCTTATAGTGTTAACCCTTTGTATGCCAGTAGTTCCACCGTGGGAGCACCGAATTGAAGATTATTTTCTACACCTTTACACCTTTTAGCTGAAATTTATTTTTATTAAGAATATGAAACCATAGGGTGATGGTAGATGGGTTAAATTTATATCAAGCGATGTGGGATTTTTTATGAAAGAAAGAATTTAGAAAAATAGTAGTTATTCTGGTTTTGCGGTGGTAGGTTCCTTTAATTGAACACACGTATCAATACATATTGGGTATGCTGTAGCAATACCATTTAGCCAACTGTTTGGATACAACACGCGTTTTGTTCCCTAAGTCGTGGCATTAGATGTCATGCGGTTTAAATAGATAATACCTAGAACCAGAACCTACCAGAACGACTTTTGTAATATTTATTTCAGGCTTTGTCTTTTCTGAAAAATCCAAGGAGCCCTTTTTTTTGCATGTTTTCCGTGTTGCCAATGTCATCTTTATTATATATTAGAAATAAAAACGTACCTTTTCCAATTATGTTGCAATGGTACAATGCAGTATCGTTCTTGAAGAACATTTTCTAATTTTGCACATTTTCCCAGAACTGAATTTAATTTCGCTTTTTATTTTCCAAAATTTCGTTTTGTTTATTTATTTTTTATGATCTGCATGAAAATAAAATACAAAAAGTGGTATCGTTTAGCAAAATACTTGTACAACTTTGCCTGCTCGTATTTGGTGAACTCATAGAACTGCGGACCGTAGGGCTATGAAAGTATTCAAAGAAATAGAGTTGCGTTATTCTGTATGTTTTGAAATTGGAAAGTCATACTTAATATATTTCAGCAGTGAGATTTAAATTTAATATTCCATGCAATGAGTCAGTGCAAGCTTTGGCTACATGGATATGATAAAATAATCCTTGTAGGGCTTATTTATACGCATTAAGCGAATAAAAACAAAAATATGTCGTTGTTCTATCGAGTTGCTCTTCGAAGTCCCTTAACTGAATATTTGAAAAATATTGGCTGATTGGCTTTATTTTTGTTATCAACAGATCCATTACAGTAGAATACATGGACCAAATTAACAATCTGGGACTTGTCTCTAAGGTGCGATAATCGATTTAATTCGGAAACAAGGGCTAATTCTGAAAAGGACCAACGAATATAATGTCAAATCCCACCTTTTACATGAAAATGGCATTTTTTTGGACACCGAACATCTAGCAGTGCACTATAAGGGTAGAGAGAGATTCAAAGCTTGAATCCTAGACATTTATACTCACACTGCAACTTCTGACAAATATTTGAGACCTGTGATGACAAACATTTCATTTCTGGTCTTTGGCTAAGTTGCAGTATGCAATTGACCTGTGTATCAATAAACTAGTTTCAGTCTAGAGCATGAACGAAGTTTCTTCGATCAACCATGACGATCTCTTTCGCTAAGCGAGGAAAACTAAGCCAAATATAAGCCATATTTGTTTTCTGATAAAATATCAAAAATTGAAAGGCAAAAGACACCTAACCCTAAAAGCAATACCAAGGCGCTTGTTGTACATGACTGTGATTAACATATCCTGGAATCACAGGAACCAGCCTGAGTGCAGCTATAGAATACATCTGGGATGTCTAGCGCTACATCTCGTCCTTAACGGGATTCTTTTACATAGATAAATACATAACATACACATGTAGGTGCGTATGTAACGCTCACTGACAGCTTTTTGAAAAGTATACCATTACAAGGGCAGTCATGCAGGAACTCTCAATAAGACAATAGAGAAACTTGAAATTCGACAAACATCCATATAGATTTGAGTGCATTTTCCTCAGTAAGCCATTATTTCGGCACAAATATGGAAAGAATTAGGAGTGGGTTGCTCTCACTAAAACTTACGAAAACAGTCATTGGAAATCATTTTGGACACTCCTTCCACTTTCGTTTTTCACACGTTTTTTTTTTTTTTATTACGATTGCAAAGAAAGAATCCCTTACACTCATCGCGTGTGCCCTTTATACATAAATGGGATATCTTTCTACCTTCACGTATCCCAAGTATCCTCATACTCCTATGACTTTCAAGAAGAGTCTCAATTCCATACTGCACCTGGTGCAAGTTCTCAAATGGACAGTATTTTAATGATGCTCCCAATGTGTACGAACAATCCTAATGGACGCAAAAGAAAAAAAAAACCCTTTAAATGTTCCCCCACCTCCGGGTGAATAGTTACTATGAACTAGAACGAGCACCATATTTCCACGTACTTAATGCACACAGCGCACGAGTACATACATACATATATTCAAAAGGAATGATGAAAATCGTATAACTTAACCTCCATTATTCTGCTCGCAAACAGACAATCCATTTACGAAGAGGATGAAATTTATTAGTTTCCTGAAAATTGGAAGGTGCAAAAGGGCCAAATGTAGCGAAAGAAAACGAGCATTATGCAGCCACCCAGTGCACATCTTTCCATTCGAATAAATTACGGGAGGAAATCCCAACCTGCTTTGACTTGTCCCACTGAGCAGGGCGAACAAAAAATTAAAAAAAAAAAAAAGATTACAAAAAGCGGAAGTAGAGATTGAACCTCCATCGCATCGCCCATCATCATTTCTCATGATGCATACACTCCATGGCAGAAGGATTCTTCACTGATAGTGTACTTTATCCAAGTTTCTATGTGTATCCTCCCCAAGAGAATAGGATGGTGGTGACCTGAGGCACATTAAAGAGCAATTAAAATCCTGTCATAGAAGCTTTTGCACATGAAATATGGAGAACCATCATGAGATCTAAGTTTATTTTTTCACAAAAAAAAAGTCTGAGTTGCATGTGTGTGTTCCACATTTACATACATTCCCCTGGAGAGAAACACTGGTATCTTAGATGGTATCCTCCCAACCTTCATACGAAGCTGAATGCATCTGCTTTGCATTTTGCACGCTTGGAAGAAGGACGAGCGAAAAAATAAAAGTAATTTTCCTGTGGGAATTTCACTATTTTCCAAGCACTCATCCTCCGCTGCTTCTGCTGCTGCCCTTCCTGCCACAGGATTTATTTAGGTTATGATGATGCTCCAATAATAACAAGGGCCGTTTCGCCATTCACTGTTCGACTTGTGTGCAAATTTTTGCAGGTGAATTTCTCTCATTTGCATCCTCTGTTCTCTGTAGTGAAATGGAGAGAAATACGCCGGGATCCAGGAATGAGCAGGGACCATGGAACATTCGTATGTACGTTTGTAGATAGTATCGCGCGTGCTAGATGAATGCGATGCAAATATCTTCAGTATGACATGAAACTGAGGTGGGTGGGTGGTTTGAATGTCATCTCAGGTGGAAGATGTTACTTTCTAAATTGCGGGTTGCGTCGTGGTGCACCTATCTTCAGCCCAAGCATTTCAAGTTGCGCACAACGCCAGTTTACGGGTGTGAAATGATGAAAGAATAGATACACACTCGTACATGTGTGCACACAGCAGAATGTGTTACATATTCTGAAATCCTTGTCACCGAGAGCAGTCAGCAAATTACATACAGTGAACCCACCGAACTCTATATGAAACGCAAGCGCGCTTGGTGTTAATGTATTACAAATCGTGCAGCGATTTTGCATTAAAAATTGCTGTGCGGTGCTTTTAAGAATATTGTTTTTCCGTAATGTGGTGTAAAGTGGTTGCTAACGAGAAAAGCTCTAACGGGACATTAGGTGACTTTCATATGGCTTGTATTGCATGCTGTGCGTAGCAATTGCATTTGGAGTGACATGGAACTCGTTGCGTTAGCCTAATGATATAACGGCTTAATGGAGACATGGCACGAAACACAGTTTCGTTGTATTCAGGCTCATATAAGTTCTGTGATAATGCATCATATCTATTTCTAAATGAGTTTTGATAACCAGTCACGGAACTGCAAGAAAAAGTGCATAAACGAAGTATTGACTATAGTTTATGAGAACTGTTAGAATTGCAACATTTTTTCAATCAATTCTAACTTTCACCACATGATCTCTTTATCTAATTTTATCATATTATCACTATAGTCGCTTGGCAGCACCTTGTCGCTGGGAAAGCACTTCGGTTTCTTATTTTTTACTGCCAGTTCTTGCTGGTTGCCGATCTCCAGTCGGGTATTCATTAGGTCCTTTTTCTGAACTGTTGGGTTGGCATCTCTTTTTAAATCGTTATGTTCATCATTACTGGCATTCATACATTCTTTGATAATCATTTCGCCGTGGCCAAGGTGAGATCGTTTTTGTTTTGGAGAACCAAGTATATTTGGCAGAATCTGCGTTACGTGTTGATACCACCTTTAATGCCCAACTTAAAGGCTCTTAGTTACAAATGCTAAACTTTGAAACCTCTATTTTGCAGCTGTTATTTTACTTCAGACCGTATATTGATGAAATTTTATTCTTGCGAAATTGTCTCTTAAGCGACCCTTACACGGTCAATCGATTGACATCAATCACTTATGTACATGTGTTTGCGAAAATGTATATTTTAAATTATGTATCTCTCTGCCAGTGGAAATCCGCAGAATTCCTCGTACTACATAGTTTTGTTTATGTAATCTAAATGCCAATCAGGTGGGTGAATTGTAGCGAAATATTTAGATTTTCAATTCTCCTTATTGTTTCGGATACAGTTTTACGATAAAATACTGCGCATTAATATTTTTCCAAGAAATCTTGCCTCAGCATGCGCATTGAGGCGAAGAATTATTCTTTTTCTACTTGTCTCATTTGATGTTTTATAAGCTCTGTTAGCAAGATTCAGTTTTTAACCCGGATCGCAGCCTAAATGGGTGGATAGATTTGCCTCAATATCTGGGGCGTGTTTTTTTGACGAATCTATACTCAGCTCACTTATATTTTACATGCAAAGCAAAAACAAAACAAAAATGAGTATAAAATAAGTATAATTTAGTGAGTAAACAAAATGGCTATAGAAAGTGAGTACGGCGAATTGATTTCAATTTAAATTTCAATCGTAGGTGGCTTGTTCATAAAAATTGTTTGCCTTCTCTTAAATAAGCTATGCCAGCAACCTTCACGGGACAACATAGTTCCTTTGACTGTACTTTTTTTGCGTTTTGTTTCTCAAAGGTTGTTGCTATTTTAGCGAGGTCGGTGCCGATGCGAGCGCCGTCTCACTATGAAAGTGGAATACAAATGCACAATGTAAGTTAAGTTTCTTTATTTAACGAAATTAAGAAGCACTAGTAACGAAACCAAACTTAAACAGGAACACAACATGGAATAAAATGAAAAAACGTCTTCTTGAATGGTCTTGAAGATTGTTGGGGAACAGGACCGCTTGAATTCCCTGGTGAAAAAAGTTTCTTTTTTCTCGGGAGCAGGATCACAGATATTCCTGGGTCAATTTTGCGAGGAGTCGAGGGTTCTTGAAAAGGGTCTTCTGGCTTGAAAGATTCCTCTTGAGGGAATGCGTTGTCTTGGATGAAAAAACTTCTTGAAGATCCTCTTCGTTTAAGATTCCTGAGTCGACTATTTTTAATTTTGAAAATTTTAGACTTCGAAAATAAAAAAAAAAACAAAGATAGCTTGATGTGATCGAAAAATTATCCGAGCAGGTTCCACACCTACGGGTGTTATCGAGAGTCGAATGTCTCGATGACAAACGTCACAAGATGTCAACCGCCACAGTACTCCCCCTCGAGTAATGGAGTCGTATTACGGCAGTGCGAAACGAACTCTTTTTGTTTTTGGACCAGGGTAAGTTCTAATCGCTTGTGGAGCACGAACTGTAGCTGGAACTTGATGTGGTTTGACGGATGGATCTCTTTTTGTTGACGTGGGTCTCTCTGTCAGTGATGGAGTCGGTGAAGTAGCTGCAGTCGGACGTATTAAACAGGTTTTTGTTGGCTGTGCCTGCTGAGAAGTTGACTGTCTCAACGACGTACCAGGGCTCTGTTGACTCGTACTTGTAGGTTTTGGCGATGGACCGACTTCTGGCCTTCCAGGAGTGTTGTTTGAAAGGATCTGCCTGGATAACGTTGCTGGAGGTTCGCCCGGAGAGTGCATGTTGGTGGACTGCTCGAGGTGTTCGAAGAAAGCTGGTTTCAGCCTTTCCGTCGATATTGTCGTGGGAACACCGTTCAGATTCACTTTGAAAACCCAATCCGATATCCTCTCGAGGACGATATTCTACCCGGACGAAGACATGGGTGCACGAAAAAAGCGTCTTATGTGCAAAAGGTTTGCGCTGCGTGTGATGTGCTGATGGGGATGGTCGGACTTGTCGCATCTGCTCACGGAATTTTTCCACAAATACTTGCGGGTCAGGTGAAACTTCCTCGTCGATGAAGAACTCTCCGGGTAACCTCAATGTTGTTCCATAAACTAGTTCGGCAGCAGAAGCGTTGACGTCTTCCTTGTAGCTCGTTCTTAGACCTAAGAGAACGGTAGGTAAAACACTCACCCAGTCCGACGCATCCTGGCACTTGATGGCTGTCTTGAATGATCTGTGCCATCGTTCGATCATTCCGTTAGCAGCGGGATGGTAGGCGGTCGTTCTCGTTCGGTCACTGCCAATGAGCTTCGCTAGCGCGTTGAACAGGATTGACTCAAACTGGGATCCCCTGTCGGATGTGATGGTCGCTGGTGCACCGAATCTGGATACCCAGCCTGAGTAGAATCGTTCCTCGACTGTGTCAGCTGTGACATCCTGGAGCGGAACAGCTTCTGGCCACCTGGTGAACCGGTCTATCATCGTCAGCAAGTATCGGCGGCTCTTACACAATGGCATCACAACAATGTCGATGTGAACATGTCGAAATCGATCACTTGGCATTGGAATGTGTTGCGGCTTGTTTTTGATGTGGCGACCGATCTTACTCCTCTGACAGGCTAAACACGACCTAGCACAGGTGTGGATGTCCTTGTTCATGCTTGGCCAGGCGTAGCTTCTGCTGATTAGGCGTCGAGTGGATCGTGCAATTGGGTGTGACAGATTGTGGCTGTGGTCGAACACCCTTCTGCGCAGAAGTTTGGGTACAAAGGGACGAATGTCCGCTCCGCTGGTGTCGCAGAATACAACCGCATCCGTACCATCGATACGCAGTCCTCGAAGCTGGAATGATGTCGTCGTTGGCGCAGCGATGAGTTGCTGCAGTTCGTCGTCTTCTCGTTGCATGTCTGCTAGCTCCTGCGTACTAACGATGACGGGCATGTTGATGGTATGGATGCGGGATAGTGCGTCAGCGACGATGTTGTCTTCTCCTGAGATGTGCACGATGTTCGTGGAGTATTGGCCGATTTCTTCGAGTTGTCGCGCTACTCGGTCACAAGCGTGGTCCGATTTCTTGTCGAAAGCATGGATTAGCGGCTTGTGGTCGGTGAGAATGACCACTTCCCTTCCGTCGATGAGGTGCTTGAAGCGCTTGACTGCTTGATAAATCGCCAACAGCTCCCGATCGTAAACCTTGTAGCGTGCTTCTCTTGGGCTGAGCTTCTTGGAGAAGAAGGCAAGAGGTTGCAGCTGGTCACCGATGCGTTGGTCCAAAGCAGCGCCGATCCAGGTGTCTGATGCATCGCATCGCAAAACTAAAGGAAGGTTTGCCCTGGGGTGAGCGAGTTGGACGGCCTCCTTTAGCTTCACTTTGCATTCTTCGACTGCCTTCTCAGCATCAGGTGTCCATTCAACCGGGCGTCGGTCTCTCTTCTTCGCTCCAAGGGTCAGTTGCACAAGGGGAGCCTGTGTCTCGGCAGCACCTGGCAGACAACTGCGGTAAAAGTTCCAGGAACCCAGGAACCTCCTGAGCTTGTCCATCGTGTCTGGCTTTGGGTACTCGGCGATGACTGCGACTCGGTCAGCTGGAGGTTTGATCCCATCACAGCTAACAGTGTATCCGAGGTACCTTACTTCTGTTTGGCCATAGAAGCACTTGGAGACGTTGATGGTCAAGCCGAACTTTCGCAGTTGACTGAAGACGATGTGAAAATGCTGGCGATGTTCACTCTCGTTGGCTGATGCGATCAGTATATCATCGATGTAGCAGTGGCAGAAGTTCAACCCTCTCAGAACCGTGTCCATGAAACGTTGCATAGTCTGCGCAGCGTTGCACAAACCAAACGTCATAACGTTGAATTCGAAGAGGCCGAAAGGTGTTATGACGGCAGTCTTCGGTCGGTCTTCTACTGCCAGCGGGATCTGATGATACGCTCGGTTGAGATCGAGCGTCGAGAAGATCGTGCATCCTGCCAACTTGTGCGTAAAGTCTTGCAGATGGGGTATCGGGTACCGGTCTGGAACTGTGATTCGATTGAGCCGACGGTAGTCACCGCATGGCCTCCAACCGCCAGTTTTCTTCTCGACTATGTGGAGTGGTGAGGCCCATTCACTTTTCGACGGCTGGCAAATACCTCGCTGCATCATCAGCTGAAACTCGTCTCTGGCTATCGTAAGCTTGTCGCCTGCCAGGCGGCGGGCGCGTTCTGCTACTGGATGCCCGCGAACGATGATATGGTGTTGCACAGAATACTCGGAGACGTTGTTGTTGGTGTCGCGAGTGACCTCGATGTACTTCTCCAAGATGTCGAAGTATGGGTTGCCGTTGTCGATTGTACGGACCGTAGGCTGCTGAGACTTGACGAGGCTTCCGCCAATGCCCATCTGCGTCGTGTTGTCGAAGAGCATCCGTTGACTCAAGCGAATGGTGAGATCATAGTGGTGAATGAAGTCTGCACCAATGATCGCTTGCGTGACGTCAGCAACGGTGAAAGACCAGCGGAATTGTCGTCGAAGACCTAGGTCCACTTCAATCGTCTGGTCCCATACGTCGAGATGGTGGCACCGTTGGCGGCGAACAAGCTTGTAGAAGCCGGTTTCTTGATGCAGGTGTGGTCTTTCGGCAAGACGGACAAATCTGCACCGGTGTCAAGCAGGAAGTTGATGGACGTCTTCTTGTCGGAAACTTGGAGGCGGAATTGTTCGTTGCCGTGAGCGACCTCCATTTCGCTCAACGGCAGGCCTAGTTTTCCGATACCTTCCCTTTTCGACACCCTTGCCGACACTTCCTGGCCTCGTCACCGAATCTGCTGTGGTAATAACAGAGGTCGTCGTCCTTCTCGGCAGGCTTGGTTCGACTAATCGATCTGCGGCGTGACGAGGATCGACTAGTCGTCGGTTTGATGCGTTTAATCGCGTTGACGTCATTCCGCAGAGCCTCGATGGACTTGACCAGCTTGTCCAGAGTGATCGTCTCGTGCTGCGACAGAGCCTGGACCACCGGTGCTGGAGCTGGAGCTGGGGACGCGATGGCACACAGGCGGGCATTGGACATGTCGAAGATCTTGTCCCCAACTTCCGCCAGTTTGTCCAGGTCCTCTTGTCCAGTGGCTATCAGGACGGTGCGCATACTCTCGGGCAAGCGGTCGAAGAACAACGTCCGCATGATGGCAGAATCACACCGGCGAGAAGCAAGGTGCCTCATGTGCGCTAGGATGGCCGTGGGCTTTTTGCCTTCCGTGTCTTCTCCTCTTAACATGCGACGTAATTGGGACTCTGGAGTTGGCGCAAAGTTTTGAACGAGTCGATCCTTAAGCGCCGCAAACTTGTTTGTCGAAGGTGGGTTGGTCACAATGTCTTCAACCGCCCGTAAAGCTTCACCCTCCAGGCTAACCAAAAAAATGTGCGAACCGCTCCGCGTCGCTGTGGATCCCGCTCAGCTGAAAGGTTATTTCAACCTGAGCCAACCACAGCTGTGGGTAAAGTGCGTTGAACCTTGGTAGCTGAAGCCGTTGGGTGAAAGGTCTTGGGGCATCAAGGGCAGCGGTCGAAGCACGAGGGACCAATCCAATGGCTGCGGCTGCTTGGGATTGACCGTACGTCGGGCAGCCAGCAGCTGCTGTCATCGATGGCTGACTGTCGTTCGGCAGGAACTGACCGTATGTCGAGATGTCTGTAGCTGATGTTGTCATTGGCTGACTACGGTTTGGCAGAGATTGTCCAGGAGGACCCTGGGGGCCGGAAGCTTCAAGCAATGCTGGATCGCTTGCTGGTGAGGGCGTAGATTCGCGACGATTGAGCTCGGCCTTGAGCATTCGAATAGCCTCATTCGCCAGCGAAAGCTCTTCGCGCAGCTGCTTGATAACATCCAGCACCGCTGCATCCATCGGGTTGGACATGGCTTCCTGGATTGAGTCGGGTTTGAGACTCGTGGAATTTTTCTCCTCACTTGACGAGGTATCAGGGTCTGCGAGCGCCTTCTTCTGACCTCTTGTACGAGGCGAACGTGAAATTGGCATTTGCTTCCAACGATCACGTCGGGGTCACCAGTTTTAGCGAGGTCGGTGCCGATGCGTGCGCCGTCTCACTAGGAAAGTGGATACAAATGCACAATGTAAGTTAAGTTTCTTTTTTTAACGAAACTTAAGAAGCACTAGTAACGAAACCAAACTTGAACAGGAACACAACATGGAATAAAATGAAAAAACGTCTTCTTGAATGGTCTTGAAGATTGTTGGGGAACAGGACCGCTTGAATTCCCTGGTGAAAAAAGTTTCTTTTTTCTCGGGAGCAGGATCACAGATATTCCAGGGTCAATTTTGCGAGGAGTCGAGGGTTCTTGAAAAGGGTCTTCTGGCTCGAAAGATTCCTCTTGAGGGAATGCGTTGTCTTGGATGAAAAAACTTCTTGAAGATCCTCTTCGTTTAAGATTCCTGAGTCGACTATTTTTAATTTTGAAAATTTTAGACTTTTCGAAAATAAAAAAAAAAACAAAGATAACACGATGTGATCGAAAAATAATCCGAGCAGGTTCCACACCTACGGGTGTTATCGAGAGTCGAATGTCTCGATGACAAACGTCACAAGATGTCAACAGCCACACTATCGACAAAATTACTTACTTATATCCTTTAACCCCTCGGGGGGCATAGGGCGTCAACCACGCCTGCGCGCCATCGTGTTCGAAGTTCTGCAACGCGTTTGAGGTGCCTCCAACTCATTCCTAAAGAGCTCGATTCCTCCTCAACTGTTCTGCGCCACGTTTGCCTAGGGCGTCCCGCTATTCTGCCTGCCTGGGTGAGCGGATTCCACTGCATGGCGTATTTCGCAATGGAGTTGTCTTCGCGCCGTAGGGTGTGTCCAATCCATTGCCACTTTCTTCTTCGTATAGTAATGCTTATAGGTTCTTGGCCCGTTCTCAGATAAAGTTGTTCGTTAGAGATGCGGTTCGGCCAAAAATCCTCAAGATGATTCTTAAGCATTTGTTTACAAAGACTTGCAGCTTTCGTGTGTTAATGGTGTCCACGTTCCAAGTACTGCACCCATAAAGCAGCACTGATTCTACGTTGGAGCGGAACAGTCGCAGCTTGGTTCTTAAGCTGATAATATTGCTTCTCCAGATTTTAGATAGCATTCCGAACGCAGCTTTAGCCTTCCCGATTCTGCTGCACACATCCAGTTCGGTGCCACCGCGATTAGCCGAGACCACGCTTCCTAAATAAAGAAAGTTATCAACTTTCTCGACTTCCTCTCCGGCAATGTAAAGTTGAGCGCGGTTGTTAGAAGAAGTGCTCAGGGCTTTTGTTTTGGCTGTGTTTATTTTTAGCCCCACTTTGTTTGCCTCAGCCTCTAGATTTTGGGCCATCAGATGAAGATCCATTATCCGATGTGAAAGTAGACAAACATCGTCAGCGTAATTTAGGTGTTTAAGGTAAGATGTCATAGTCCAACGAATTCCAGAATTAGCTTCCGTCAATGCTGCACGGAGTACATCGCTGATAACCACCAAGAACAATGGTGGGGACAGTATGCACCCTTGACGTACTCCACTTTGGACTTCAAAGCCCTCCGACACCTTACCATAGTGCACGACGTGACACTTGCCGCCCTCATATGTAGCCTTGATAATAGCTATAAGCTTTTCTGGAATGCCTCTCCTGCGCAAGGCCAACCAGATAGCATCTCGATTCAAGCTGTCGAAAGCCTTCTCGAAGTCGATAAACAGTAAATGTAGCGGAGACCTATACTCAACGCATTGTTCGATTATGATCCGTAAGGTGTTTATGTGGTCGATGCAGGAGGATCCAGCGCGAAAGCCTGCCTGTTCGACATCGAGAGTTGAATCTAAATCGACAAAATTACCGCCATCTAAATTTCAGATGCTTCTACTTCAGGAAATGAGTTAAAAGTGAGTACAAGTCGTTTTTTCAGATTTTAAAAGTGAGTACAGTAAAATATTAAAAAAACACAGCAAATATTGATCAAAATGTCTACATAGATCGAGCATTTTTACAAAAATTATACTTGCCCAAATAGAAATTTTGGTATATGTACGTAAAGAATAAAATGGTTGAAGGTAAACTTTAGTTCAATAAAACGTATTATTTTAACGCAACCTGAACACACAATAGCTAATGCATCTACTAAGTTTACATGACCGAATTGATAGATCGGATTGACACGGGATTGAGTTTCGATTTGCGTTTTCACTAAGAATCGAAACGAAAGAGGACTGAGTTTGACACTTCTTCCCCTGTACGTGAAGTTCCTTTTCTTTCCCTACTCTATCTTCTCCCTCTATCTATCAAACTCGACCTTTCGATCCGCGTTTATATAAAATCTTAACACGATCCCAGAAAACTTTGTTATCGGTTTCTATTTCAAACCGATAGGCGTTTGTATGGTACTTGAACCGAAAAGAATCTGTCATGTAAACATTGGAACCGACACCGACCTAAACACGTAGTTAACTTATGAGCATGCTCACTCATCCACCTTTTTCTTATACATCTACTCATCGCTCTCTCACGCATATGTAAACACACATGCAAACTTACGCGCTGTCTCTGGCCTTTACCTTTCCATATGATGGCTCTACCTTTTGGGACGCAAGAAGCTATTTTTACTTTTACTACGTGTGATGTAAAACTTTCGAGCTCTAAATAATTGGGAACCCACTTTAGCACTGAAGAATGAAAACCGAATGATTTAAGCATAGCTTAAAGAAAAGTGTGATGTACTTTATCAAAAGCTTTTGTAAAATCTGTGTATTTCTAAAACATTTAAAACGAAAAAAGCAAAATACCAAGACTCGCGGTCTTTCCATGCGGTCCACTAACTAAGTAGTAACCGCGCCCGATGCTGCTTGATTTCGTTGATCGGACAGGCGTCGTTGATCGTTTCATGTTTGGTTTTCGTGTCGAGGTCATGTCGATTCATTAGTTCCGCTATAGAAGTTTCATTTCAAAAAGAATAAAGTGCAATTTTTAGCACTGTTAAAATTTCATATAAAAGAATCTTATCTTACTTTTGCAAATGACTATGAATATAGCTAAGTAATATATTGATTTTCGCTCGTCCATTTCTGAGTAGAAATCACGTTGTTACATACGAAATATCCAATTTCGAAGCGGTAGTAAGTAAATTTTTCAAAATAATCACCACCAGGACTGATTGTTCGTTAGCCATGTTCTGGCAGTAAGAAAATGTTAAATTATTGTTTTTGGTGTGATTGGAATCTTTGAAGGCCGAAATTACTTAGTTCCAATCAGAGTAGCATGGAATTTTTCTTTTTTTTTTTCTTTTATAATTTGCGCGCACTCAAAGGGTTATGAATACCCTTAACATGTTTACACACTGTGCGGGCGTTGGAAAGGATAGATAGAGAGAGAGAGAAAGATTTTTGGTGTAGTGGTTCTTGAAGCTCAGTTGTTTATGCTTCAGAGATTCTCCGGGAGTGGCATCCAGATAACTAGAAAGATTTTTGTAATTTTTTTGTCTTTACTTCTGATTTATAGTACTTTTTTTCCGATAACCGATGTCAAGGGAAAATCACCATCAACAGAGCGAACAATTTTTCCAGCCACATGACCAAGCTACTGCCAGTGTAATGCCTTCGCAGTAGTGTTCACACAAGCTTTCGCAAATGATCGGACTGACTTTATATATATCACGAGAAATAAATAAATGCTTGCTGACATCAGGTTTTGAACCATGAACCATTTGCGTGGCAATCGACGACGTTACCATTACACCATTGCCACCCCTCCTTCCTTTCGCAAGGAAGTCCGGAAAAGGTGCTTGTCTGTAGACCAAAGTCCAAGTGATTATGGTGTACCTCGTATCTCAACTCTGCAAGTCTTGCCACGGATCATTGTGACGCACGACCAAAGCTGGCTGCCATCGGCGTCTACTCATCAACCTAATCGTCTACGATTATTGTGCAGAATCCACTTTTCATTTCACGTAACAATCCGATTTAAAAACGGCCGGATTCTGTTATGATCTACTAAACTATTAGTTATAATATGTAAAAGTTGCTATTTATTGGCAAGTAAATGCGGGGGATGCCTATCTGTCAAGTGATTTTTATTGTACCAATCTGCTTAAGTAGATAATTAAGCACCTACTGGACTACAAAAAAACAATCCTCAAAAATTTACAAATGTTGCCGCACTGACATCTCGGTCAAAACTGATTATAAAAAGAATATTTTATATGTAACAATCTAATAAATAGATAGATCGATAAACTCATCCATTTGGTCATTAAAGTATAAGCAAATTCAAATTTATAATACGGAAATATTTCGGCAATATACTTATGCCACAAAGAAGGACTGGTATATTCCGTCTTAAAAACCTGTAGAAATACTTTTTTTTCTTTCACTGATTAATAGTTTTCTTAAATTTAGAATCTAAAAGTTTGTAAAAATGCGGTTTATAATTATAAGCGCAGATACGTGAGATCTAGTACTGTATTTTCATTGTTCTATGAATATTCTGAACATTCCTCAGGATCTATTTGAAAATTTAGATTGTCTATAAACGTATACATTTTGGAAATCTTAATTTTTACATTAATTTTTCAACACTTTATTGAACATAATAATATGGCAACGCTGTACCCAGATTCAATGAACCACAGATATTTAAGCGATATTTTCTGCTTTGCCGAGATTTTGAGAGTTTGGCAGTCCTTTTAAGGAATTTTAAAGGAAAGCTTGTATGATATTGTAGTTAACATTTAAATTAAGTTTTCGAAGTCCCTAAGATTGGGCTTCGACTTATGGGGTTTCCTCGGGGGATCAAATGTCTACCGGTAAGTTAGTAAGTAAGTTGACTTTAGTGCTGCCGCCTTCCCTGAAATATGATACTATTGATTGATACAGATGTTGTGAACGATATGAGAGATACCTTGAATAATTATTTTTTATTGCTCTCACGAGACATTATGATGAAAGTATGATGAAGTATCTCGATTTATAATCTCTAAGTTAAATTCACATTATAAAAACTGTTATCTTGTCTACAATACAAGTACAACAAATATTAGATTTATTATTTTACTCCTGTTGGCCCGAATAAAAACATTTGACGATCAAAATCTTGAAAAGCTCATTAAAACAGACCTACACAATTTGAAAGTTGTTCTTTCCCCAAGGACTACTGCGCCCATTAAAATGTATATTCAGCTGTAAGAAAGTTGATTGATTACCTCCTAACTTCTTCCGCGCGAAGTTTCAACAAAAACATTGTGTTTCCTTTGTCCTGGGGTTTCTATAAAGTTTATTGTGTACTTTTTTATCTGTACGATGTTGAAAAAACGCTTTCATCAAATGTGTTCTCTTCACTTTAACATCAATCATATAAGATCGGTGTAAATATGCTTTTGCTGTCAATGAACATACAGAACAAAGGCCCTGTCAGTGTTAAATATGCCCTCGTGTCGCCAGGGCTAAAAAGACAGAAGGAAACAAAAAAAAAAAACTGACAACTCTGTCATTTAATTCTTTTTGATTGGCTAACTTTCGTCAACCACCCTTCGTCGGTCGTCGTAAAACAAGGACATTTACGGAAGCAATAAAACGTGCGCATCATCTTTTTTTTTTTTTTAATGCGCGTAACAATATTTTTATGACCGGAAACACAATTTAAGTTTTAATGCTCCTTTGACCACAAAGGCATAAAAAAAGAGAATAACCCCGTGCTCTCAGTCAACAGCACTAACGTCGTCGTTGTTCTCGCTAAAAGCGTAAGAATAAAAGCAAATATTTCCACTCACCAAACTGGAATAAACTCGATAATGAGTTCTGCATTATCCTGATGTAGATGGTGATGGCTATGGTAGGGCTGATGGTGCCCTGTGTGGTGTAGTACCACTCCTATCTAGTCATTTGCCTTCGAAATGCGCGCCCTTGGACCAACCTCACCAACCCACTGCAAACTTAAGCACTACTTTCTGTTTTAAGCACCTACACACGTACCTACCAAGGATGCTTGCTCATCCTTGTGAAAATGAGAAGAACGTAAAATACGAATAACACACACCACGCACACAAAAGACAGGCAAGTAGGTACGGTACACCGTACACATCCTGTAATGACTCGAAAATCGTTTTGTACCCTTGGTGGGATTTATGTGCGCGGGTGTACCCGACCGAAGACGACGACGGATGGAAAAGAAGGACACACAGCGAAATGGATTCGAACAATATCTCTATTCATTTGGCGAATGAGGTACATAATATACCATAGATTTCGCTCATTTAATTCGCATGGAGTGGAAATTAAAATGTTTTACTCGTGTCCTTGTTTGGATGGACGCCGCTCCAGAGCTCCACTTGTAATAGCTTTCCTTTCACTCTAACCATCGACATTTACCAGCGGCCAACAGTGAGTAGCTGTCTTGAATATAAATTACAAAGAAAAGCACTAGGTACACAAATACAGTTGGAATGAGCGCGTACCAAATGCCACCACACAGCCCCGGCCGCAGTGATGAACTCTCTGACTTGTAGCTGTGGAACGACGATTCCTGTGGGAAATAACGATTCGATTTGTTGAATAACATCTTAATTCGATTTTTCACAAGGGAAATTCTTTTCTTTTAATTCGTTTTTCTCTACTTGGTGTTCCAGCAAGGGTGCTCCTGCCTTGTGGACTGTGCGAGGTATACCTGAGGTAAATGGTTATTTTCATATTCTTTTCTCCTCTTTCAACCAAGGATACAACTCCACTATACTACGTAGCCTGTAGAGCTCAACATCTTAACTCTTAATTAGTTCACAGTGTAGCGCGCCTATTTCCCGGAGCAAAAGTGACAATGGGAAAAGGCACAGCCGTAGCCGTACCTTACCCTAAGTAGCAAATAATTGAATAACATCGCACTGAATAGAGCTAGAGGGTTGGTTGTGTCAGTCCCGCCCGGCCCATAATGTTTCCTAAGCACAAATGAGCCGATTGAATATAAAGGGAAATCATCATTATGGAGATTGCCTTTTCGGGGTATTTGTTTTGTATTTAAACAATGGCATAATCAAATCAAGTGTAACGTTTGCTTTTTGAAAGTGACCTGTGAGAGGCCCATGCCTGGACGGCGGACTGGGGGGAAAGAACACAATTTGGGTGTCCTATTGTTTTTGTCACTCTTCTCATTTAGTTGGATTTCACTTGGCAAGTGAATGAGGGCGTGCGGGTGAATACTTAACATTTTACGTGTCATGACTTTTGATGACATTCGATTTGGAAGAGGTTGAATAAGGATGCTGAAGGTATTTATTTGTATGCAGTGGTTTTGGGTATAATGCAGGTCAATTGGGAATAGAACTTTAAAGGAGTGCGATTATATCGGTAGGTTTTGTTCTTAGTTTAATTGGCTTAAAAATGAGTCCTTAAATTACAATTTGGAATATATAATTATTTCAGGATAACAAGGATTTATTTCATCAATTCATCAAACCCTTATAGACAACTTAAAACTTGATATATAAACAATACGTGCATAGTATAAATTAAAGTAAATAACATTTAACAAATCATAGATTATAAAGCACTGGCATTCGATTTCGTTTAAAAGAATCCCTCGAACAATTTTCAAATAAAAAAATATAAATCTGTTTGAATAATAACTTCCTCGATGCAACATTTAATAGGTTCATTTCTGCCATAATTCGTTCTATGAAATGTTCACGAACATGAATACTTACGCGCATATGTTTTGCATATTTTCATCAACATTAGTGGGGGTCGTGGCGCAGTGGTTAGTGTGTCGGACCACTGCGCGTGAGGTTCCATGTTCGAATCCCAGAAAACACCAACAAGTTTTTTCATGGTCCCACGTCTGGCGAACGTTTGACAAACATCCGAGAGTATTTGTTGCCACGAAAAAGTTTCTCAAAAAAAACTAAAATGCCCTTCGGACACGGCACAAAACTGTAGGTCTCTTTTATTCGTGCGAAAAGTATAAAGCACACAACACGAGTGGTTTCGAGAAGCTAGGCCTTGGCACTTAATGAGCAGTTGCGTTAAATTTATATTATTATCAACATTATAGAGAAATACCTTCTTCTGTCTTGAAGAGTCTGTAAGTTGAAGAGTAGGCATCTGTTCGAATAGGAAATAAAATGATGTATCTTTTTTCCGCATAACCTTCTTAAAAACAAACTCAGTAAAACATTTTTGAAACCTTTCTCTTCTCATTGAGTGTTGTTCATATAAAGGATTCGAGATTGTACTACAATATTCCAGAGCTGCGTATGGGTCGGTGAATTATTTTGTATTTCGTCTGATAAAGCCATAGTTTACTTACTATAATAAATCCACGTTAGATTAAAAGAAAGTCTTAGATTCAACATAACTCTGAGGTCTTTTTCGGAGTTGACACTTTTTAAATTAATATTATCAATTTGATCGTGAACAATTAATGAATTTGTGCTCCTTGCGCAGGTAAAGCTTTGGCACTTTCTTCTTCTTCCTTTTATCAGTGAGGCTATGATCCGAAAACAAGGGATCACAACCCTCCCACTTCACCGCATTTCTACTGATCCGCCTGTGGGGTTCGCCTCGCTTTGGCACTTTGACACTTTTAAAGCTTGAACATTTTTTCCGGCACCAAGTTTCAGTCTATTTACATCCACTTGAAGGCGCCTGCAATCATCCACAGTCTTAATAGTCCAAAAGGCTTTGAAATCGTCGGCGAATAATTAATACATGGAATTTCGTAAAAATAATGGAATGTCGTTGATAAAAAGAACGAAGAGTATGGGTCCAGTGTGGCTGCCATGTGAAACAACAAACGTTGCAAGAGATTTACTTTTTAACTACCTAGTCTAGTCATAAATATTGATACAATTTTTATTGCAAGCATTTTAAAAAATGTATATGAATAACTCCTTTCATGTTAACCGTTATTTAACCCGTTGCCTTTATGCTTCTTTGCCGCGGAAAAGATTTTTGTTTGTAGTCGTTTACAATCATGGAATGTGGTGACATCAAAAATCGTGTCGTTGTGATCGGGTTACACAAGTGTAATATGGTAATATCTTTCGGACCTTGCGACCGCTTGGAATCTCTCGCTGTTTTGTTTATCGTACTATTAAATTATTCGAGGATACTGGTGGAGTACGTGACCGTCAAAGATCCGCCCGTCCACGCACTGTGACGACTCCGGGAGCCATCAAAGCCATGCAGGCTCGAATCAGATGCGAACCACTGAGAAAGCAGACGATCTTGTCGCGGGAAATGAACATTTCGCAAAAATCCATGTCTCGCATCATCAAGCAAGACTTGGGACTTAGTGCCTACAAAAGATACACTGGACACCTGCTAACAGTCGCATTGAAGCAAAAACGTAAGGAAAAATCAAAAGCTCTCTTAAGGCGGTACACTAAAAATGCTCACATACAAATTCTCTTCACGGACGAGAAAATTCTTGCCGTCGAAGAAATTGTAATAAGCAAAATGATCGAGTTGCTCGTAAATAAAAAGAAGCTTCAGATTTTATTCCAAGGGTTGAAAGAGGCAACCAAATGCCCGCAAATGTAATGGTATGCTAGGGAGTGAGTTACGATGGCCTTTGGATTACAAGTTGTGGTCCGTTTTAGAGGGAATGACCTGCCCTACTCATCACTGAAATATTGAGTCTTTGAAGCAAGCCCTTGTCCTCGCTAAAGACAACTTTCCGATGAATGAGGTCCGCAATGCGATTGATGATCGGCCAGTGCTTTAAGGCAAATGGAGACCATTTCGAATGAAGTCTTCCATAACTTGTAGCTAGTAATTTGACAAATAAAAATATAAATTTGTTTTTAGAAATATTAGTGTGTTTTCGTTTGGCATAATTTTTTCTTTGTATCAGTATTTATGACTAGACTAGGTAGTAAAGGAGAAATATTGTCCGAACCAGCACCCTTTTTGCGTCAAAGCTAATCAGTGCATTCGTTTAATGCGAAGGATTCTTGAAACACATCGGGAGAAGAAGAGCAGATTTAAAATAATCAGCGAAAAAGTTGCATTTAATGCTGATTTCACTAGAAGTCTTATATAGGTATTGCATAAAATTTGGATAGGATTTCCTTTTATTATTTATGAAGCTCCAAAAATATTTACCATCATCTTTAACTTTTGATTCAGAAGACATTAAAAACTTGTTGTAATGGAACTCATTTAGAGAATTAAAGTCTCTGACATTGGACATTGTAAGTATTTGGCAAGAAAAAATGATTATTTTTATTGTTTATATATTTTGTAGACTTTGTTCTTACGATTTTTAAGGTCTGATCATCTTTTACTAAACCATGAACGAATCGAGTTTTTTTTAATCATCTCTTGAGGAACAAATTGATCTAGGACGTCTTTTAAATGAGGACTATAAATATCGTAGACGTGATTGAGATTAAGATTTCTAAGCAAATTTCCGCGTGATCGCAGAAAGGAACAGATTGATTAGATTAAAATTGACACATTTATAATCCAATATTTGAGCACATGAGTTATATAAGTTTGTAATATTGTGAAAAAATGTAAGACCTAAAATGATACTAACATGGAAAATTGTACTTTTAATGACTGGTAACTCAACCGAATCAACAGAGATAACAAATTCTTTATCTACAAATAGTAAATCCAATAAGCGATTAACACTGTTACGAAAATGATTGATTTGAATAAGATTAAACTAGCTAAAAAGGTCAATGACAGCAGTTTCAATGTCGGAAATTACATTAAAGGGAACTACGTGTTTATCAAGACTCCAATCAATGTCACCTGTATTAAAGTCACCTAGGCAGATTACATGATCGATACCGTTCAAACTATCCAGAAAAGAACCCAAATAGGATTTTGTTTATTTTCATATTAATATTAATATTGATCAGTATCATAAGTAAATGAGTAACTATTTGAAAGCAAATCAATTTGGTAGGCGGATAAGTCTGATCGCATAGCAATAAGAACTCCAACTCTTGTTAGTCCTGCTCTTATATGGCAGCCATCTTTACGGAATAATGTATATTGCGAACTATAAAAGTTGAGTGCGTGTTGTTCAGTTAAAACTATTTCATCGTAGTTATGAGAGGCAAAATAAGTGTAAATCACCGGGACTTTCTAACTTTCTCCACCGTCATTTTTCCAATAATCTTTCCGTGTGTATCCTCAAAACCATGATGTTTCATATGTTTAGGTTAACGCTTTTTCCTCTCGTGGTGGAATGTGGAAATCTCCAGGGTGAACATATGCTCATCCGAGTGCATTAGCCCCTGTTACTCCACCTGTTGCTCAACATTCAGGCATTTCTCCGCGGTCTTAGATTTGTTGTTTTTCAATCAGCTATTTCCATCTTAAATTTCGTTGATCACATTTCTATATTTTCGAATAAACGACGTGAATATTTCGCCTTGTATGCAAAAGTACATACTTTTTCTGTAGTCATCTGCCAAGTCATGGCTTTTTCAATTCAAATATGTATTGCAAATTTGCTTTTTCGGAAAAAAAGTTAAAGTTGTAAATTAGATTTTAAGAACCTAACAGCAACGGTTTTACCACCGTAGTTGACCAATAATGTTGCAATCAAAATGAAGTACCCATTAATCTTGATTGCTTGCTGAGCTGAGAAAAATGTTATTTGAAAATCTGTAAATAAATGCGTAGAACACGTGCTACGGCTGGTTTAAAGAGTTATGTCTTTTTCGACAGGTATGAGCCGGAACTCATTACCTCTCAAACACTCCCCATACCCATCTCCCTTGAATAATGTTGTCTAACTATATTGAAAAAAAAAACGGATCCAATTTAGTACACAAAACAGGTCGTAAACCTCATGAAAGTAGCTCGTAATTGAAAGTCATAAAAAAGGTACCCGCCGCCAAACCGTGACCCTGTTTAGAGTTACGCTCCATTGTGCTCACCTTCCGACCAATGACACTCGTACAGAGCCTTTAATCTGCCATCCATTTTACGATAACGCATCGCTCAAACAACTACCCAAACCCAACGACGCGACCCATTCTAAACAATTTCCATCCAGTAATTTTATTTCATCGATACAGTAATTTTTTTCCTCCTCGCGCATCCGTTTTCCAGGACTTTAAACGAGCGCCTCATAAACGAATCAAGCACCTCCGACAGAGTTTATTGCCTCCGGGAGTTCAGGGGCACAAAAAAAAGGTACAATGTGAAAACAAATGTGTGTGCATCCAGTGCCGCCCTTCAGAAAGGGTATCCCTTCGCTCACATTTCGCTGCTCACCTTTGCCTTATCTTTATGTTTAACTCCGACGTCGACGCTCTAAACAGCTTTCAAAGAGCACAAACAAATTATAACAAACACGGCGAAAAAGAAAAACTCATTTTAGATTCAATTTATTTCTTCCATCGTAAGTTTGCTTTTAAGGATATACCGTATATATTTTTTTTTGTATCTAAAACCGCCTACAATTTGCTCGACGTTTGATACTGGTTTTTTTTTTATTTGTACCAAAGGACTCTCTCATCCTTTTGACTGTGACTGACTGAAAAATGGTAGATGCAAGGGAAATAAATTCCCCTCGTGTCGGGTCGGTGTGTAGGGGATTTTAAGGTTCTGTATTCAGCAATCAGACTGATTTGTGTATGACATGATTTTTTAAGGTTTGATGGAATCACTGGTGCGATTCCGTTTATGCTAAAAAGCATAGAGCTATCTTTCCTTTCATTTTCGAATATTTTCCGCTAACAGCCTTGGCTTTTAAATCATCATCAGTGCACGGGTGTTGTATGGAGTATCTCTACTCTGCACCGTTAGGATGTCGTAAGTATCTATCATGTTGATATGGTTTCCTTTTAGTTGCGATAAGTGGAAACACCGCACAGACAGGAAATTCATGTCCCATTGATACTGTATCAATGGCTGGTTCCGTTCTGAGAGTTGAAGGAAATTTATGAGCAAGATACATATGTGATGAAGTACAAATTCGAAGCCATAGTCAAACTGAAATACTAAAATTTCTCGGTCAAAACTCATCGGAGTGTGAGAAGCATTTCCTTTAATCTTTTCTTTTTCCCTCTAAAATTCTCCTTTTTTTGTCGTTGCTGGCATCAATCCAAAACTAAACGTGATCTTTGAACTTGTAATGCTCCGCTGGAATGAATAACTGGTACATAATACTTACGTATAGAGATAATAGTCTCCTAGCGGAAAAAGGAGTATCTACTCGTACGAGTATATGCGGGAATAATATTGAGGTACTGGATGGCATTTCTTTTCATATATTTTTCTTCCACCATCTTGTGCTAGATAAATAGTTTCAGATTTTTTGACATTTTGATAAAGATGGTGAAGAACGAGACCGAAAACTTATTCCACTCCAATTACGAGGAAAAGGAAAATTAAGTCCTCCGGTCAAGAGGTTATTAGGGCCAGTCTACCATAGTATCCCACAAAAACGTGTGGCATTCCTCTGACACTCATTTTATGCTGAGGTTACACGTGACAAAGTCGAATTTGCCACCACTGAAAACACAAAAAATTCCATGAATGTGTAGGTGTGCAGGTGATATGAGGTGTTCTACTCGTAAATAGAGTTTTTAGCAAATTTTAAGGATAGACATTCCACAGAGAAGTTTTTTTTTGTATTTCTCTGATGAAGATGAGAAAAGAAATGGGAACTCTATTACCAAGCTGGTGGGTGTACAAAAGAAAACTTCTTAATAAATGTAATGGATGAAAAAGGCCCTTATACATATAGAATTTCTACTCTGGAAAGTATTGAGAAGCTCCTGATTGCCGGTCCAAATATTTGGCGCAACAGCTCTTTGAGTGCCAGGGCCTAGCTTCTCGCAACCACTCATGTTGTGTGCGTTATATTTTTCACATGAATGGAAGGGACCTACAGTTTAGTGCCGTATCCGAACGGCGATTTGAGAAGCTTTTTCGAGACAACAATACTCTCGGATGTTTGTCAGACGCTCGCGAGAGGTGGGACCGTGAAAAAACTTATTGGTGTTTTGTAGGATTCGAACTTGGAACCTCACGCGTAGTGATCCCACACACTGACCACTTACGCCACGGCGCCCACAACTCCCACTTGGTTGACCGTAAATATTAAACTGAGTCAGTATGCTAGATGTTGGAATGTTCCTTGAAACCAGAAGCTTAATGCAGCGAAGGTGATGAGAATCATGCAGAAAATAGGGTTACTATTATGCAAACTCCGGAAATTCAATGGCCATCGTCTCTTAGTAATGCAAAGGTTTATGTCGAACTCTCGCATGTGGGAGAAAATCAGTTTTTACTCTAACTCCAAAAATAGCATTTGACATGTATGTATATCTAGTGCAGCATGCATATATGTTATATGTTTGAAGTTAAGTTCAGGACTGGTTCATTGTGTTATTTCATATATAAATTATGCTTAAAGCTAAGTGCTAAAACTAAGTACATAACAACTAAGTAATATATAATGAGGATAGTAGTGTTATATATGCACGTATACTTAATACAGTAACAGTGCCTAAGGAAGAAGTGCCGAGATAGCGCTGCGTAAATCAAAATACTAAAAGAATGTATTGTAATATACAATAACTGCATTTTTAGACATTAAAAGCGCCTTCAACAATGTAAAACACGACACGGTGCAAAAGTCCTTAGTACTCGTACTGAAGAACTAAGACTTAGTGGTACCAAGCCAGCAGAATAAAAAAAAAAAAATAAGCCCAATGTTATAACAGAGATAGGTACCATTCGTAACCTCTTTTCATTAGGCACTTTTATGAATTAATCTTTATTCTTTTAAAGAGACAAGGGAATTTGGGACTGGGTCCAAGATCAGCATTGGCTTGCACCTTTCCGACACGTTGGGTCTATCCTTGTCAATCAGACTTCCGAACCACAGAATTTTTATATACAAATGTGACAGCGATAGTTTAATTTTGTCCACTGAGACCGCTAGTGTACTAATATTTTAGAGAGGAAACACTTTGTGTTTGTTTGATTGATGATGATAATCATTCTTTTACTCAAATACTACTCATTCGATTAAAACGAAACTTTTACACAGATCTCACGTTGTGGATTTAAGGCCTCGTCAAACAGAACGCGTTTCAACGCCGCGTTCCACGGTCGATTTGTAATTTACGACAATACATAACCGCTGTCAGATAGAGCGTGTTTTCAACGTCGCGTTGAATTCACCGCGGAGTTGAAACGCGGCTTTGTGATAAGTTACAGATTATTTATTGACGCGGCACGTTAGAAGTGCTTTAGCATTGTATTGTGTCCTAGTTGGAATTTAATCACGTACTTAAGGGGTTTTTATTATTATCCACGACCGGGGTAAAGTTTACATTAGTAATATTAGTTATTTAGTATAATATTGATTTACGTTGAACACCTTCAGTACAGATTCTCCGATAACATTCATAAACCTTTGCGGTAGTTACTTATATAATTTTTTAGTTAAAAACCTAGAAACCCATCTAAATCAGCAAACATAAATATGAAATTCAAAGAAAATACTCAGAGCCGTTTCCGAGAAAAACAATTTTTTTAAAACCATACATTTTCCAAAACTCTGCCATTTGATCATATATAAAAACCGATTTTCGAAGAATAAGTAATTACCGTTTTTCGATTCTTTATAAGACCTGCTATGTCATCTGATAATATGATATTTAAACTACAATCCGCATAGATCCGAATGCAAAGAATGCTCTTTATGTAAGTTGCGAGTTAGGGAAAACCTTCATCACTTCATCGGATTATGTCTCATTCTAAAGAAAATAAGAAGAGCACATTATATGCACAATACTTAATGGTCAAAACTGGCGCGTTTTGCATAGTTATTTTATAAATTACTAGTGGGCCAAGCGTCCGAAATTCGACCGCACTCTAGTTTTCGAAAGAGAAACACAACAACTCAGTGCAACTGTGTTGGTCCTTAAGAGAATGGTGACCTTACACTGAACGTGTGATTTGCGAATTTATTGCATGCATAAATGCATATGTATTGACTTACTTTTACATGGCGGTTGCAGTTTTTCTATTAAACTGGTCATAAAATAAAAAACATTCTGCACATTTGCATAGAAAGAGCTTTCTAATGCTATATAACTTATGAAAATCGCTTTAGTAGAAACGCCGCCGTAAAAGAGATCACAAAATTACTGTTTGCCTATTCATACAATAGATGTATATAGGTAGAAAGATTTGGTCAAGATTAGCTCAGCAATTATATTATAAACTAGCTGACCCGTGCTCGCCTTGTTCGCCCGCCTGCCGCTATTAAGAAAAAAAAGTACTTTCTTCTACGATCTATTTATATATGCCCCATATTGCTAGAGTTCACTGAAATGTAAACATTTTAAGAACTGTACACGGTGGCACAAAAGTCATCACCCTATCGGAAGATGCTTTTATTTTGGCAAAAAACGTCTTGTTATCGTAGAATATCCATAGACCAACCATGAATTGCTATACTCTTTAAGAACGCGGAATAATTGTGTCAATGATTTTAATAAACAATTGGTCGGTGGTTTTGGCTCACGTGAATATCGTCGTCATTTGTCTGGTCACGTGGCACCAGCTGACCAAGCACTGTGGCGTTTGGCCGTTAGCCTCGAAGAGACTGGCTCAACACGGGACAGTATCAGACATGTTCAAACAAATTTCCACTTTATGTTTTTAGGAATCCTTTCATTTCACGGTATAGAGAGTGTTGTAAATGTTGGCCGAGGATATAAGCTACAACTATGGCAAGTTTTATCAAAATCTAGCTAATAGTTTCCCTGTCATACATACAAAAACATTCGACCATCTATTGTTTTATTACATGTAAATATACAGATCGTAAATGTTAAATCTCTTTTTTCTGGCTGACGGCAAATGCCAATGTCAAAATTTGTGAAATTGCAAACTTTTGTTATATATTTGTTTTATTCGTAAAATAAAAGTCACATTACTACTACTACTACTACTACTACTACTATTACTACTACTACTACTACTATTACTACTACTACAACTGCAACTAGTATTTAATTTAAAGAAAATCGTCGAAGCTGTTTTCGACAATATTTTTTTTTTTTTGCAATTATTAAGTTAAAATGAAAATTCCGATTTCACCTCTAACTGCGACCCCTTCTTCTTCTTCTTCCTTTTATCAGCGAGGTTATGATCCGAAAACAAGGGATCACAACCCTCCCACTTCACCGCATTTCTACTGATCCGCCTGTGGGGTTCGCCTACTTGACCTCAGAAAATATCGGCAGGTCCGCCGATTTTGGATCACTCGGTTACTGAGGCCAATGAAATGCCGATGTCGTCGCATTTGTCTGATCCAGGCATTTATATGCCTGCCTTTCCTTCATCGCGATGTCTTTGGAACGTGCATTGATATTGCCTTTTTAACAGAGTTCAAATGATCTTTTCTTTGAACGTGGCAATACCAGCTGAGCCGGTCGCGCTCTATTTTTTGTACGATGGTTTCCTTGATGTGAAAGCTTCCACGGATCTTCGAACTTCTTATTCGATAAAGCTTTGTCACTCCTGCTGTCATGCGAAGCATCTTCATCTCAGTTAATTTAATTTAATTTACTCTCATACTTTTGTACATCGTCCAACATTGTGAACCATATGTGAGCGCTGGACGCACAACTGCGGTGTAGAGCCTTCCTTTCAACTTAGGTGGCATTTTTCTGTCACAGAAGATATCGGAATTTTCTCGCCACTTCATCCACCCTACGCTTACGCGATGATTGATGTTGTCATCACAAGTTGCTTTGCTATTGATCATGGATCCCAGATATTTGAACTTTTCGCACTTGGGAAGCACTGTTCTATTCAAATAAATGTCTGGAATAGGCCTGAGTGGATCAGAGAACGGGCAGCACAAGTACTCTGTCTTTTTTGAACTAATGCGATACCCATTTCCCTCCAAAACGTCCACCCACACATCAAGTGTTCGTTGCAGGGATGTAGGATCCTCACTTATGATGGCTCCATCGTCAGCAAAGAATAACTGATGTACCTTGGGGTCCATCACTTTACCTTCAAGCAGATAATCAAGGACTGTAATAAAGAGCAAAGTACTTAAGACGCTTCCCTGGTGCACCCCGACTTTGATTGGGAACTCTTCGGTTACTCCAGCGGGGCATCTTACTCTTGTCTTTGCTCCCTCGTACATGTCCATGATCATGTGTACATATGTTTCTGGAACCCCTCGATGTCTGAGCGCCACCCATATCAGATCTCGTGGTTGTCTGTCGAATGCCTTTTCAAAGTCAATCAATACAATATGCAAATCCCTTGAGGAATCACGATGTTTTTCCATTATGATCCTTATACTTTGGATTGCATCTGTGGTTGATTTACCCGAGACAAACCCGCACTGACCATCAGATAGCCATATTATTTTTCGCAGTCGGCCACCTAATACCCGCTCAACGATTTTCATGGTGTGTGACATCAGCTTGATCGAAAGGTAGTTATCACAGTTTCGCCTATCACCCTTCCCTCTGTATACAGTGAGAAGGTAACTTTCCTTCCATTGATTCGGCATTGGATCACCTCTCACAAATTTGGAGATGAGAATTCTGAGCCATCTGAACCCGACGTCTCCCATCTTTTTCCAGAACTCAGAGGGCATCTCGTCTGGCCCAACCGCTTTTCGTTTTTTGGAGTATTTGACCGCCTCACTAACTTCTTCGACTGTGATGTCGGGTATTTCTTCACAGTTAGTGGTGGCTCTTGGAAAGAATAGCCGGGGAAACTGTTCATTTAAAAGTTCTTCACAATATTGCCGCCACCTCTGCAGAATTTTGTCGTCATCCACAAGAAGGTGACCATGAGCATTGTTAATGAACTTTGGCGAATGAATCTCCTGAGCATTCCTCCTTCTTTGGGCGGCTATTTTGAAGATGGTTGCGCTCTTGTTCATATTGTGCCTTCGCAGCTCCTGGATAGCCTGGTTTGCATCAGCAACCGGGGAAGATATTTTCTCCAGCTCCCGATACAGGCCCTCCGTACTCTCTGCTTGAAGCTGGGCGCACTTGTTCTTCGCTTTTTTCTTGCAACATCTGTATTCTACTTCGAGGCGAACTTTTCGTCACTATTATTAGAGGGGCACTTTGACCAAGCTTTGAAAGCCGCTTTCTTCTCATTTATCACATTCTTAGCTTCATCACTCCACCACCATGTTTCTTTGGCGTGTTGATGGTGACCTTTTGAAGCTCCTGGCAGTGATTTGGCCTTCTTTAAGCAAGTTCGCTGTAGGGAATCCCGCATATTTTGTGCTCTGTACTCTTCATCCTCAGCTCCGTTGATGGTGCGAGAGAGGTAATTTTTCATTACGAAAACAAAAGCCTCGCCTTTTTCTTTGTCCAGATTGTACCACTTGATTTTCTCAGAGACACTTGCTTGTTTGCTTTTCTTTGGTGTTTTCATAAAAATTTCTGTTAGCAGGAGACGGTGGATCAGGACCCAGGATCACTTTACAATCTTTTACCCGAGGCTTCATGAAACTGCCTACCAAATGGTAGTCAATCTGAGTTTCATCTCCACCACTGCTGTAAGTGATAAGGTGTCGGCTTTGTTTGATGAACATGGTATTTAACACGATAAGACCGTGTGATTTGCACATGCTTAGGATGTCTTCACCAGGAAGGTTCCTGGTGCCATATCCTAGTCCTCCATGGTAGTCTTCATAGTCTTCGTTTGACTTCCCGACATGTCCATTCAAATCTCCTCCAACAAACAGAAATTCTTCTTTTGGGATCTTCTTAAGGAGATTGTGGAAATCTACCCAAAATGCATCTTTATCTCCCTAATTGCACCCATTTTGGGGAGCATATGCACTGACAGTATTCCACACCTCTCCTTGTATTACTAGTTTGAGAGACATCAAATGGTCGCTGGACTTCGAAATGCTCAAGACGTTACCAAGTAGCTTTGCCGCAAGGATGATACCGATTCCGTTCTTAGCCTTTTCCGTTCCGTAGTAGAACATCTTGTAATCTTTTGTCCTAACGTCCAAGAAACGCGCCCGATTTCCGGTGTTTTTCCATTTCGTCTCTTGGACACACAAAATATCCACCCGCCTTCTATTCATCATCTCTTCCAGCTCGTAACTTCAACCAGTCATGCTTCCAATGTTCCAACCCGCGACCCTCAAATCTCGACGAAACTGTTTCATTATTCTGCTAGCCCCCGGAATCCGTAAAGCTCTGACCCGAACATTTCTGCTCGGTCCAGGATCAGTACCATGCACAGCAGTGGTAGTGCCTGGCGGGGTAGTGCCTTTCCTTTAAGCAAGTATTACCATAATGATACCGTTTTCAATATTACCATATTGCGATGGTGTTTGTTGTTTGACACGTGCATGCTCCTGTTTTAGTAGTGTTTGATCTTTCTTCTATGACACCGGTGATCTCCAGTCGTGTCAACCCACGGACTCGCATGAACACTTATGGGAGGGTTTTTAAGGTAGTATATGTGTCGCTAGGCTCACTTGGGTGTTATATTGCCTAGATCTGATTTGTCCCCTTAGTAGCCTTTTACGACAAACGCTAGTTGTTGGGGGGCGCTGCAGTGATATTCCTAACCCGTCCCTGCACGGGGAACCTCTAACTGCGACCCCATGGACTGAAAATTGAGAGTTTTGAGCAAATCTATTTGGTCGTTTAGGCTTCAATTGAGCGTGCTTACACACACGCATAAAACCAATACCAGCCGTGTTGCCATAGGTGCAAATAAAAATAGAAACAATTTTGCTACAAAAGTGGCAGAAGGGAGCTGTGGTAAAATAAATAAATATTCTTTGACGTAAATACAAGACATTTCATTTCCCTCAGTGACCTTAAATTGCAGCAAGAAGTCTTAGAGTTTTCATTACGTATTCGTACATTACTTACATTCCTACCTTACCTGTATAATTTGTATATTCCCTTTACTAATGTACGTTTGCTTACAGGAGTTGTCTAGTAATTACCAACTATATTAAAATGTATGTCCAATTATCTACACCAACTTTCCTGTTCACCATTAACTCGTTCGTTAACTCGCGAAGTCAAAAGATCCTACGTTTCATCCTTCAACGACCTTCCTCCAACTGCGGCTGTAGAAGGAACATAAAACCATGCTCTACCCAAAACGTAATGCAGGTAATTAATATCAACGCGCTAACAGCATATTTAAATGAATTGTACGCTTCTGCTATTTCTTTGGCTTCCTTGCTAAGGGTGTTCTGGTACTATAATTCCAGTTTGCTGTGTGTAGCAGGGACTTCACCAAATAATTCATTTTTATGTGTAGAGTCAGTTGTAGAAGAAATTTATGAACTTTAATCCAGATGTTTATGATGTGAGTTACTCGTCGTACCAAGTCGCATGAATGTAGCAATATGTGTCTATCCATAAATGGCCGTAGACGGATACTCACTGGTAGGCAGCAGACAATATTGTCCTTGTAGGCATTGCTGCGTGTCGTGAATGTCAATGATAAATGTTGGCAGACATTTGGCTTCTTTTATTTCTGTATGCTGAATGAATATTGGAACTTTTTTTTGGGACCGATGCACATCGTATATGAGGCACTTTGGGGAAATCATATAAAGTGCATTAGCCTCAGACCTTGCCTTAGATTTATAACCTTCTTAAGTCTTGTGAACTTGAGTGACTTCAGAGAAAAAGAAAATCAATACACAATTTCTTTTGGTTGAGGATTTTATCATGGAAATCTGGTGGGTAATTTGCCAGCCCACATGTCAGACGGGAGATTTCCATACCCTTTGGTCTATTCTTTTCATGTATTGGCTACTAAAACGAACTTGTAGATGAAATATCCTTTGGATGAAATGAATTCCATGAAATTGAAGAAAGCTCCGTAGATTAAAGAAAAAACCAAAAGGGCATTATAAGGAACATTTTCGGACTTTCTGTCTCAACGCTTGCAAAGAATTTATTCGAAATTTTACTAATACCTTAACATCTGGCTTAGACTTATAAACTAATTTCAGAGCCCAAGAAACTTACAAAACATTGTCCGCTGGGTGAATGCATATAACCCATTCGTATTTTTATGTATAAGATTTTCTTTTTTTTTTTAATAAAGAGTTTTCTTATAACCTCGAAGTTTGAAAAGACGATAAGGTCTTGATTTCATTTTAAACCGCGTAACTTATCCAGTACCACATACAATCTGTCACCCATTAAACAAGAATGAGGATTTTTAGAACCTACTGGCAGATGTCTTAATAATGGAGTTACTGTGCATCTATACTAATAGAGATAATAACTTAGTCACTCAGTCAATCATTAATGGTGTTATCATCTGGGTACGTTCTTCATCGCTCTGGTGAACATACAGACGTGCTTAATACGGTTGTAGAAACTACACATGTATCATATACAGTTATAAAGGCAACCATAAATTCCTTTTAAACTGCACTAATTTTTTATCAAAAGGCATAAGACGTTTTCTTACTATCTACGAGTACTCTAAATAAAAATAAATATTTGGCGTATCAGCTCTTTAAGTGCCAGGGCCTAGCTTCTCGTAACCACTCATGTTGTGTGCATTGTATTTTTCACACGAATGGAAGGGACCTATAGAAGTTAGAGGTGGGACCGTGAAAAAACTGTTTGCTGTTTTCTGGGATTCGAACTTGGAATCTCATGCCTAGTGATCCGACACACTAATTTATAAATAAGAAATATAAAATTTTGTTTGTTTTGTCTATCCGTGAACTTCAAAACCACTGAAACAATGGTAAGCAATAGAGCATCCACCTGACTAAGGCCGGGTACGGCAGCTAGTGGGTACTAAAAAAGATTTTATAAGCAATGCTATAGTATTTTAAACTGATATTTTTTAAGGACGTTCTGTCGGACTTAATCTTATTTACTGCCATCCTGATTTGCTCGGAAAGACTGGAACGTTGGCTATTCTTTTCTGGGTTAACCAGAGCACTGTTCCTGTTAAAATGATCTCTTTAATACTTAGCACCAACTGAGGTTCTACTGATCGATTTTCTTCCACCTCTGCAGCAGCCCTTTTTAGGTGTACATAGATACTTACATATAGTTTCAATGGCCCGCTAATCTTTCATGAGGGTCGCGGGGGTAGGATGCTCGGGTGGACCCTCCATCCTTCTTGATCCTCTGCCATTGACTCCAACTCATCAGGAAGAATCCCCAGACGGCTCCAGGAGAGATGTCGAATTTGATTCAACCATCTATTTCTAGGTCTACCGTGGAGTCGCCTACCTGATGGCACGGCAATCATGGCACGTCTTGGAAGCCAGTTTCGGGGCATACGCACTACGTGACCAAACCATCGAAGCATAGATCGTTCCGTTCGGAGAAGTAGCTGCTCAATATTGAGCACTTCGATTATTCTGGTGTTGCGTACTCGAACCCTAAGTTCGGCCTTTCTTATAACATATTGGCCAAGCTCTCTTAAAATTGATCCAGCCTGACCAATTCTACAGGATAACTCGGCATTGCTCTTCCCATCACTCGTGAACATAGCCCCGAGGTATTTAAACTTATCCATCTGCTTCAGTGGAACTCCACTAACATGCAGAGTGCACTGAATGGGTGTTTTGGAAACGACCATTACTTCCTATTTGTTCGCGTTGATCTTCATCCCAGCATCATCACAAATGGCTACAAACCTTTCGAGTGCGCACTGAAGTTCGGTTTGAGAGGACCCAAGGATAACCAAATCATCCGCAAAGAGCAAATGACTAATCCTTAAGTCTCCCACTTTGAAACATTCTCCACCACGGCTGCGCTGCAACATCCAGCCATATACACAATGAAGACAAGAGGTGACAAAACGCTTCCTTGGCCGAGTCCAATGCCCACAGCGAAATGTATTGATTTAACACCGTTTATCCGAACATAGCTTGAACAGTTTGTAGATAAAGACTGAATCGCCGTTAACAGGGAACCACCAATCCCATACTCCTGCAGAACACTCTAGAGTTTGCCTTGAGAAACCCTATCATATGCTTCTCCAAATCCACAAAACAAGTGTAGACAAGTTTAGCATACTCCCAGGCCTTCTAAAAAACCAATCTGAGAGTGAATAACTATTCAGTTGTGCTTCTACCGGGACGAAAACCGCACTGCTCCTCCCCCAAACTATCCTCAACCACAGCTCTGGAACGCTAGCACCTTAGCGAAGACTTTTCCAGGGAGACTTAAAAGAGATATACCCCTGTAGTTGGAGCAATCTCTTTTGTCGCCTTTTTTATAAAGAGGGACTATCAACCCCATTTGCCAATCACCAGGTGTTTCACCGCATTGCCAGGCCACTTTATTGACACGCAATGGCTCGCACTGCCTCTTTACCTAAAGCGTTGAGCATTTCTGGCCGCACTTTGATCGTCAAAGTTACTTCCTCTACCGTAGGAAAGCTTTCCGCCCTACTCTCGACCATAGGTCTATCATCTTTATCTGCGTAAGACGTCCTCCTTATTGGAAAGAAGTGTACCGTTGATTGAATGAGGATCTCCGTTCTGTGATTAGGTGGTCCACTCAGAATGACTTCATGATTAATCCAGACAAAACCAAAGTTATCCCTTTCTCAAAACACAAACCCAACCTTCTTGAATTTCCCAAAGTAGAACTTCTCTCTACGTGTATTGAATATGTTACGCATGTAAAGAAACTTTGGATTATTTTTGATAGTGAGCTTACTTGGAACGACCACATAAACAGTATAGTATCTAAAGTATATGCATCCCTCAGAGGTCTTTCAATTAGTAGATCCATATTACCTATTGACATTAAGTTAAAACTTGTAAATGCACTTATCATGCCAATTATTACTTACGGGTGTGAGCTGACTGTGACAGCACTTCTTTTCGAAAACTAATAAGAGCGCTAAATTCGACTACTAGGTATGTGTTTAATCTTCGTAGGTACGACCATGTTTCAACGGAACGCCGCAAACTTATTGGTTGCGATTTGGAAAATTTTTTAAAATATCGATCCTGCGTTCTCCTCTTCAAAGTTATTCGCAAGAAGCAACCTGCATATCTGTACAATAAGCTTGTCCTATCCCGGTCTAGTCGCTATATAACATTAAGGCCGTCTACATATACATGCTTGACATCACGTAGACAGTTCTTCGTTCATGCTGTAAATCTTTGGAATCACCTGCCATACCAGGTGAAGTCTAAAGTCGAATACAGACAGTTTCAATCGGCATATTTTTCATATTTCTCCAATTTAAACTGAAATTACTCGCATTTGTTATATTAATCTTCTTAGTTTACATGGTTGCAACTATTTACTGTTTAATTTAATTTTTTTTTCTGTTTTTAATGTTCTATTTTATTATTGTATTTCTTTCTTTTTTTTAATGTATCATTTTCATATTGTATCCTTAACACACTATTTCATCTTGTATACATAAAAGTTTGCCTTTTCCTACCTGTACTTATTTTAAGTGTACTCTTACAAGTACAGCGATTATATAATATATAAATAAATAAAATAAATAAATAAATACCGTCTCTGGATTTGACTCCTTCAACGATATTCAATTTTCTGTCTCTGAGTCGGCGGATGATTTGCTAGAACATCTTATTTGCAGATCTGTGGTCACGTTCCAATTTTTCGCCAAACTCCTTCCAAGACTCGCTGTTTTCACAGATAATTTGCTTAGTTTTGCGCGCCTCAGTGTACCGATTTCGAGAATCGGAGTACTCCAAGTGAATCCACACTTTAAGGGTCTCTTCTTCTCTCTGATGGCTTCTTGAACTCCGGGCGTTTTAAACCAAGCAGTTCTTTTCTCACCACCACGCCACACTAAGCCGCTTCACTCCACAAACATCTCCCACAGAGGCAATAACCGCTGTTGAAAATAGTTGCCATTCTTCCTCTACATTTGATGGAACAGTTGGAATTCGTTCACACCTTTCAGATATCTGCCGCGATTTCTCCCGTATCCCATCGTTCAGTAAGCTCTGCCATCGTATGCGTGTAACAATCCTCGGCTTCCGCTTTGGTAGGGGAGGCACTACATCGCTGAGATACAATTTGCATAGCACTACGTATAAGTGGCGATCAGATGACAGTTCGGCCCCTCTCAATACGCGATCATCACAAACCATTCTCTTCAGACAAGATGGTACCACAAAGAAATCGATCAGCGACTTCTGCTGAAGAATCTGGCGGTACCACGTGTTTTTGTGAATGTCTTTGTGTGGAAAGATTGGGTTAATAATGGATAAACCATTTTCAGAGCAAAAATCCAACAACTTCTCTCCATTCGCGTTTTGATCAGGATCACCGTTTCTCCCAATCACACTCCCCCATGTCATAACATCTACACCCACGTGAGCATTGAAGTCACCCATCAGGACAAAAGAATCCATATCCGCAGCCTTTTCAAGGGCAGCATCAACTTCATCTAAGAAACCTGCATACTCTGACTGAAGGTTCGATGGTAGCTTCCTATATAGGTAGATAATATCTACATATTATGCATATTAAGAAGTGCCAGGCCTGGCCTCCCAGTTTTTACACACATTTTGTTAGCTGATTTGTTCATTCTAAGGCGTTGCTTGCCGAGGTAAATTTGTGGTCCGGTTCGAAAATGTTGTATACCATATGTGGATGTCCATGTATAATACATATATATATATATTTATACATTATCCTATATAGGCATTTTTTCCAATATATCGTCCGTTTCGCAACCTAAATTAGTAAACAATATTTCCACATTCTTATTCTATGAAACTTATTTTCTCAGTGTATAAAATAACAATGTGAATATGATATCACGTTCAACGACGTTTGAAGATCTCTATTTTTCCCCGTGGAAGTGAGAACTCAATATTCATATACCGATGCGTGTCCCTAAATGTATTCCATTCCATTGGATTCGTATTTCCTATTTTGTTTTGCTGAAAGACTAACCAAATATGCTGTACGTGCGTCTATGAGGCAAAAGTATATGTACATACATATGTACTATGTTCGCAGTACACCAAAATTGTGAAAGCAGTTACCTTATGATTGTCACGTTGAGCACAGTAATGACATTGTGAGCTTCTTGCTCTTTTTTTTTGCTTTTTGCTGCCCTTTATTTCATATTTTGCAAGGATATCAAATTATAAAGGAAAATTATAGTGAAGGGTAGAGCAACAGAAAAAAAATTGGGAAAAGCTGAGCGTTTTCCTGTTTTTCAAAATATTACACGTCCTTAACTGAAGAGGACGCGGATGGGAAAGTATGTACACGGCACATACGGATGTCAGTTTACATTGGACCTTCGTCTTTTTTTTTTTTTGTGATTTTGTTAGGGTGGCTCTTAGGTTTTTTTTTGCACCTTTTTTCTATTTTTTCCGGAATATCCTTTACGGAAAAATAACACATTACCGTTGGAATGCGTGGGTTATCCGCTTTTTCACGTGTCATGTAGCTTTATATCATAAACTGTTTTTTTAAGCCTTTGTTGGCCCGTTTAATTGCTTGCTTGCTTAATAGGTTTTGGTCAAATTCTTTGAATTATTTGTTTACCGGTGTGAGATTTTAGACTTAATAATTTTGTTTTAAGAGTTATGTAACAAAACAAGGAAACTCCCTTTCCTGCTCAAATATCGTCCTTATTCCCTTCGATACATAAGGCATATGAAGCTATTTGCTAACATTACTAGAAATCCTGTCAAATATTGCTGTTGGTGTTTCTTTACTTTTTATTTTTCCGATGAAAGCAATGGGAAGGAAGAAAATGTCAAATCAAATAATGATGGATGAGATAGCATTGCAGCTGCAGGTGATGCTAAGTTTAATTCAAACTGGAAACATATTCGATATTTTCTTATTGAATTTTATAGCGGTACCTACTGTAAGGTTACACAGCAATTCATTGGAAGAAAGATTTTGTTCAATTTTCTTGGAAAATGTCTGCCCTTTTATAATGTACCAGCTTTGGTTCTATGTTCAGTTATTTGCGTTACCAAAAAATTAAGTTGCTAAAGGGGATTTGCATTAACAAGAAAGTGCTTAATAAATAAGATAATGGTGGTGGAGGTACTTTCACCTTCGATACTAATACCATGTCGCCGGTAAGTAAAATATTCTTTGAGACGGCACAAGTTTGTTTTACTTTATTTGAAAAATCCATGGCGAAACATTATTGACTGACTTAATTATTATACTGCTCGCATAAATCGATTGATTACACTTTAGCCAAATTTGTAGCAAAGATGGCCAATACTATCAAATTACCAATTTGAGAAGAACATTTTAGAAGGAGGCGATTCGTGATGATTGAATGAATATGAATGATATGAATATCCCAAGCACTCAGACACAAAGCGGTACATAGTTTTTAAACCCTAAAAGAAGACGATATGATGAAATTTCTGTGTACTCTTATTGAAACACAGAATTTCGATCAGGAATAGAGATTGAACTTAATCGAGAATATCTCTCATTATAGTTCATTTACGAGAGTCGCTCCAGGACGAATATTTTGGTGATCTATACTACTACAGATTGTCTAAGTGTCAGAAATTTAATTGAAATACTCGCTTGATTTAAGTTGATTCAGGTATTTATTTGTCAATTCAGCTGTTGGTTAAATAACTTAACTTACCTTATAGGCAAGGCGACGCGTGTCCCTGTCATAACTAGTCAAAGCCAAAACACCTGCCTGCTTTTTCTTTCTCTTTTCTCAAGATGATAAATCCGTTTGTGGTTTCTTTAAACAAATAAAAGGATCTACCTCATTAAAAAATTAGAGGAAGTTGTGCAAAACTGCAATCAAACAACCGCAAACGTGAAGCTATGGCTACAGACATCAGGTTTAGAGCTAGCGGACCACAAAACCGAAGCCGTTCTCATAAGCAGCCGTAAAAAAGTGGAGCACCTCACCATACAGTTGGGTAAGCAAATTGTCGAATCGAAGCCGTATATCAAGTACCTGGGAATGTTGTTGGACCACAGACTCAGCTTTAGGGACCACCTAATGTACGCAGGCGAGAAGGCCTCCCGAACAGTATGAAGACTAATGCCAAATATTGGGGGGCAAAGGCAGCCAATCAGGAATCTCTTAACAACCGTGAGTAGGTCAATACTCTTGTATGCGGCCCTAATATGGGCATCAGTGACGCATCGTAAGTCATACATAGAACGATGAACTCGGCGCATAGAATCGCATCTCTAAGGGTATGCTGCGCCTTCAGAACTGTATCAGCGGATGCGATAAGCTTAATATCAGGCCGAATGCCTATCGATCTAGACGCGAAGAAGACTGCGGCCCTACGTGAAAACGAGCACAATGACGGAACAACAGCTATAGAAGCTATAAAAGCAGAATGGCAACATAGGTGGAACATCACAACCAAAGGGCGATGGACATAGAAATTGATCCCCGAAGTTAATGAATGGATTAGCAGAAAGCACGGGGAGGTAAACTACTACCTAACACAATTTCTATCGGGGCACGGATGCTTCCGGGAGTATCTCTACAAGTACAAGCACGCGGATGACCCATTCTGCCAGCACTGTGAAGGAAAAGTGCAAAACACAGAGCATGTACTGAAGGAATGGCAAAATTACATCAGGGCCAGGAGCATCCTAGAAAGAGAAATTGGCGGCCAAGTGACTCGAAGAAGCCTGACCTCATTTATGTTGGCGAGCAGCGAAAGCTGGGAGACTGCAATGAAGTAGTCACAAGTATGATGCAGAAACTGCGTATAGAGGAACGAGCAACGAGAAACAAGAGAAACGAAGATCCTGCCAGCTCGGGCAGCTAAAAAGAAACGACGAAATGTCAAACCTGCCCCTGCGAAGGAATGCATTGGACTGGCGATACCGCAGGGGAACAACAGGATAGAGAAACCGGAGGGAATTACCGGTGTCTTAAACGATGTGTAATTGATGAGCCACTCCTTTCTATTCGTCATTTACCATGCTTAAATTGTTGTCGCCCTTTCTCATGCGATCTCTTATAATTGTGCCCATATTTCTTTGCCATTAATGCATTGCCACTATTCGCATCGCTACACGTCTTCTTCCATAACTAGCCTCGATAATAGGTTATCCAGTGTTTGCCCGTCTTTTGCGGTGGACTCCCATGCACTATAAAAGTGACTGTAGTGTTCTGGAAGAGTCATTAAGATTTTCGTAATAACCATAGAGTCGGACATTTTTTCACCAACATCCGCTAATTGCTGGACAAGCGCTTGCAATTTCGAAATGTGTGTCGCCACATCATCAGCGGTATCCATCGCGAACATATAAAACTTTTGTTGGAGCATGTGAATGCTCTCCTTCGATTTGGCTTGGTAAACTGCTTCGAGTTCGAGTCAACCACATGTCTCTTGCAGTTGTACAATTAATTATGTGGAGAAGTGATTGCGTTGCCATGGCTGTCACAATAATCTTTTGGGCCCTACTGTCTCCACGTTTCCATGCATTTTCCGCTGCAACCAAATTCTCCTCTTTTATAGTTCCTCCAACTACCGGAAATTCAGCTTCACCATACCTAAGTAAATCACTAGCATTAAGCAAAATTTTGACCTGGAATTTCCAGAGATTCCATTGCTCCTGACCAGCTAGTTTCTCAATTTTCAGCTCTGCATCCGCCATTTCGATCAAACAATGAGTTTCCTATACTACCACTCTAACTACTTCCACGATACCTCTATCGGTATCGGTTCTGGGCCCATAACCTGTTATGAACTTGGGCTCTCGGCAGTGAAAAGAAAAGACTGACCGCTCCGTTTGAGTGCTATATAAAGACTGAAAGCTTTATTGTCATAATTCAGAGAGTAATTGTCAAAGTAGACAGTTAAACAAATATATGCATGTATGTTTATGTACAATATTATAAATGACTCAACAGTTTTTTTTAGTACGTAACCATGCAGGAGCATAAAGTCGGACATAAATCGTAGCACGGGCTACAAGTATCCATAAAGGATTTTTACCCCTACTCGCGCATCAAAACAAAAAAAAAAAAACCTCATCAACTATTTCCCATCTCCGAAGTTCAATATTCGCAGCGAATTTCACTCTGAATATTGAAACGAAACTCCTCTTCTAACTACTGGCCAAAGAATGTACTGTAAATGATGACTTTATAACAAGTACAGTTTGCAGCAAAAATTCTTGATAAAGAGATCCAATGGTGTCTGTAAAGCTCAATAAATCTCTTTTTATTTCAGCTATAGACGTAGTGACTGTTAATGTCTGGTAACAATATAACGGCACGAATTGTGAATGCATTTTCTGTTTCGAAAAATATTAGCATAGAAAATCAAAATTTTAAAAAAATCCCAAAATTCACTTTCGTGACATAGGTGGAGAATCACCTGAAATAAACGCACTAAATAGCTAAAAAAAAATTGAAGTTGAACTGAAACATAAAAAGCTTCGTTTATCAATTATCTAACGAGAATTGTTTTGTGGCATTTAAATTTTAGTAAACCCTCTTATATAAACGAGAAACTTAAATAATTCTTTCAAAATACTCAGACACCTCAGATGAGAAATCCCACTTAAACAGAATTCTCCCTAAATTGTGGTCAAGTTAATAACAGGTTGCGTGTGACACTTGCAAATAAGCCACCGCACCCATCAATTATGAGAGAATTATCCTCCATTCCCTGTCAGTTCAAAACGCACTGTGTCTGACTTCCAGACACTAAGTACATGGCCAACGCCCTATTACTGTGACCGACTGTAATAAACCCATCATCAGCCTCAAAAACCACGCACCCCATAAGACCCACACTAAGAATGCACGTCTAATTGATGTCGCTCATACGCCCCGCATGTCACCCTCCAATTTGTGTGTTGAAATAAGTCTCTTGTGCACAGTCAACCCCAAAAGCAAACCAGACAAGGATGTATGGGCGTATATCTTGACACCCGTCCACTTTAAGTATAATTGCTTGTCATTTCTTTACGATCGACCAACTGTTTTGAATAAAGACCTAGATTGCTTTGCACTCCGAACCAGATATCTCCAGTTTATTAAGTTTGTCGGATTGATTTGTAAATTTTAATATCGATATCTGTCACAATAAACAAATCGATATTTCCTTTAAAATATTCATTCATCACTTTCCAGGTAGTTTATCTGCAACACAAATTGTAATACCATGGCATTCATATTAATTTCGCTACTCAGATTAAGACACTTGCCATTCTGGGCTGGTATACAGGACCAAAAACACATAAAATCGTTATTCGTGACATTTTGACAGGCTTTCTCTTTTCATGTTTCTTTCATTCGGTGGGTTTTTGTCGTCCTTCACCTGTACAATGGGGATACTTGTTATGTATTCAGGAGTGAGCAGAGATTTAAATAAATAAAAATAAAGAAAAACTTGACTACCTATTGTGCTTGCAAAGGCGGATACTTTTATCGATTACACGGCTATGTAAATAAAGTCATTTAAACTTGTAAGTAAGACATTTTGTAGGCTGTAGCAACAGGATACTTTTAAAATAGATGAAAGTGAAAGTTAAACGATGAAAATGTGAATATAGGTGATTCCTTTAAAAATAAAGTAAATAGAGTTTGAGTTATTTGAAGGTATTCATTGACTATAGCAGGTGAGAAGGTAAGTCCAGTTTTGCTAATTTTTTTCACGGTTCATAAAAGATGTACGAATATCTGCTTCTTAAGAAAAATTTCAAGCATTTTGCTCTTGAGCTCTGTACTCCACGTTCCTTATTAGATTTCTACTTAGGACTGTAACCTAAGTACATGCCTCGAAACAAATTTATATGAAATTTAAACGTAGGTGCACCACAAAGGCGGAGAGTTTAGCTCCTCACAGCTATTTGTGTGCCGTATCCGAAGAGCGGGATAAATATATATTCTTATAATAGCAATACCCTTAAATACATGTCTGACCTTTGCTAATGGGGCAGTAAAAATTTGTTTGTGTTTTATCATGTTTTCTTGGTCTTTTCAGACAGCCAAGCAGCAATCAAATCCTTGGAATCGACCTCTATAAATTCCTTAGTAGCTCTAGATACTAATCGTCTCTCGTGGAGATAGCTGAGCAGATGAATATTCATCTGTGTTGGGTACCGGGGTATAGGGACATTCCAGGGAATTGTAAGGCCGATGAGCTCGCCAGAATAGGAACAACTATAGCCATCCTGTCGGGCAAAGGCTTCTTAGGTATACCAACTGCTACTTGCAAACTCAAATTTAAGCTGGATGCTATCGAGACAAATTTAGCCGAGTTGGATCTAAACCGTTCTAAAAATTTGATTTCTCTCAACAGAGTGCATATCGGCGCTATAATAGGTGTCATCACTGGACATTGTCTAATATGCAAGCATGCTGCAAGGCTAGGCGTTTTTGCGAACGACTTTTGTAGAAGCTGCGTGGATGAAGAAGAGGAAGAAACTATTCCTCACCTTCTTTGTTTCTGCTCAGCTCTCTCCCGTAGAAGGAAGCTTCAGGAGAAATTTTCTTCCTTGATCCATGTGGTATCACAATGGACCTATTATTGGTATAAGTGTGTTGGCAATTCTCAGCTGGCAGCCACTTCAACCTAACCTAACCTATCATGTTTTCGTAGGTTGAACCACGAACTTAATAATGGTTACGTCCTGTATCCCCTTATGGGACTTATGTCATCTACCACTCATACGCACTATCGTGTACGGTTCTTGCAAGAAGTTTTATAGACATCTGTTAACAAGAGATTACAGCTTTCTTGGGACAATGAGGGCCATCCTCCAGATAGTGCAGCCATATAATAGCACCTACACCACTCTAGTTTAAAACAGTCGCAGTTTGGGGTTTAAGCTGATTGCACTGCTTCGCCATACGAGTATATTAAACACTGAATGCAGCTTATACGTTTGTTATTCGACTGCTTACACAGAATCTGGCACCACCATCAACCTAGGCAATACCTTCATGGCATCGGAAATTTCGTACTCCCTTGACCTGCTGGCGTGTAGTGGTTATTTTTGATATTAATGAGTTATCGGAGAGACTGAAGAACTTTGGTTTTTGGTGGAGTTTATTCTCAGTCGTGGGCGCCGTGGCGTAAGTGGCTAGTGTGTCGGATCACTGCGCATGAGGTTCCAAGTTCGAATCCCAGATTAACACCAAAAAGTTTTTCCACGGTCCCACTTCTCGCGAGCGTCTGACAAACATCCGAGAGTATTGTTGTCATGAAAAAGCTTCTCAAATCGTCGTTCGAATACGGCACTAAACTGCAAGTCCCTTCCATTCGTGTGCAAAATATAACACACACAACATGAATGGTTGCGAGAAGCTAGGCCCTAGCACTTAGGGGCTGTTGCGCCAAATATTTTTTATTATTTTTTTATTCTCAGTCCCAATAGCTTTGCCTCTGTCTCCAAACTAGTAGGCATTTGGTGCAAGTCCATTGTTCTATACGCAAACATCGTCAACATAGGCGAAGTGTTTCAGATATGTTGCAACACTTTGTTGGATTCTAGCACTTTACATTGACAAAGCTCTCTGCAACACATAATTGATAACCATGAATCCTGTTTTGAATGCACTATTCCCGTCGTGCAATGCATGCACTTAGATGAACTATTAATAAAACGGCGCTTCTGCGCTAATTAAGTGTCGGCATGGTTTGCTGACACAACCACTCCTACCTAGATGAACTATTAAATGGAATTGTGTTCAGTATTAATGACTTTTAACTTATACAGCGTCTTTCTGTTACTCAAAATCTAAACCACGAATGGGGTGGGTGGATAGTGTTGTTGCTAAAATATATCTCAGTCAAATTTTACTTTTAAACTTAGTTTAAAATTGGATGGGAGCATTACCAATCAAGGATACAGCATTATGCAGGGCAGACCGGGTTAGAGAGTCTGGATGCTAGACGCCCTTGCCCTACGGTGATAGTAGTATCCTAGAGACGATACCAATAAGCTTGAGATTTTTCGACCGATTACAAAACCCCCACATTAAAGTCCACCAAACTCTTCTCAGTAAGCTTCCCAATAAGAGCTGAGTGGAAAAGCGGTAATGTAATAAAAGATGTCGACAAAACAACCTACACGGACGGATCGAATATGGACTGCGGAGTCGGCGCAGGGGTTTTCTCTGATAAGCTGAATGTCCCGAAGTCTTGCCGCTTACCGAATTTCGCCAGTGTCTTTCAAGCGGAGCTTTGCGCCATTCGTACGGCTTGGCGCATACTAATCGTGTAATAATCTTGCTATTTTCTTTGATAGCCAAGTTGCTATCAAAGCCATCGATTCAGCTATCATATCTTCAAAACTGGTAGGGCAACGCCAGAAAGGGCTAAACAAACTAGGCTCTCACTAAAAAAATACCTTCATTTGGGTCCATGGGCACAGTAACTTTGAGAGAAACGAACGAGCGGACGATCTGGTCAGACAAAGGTCAGCCCTTAGCAGAAAGAGTCGATATTCCACTGGGAGTCGATAAGGGTAGCATTTACAATCACTTCTTGAAACTAGCTACCCACAGGTGGAAATCGCTTTCTAGCTACGCTAACATATATCAAGGAAGACATGGCCTAGCTATAACAAACCTAAATTAAACGGGCTACTTAGCAGATCAAGACCAGATATTGCCAGAATTGTAGCCATCAGTACAGGCCATTGGCCGATAGGTGACCATGCGGCCAAGCTTGGCATCCCCCATAACACCTTCTGCTGTAGCTGCAGAGATGCTAATGAGAGAAAATCTCTTTTTTTACTTTCTTTGCAGATGCCCTTCCCTAGCGAGAACTGGGCAACGTCCCCAAGTACTCTTTTTCGACTACTTTGGAGAAATATCTGATAAGAGTATTGGAGCCCTCATTCTTTATCTAAATCGAATACTCCATCATACAACCAGGTGTACATGAGTTTTGTGGTATCAAAATGACGCAATAGCGGTAATTAGGTTCTTTATGGAACGGCTACCTCAACCAGCCAACCACTACTAATGAACTTACACATTTATGTGAAGAGCCTGAGGGGGGGGGAGAAGGCTTTTGCGCATTAAGAAACTCTACTTGGTAAGTATTTGAGCTATCCCGTTTCCTGTTTTTAATGTATTAATGGCCATATCTGCAAAGAGATCTACCTCTCTGCAATTTCAGCTCTCGAGGCCTTACGGATATATGTACCTATTTATTGAGATATTTTTCACTGGACATCAAACACAAAGTGAAAGTTATTATATGTGTTGTTGTGTTTTGTGCCTTTGATTTAGCAACGGGCTATAAGCTAATTTTTTTTTAATAAAAATCAGGGTTATGATTAACGAACAGTAAAGTCTCAAAGGCATGTGCCCGGAGGCGGGAATAGTTTGTTACAGCTGAATTTTGTACAAAAACAAATGTACGTCTTTATGAAAAAGCACAAAGCATGTGGACTAATTCTAAGTTGTATGTTGAGGGAGATCCGTACACGCTGCCCCACACAGCAGCAAAGCTTTTAGGCATTGCTACAGTACGAAGGGAGCTAAAATTCAGACTGTCTGCAACAGTATACCCTTTTTTTTTAATTCACGCAACACACGGTAGATAGTCGCTCCTGTTGGTTTTATAGAATATTTTTACCCAAAATTTCTCGTAACTTTCCTATGGTTATTTTAATTGACGACTCGTCTTTTATCCACTAAATTTCATTGATTTATATACATACGTATAGCTCGGTATATTAATTAAAGACGGTTGTAAAGCCGATTTTTTTAGTTTAGTTTATTTCATCTATTTACTTCGGTACAGACGGAACTAAAAAGCTGCATACATTTAGTCATTGGTTCGTTAAGACCGTAATTGTAAAAATGTGTAGGGTTAAAAAAAAGATCTTGTTCGAAGAATTCATTCTGATATCTAACCCAATTAAATCACATATTGTTTGATAAGAGGGTATCATATCAAGATTTCATTTAATTTGCTTAGTAACAAATCTTGAAAAGGACTTTTGTACCCTTTCTAGTCGAATTATAGAATTCACATACATTGGACACCAGTGTGCAATACTCAAGGAAAGGTTGCACTACAGACATATAAACAGACTTAAGAGTATATGGGTTCGAAAATTCAGCACTCGTTCGCTTAAGAATTCCAAGCATAGAGCTTGCTTTAGCAACAACATAATCTATGTGAAACGAAAATGCAAGTTTCGTTAGTTACGAGAAATGCAGGTCCCGGAAATTGTATAGCCATTAATAAAGGAACTAATATATGGTACACAGAAATTTGTTCAAGTTAAGTCGATTAAACTGACACCAATTAATTATTGTGTTTAAATCATTTTGGAGACTTTCACAATCATTTTAACACGCAAAAAGTTAGCGATAAAGCAATGAAGGGATCTTGTTAAAAAAATTAAGAAGACAAGGCCTTAAATGGCTACCTTGAGGGATACCAGATAAGACTTCAAAGAGGCTACATTGAGAACAACCAATTTTTACATACTGCTTTCTTTTTTAAAGTTAACTCGAAATCCAATTAAGTAGCATCGAATGAATGCCAAATGATTTTAATTTGTTTATAAAAATACTATAACATATTGAGTCAAGTCTTCTTGAAATCAGTAAAAATGACATCAACTTGATATCCTGACTCCACAGAATCAAAAAGACATTTTGTTAACATTTTGTAAAATTGGTTAATGTGGACCTACCAGATACAAATCTATGCTGTTGGAATGATAAAATATTTGTTCCTTGATTGTGAAATAAACCTTTTTTGTAACAATTGACTTGAGTAGTTTCAGAATAGCTCAAAGTTTAGAAATTTCGCACTCGAGGGTTTCATAAAAAAATGTCTTGAGTAGCAGTGCCAAATTACTAGTCTAACCAGAGTCGAAAGGGTAACCTTCATTGAGGTAACTGGATCTCTTAGATCGATCCTACAGCTGTATTGGAGATCATCCTAAATCTTCTCCTGGGTATCTTCTGCAGCAGCAGAGCAATTATTGGGTCAATACTCCACTATATCACAAATCCACCCTGTCGGGTAGTGTGCATTTGGATGGGCTGCAAGATACTTGTACATTAATAATTAAAGTAAGTGCATCGAGTAAGTAAGTAACACGTGCCTGTAAGACGATTCCCCCTGTAGGACTAGCCACATATTAATACATGTATAGGCACGACTACATATCCACTTCAATTTTCAAATCAATTCTGACGATATTATGGAGGTTTGTATATCGGTATACCCAATAGGGATGAAAAGGCCTCAAATTCTGTTGTTTCCATTCACGGATGGGTCAAAGTTAAGGAAGGACACTTGCACGGATGTCTATGTCTCCCCGAAAAAAACTCGATAACTCCTTGTCCTTACGAATAACAGATGTGTGCAGTCTTTTCCAAGCAACCAACTCTTAATATTTTGCTAAACTTAATCGAATATTTGCACACAGTGTAGGATTTCTAAGCAAATCTTTTAACCTGATATGCTCACTTTAAAGCACATTCCTTTATAAAATATTATTATATAATAGGATAATCCCTTTAAAAATAATCCACCCTTATGGTATTATATTCCCTAGTTTATTTTACACTTTTCCATCCTCTCTCGCACAGTCTACACGTTATTTCCACTCCATGTAGATCAGGTTACATTCACAATTGTCACCTGTATAGAGCACTGGCACTTTATCCCTTAGAAAACCTAGACTCTGATTGTTCGTTACAACAGTAGCTCTCGGCAAATTGGCAGCATTTCCTTTTGTTTGCACATGCTTTGTTGCCAGGAAACTGCAGTTAGGTACTACTAGGAGTATCTGCTTGGTTTAGCCAGCATAATAGGCAAAACAAAGTCCTTTCTCCATTCCCTATTGATGCGCTGTTGTGTACCTAAAGGTATTGTTTCTTTTTTCCACCCTCCTCCACCCCATTCTGTTGATATTTCAATAATTGAAAATGAGAAGAAATTGCGAATGTAGGCAATATGTTGTGCCTGCCTATGGGACGGAAAAAGCTGAAGTAATTGCACGTAAACAGGCTGGTTACACGATGTGTAACTGATTTCATTGTTGTCCGTTTGTTTAGATTGTAATCCAGTTAATTCTGTAGATCCTGAACGCGAAATAACAAATGTTATTAAGTTCGAATTAAATCGTTTGCACATGTTAATCAAATTTGAATTTGTAGGTATTTGAGTCGGAAAAAACCGGGATTGCCTCCAGTTGATATGATTTTTCAGAACATAGCTCCGATCGTTTTTTGGCACACACTTCGGGTTGTGTATCTAATTTGGAAGGCCCGCAATTTCGGAGGTGAATATTAAGAACGCATTAAAATCCCATTTTCCATGAATCAAGCTTATCACGTGAATGGAAATGAGTTTTTAATACAAATCAACACTGATGACTTGAGGTGGGAAAGAGGTGTCTTAAAATCTCATAAAGTTTTATGTGATTATGTGTTCCGTGATATGCATGTCAACTGGATTATCTATCAGTGTCACATCTGTTAAGGGAGGAAATTCGCAAAAAAAATTTCATTCCGAGTTAAAAGAAAAAGATTGGGAACTTCCTGTACAGGATTCTTAAAGAATTATATGTTTTCAATAGGACTGCTTTGGAGCAAAAGAGTTTGGTCAAACGAATGCTTCGTGTAGAATTTGAAATTGATATAATATGAATTTTGAGGGATTAGAGGCAAGAAATGATCGGTAAAAGAATTTATCCTGTCAGAAGATAGTTGATGTTATACTCCGATACTCCGAAGTAGATAGTTGATGTTTTAAAGTGACTGAAACCATTTTATGTTTTATGTTTTTAGCCATGTGTTACTAGCTCCTTCTCCTTTACATATGTATAACTATGTAGATGTCGTCGTAGGAAGTTTGCTTACTCCGGCACCACTTTCCAAAGTGCATTTGCTGGTTATGACATTAGTTAGTTAGACAGTGTTCTGCATACATTCGATATACATATACATTCTCTAGTCTAGTATTTATGCTGTTCGTATGCAAAGAGACTAGGCTAGATCATCAGCTTTAAAATTCTTCAAAATATCGTAGCCAGCCACGCAGTAAAGAATGAAGAATTGCATATATGTCTTTCACGATAGAAGCTGACGATATAGTATAGCCGGCAATGCCGAAAAGCATTAGATTCGATCTGAAAATATTGTAATGACTCGGAAGGTTCGAAAGACATAGTACTCTACCCATTTCTAGACAAAGGTAGAAGTGGCATTTGATAACGCTTTACATGGAGCCATCAAACGAACCCTGGAAAGAAAAGTTGACTTCTATAGAACAGTATCTAGGTGGATGTGCAAGCTGTTGAGCATAAGATCAGCAATCAACGAACAAGGCGATGCCTAAAAGGTGGACTACTATCACCATTAATGTTGAACCTTTTTGTGGACGCACAACTTGATAATTTAACCAACTTCGGTATTAATTGTCAAGCTTGTGCTGACGACAAAAATTGATGCCAACTGCCAAGCCAGCAGCAGAGACATAATCTATCAAAAGCCCATACAACTGCTTGCATACGCCAACGATATTTAAACAATTGGAAGAACTCAGCGGGGTGTCACTGGTTTGCAAGCATTAAAGCAGAAGCGGGCAAAATGGGTTTAGCGATAAACAAGACAAAGCCAAGTACATATATGCTGTCAACAAGAAGTGACAAACAACACCGACGAATTGGACAGAACATCTCAGTGAGCAGATACAACTTCGACGTAGTAAGGGACGTTGTCTACCTTGGCTCTGTTACAAATTCAGAAAACGACATCAGCGCAGAAATCAAACGAAGAATAACTCATGTCAATCGCTGTTTTTTTTTTTTTTTTTTGTGCTAATAACACAAGAGTACCTTTCACGAAAAAAGAAAATTCGAGTAACTAAAAGCTATCAAATTGAAACGGACGATACTGGTACTAGTCAAACAAGTTAAGTATCTAGGTTTAAGCCTAGACAATACACTCATCTGGAAAAGCTTGCAGAAGATATATCTATGCCTGACGGGAAAATATTGAGAATGCACTCCAAGTATTCTAAGATGGAAGTACCTAGCCATTGCGGGGTCATTGATCACCCATGGTGCCATAGTATGGGCAAAGCGAACCAGTTTGGTCCCAAGGAGGGAGACACGTCCATGTCGTCAAGTCCACACTTGTGTGGAACTTAATGAATTTTCCCGGGCCATGTCGGGAAAGGAGGTAATGAGGCAGCGGACTCGCTGGCAAGAGAGGGTGCAGCAGAACCATTCATAGGTCCAGAACCATTCTACGGAATAAGCAATCATACCCTAAAATAAGAATGCCGGAAATAAGAGAAAACAAACGGGTAAGTACCTGGATTAACACTGGGGAAATTTAACCGAAAAAGGTTCGAAGCATGTATAAACCTTAATAATAACAACTTACACCTCCTTATAAATTTGCTGCCTAAATATCAGATGAGTATACGACAACCATAGACCCCATTCTCATTCTCGAATTCCACAAAGAAACTGAACTGGGGAGGGCGCTCTAAGGATGGTCTATTCTCGCCGAAACTAAGTAAGAATGCAACTCTGCAATTATAATAATAATAAAGGCCTCTTCCTCTGCAATGCTGGATCTCTCAGGAGCCTGCTCTGTACCTTAAATCAGATGCATTATTTTAAGGCTTGAAACCACTTGAATGCTTGTTAAACAAGAGCAGTCAACCAATTATATTGTATTTCCGGTGGAAAGAGAATTTTTTCACTTTGTATGTTTGCTTCGTCCGCTGTCAGTTATGTATCTAAAGCAATTCTATTTATCTCTATTTGTTTTGCGAAACACCCAAGCGTGATATGGAAAAATAAATCGACCACATGTGGCCGTAAACCAATCTTCTCTTTAGTTAATCATAACTCGTGCTCAGATTATGCAACTCTGACTAACATGTACAACACAAAGTATTAAAATGCTGAAACACTTTGTGAAATAAATCCTTCAAAACGCACGACAACTGAATTATAAAGGATTCACAAAAAAGCTGAATTCCATGGAAACAATTCTGAAAAAAAAATCCTCGAACTGGACTCAACTGTCAACGCAGAAATCCAGTCGGAAATTTTCATCTCCAATTTGAACATTTTTATTTGGTTCACTTATTTTTTGACAGACATAGGAGGCCTTTGGTAACACGTCCTTGAATATTTGGCCGCACATGTTCCACAAACAAAGCTGTTGATCACATAATATAATATTTCCCCCACCAAAAAAAAAGAAGAAAAGAAATCCTGACAACAAAGCCAGAAACGAACAGTAAAGCAAGAAAAGCAAGTGAAAGCCTCCATAACCCTTGAAAGTCACATCCTTTCATTAATAGTCAACGATGCATGTGGAAGAACTTTATAAGCAAGGAACACCACTGCTGTCAGGAAATCGGATAGAAAAGATAAAACAGTCACCCCTTTGTAATCACAGGCGTCAAGTAGATAGACAAACGGATGACCGATGAAACAAGGCACAATGATGTGCTCATCTTTTCTGCTAAAAGTTTACATTTCGTTTATTTTTTTATTTTTTATTTTTTCTATTTCTCTGGAATTCTACAATGATAGCGGTTTAGATTTAGAATATCCCATATACCTTAACAGTTACTAGAGTTATCACGTGCTATTAGGCGATGTCACAATTCATTTCCTTGTACAATTTGTGTGCACAAACAGTTTTTCCATTGGTGTGCGTCTGACTGGTAACGGTGAAAAATTTATCGTCGTTCTGCAGTCTAACAGACATGACTATCCTTTTCAGATGTTTTTTTTCCCACAGTATTGTAATTAGCTACGTTTCAAAGAACTGGACTGAAAAGGATTAAAATATAATTTCGAGACCAGTTGGAAGGGAATATCCTGACGAGGACGATTGTACCTTCAGGAAAAACGGTATTCTATTGCGAACCATTTAGAGTGATGAATTAGATTCTAAATTGAGTATTAGCATTGTGCTCAAAGGATGTTTGACTGCGAATTCGTAGAAAGATCAGGAATCAGTCGTTTCGATAAGAAGAGGAGTAATTTAAATTAATTTCCTGGGACGACTTGTTATATAAACGTAAAATGTGTTGTAAAGAGAGAATATTTTGGATTATTTCTGTTAGCATTGTTCAGTTTCAGTTATTCAATTGAGGAAAGTATTTCAAAGAAACTCATTCAGTGTAGTATATGTATATGAAAGTGCTTGCTTATGTAGTGAAGATTCCATCAAAGAATATCCGTTTATTCAACGGAAGAAAATTCAACTAATTAAGGAGTCCTCTTCCTGATTCAGAGGAGTAGACAAACAATATTTGATAGCAACGCTTATATATTTCTAATCCTAATTTCTGATAGATTACCACGACGGCAATTAGTTGTTTATGAGTTGTGGTTGATTAACTTTTCTGTCAGATTGGGTGCAGTGAGATTTTTCTACAACATTTCTAATATTGTAGATCTTTTGGATTTCTGATTACAGTCCATACAAGTTCCTTGTGATGCCTTTCGACCAAAAGATCTTTCACGGCTTGGTGTCCAACATAAAGGTTATTAAAGGATTCGTATCCCTCGTTAGACTTTAACATCAATCCACCAGATACCGCAGGTATAGTTATACCTTTCAAGAAAAATATGTCTGCTACGCTTGAAGCCTATTTGGTAACCAGAAACTGAACTAAATCAGACGATGAGGACTATAGAAATCAAATACTGTGAGTTTCAAGAACGGTTCAGAAATTTAGGCCTAAAAAACTGCTGCTTCATTTGCGACGAAGCGGTGATTCCGGACTACATGCTAATGAACTGATATGTTATGGACTAGCAACATACTCAGGGAACCGCCTGCAAGTGGTAAAGATAGGCAACGTAGATTTTCCATCAGCGAAAGGTGACCCACAATGTAATTTCCCTAGAGTTGTAGTTGAAGGTCCTGGACCTGGGACAATATTATCCAAAAGCCAAGAGATGAGATCTTAAATCTTGGGAACTCCTAATGAGTCGCAAGGCTCTGACATTTACCATATATTAATCTTGTGGTGGTAATTACTGGTCTTAGAAATCATTGGAGTTATTTTAACCTTACAAATCCGGGTGACCGTAGTTTATTGTATTTATTGTATTTATTGGGCAAAATAATATTTTTCACATTAGGCTACAAGATAATGGTATCTTTTAGAAGCATTAATTGTTAGGGCAAATTACAAAAATGATTGCTTATATCACGTAATATTAAAGACAAAATTAAACAAAAATAAAAATAAAAATAAAAATAAATAAATAAAAATAAATAAATAAATATATAAAATCGATGGTAACATTTTTAGCCAGATTGTGATACTATTATTTGACAAATAAATAAGAAGCTTCCTCTGAAATTCGGTAATGGAATTGATTGTCTGCAATTCATGTGGAAGGCGGTTCCACAAACGAATTGTAGATACAAAAAAAGAACGTTCTCCGATACAATGTGTAAATGGTGGCACAATTAATTTCATACCCCTCACTGATCGAGCAAAAGTAATCTTTTCATGTAGATAGGCAGGGCACTTAAAGTGAATAATTTTAAAAAGTTTCAGAATATTACGATAACTACAATGAACATCCAAATTCAAACCCAAAACAGAAGACTTCAAAGACGACACACTACAAAACCTAGGGATATTATATATAAAACGGACACAGTCATTGAAGGCAATAAGTGGTGGAGAAGAAGCTTAGGGAATCGAGGAGGGATACTATCTGGGCCAGTAGCGTTAGACTTAATTGAATGAATCGCTTTAATTACATCGAATTCATCAATGCACTGAAAAGAAAAGTTTGTTGAATCAGGTGGTGCAGGTGATCCATGATCAAGAATTATATCTGGTGAATCAGAGGAATGCGGGGTAAAAAAGGAATTCATTTCATTTGGGCATATTGAACACTTAACTGAATTTTTTTTGCCTGAAACACCAAGTTACCTAAGGTTTCTCCAAAGGTCTCTTGAGTCCTTTTTAGGATCAAATCTGCTAAAGAAATACGATCTTTTCGCATTTCGTATAAGAACATTAACTGTTGTTGCGAGAGACACAGTATTGCCTTCTGTTGTATTCTGTTGTGTTTCTCTTATATCTCTTAAAAAAGCTTTCTCTTTCTTGTATTGCTAACTTAATCTGACTGTTATACCAAGGGCAAGGTAGAGGCTTTATGCGCTTAGACACAACCGGAACATGCTTGTCACACAAATAATTTATAAAGCCATTCAAAATATTGATTTTCATATCAATTTCGGGTGTGTAGTAAATATCACTCCAGTTCAGGCTGTAAAAATCATTACTGAGTTCAGCGAGGTCGATATTATTGTAAGACCGGTAACTAAAAGTTGTATCACAATTGGAGCTATTAACATTGAAATTAAAAGAACAATATAAAATATCGTGAATAAATTCACTTGTAGACTTAACTTGGTCAAAGCACAAGACACTAGGCAATGAACTAGTTAAAAACATCTCAATTAACGAAGGATTTTTTTGTAGACTGAAAACATGTAGGATAACGAGTATTGATTACCGAAAGACCAATTTTATCACACATATAATGAAACAAGCGAGTTGTACTATTACACTTAAAGTAATTTACATTGAAGTCGCCACCAATTAATATGTTATTATATTTTTTATTTAAGGTCATCATAGTTTCTTCAAGTTCAGTGAGATTTTCCACTTTAAAACTGTAAGGTGGAGAATAAACAACCACCAAAAGAATTTTTTCAAATTCATTGCTGACTTCCACGCAGAGAAATTGAATGATAGACTTAGACGAGGAATAAATACATTTAGTTTTAATACTATCTCTAACATACATACATACACCGCCACCAATTCTATTAACGCGATCATTTCTAAGAAGTTTAAAACCAGGTAAATGCACACTTTGGGACGATAAACTACAATCAAGCCAAGACTCTGAAACCATTAAAACATCGATCTTCGAAGTACTGAAAATTTGGTATAAAATTGTATATTTCGAACGAATGCTTCCTGGATTAATATGACAAACTTTCAAGCCACTCTTAGCTCCACACATTATATTGAGAACGGTCCTTATCGCATCAGGATGATTTGAGTTCATAAAAAAATAATAATAATGAAGAATTACCGTACCTAGGAAGCAGCAACAAAAATAGTATCACATTCAAACTACATAGAATAAATAAAAAACAAGGAAAGGTGAATAAATGTATAAAAAGTGTACAGAAAACACGAATGCAAAGTATATGGAAAGCCATTAGTATAAAAATTATTATCATTAATTTGCGTTGCAAAAATAATCAAAATTAATTTAAAATTTAAACAATTAAAAATAAATAAATAAATAATTAAAAATAAATAAATAAATAAAAGTTAGTGTACATTCATACTACGTTACTTAGGACAAAAATGTATCACTGAAATTTTTCTCAAGTACATTTAGTTTATGTTCAAATTCACTCTCGATCAAGGACAAACGTTCCGACAGCCGAGATTCCATGGATTCAATTTCAGATTTTAGTTGGGCGACAATAGAATTTGTTAGGGTGACTTTTAGAGATTCTAAGCGGGAGTCAATCTTGGCCAATAGTCCCGATCCCGAAGCGCTCGATTGCTTATGAGAGGGTGAAGAACCGATAGCGGAACGCAGTTGTCTCCGCTGGTTGTCACTAGCATTGGTATTAGGAGTGTTAACCATTGTTCACAAATTATTAATTAATGCTTCACTTCGAGTGCACTTTAATTTTTTTTTTAATTTTTAGAGCTTAGCTGACAAGGCGAAAAATCAAGTTTTTAAAGTCAACAATTAATACTTTTATATTATGAGACTGTTTTACCGAGATTTATTGGGTATTAACGGAGAAATTTTGAAAATTTTGCGCAGCTTAATTTTTGTGCTACCTTCTCATGTTGAGAGAGAATTACGAATTGATCATATCGTACTTTCAAAATTCAAAACTTTCGGAGTGGTACCTTGGGGGTAGCTAACTATGTATGTGTCTGTTTTTCCTATGTTGTTGATAGCGCGCTAATGGCAAGGTATAATGCAGAGACGAAGATGGCCGGGAAATGATGCCTAATTAATTACAAAATGCTATATTTAATTAAAAAATAATGAAGAAGTGGATGGTATCGATAGACGGATTTTTGAAATTTATATACTTGTAGTGCTTGCGATTCTGCAAAATGTATACATGTAATTTCATCACCCTAACTCAAAAGTTAAGACCCAAAAACTGGTGATATGCACATGGACGGATATACATAGCTTAATCGAATCGAGTGTTGGTTCTGATCATTTCCATAAATACTTTATCTATCTCCATTATTTCTCTATGTTACAAACTACATATATACTCGTACATATGTATCAAACTACAAAGAAATATTTGGCGCAACAGCTCTTTAAGTGCATGGGCCTAGCTTCTCGCAACTACTCATGTTGTGTGCGTTATATTTTTTCACACGAATGGAAGGAACCTACAGTTTAGTGCCGTATCCGAAGGGCATATTGTTTTGAGAAGCTTTCTCGAGACAACAATACTCTCGGATGTTTGTCAGACGTTCGAACTTGGGATTCGAACTTGGAACCTTACGCGCATTGGTCCGACACACTTACCACTTACGCCAAGGCACCCACATATGGAATATGAATAGGGTATTAAAACAAAAAAGATGAAACACACTTGTATCAACCAAGCAACAAACTTAACCTCTACAGCTACTTAATTTTCTGGGTATTTACTCACATTTATATCCTTACCCTATTCCTTATTGTTTAATGAAAATTACTCCGGAAGAGGTGCTTCAGCTCGAGGATATTGTCGGCTTATACAGCAGAAAGAGCAATAGAGATTTAAGATCGAAGGGCACATATATCCTTACCCTATTCCTTATTGTTTAATGAAAATTATTTCGGAAGAGGTGCTTCAGCTCGAGGATATTGTCGGCTTATACAGCAGAAAGAGCAATAGAGATTTAAGATCGAAGGGCACATAATATTCCTGCAATCCATCAATTTTTCTTTTTTTTCTACTTTTCGCTACTGCTAAGAGAGTAAAATTTAATAGAGTAAACTACTAGTACCTACTACTACCTTTCAAATGATATATGCTTCATTCTCCTCCTTTTATAATAAATAATAAAAAGAGGTATGACAATTTTTGATATTCACATATCAATATATAGATTCCAAGGTAGATGAACTGCTTGACCACCTCGAAGTCATCAACAGTGACATTCAGTCCCACGTTTTGGACAGATTAATTTTGGTTTGTTGATAGCATATACTTGGTTTTGTCTTCCTTTACTTCAAGACCAACTCGTCTCGTCTGATCTTCAATTGCCGTAAATGCCTCTATGATGACACACTGAGATCTCCCGATGATGTCAATACCATGTGCGTACCCCAGCAACTGGACGGACTTGTGGAAGATAGGGCCTTCGATGTTAACACCTGCTCTGCGCAGCACGAGGTTGAAGAAATCACATGACAGGAAGCCTTACCGAAATCCGGTGTGAGTTCGGAATAGTTCGGGCGAGTTATTTCCAAACTGCAGAGAACACCACATATTTTCCAGCAGCTTGATCTTTTTTAACGTGATCCCGAATTAGCCATCGCATTTTGGTCTATTGTCAATACACTGTTACGTGCGTGTTTTGTTGCAGAAAAACTTAAGACGATCACACAGTACGTTGGATAGGATCTTGTATGCGACATCTAGCAGGGATATATCTAGGTAATTGTTGCAAGACATGGGATCACCTTTTTTGAATGTAGCACAAATAAACCTGATATACTCCAGTCATTTGGTACACTTGCGTCCACCAGCACTTGGGCGATGATTTGGTGTATACACCCAACCAAGATATCTCCTCTATTTTTAAAAAGCACCTATTAGAGCGTGATTTAATTATGCGGGATAGTGTATCATATGGTGCATTTCAGACAGATAACCTTTCTATGCTTTTTTTTATAGGATCTAAAATATTTGCTCGTAAGTTTAACTTCTTGTCCAGAACAAGTCTTAAGAACTGCATTTATCTGTGAAAGTGAGACTTATATCTTTCAAAATGTAACTCCACTTTTCCAAGTAGGTAGGTAGGTAGTAAATCTCAGAGTTCAGTTTTATGAGCACCAACTCCCAGACATGTCATGAAGAGCTGTATACAACATATATGATTTTGCGCTATAATGCGAATAAATTCTAAAATTTGAGTCACCATGTATTTGCTGCTGAATTTGCCATGTTTCTTTATTGCACTGTTGAACAACAAGCTCCTTAACTCACAAGACACTTAAGGGAGAGTGTACACTTGAAGCTTTCTCTCATGTCAGCATCAAAATTGATACATTCCAAGCCACTACCTTTGTTCTTGTGGGAATAATGCCCACATAAAATTGACCTGAAGTGTTTGTATCAACCAAACACGATGCAATATTCCAGACGCTTTTTTGTTTTCCGCCTGCAAGTGACAGTATAAAATTCCAAGACTTGCAAATAATCCTTTCATTCACATCACTTAAATACATACTCTAAATTGAATGCTCGAACAGTGAAGATGTCTCCCTGCATGTATAGCCTCACTCCAACTTGAGTTCTCAAAAATACTGCAGCATTTGACAGAAATGGCTTCAAATCCCATAACTCAGGAGGACATTGTCTCTATGCGAACTATTGTATCTCCCAGCTCCCCGAGGACACATGAAAATGTAATAAAAAAAAAAAGGAAAACAAAATCTCAAGACACAACTCATTGGAATGATAAGGTGGAGCAGGCTTACTATGCGCAGAAAGGAGTGTTATTACAAAGACCTGCCAAGAGACAACCATTCCATAGCATTTGCACGTTCGCTATGCAGTTGTCGACCAGTTATGTTTGCTCAATTTTTTTTTTTACGTTTTTCTCTTTTATAGCCCAACAATTGACTTAACAAGACGTATCCCTGCAAAGTACGTGGTTGTTAGCTGAGTTCCTGATCAAAGGACTCGAGAAAAAGCCGGAATTCCTGTGAATGGCATACATAACAATACCCAGTTGAATGGTCTTATCACACTGTCAGGCAGGCTGGCAAGAGAAGAGAAGTTCCAGTGCTGCCGCCGCCATTTCTTGTTGAGAGACGTAATAAAAAAAAAAGCACACGCACATAAATGAAAGCAAGGATCAGAGAGGAGGACTTCCTTAAAATTTATTATTTCTTTCACCTTTTTTATTACACAGTGTTGCCTGTTCCTTGGTGTGTTTGTGTATTTGCAGGTTTATTTGTTTTCTTTTCCTTGCTTTTGACTCTTTCATCGGATTGTGAAACTTCTTTTGTATTCATCAAATGTTCGAGCATAATCCTCGAACAATCACACACACGTGGGTGTACGTTTCCTTGTTTTCTTTGAAAAAATACCATCAATCCACGTACACACACACACACACATGTGACACTGGGTGATGGTTGTTATCCCTTCAGTGAATTTTAGTGATTTAACACGCCTAACATGAGTAGAACTCAAGGTATGTACGTGCAATACCTTTTTCAAACAAAAGTCCTTGAAGTCCTTGTGTTATTTTGTCTAGTTTGACGTTTTTTTTTTTTTTCTTCACTTCTGTTTTAGAAAGCAAACAAGAGTGACAATGTTCTTTCAGGATGTTTGTGTCTGTTAGTTCTCTTCGGTTTTTTTATTTTTATTTATTTATTTTTTTTATTTTTAGATTATCCTTGTTTCAGTTCATATTTCTCTCGCGCAACGTACCTAGAATTGCTTTAGTTTTATGAAGGACTTTGGTACGAGAGTCATCAGAAAATTCTAAGCTGTTATTAAAAATCATAAAGACGCCTTTTTCCGCTCACTGTTGTGAAGTTTACTTACTTTATTTGTGTGTCCTTGGTTTCACCTAAAGCTGCCAGATGTAGGGTGGTTTAGTGTTTGTTTTTTGGGCTTTTTTAGATAACAAGAGAGTAACATGATGTTTATAGCCTTCTAATGAATATCAAAACAAATAATGTAGTTTAACGTTTTCTTTCTGTCGCACCATGTTTAATGAAAATAAGAGCCGGTCATAAAAAAAATGTTAACGTTCTACGTATGTACGTGTGTCAGCATATCAGTAGGTAACTGAAAGTGAAGAAGAATATAAGAGACATTATCTGTGCTTTATGTGCACTAAGTTTTATAGGCATCTATGTACTCGTATCACACAAAATTGAATTTAAGGTTTCTTTGAACCAGCATCACGCAAAGAGGGACATCTAGGAAGATGGCTAAGGGCCATGTCAAGTTAACTATACGTATAGGCTATATGGTATATCATAATCAAAATGATTACAGCTGGTACATTGGATCAATCAATTTCAACGTCCTATCCTCCAACACGTTCAAACAAATTTTTCTAAACAAAAAGTTTGAAAGTGCTCGAAACATCAGGGCATCGATGATCTGAAAAAAAAAAACAGCTCAACATCTTTAATAATTTAATAATGTTAAATATTGAAGAAATAGCCAGCCGTCTGCGAAAGAGAACAAGGTGCTCGTATGTCCAATGTCCATGCATATGTCGTCGTTTGGGTGTAGACGAGGTAACCGTACCTGTGAAATATATGAAAGCTTTCGAAATGAAATAGTGCAATACTTTATTAATGAAGTTTTTGAATCGACGACGAACTACCGGAGGATTTTTTAACGTCAGCGATCTTTTCGATACGACCCGTGATCCGTGGGGTCTAGTTGTTGCTGACTTCAGAAACATATTTTATTGACCAGAAATTGGCTGAAAGAATTCAGAAGATATACGCTTTGATGTTCAAACTTTGTTTGACTGTAAAACATGGCACAAACTCTGTTCAGTATCGTTTAAAAGGCAGAATGAATCACGCTCAATTTACTATTTAGTTATCAGCCGAATCCTAAAATGTTTTATTTTTGTTGATAAGTACTAAATAAGTTTTAGTTTTGTTTCGTTTTCCAGAAGGAACTGAAGGCATCATAATTATGGTCGAATTCGGCTCCAAAAGCTGTCAAGGGTCTAGTGCTGGTGTCTTCGTGGAGGACGACCATAAGATCCTACACTTCTGGTTTGGTGAACATTCATCTTTCAGTAACCCTACACTAATAGGTGGACGTAACAACGTGGTGGGGTCTGTAACAACTAGGCTGCACTTAAAGCCTTACTCAATCTTTTTTTTTACTTTAATGAGAGGGCTGAATATATTGAGTTTTGTTTGGGTCCCTGATCACAAAGGAATTATGAAAAATGAAGACTTCTTGATATCTAAGCATTCGTTTGATATTCCTGTGTCCGCAGGCGGAAGCTTCCTGTGAATGAATGTAATCGTGTGTGTTGTGACTCTCAAAAATGCAGGCGTACTAAGCGTAAGCTGTCGGCCGTCTGTAAAAATTCCCCAGAAAATTAATTAGGTATTCTTACAAACACTACGTCATTGCCAAGCATCTCAATTTAGTTGGTTTAAGTTGCACCGTTATTTGCGATGTCTATTCAGAGGATGTTCTGCCTTTACTGATCATCCAAGTTTCAAAACAGATGTCATCAACACGTACATAGTAAAATAAATCAGTAGGTTGTCTAGAACATAGTGTTTCCTACACGGCATATGCCAACGATGCTTCAGGCATCTTGCCTTTAAAAAGACACAAAATGCACCAAAATCTTCATGTCTAAGGCACCATAACCTAAGTCCTGGTAAGGAGTAAGTTAGACAGGAAGTTCTTGACCTCACGCTGGGTAGTCCGAGCATCAGTAGGTTAGTCAAGAACTGGAAAGTATCAGATGAGCCGTCATTATCTGACCATAGAATCATTGTGTTTGAGTTAGATAGTGCATGCATCACAATAAATTCAGTCAGGAACCGAAGAAAAACAAATTGGGAGGTTTTTAAAGAAGCCCTAGACAGTAATCTGGAGCATATTGATCTGAGGAGGGCTCCAGCACACTATCTAGAGTTGGAAAACGCGGTAGAGGGCATAAGCACCGCGATTACAAATGCGTTTGAATCGAGTTGCCCCATAAGCAACAGAAAGGGTGAAAAAGATGTGCCATGGTGGAGCAGCAACCTAACAAAATTGCGCTCTGATACACGCAAGCTGTTTAACAGAGCAAAGCGTAATGGGGATTGGCAAAGCTATAGGGTGGCACTCACAAACTACAACAAGGAGTTAAGAAGGGCGAACAAAGAAAGCTTCAGGAAGTTCTGTGAGACAATAAACAGCACTCCTGCTGCAGCCAGGTTACATAAAGCTCTTGCAAAATCGGGGGGAATGCAAACATCCCTTAAAAAACCTGACGGCAGCTTTACTAAAGATGAAGAACAAAGAGCATCACTGCTCTTAGAAACTCACTTCCCCAGAAGTTCGCAGAACACCTGTGACGGGAGCATGACCAACACGACCAGACATTGCACTGGCTATCTGTTCCAGAGGGTGAATCGAGTGGGCAATTAGCTCCTTCCAGCCTTTCAAGTCACCGGGTGCGGATGGTATTATACCAGCCCTATTGCAAAGGGGGTAAGAAAAACTACTTACACACCTGGTCAGAATAACAAAAGCAGTCTTGCACTGGGATATATTCCAAACCAATGGAGACGGGCGAGAGTTGTGTTTATACCAAAAATGGGGAAGAAGGACCCAACACAGCCTAAGTCATACAGATCGATCAGCCTAACATCGTTTCTTCTTAAAACAATGGAGAAAGCTGTGGACAACCATTTAAGGGAGGATGTACTTAATACATCCCCACTGCATTATCGTCAGCTTGCATACAGAGCGGGCAGGTCCACCGAGACTGCTCTTTATCAGCTGACGGAAACAATCCAAAGTGCTCTTGAAACAAAAGAGATAGTAATCTGCGCCTTCCTAGATATTGAAGGGGCATTTGATAACACTTCACATGAAGCTATTAAACGAGCCCTTGACAAAAGAGAGTTAGCAGAACAGTATCTAAGTGGATGTATGAATTGCTGAGAACAAGATCAGCAGAAATTCAAACTTCACATGGAATTATCAGGGTCAACACAACAAGAGGATGCCCACAAGGAGGAGTGTTATCTCCCCTAATGTGGAGTCTTGTTGTGGATGAGCTTCTTGAAAAAATAACAAGCCTTGGAATTAACTGTCAAGCCTACGCTGATGACATTGTACTGATTGCCAGGGCGAAATTCGAGGAAACCCTATGTGGTATTATACAAAGGGGCCTAACAGTAACTCAAGAATGGTGCAGCACGGCTGGACTTAATATAAACCCGGCCAAAACCACAATAGTACCATTCACGAGGAGGAGAAAACTTGAACTAAAGCCAATCCGACTGTCGGGCACGATACTGGCACCGATAAAGGAAGTGAAATATCTAGGACTACACCTAGATAGCAAACTCTTGTGGAAGAAACACATAGAGGAGATATCCAAAAAAGTTACCCGTGCTCTAATGATATGCAGGAGCCTAGCGGGTAAGTCTTGGGGATTTAGTCCAAATATTCTAAGATGGATGTACATTGCCATTGTGAGACCAATGATCACTTATAGAGCAATAGCATGGACAAAGCGAACTAGTCTAGTCACTACTAGGGAGACACTCACTAAAGTCCAAAGACTTGCGTGCCTCTGCATCACTGGGGCCATGCGAGCGTGTCCAACTGCAGCTATGGAAGTACTCCTGGAGCTAACGCCGCTCCATCTTGTAGTGGAGCAAAATGCACAGCGGACGATCCTAAGGATGGCAAAAGAAGGTATCGGAAGGAGAAATGTGTTGGTTCGAAAGAATATGATGCACTTCTCAAAAAACTTCCCCTTCTGGCCGTCCCCAGGGACGACAGTATCAGGAAATTTAACTTTGGGAAAAACTTTAGTACAAAGTTAAGTAACAAGAAAGAGTGGAGCAACGAATCCACGATGTACGGACTGGGCAGCCACACGATAAAGTGGTATACAGACGGTTCGAGAACTGGAGAGGGAACAGGAGCGGGCGTATTTTGGCCAAGGACCAAGCACTCAGAACCTATGGGCAAGTGCACCAGCATCTTTCAAGCTGAAATATGTGCTATAAACAGATGCACCCAACTCAATCTCGAAAAAGGATACAGCAACTGCGACATAGCAATACTGTCAGACAGCCAAGCAGCTATCAAAGCACTTGACTCCTATGTCATTAAGTCAAAACTTGTGTGGGAATGCCTATGCAAGCTTAATGAATTGGGCAGAAACAATAAAGTTACACTTTACTGGATACCCGGTCACGTCGGGATAAAAGGTAACGAAGCAGCGGACGCCATGGCAAGACAAGGGGCTGCAGAACCCTTCATTGGACACGAACCATTCTGTGTAATGGGGTAACACACCATACGCGAGAAATTCAGGAAAATGGAAAGAGAAGACAGGGCTGGAACAACACCACAGGCCTGAGGCAAGCTAAGAAACTACTGGGATGTTACAACCGGAAAAGATTCGAAGCCTGCATCTGCCTTAGTAAGAATAACCTACGGATCCTAACAGGCTTCCTAACGGGGCACTGCAAACTCAGGGAGCATCTACGAAAACTAGGTATAACAAATGAAGGCCTTTGCACATTCTGCAACGAGTCTTGTGAGACTCCGGAACACCTTCTGGAGTCCTGTGGAGCACTGACCCACAAAAGATTGAAATACTTGGGCAAATACCAAGTATCAGAAGAGGATATGCCAACCATGGACCCACTTCTCATTCTCAGATTCTTAAAAGAAACTGGTCTGGAGAAAGAGCTCTAAGGTGAACTATTCTCGCTAAGGCAAAGTAAGAGCATATGACCTTTAAACACAATTCCTCAGGAATTGCAATTGCGAAGGGGACTTTAACGAGGGAACAAACCCCCCCAAGGTATTAGCAGGGGGCACAATAGACCATTAGCTCGCAGTGCAAAATAACCCTACACAAATAAAAAATAAAAGGAGTAAGTTCTAGTCCACTTTCTTTCTAAATGAACTTAACCCAGCGCCCCATTTAAGGTGCACTTACATTTTGATTCAAATTTCCTATTATTTAATAAGTGAGGGTACATTTTATAATTTTATCCTAAACCAGACATCTTTAAGTGTAATAAAGTAGTTGTTGAAGAAGTTCATCTGCCCTCGTTTATTTTGAACAATTTCTTGATTCTGGCCAATATTAGTTCTAGGAAAACGTAAATAATAACTGTTATATGGTCTTGTTGTAATACTACTGTTGTTTGGTTTTCTTTATGTTTATGAACTAAACTATTAGTAAATATTTTAAAAATAATGATATTTTGTATTTTTATGTAGAACTTATTAGTTTTTGTTTAGCGCACATAGGCATATTCTCCCAGCGCCAACTTTATGGTGAGGTCCTGAAACTCAGCTTGTACAAAATTAAGAAAATAACCTTTTTAGGTTATTTATGTTTCTTTTAGAAACATTTTCTTATATATGTATGTATGCATACAAACATTTTTAAAAATTTGCGACCTTAATAGGTACTCTGGGATAATATGGAAGAGAGTAAAAACCACGTATTTTCCTGTTTAGATGCTATGATTTGTAATTATCTTTATAACTTAACAGGTACATCGCTTAGAATACTTTCACCAATACCACGATCTAGACTTTATTGGTACTATTATACTTATACCCATTCCTTTAACTTCATATCACCAGAATCAATAAAAACTGCGAAAAGCAACTTAATGTAATATTTAAATTATTTAACCCTTTTTGAAGTTTCCTTCAGCCTGTTTTAAATTCACCGAGCATCGGGTGATTCTCTTTCACTTTTTGCCTTCTGCATTAATTATGTCAAGATTATTTCAATACGATTTATTTCATTTACCTCCTTGGACTCTTCAATGGCTTCAATTGCGAAACTCGTAATTAAATTTTATTCAGGGCTCACCACAACACACACTCTTCACCACCGACTCAACCATTCTCAGCTCGTCGTCACATATTCATTAAGCGCATAACATAAGCACTTTTCCTCAAAGTTTTTCAATTAAATGATGCCCTAGATAACGCAACCCAAAGGAGAGAAAAAAAATTAAATAAAACACGCAAGGAAGAGAGACGAAAGAAAAAGAAAAAAAAAATCAAAAATACCAGAGAAAAGGATGTTGGAAAATTCCGCAGAAAAACACCACTTTCATTTCCATTCAAACTTATATTCATTATGCCAAGATATTATCGCCACACTACACCGTCTCGTCATTATCAGCATCTCACTCATGTTTCTTTGTATCGTGATAGGTAGTTGCATAGGCATCAACAAACTTGTCCTACAGGCAATAACTACACAAAAATGTTTACCGTCCAGCAACAAACAACACTTTTGTGTTCGCCTAAAAATCGTAAACATGCTTTTTGCTAGTTTCGACACTGGTAATTAAATCCTCTTCGTCCAGAAAAACAACTGAATAAAGTACGTACCTGACTCTACCTAAGACTGTAATTATTCCGTACTAGGACATTCGACAGAATGGTTATCATTATCATCGTCAGGCTAAAGTGTGAATCACTTCTCCAACGGCAACAACGACGTTGGCGGACGATGTTGTAACCTACCTTAGGCTGGGAATATCGTCAGGTGCCCATCGACACATCGAGGTCGTCCTTAACCAGAAGCACCTTTTTTGGTAATTTTCATAAAATCCCCACGGATCTATTATGAGAGTGGGTTTTGTGCTACCACCCATAGTAAGGCAGCACTATGTATTGTACTATTTTGACGTGCTATGCTACGGATAGGTATATGACGTGTATCTGTAGTGTATCTAGATGTATTTACACGTTGTATTTCTCTAAGTAGGATAAAAACTAGGAAAGTGGAAATTAGTTGGTTGGAAAACTCTTATTTTTTTCTCTTCTATAAGCGTAATTACAGTATTTGCCTTCGTTGTTGGGTGGTGTACTGGGCGTCTTCCCTTGTTTTTTTCTTCTTTTTTTTAATTCATTGGGTAAAATTGCCCCTAGTTGCACCCGGACAATAATTACACAAAGCGGAGAGAGGTTGGTCCTGGTACTCATACGTATACATAGTCTACATTGTTGTAGCGAATAACAAAAGGATACCGTTGTGAAATTGCATTGTTGAAGTTGAATAAAATACGTAAAATGGAATAAGCGCACGCCTTCTAGCCTGAGCTCCTCGACACCGTTAAACTATATATGGTACGTTTGGTAAACTAATTTCAGAATGCATACATGAGCAGAGGTTTTTTTCCACACAGATCCATTTTTTTTTTTTTCTTAGTTGCTCGTTTTCGCTATTTCAAGGGAACGTTTTGCTTTTCTTTTGTATCTTAAAGGTGCACACTAGCATTCTATTCTCCTTTCTCTGCGACTGCAGTGTGTCAGCATGAAAGAACATTTGTTATTCTGCAGCAACTATCTGTAAATGGCTGCCAGAGAATATCAAGTACATACATATATGTCTTCCTACTTTTTTCGGTTATTTTCGCAGAACTACATCTTTCCAGTAGAGCAGATACATAGACAGTTGAACGTAGCAAGGATACATATTTGTATAGAGTACTGTTTTTGAGAACAGGATATGTACTCGCACTCGTAGTGTTATTTTTAATGGCCCACTTGAACGTCCAATATCTAAAAGCCATAAATTAGAATTGTGGTCGACGATACGTTGTACCGTTATTGCGATTTTACCAACTCCAAACAACTGGCTAGATACTAGTTGTTGTTGAGGTTGCTATTCCCGGTCCCGAATGCAGTGTTAAGCTGCGCTGTAATTTAGGACTTACGATAAAGTAAGCCGATTTCCAAATACTAGCCAAGTGGTGGTAGATGTTCTGCGGAAAATTTAATATCGTATTGATTTCAATTAAAACCAAATCACGAGTGTGCGGGATGGTTCCGCGATAAGAAGAAATACACGAGCAACATTCGGGCTGATGGTAATAAATTTGTGAGGCGAATAAGTCGATTTATTGTTATGTTAGAGGAGATAGCTAATGGAAAAAGTTTGCCATTAATGTGTTGCCCTCGACATGGAGTAGGATAGCAATTAAGAGTGAGGCGGTAGGATGTGTTTTTATACGATAGACTGGTGGGAGGATTCGTTAAAATTAACAAGAAAAGTATCTTAATTTTCATAGATTCATTGGTGAGCATTCCAAACATTGCCCATTCATATAATTTCGAAACTAACTGAAATGTCTTATCCAGAAAATGAACAAAATCCCTTGTGTCCCTATGTTCTAAAATAATATATGTATGTATGTACAATGATGTAGTGGTAACATCGTCAATTGCCACGCTAATGATTCATGGTTGAAATCATGATGTCAGCAAGCATTTATGTATTTATTTTTCATGAAATATATAAAGTCAGTCCGATCATTTGCAAAAGCTTCTGTGAACACTACTGCGAAGGCATAACACTGACAGTAGCTTAGTCATCGGTCATTGTTAGCTCTTATTTGGTTACCTCTCGGTTGATCTTGAATCAAACCAACCTGTAGATACCCCTAACCAAACGTCGTATCCCGAGTGGGACTTGCGCCAGATCCTTTCCCATATAGTGGAAGCGACGAGTTTAAAGATTGAAACAATTACGCAGTAATTGTTCGAAAGTTTCAATTTCTTCTGTATCATGATAGCTACTACAGTATTCAGATTACTTGATTCCCAGGCTGGTGGCCACTGCATCTGTCGGACAATGCCCAGTTAGTACACCCACCATGATATTGGTTTCTTTTTTGTTCATTGGCAAAATGCTTTTGGTCCATTTTTCATTCAGAGTTGACCATAAGCTGTGAGATATGACATAGTCGCCTCTTGCCGCCCAGGAGGTGTTGCTTTAATGTCTATTTTCCTTTTTAATACACCACTATGGATAGATTCCGATGCATGAGAAGATTCACCATTTAATACTGAGCCTTTCCGTGCTAATTCGTCTGCTGCTTTGTTCCCTTCTTTTTTATTCTAATATGCCTGGGAACGCAGCAGAAAGTGACTTCGTGGGTGTTGTATATACTGTTTATAGTTTGCCGGATGCGGTAACTGTTTTCCATTTGATTCTTCCCTTGTCTAGTGCCTTGAATGCAGTTTGACTATCCTCGAAGATAGATGGGTTTAATTTCTTCGCATATATAGTCTATGCCGCTCTTTCAATTGCGTAGACTTCGACTTGAAAGATACTACAGTCACCCGGAAGCTTGTATTAATCATTGATGTTGAGTGATTCACAGAAAATTGCCGCGCCGGTTCCCAAGTCCATTTTAGACCTACCGGTATAGAGCTGAAAGTCCAGTGCGTTGGTTAATGCGTTGGATTTTCACTCCTGCCTGTCGGGAAAAAGAATGGAGTATTTCTTCTAAAAGTCTGTGTAAGGTACGATGTAGAATGCCGCTCTATCGAGATCATTTAAACTGTATCTTCGAAATGTAGATCCGTGTCCATAGGAACTTTGCTTCCATGTGCTTGATTGTTAAAGACAAAACGCGCTATGCTACGCATGAACTCATCCTGAGGAAAAAGATTGAGAATCATTTCCAACCCTGCTTGAGCCGTTAATCTATGTGCCCCTATTATCCTAACACATGCTAATTCTTGTACCTTCATGATTATTGAGGTAGCTAACTTTGTCTGTTGCATTCCAACATACAACTATTGTTTCATAGGTAAGTATAGGTCCTACGATCGCAGTATACATCCGATGGATTATTGGCCGTCGTAAGCCCCATCGTTTACCGAAGGTTTTTTTGTACGCGTAAAAAGCACATAAGGCTTTTTCATTCTTCTTCTGTGTTGCTCTTCGATATGAACTTTGAACCAAGGATCGTTGCTAGATGTTTTTGGAATATTGAAACAAAAAAACCTGGTACGTCACCTTCTAGGATATGTAATCTAACTGAAGTAAGAAACTTTAATAAAATCGTTAGAACCGATTTGGACAATAATACTTCAAAAATCGTCTTCAAGTAAAGTGCCGTTAATTTTGAGGCTTAGAATGAAAATTTCAATTTTACCTCGACTTTTGGTACCACAGACACTAATATGAAGGTTGAAGAAAGCAAACTGGTTTTGCCTTTTAGGCTGCAGTCAAGCGTACACGAACATACAGAAGTATAGACCGACAGACAGGTGGACAGAATTGTGAGATATATTGTTTGCAGTTCAACAGAATCGCTGTTCTATTGTGTTTCGTTATACCGACTGTACTATCCTTCAAGTATGCGTACTGCTTTGTGGACAGTAACAAATCTCCTAGACGAGGCAGAGCTTTCAAAAGAAAGGACGAGGAAACGAGCTACCTTGCATTTGTTACATATTTTTACAAATTGTGTTCGCATTCATATCCCGCGCTGAAGTACATAAATATCGCTTAGATCATCGGCACAATGTTTGTAGCTGTTTAAGTTGGAGGACAGTGATAGAAACTGGTATCGCGTGTGGTTGAAATTCGATCGAGGGGAATTTACCAAACTTAAATGGTACATACGCACATGATTTGCACATCTATGGCACAGTACCTTTCGAATGATATAAGTTTAATCCCCCTACTTTTATAATAAATACTAAAACAATGTACGATAAGTTTCGTGTTCATGTATAACTATATAAGATTAAGTAATTTTAAATTTGTTTGATTAGTTCGTAAGTGAAATAATTTAGTTTTCTCTGGTTTCAAGTTGTGATTTTATGCCGATGTTCGTTTGACGAAAATATCTCCAAAACGGCGGTCTGTGTGCTTCAGGACAGTCTGCATAGGGAACTCCCTGTGACCATTTCTTCTACGCGATATGGTAGATGTATCGGTGGCATAACGTGAATCACCTACTATTTAGGACTCGTACTTACGACTTTATTTCGTTTGTATTTATAAAGATGCAGATGTTTCGGTAAGTTGAATCGGTACCATATGTTTCACTATGAACCTTAACTGAACTTTTCGAGTTCTGAGTTTTAGTGTTTATTTTTTTTTACTGTTTATCGTTATATGTATGCTATATTGTATTATAATTTCTACAATTATACGCGCAACGGATAGGTGAGCATTCCTTCAAAGCAAATCATTATCAAATCATTTTGACCTCACAATAATCAACAGGCGAAGAAGCGGTGACAAATATGGGGAAAAAGCATTTATGATATAGTTGCAAATGATGTATTGGCAAGGAAAACAATTTTTAGACTTTTAAAGCTGGCTCGAAAATTTAGCGTGGATATCTTCGGGGAATTATATTTAGAGGCTAACAAACATTTTAAGCGCATATGCCTGCGTAACAAAAATAAATATTTTTCTAAATTGGTGGAAGAGACCTCAACTGCAAGAAACTCAAAATTGTTCTGTAGGGCAATTCGAACAATCAATGGCCGGTCTTTTTCAATTGGAGTTCGATTACATCCTAATGTTCTCAAGAAGTATTTTTGTAATATTCTAAACCCTGTGAACAACAGTCCCCCGATACATTTTGCCCTTCCTCTCATAACTAATGACTATCTGGACACTGCCATACACTTAGAGAAAGTACAAAAAGCAATCGCTAAGTCAAAATTAAACAAAGTTAAGAGAATACATTTTGAATTTTATAAGTGTTTAACAGAGGTTGCACTTCAGTAGCTAACGTATGCTTACTTAGGTGGCGCTACAGTTAGGGGTGAACCTGGGCCTCATCCAACAAGCCTCTCCATTTAGCTTGGTCTTTAGCTAATTGCCTCCAATTGCACACTCCAAGTTGGTCGAGGTCCCCTTGAACTTATGCGCGCCGCCAACGGCGAGAAGGTCCTTTACTGCGTCGTCCTTCGGGGTAAGATTCGAAGACTCTGCGGGCCGGAGCGTTGGTGTCCATTCGCACTAAATGTCCTAGCCATCTCAGACGTCCAAAACGCAGTTTTTTGACTAGGTCGACGTCGCACAGCTCGTGTTTGACACTTCTCCTCCAAAACCCGTCAACTCAAATGGGACCGAACATCTTACGAAGAATTTTTCTCTCAAAGCAACCAAGGATATCTTGATCCTCTTTCAATAAAGTCCATGTTTCAGCGCCGTAAAATAGGACTGGGATATATCAGGGTCTTATACAGAGTCTTCTTAGTTGTTCGAGATAGGACTTTACTGCTAACGAATGCGTATAATGAAATTTTTTCCTCTGATATCCTATCGCAGGGCTTTCGTAAGGCAATTCTGTTTCCGTTGCACATAAAAGAAGACACACATGTAGCGGAAAACTATAGAGGCATATCCTTCTTAAATTGTTCATTAAAAATATTTTCCTCAATTTTGTACGATCGAATTATGTCTTGGGTTGATAGCTCTAACTTACTGAATGACTTCCAGGCCAGATTTTCATCCGTACAAATATTGCGAAATCTTATCACGAAAGGAAGATTTCAGAGCAGCGTTTGATTCTACCGACAGAAGATCCCTATTTTACAAACTCTCTATTATGGGGTTATCAACAAAGATGCTGATCATCCTAAGTCGACTATAGCCGTGTTTTATTATCACTCATGGTTCATATTAGATCTTATTGTGTATGCATTACAATAACAATACGAGATCTTGCTTTTCATTTGGATCTATTTTCGTGATCCAAAAATTAGTTCACCTATTCCTTGCTAGGTTACCCTTTTGTCGACAATTTTCAAATTGTTGCCAGGTTGGAATATGAAATATTTTCTGCACTTTTAATATGATTGCTATGTTTTCTTTGCATTGGAATTATGTACATAAAAGCGCATCTGAAAGTAACTAGTGTTAGAAATATTTAGTTTTGAAGATTTTTATTACGTTATTAAATTTAGGTAGGTTAATTTAAATACAATATATAAAGGATTTCACAAAAAGTGGTTGTTTTTCTCAAAGCGTCTTAAGTAACCGCACTCTCCGATCTGACAGCTCGTCCTTTCTCCACACTCTGTTTCTTTTTTTCTTCTTTTCGTTCATTTCAGCAGTGTTGCCAAATCGCTAACATTCGGCCATCCTTTTCTTAATTCGTCCCCGAATTCATCTGACCTTAGTTATTATGATAATTACGAGATAAATACATTATAATAAAACTTAAGTAGCAATACACAGTAAAAAAAAATTAGGTTAACACATATACAAGCAAAAAAAAAAAAACCAATTAAAGTTACAGGTTAAATTCAATTCTCCAAATTATAATGCAATATTGTGAGTTAAGTTCAAATTCAATATGCTTTAATTACAAGGATACCTTGCTTTAGCGTACGTAATCCTTGTGCCTTAAGGGCGGTCTTACGTGTCTTACTGCCCTCAATCTTTGTGTTTTTGGCTCATCGCCCTCGTCATTTGGTACCTCAGGTATCGATGCCTTGTCAGTGCCCTCTGTTGCTGGCTCTTTATCAGACTGTGCTATGGTTTCTTTGTCAATCGGTGGTATTTCTTCGTCGCTCTCTGGTAGTTCTTCGTCATTCGCTGGTGGTTCTTCGTGAATCGCTGGTAATTTGTCCTCCTTCTGTGGTATTTCTTCGTCGCTTTCTGGTAGTTCTTCGTCAATCGCAGGTAGTCGCACCAGTTTTAGTTGACTAACATGTGCTGTGGAGGCATATCTCCGGCCTGCTGAGTCAAGTCGCAGGGTAGCCACTCCATAGGTGTCGCTTGGTAATACTTTAGTTATAACCAGAGGTCCTCGATTCTTAGGGTGCAATTTTGTGGAGTCGCCTGTGGCTTGTGGAGTAGACGACATGTAAACAATATCCCCCACATCGTATTGAATGTTGAGTAATCTTCCCCGGTCATATCGATCCTTAAATTTGCGTTGCTCCATCTTGATACGCTCTATTGCGGCTTCTCGAAGTATTTCAGGTCGTTTGTAGTTCGCTCCTTCTTCATAAACTGTCATTTGCCTGACAAGACCTTCATCGTATCTCGGCGAATAGCCGTACAGCAATTCGAATGGTGTTCTCCCGGTAGTCTTATTTTCGGAGTTGTTTAGATCCCTGACTACGATCTTCAATTTTCGGTCCCAGTCTTTGCCTTCTTTATTTTCGTCTAGAGTTGCCATGGTAGTCGGTATCAGCGTGCGGTTCACCCTCTCTACATGCCCGTTCGCTTGAGCATGTCGACGGGAATTTAGGGTGTGTGTTATTCCATCACTTTCTCCATTGAATTGCTCAATATTTTTCGTCAAATCTGGTATAATGTTGTAAGTAAAGGTTGTGTTCTCGTCGCATCTTGGGGTACTTCTTGCATTTGGGAAACCTCCTCTTGTCATGTTTTGTATTTGCTCGATTAGGGCCTCGATTGTTTTGTCACGTTTGTTTATCTGTTCATCTCGCAATTTGTTTTCTTCCATCATGTAATTAAACATTCTCTACCAACTCTGATCGTCTGGTATCATATTGAATGGAAGCCGTTCCCTTCTCGCGCCTATTTCTTCGTGTCCCCCTTCCATTTCGTCTTGCTGTCGTTCGCCATTGTCGACCTCACCCAGTTGCTCCTCATCGCCGCCATCTCGCTGAAATTGTTCTACATGCGCCATCGCCATCTGACCATTATTTGCCAACTCCACATCGCCTTCCCGTTCTCGCCCTCGGGGAAGTCGCTCTACCTCTTCTTCGTGCATCTGCGCGTCTTGCTCGCGCCTCCTGTTTCGCTCCGCTGCCCTTTCTTCACGACCAGACATGTCGCCTTGAACAATTTCGCAACAAATATAGACGAACTTACCAAAAACTTTTGGGAAAAGGGTGCATCCCCACTTCTGAATTGTTAGAAATATTTAGTTTTGAAGATTTTTATTACGTTATCAAATTTAGGTAGGTTAATTTAAATACAATATATAAAGTATTTCACAAAAAGTGGTTGTTTTTCTCAAAGCGTCTTAAGTAACCGCACTCTCCGATCTGACAGCTCGTCCTTTCTCCACACTCTGTTTCTTTTTTTCTTCTTTTCGTTCATTTCAGCAGTGTTGCCAAATCGCTAACACTAGTTATCCAAGTTACTCCTAATGATTTCAAATTAATAATTATTGAGTAAATATACACCGTTTGAATGAATTAGGATTGGGAAAACATACAGTAAAAGAAAAAGATCGCACATTCTTTGAATTTTATAAGAAAAAATCAATCGCATGGCAACTCCGATTGAAGGAACCCAGCTGTGCAATTCCAATGGAGAAGAGGGAAAAAAATAATTGGTACTTTTAAATAACTTATATTGAATGAAAACAATAACAAGTTGTACCCCAGAAGAAACAAATGTTGTTCTGGATGCATATAGCAAGAGTTAAGCACAATTTCAGCAAAACCATATTTTGAAAGGAGTTCGATGCGGAAACTATAACCATAGCACTAGACACAACTAAAATTGTTCGTTGATCCAGATTCAGATCGTTTTATCATGGGTGATAATAAAACACGGCTTATATATGGACGCCGAATCCGGAGTATGGAATGACGAACATTTTTCGGAATGGTTTGCAAAAACAATGGGAGTAAAGCAGGGGTGTATTTTGAGCACACTTTTATTCATCTTATTCTAAAATGATCTCAACGATGTGATATGAAGAGGTGTTTTATGGTGCGGCAGAAAAATCAGAGTTCTCATGAATGCGGATGTCATAGTCATGATTTCAGACTCTCTTCGTGGTCTCACACAAATGATTTTATTCCTTGAAGATTATTGTATAAAATCGAATCTGAGTGGGAACGTATGTAAGTCTAAGGTTATGATATTCAGGAAGGGAGATGGTCACTATTGTCGCAATGAAAGCTGGAAGTTTGCTGGAGAGGATATAGAAATCGGGAGGAGTACGACTGCCTTGGCATGCAAGTATCCTCAAATTTAAGTATAGAGCTATTTCGCCAACAAATTTGAAGTAGCCAAGGCTGCTCTAAATTTAACATGGAGAATCTGCATCAGCACAAGAAGTCTCAATCCAAGCGCTAAGTTTAAATTATTTGAAGCGACATCGAGATAAGGAATGCGCAAATTTGGGGAACTGAGCAGCACGAGGAAGTCGAAAAACTGCTTAAACATTTTTTGAAAAGATTGTTTCGCTTACCATTTAACGCTCCGAACTACATGCTGTTCTTGGAGGATGGTTTATCTCGATTGTTTATTGCCACGCTAAAGCTTCACTTCGACTTCGTAATAAAAGTAATAACCCAGCTAGCCAACCGCTTTCAAGACTTACATTAATGCATGCTATTACCACAAAAACTTTATTTTATAAAAAGTGGACTCATTTAGCTTGAAAGTCCAGCTTAGAGCTAAATGTAACGTTGGACAATGTGGATAGTTGGAGATCTATTTTTTACGGCTTCATACAAAACTTAGACATCAAGTTTAGAGATGAGTTCAAGGAGCAAGCGAGATCAACCTTATACAGAGAAATTTACAATAAATTGAACTATGACTTGGAGGAAAAAAGTAATTTTTAAATCCAGAGGTGAACTGCTGAATCTTCATTTGAAGCCACATAGAGAAGATCTCCCCATATTATGTACCCTTTGTAACCAAGGAGTACGCGAATATCTCTACTCTCCACGTAATGCAGGGAAGCAGCTGATTATAGAACCAAAATAATAGTCTTATTTCTTATACCATATTGAAGTGCGACATTAAATTTTAAATCAAATTAAAATCTTTAAATCTTATTTACAGTTTTTTTCTTTTTACCCTCTTCCCAACCCAATGAATTAACTTAAACTGAATATTATTTTATTTCTTTATTTAAAATGTGTGTATTTATTTTCCATCTGAGGTGACGGCTCATGCCATATCTTGCATGATTGTTTGTTAAAAAAAAAAAAACATTGTAAAATATTCTAAATTATTTTTTAATTTGAAAAAATAGAATATAAAGAATAATGAAGATCAGAATCGAAAGTATCAGTAAATACTAAACATACAGATTATAAAAATTATATGCTGTGTTATTATCTTTGTCTTAACAAAGTAATATAAGTCCATATCCAATTACAAATTTAAATTTTGTAGTTCCGGACTTGTACACTTAGTTTACATTTTACAGTCCAGTATCACTCAATTTATTCATCAACCAGAATCATACAACACAGTCTCTGCCAAAGTTATGCAAAAGTTTATATTCGTACTTCACTGCAATTTAAAGTAATCCCATCTGCGCACAACTGCATTGATAAGTCCAGTCGGCCAGCGCGGCGGTAGAACATAACCCGAAAGATTAAATTAAAGCACCACTTGTAAAAAGCGTAAACAGAGAACATTCGAAACCTTTCTCCGAAAAAAACAAATAAAGCTTCATAAAAACAATGTTATATCCAAATAAATGGCCCCCTCCAAGCTAATAACTCAGTCCTCGTAAACAGTCCTCTCTACCATCGTTGTCAGATACGCACAAACACTACGTGTTGTTGGAAAATTATTGCTACAATCCTCAGTCAAGTTTTCGTAATCACATTTTATTTTTTTTTCTTCCGCTTTGGTATTTTTGTCCTTTAGTATACTTCTTGGTTTAAGAATGTAACACTCCCTCGAAATAAAAAAAACCAAATTCTACATCCTTCAAAAAATTATTAATTTTTGAAATGTTAATGCAATATCTAAAATTACTAACAACCATCCCTTTTGTTCTATTTCCAGTACACAAACAACCAGCCGACAGGAGCTATTCTAAATGATTGCAATTATCCGTGCAACTTCTTCCAGGGATTAAGTACTCAGACAGGGCACATCGAACATCACCTTCAGCGTCAAACAGGATATAGTTCTGGCTTTTGCTAAGTAATTGTTAGTAATTAAGCTGATTTTGGAAGGATCACTCACAATCCAAAGTAAAAGTAGCCACAGGGATTTTTTTTTTCTGGTCTTCTGGTGTGGGAAAAAAGCACAGTCTTGTAATTATGTTATCGTCACGACTGAAATCCAAGGATCACCGAAAACAGAGATTTCACATTTGAAGCAAATTCTTAGCAAACTAAGGAGCAAGGACGACAAGCAAAGTAAAAAAGGAGAGGAGTATCTGGAGCAAAAACAGACAAAAAAAAGAAGAAGGAACAAATAACACCATGTGCAGATGTTGAACGTATTCGTTGGAACTTCAGTTAGAAATGGGATTACGACGATAATTGAACCTCAGAGAGAAATACCACAACATGGCGCAATGCTACCTGATTCTGTTCGTCCTTTTTATGTATTCCGGTGAGTGCGAGCATTGGCGCTATTAATTAATGGGTTTAATATGTGAAAGACCTGGGATGAGGGGTTTTTTTTTTTCGTTTGGGAGATAAAATGTTATATTCATGTTTTGTTCTTTTTTTGGCTAACGGTAATTATGACGGGTAGCATAAGTGCAAATATTTATTCGGGGAAAGTATGAGACTGGCTGGGGTTATTCTCGTTGAAACTTTGTTGTTGCTGTTCTTTTTTTAACAAAGTTAAAGGTGAATATTTGTGCTAAAAAGGTGAGGTGGGGTTCTGAAATGTTGGTACTTTACAAAAGCCGGCCCATTCAGAATTTGCACTTGTTATCCATGAGAGTTCTTAAATAAGAGATTTCTCCACGTCGGTCGTCAGCTTGATTGTCAATTAGACGAAGCATATTCTGCTTAAAAGTGTGCGGTAGACAGACAGCTTATATAGAAGTATTAACTTATTGGTGGTATAATATTCATCAGTTTAAGAGAACAAGGACTGTCAAGGATCGCTGAATGTTATATTTTACTAACACCGGCGCCTTCTGCTCAAAGCATTGAACAGTCTCCAGAGCAAACGAGTTGCTCGGCGTATTGAGAAAAGTCCTATTTTTGATAAGCACCCTTTCATATTATTTACGGAAATGAGCGGAAACCACGGAGAAACCGCCTGGGTCTATTTTCCGGTGGTTTAGTTGCAGATATTCGTTTCAATCTGTGGATAAAACACACTCTATACTGCCCAAAAGTTCATCAAAGTATGGCCAACTGTGATTCTTAAGGGGTCAGAGTTCCATTATTCCCTAGCTATGCTCACTGTCAAAATCGGCTGGAAATCGATACTAACGGACAACCGGCGTGAGTTGCTGTGCCTAACAGAAAAAAAAAAAAACAGGCGCCTGGGGCTAAGTCTGTTACAGAACAGTTTTGTACCGGGCAATAGAGCCGCATTTGAGCTCAATCGGTTCAGTGGTTTCCGAGTCTATAGCATACAAACAAACAAGCAATCAAACATACATTGTATTTTATATATAGGTATAAGATAAGATATGTACAACAAAATCAATAATTCATTCGCACTACTCTATACAATTTAATCCCACTCAAAGTAACAAAACCTGCAGTTGCACTTGTTAACAAAAGTCTTCTCCGATTGCATTCCATCATATCTACTTCAGAAACTCAAAAGCATTCACAAACTTGTTTATAAGAAACACTTAACTTTGAGATTGATGTTGCATCGAATTCTGAGAAATCATCATTCAATGATAGAACATTGCGTACTTTCTTATTTTTTCTTTTTATTGAATCTAAAACCGCTACTCACAACAAAAACACTTAAACAACGAATTGCTTTTGGAAACCTAAAACCGCTATGCAAATTTTATCTTCATACATATACACATACAAACACGACGTTATTTCTTGGAACTTGATCTACGTACAGCTCCTTGAAGCGAATAGTACCATTTTTTTTTTATTCTTATAAACTTACTTGTGTACTCTGACTTATTGATCTTTTCTTTGCATTTTAAAATGCATTCCAGCTTTCATTTTTTCTTTACTTCCTTTTAAATCGTTTTTCGTGTTCCGTATGTGCCTTTTTTACACCATCGCTAAAAGAGTTCCTAACGTGGTTTTTATTTCGTATATTATAATATCCTTTATTTTTTGGTATCGTAGCTCATTGACATTCTGTTAAATACTGTGTATATTATGTATGTAAATATTTTTGCTATTTTTATGTTTATCTATAGGTATTTTATCATTCATGTCCATTTGGTTATTGAATCGTGATACTTCATCGGTGCAAGGAAAATGTGGTAAAGTTGACATTCGACCACAATACAAGTGTGCATTTTAAATTCAACAAATGGAGGGTGGAAATGGTGTAGTGGTAACATCGTCAATTGCCACGCTAATGGTTCATGGTTCAAATCATGGCGTCAGCAAGCATTTCTTTATTTCTCGTGAAATATATAAAGTTAGTCCGATCAATTTTGAAAGCTTGTGTGAACACTGCCGCAAGGGCATAACTATGGCAGAAGCTTGGTCATATTGCTGGAAAAATTGTTCGCTCTGTTGGGTGATTGATACGCCTATGATATCGGTAGTCGGGAAAAAATACTGCAAAAGTAAAAATACGAACAAAATCTCCCCAGTTATTTGGACGCCACCTCCGGAGTTTTTCTGAAACATAAACAACTGAGTTTCAAACGACTCCATTAAATCTTCCTCTTTCTCTATCTGTCCTTGAGATAGATCTCACTTTCCGTGGTTGATGGTTGCCAGCTTCGAATTAAAATTGAACAATCGAATCTGAATAAGGTGGAGTCATGTTTCGAGCCAGACCAGCGAGTGACGACGTTCTGTATCCGCAAATCGGCATCGGATTTTGTCTGGGCGTGCATCGAAAAAATATCTGTGCGGTTTGCGGAATACTTCACTAATTTATCCATGTTCGAATCAGGAACAAGGATGCAATTGATCGCACCGATGCCCCGGGGGAAATTTGCTAATGCTGCCACCTTTCCCAAAAGGCTAAATGCTAAATCTCGTTTCGCGGCATTGAAGTGGCATGGAATGGCGTCACTCTCTTATTGAAACAATGAAACAATGAATGAAATAAACAAATTTTTTTTTCACATGAATTGAATAAATAATGGTGCTAGAAAAACTAATATCGAAACACAAAACGCCAAAACGCTTCGTTATGTAGTCGAAAGTATTTACGGAAACAGGAGTCGTCGAATTTGTCACATTTAACTCGTCTGTAGGTGCGGTATGGGCGTCGCACTGCGTGTTCCACTTCTCGCACATCTTTCTTCTCTCATGACAATGAAGAAAGCATAATCATTTCGTCAACTTCATGTAGAAAATCAATTTCTGAATACATGACAGTGAATGAGTAAATGAATAGCACAACAGACAGAAAACACACATAGAAAATAGAAAAACTTCCAATGCAACAAATTTCACTTGAAATGCACTACCGCACTAGTTAAAATCTAATTCGAAAAGGAGTGAATATTATGAAACTGATTTAAACCTTACGAAAACCTCTGTAAACCGGCCTCGGAGTGCGGTTTAAAGTTGAAGTGGTTTATCGTGCAACAGGTTTAAAAAATGAGGTTTAAACCGAGTGAATAATACGAAATCTAAAATCGTTGGTGGTCTACATAGATTTAAGCCATGGTCTGAATTAAACCACTTTCTTGTCCGAGTAAATAATTGGGCCGTAAGTTACAGTTGGTGCAATACGGAACAATATGTCTAGAGAAATAACTGCAAATATCAGAAGAATAACAGAAGAAGAATACGAGCTATTGAAGGAAAGTTTATATTATAGATGTGAGACAATTTAAAAATTCACATTATAGAGATGGTAATATATAGATTTGTCAGTTGGCATTATCGAGATAGTATTGTATATCAACCGAAACGAGACACGACAGAATTGAACATTGAAATTGTATGTACATTCAAGTCAATAGTTCGTATTAATCAACACAACACATCCCAGTAACTCAGTTGCACACTTTGAATGCAAGCGTACTATTCATGGCACAGAAACAAAAATGTCAGCACACCATTTGAAGCTTGCTGACTGTATTTACGGTGCACGTATGGACTAAAATCATCAGGCGCATATACGTACTTTGTCTACTTTAACTCAAATGGGGTATGACAAAAATTGTTGTGTGAGTGACAAATAATTTGTTTGATGCGTTGTGACATTTTTGTAGTGATGTATGGAATACTTGAATAAACTCAAAACCTCTCCCGAAAACACGGACTACACCATTCCACGTCTAAATTTTGACAAGAACTTCCTCGTCACCATTCCCTCCAGATCACTCTGGAATAATGATACATTTTTAGAAGATAGGTCAATCCATTTCTACACTGATGGCTCAAAATCTAAGGACGGGGTTGGTGGAGGTATATTCTCTGACAGGCTTAATTTTAAGCTCTCCTTCCGTCTTCCAAATCATTGTAGCGTGTTCCAGGCGGGAATTTTGGCGATTAAAGAAGTCTTGTCTTGGCTTAAGAAAAACGTGATATCTGCTAAAAATATCCGCATCTTTTCAGACAGCCAAGCAGCAATCAAATCCTTGGAATCGACCTCTATAAATTCCTTAGTAGCTCTAGACTGCCGCTCGTCTCTCGTGGAGATGGTTGAGCAGTTCAATATTCACCTGTGTTAGGTGCCGGGGCATAGGGACATTCCAGGCAATTGTAAGGCCGACGAACTCGCCAGAATACGAGTAGGAACAACTATACCCATCCTGCCGGACAAAGGCTTCTTATGTATACCAGTCGCTACCTGCAAACTCAAATTTAAGCTGGATGCTATCGAGAGTACGAACCTTAGGTGGACAAGTGGACCCACATGTCTAGCGACAAAACAAATTGGGCCGAAGCTGGAAGAAGAATTTGATTTCTCTCAACAGATTGCATACCGGCGCTTTAATAGGTGTCATCACTGGACACTGTCTAATAGGCAAGCATGCCACAAAGGTAGCCGTTTTTGCGAACGACTTTTGTAGAAGCTGCATAGATGAGGAAGAGGAAGAAACTATTCCTTACCTTCTTTATCACTGCCCAGCTCTCTCCCATAGAAGGAAGCTTCACCTAAGAGCCCCCTATTACAACGACATAGGCGACCTGAAAAACATTTATATTAAAAGCCTCCTACGCTTCATAAGAAGCTCAGAATGGTTTAACGAGTAGGTAGGAGAAATTTCTCCCATGATCCATGTGGTATCACAATAGACCTATTATTGGTCTAAGTGTGTTGGCGATTCTTAGCTGGCAGCCACTTCAACCTAACCTAACCTATGGGATACTTGAGCATTCCAACAATTGTACTACAAAGCAATCATAACTGTTGCCTGCTCAGTAAGAAGAGTATATATGGTATTGCAATCACAGCTAGAAACAGCTGGGTGCAAAAGCTACAGCATGATAGCTGGAAGATATGTACATGTCGTGTTCTTTGTAATTGGTAATAATCAGTTCTACGCTACGCGAGTCGTAACAAAACACAATAAGCGATTAATCAGTTGTTGCTATACCGTAGCACACTTTAATCGAACGAGTTTAACACAAAATAGTTCATATCTACGCAAATCTAGAGTCTGGAGATGGCCTCAAGCCTTTGGAATAATTATCACCTGAAAAGTAAACAAGAATTAATGGACATCAAGAGGTTTTGCTCAGATTCTTACCTACTTTGTTAAGTGGCGCTACAGTACGGGGAGAACTTGGGCCTCAACCAATGAGCCTCTCCATTTAGCTTGCTCTTAAGCTAATTGCATCCAGGTGGGCGCTCCAAGTTAGTCGAGGTCCCCTTGAACATGTGCGCGCCACCTACGGCGAGGAGGTCCTCTACTACGTCGTCCCTCCGGGCTAGATTCGACGACTTTGCGAGCCATAGCGTTGGTGTCCATTCACTCTACATGTCCTAGCCATCTCAAACGTCCAATATGCAGTTTTCGACTAGGTCGACGTTGCTGTATAGCTCGTATAGTTTGTCATTGGATCTTCTCCTACAAAACCCGCCAACATAAATGGGTCCGAATGTCTTACGAAGAAATTTTCTCTCAAAGCCACCAAGGATATCTTCTCCGCTTTCAATAAAGTTCATGTTTCAGGCCCGTAAAGCAGAATAGGGATGGTCAGGGTCTTATATAGAGTCTCCATAGTTGTTCGAGGTAGGGCTTTACTATTGAATGTTTTGTTGTTTTGTTTTTAAAGAGATATAAACTTAACCTCCATTTGAGGTACTGGGTACTTCTGCTTAACTCTTGAAAGTGCGAATCATCTGCAAGGTATTATACATTATGGGCCCTATTAGTCCAGAAAACAGTGATTGGTAAAAGTTATTCTTTGCCTGATTTCTTCGCTGGTGTAGTTTTCAGAATATACCATATAGCAGAGCCAAGGTAGACAAGGTCTTTTACTACTTCAAAATTGTAGCTGCCCACTGTGACGTTCTGTCCAATTCGTCTGTGCTTTTTGTCCCTTCTTGTAAACAGCATATACTTCGTTCTGCCCTCGTTTATCACTAATCCCATTTTGGTCACTTCTGCTTCAATGCTTGCAGACGCACCAGTGACAGCCCGCTGAGTTCTTTCAATAATGCCAATATCGTCGGTGTATCCAAGCAGTTGTACGGACTTTTTATAGATTGTGCTTTTGGTGTTGGTGTTGTGAGTTTCGCACAATCCGTTGGAGGATAATATTATCAAAGTCGCGTCACCTTATCAAAGGTCTCGGTGGGGTCATTGATGGAACAACGAGCGTTCTCCATCATTATCCTGCACTGAGGGCCAAGTTTGGCTGGGATGCCAAAACTAGACATGGATATCTATAGCTCTTCTCTAAAGATACTGTCATAGGCGGCCTTGAAATCGATAAGGGGATGATGAGCCTCGATTTGGACTCCTTGGGGTTTCTCCAGGATCTGCCGAAGTGCGAAGATTTGATCAATGGTGGACTTTCCTGGCTTGAAACCGCACTGAAAGGGGCTAGTGAACCTGTTGATGAAAGGTTTCAGGTGTTTACATAATATTGCAAAAAGGATCATGTATGCAATTTTGAGGAGTTTGATGGCTCTATAATTGACACAGTGAAGGAGTCTCCTTTTTTGTCTTTGCTCAGATTCGCTTTGCCTCTTTTTCTGTATCAATTTTTGAGCTTAAATTTTGTATGCCGCTTGGATTTGTTTGACAGAAAAACTTTAACAGTGCATTCGTCAGGAGCATTACTTATTTTGAAAATATTGCCGTAATACCATTGAGAAAATTCAAATGTGAAAGATCCCTCTATACCATATTTATTAATTTATCCATTGGTAGGTGGTTCGATTTATAGGGCCAGAGGGGTTCATTGTTTGTTCGTTACTCATCTTGACCATTTCAAGGCATAATGTCTATATGTAATTATCAATATACAATACATAATTGAGTCTGGTTAATGCAGTGTTTCTTTGATTTTTAGTGCTCCCATTTGGTAAGATGGATTTAACAGAGTTATCATTATATTGCATCAAATACTGCTCCTTGCTTTCAAATGAATTACTGAGAGTAAAACATTTTCGGGCTGTGAATGATTGTTGACATTGGAAGCTCTTATGTGTCGAATTTCTGGTCTTGCTCTATAAATACCCGATAATCATGGGTGGAGGAAACAGAATTCCCTTTGTGCAATGTTGCACCAACTCCAAATCCGATTCCGCTTCGGTTGAGAATATTAAAATCATACTTCAAAAGTTTCAGTGTCATAAATGTACTATGCATATTAAGCTTCACCACCATTCGTATATTTTATGATTTATGTATGCATTGCAGGCATTCAAAATCTCCGATTAAAGTGGCAAATTCACTCCTGCAGAATACCTTACTAACACAGAAATCCTTTCAAAATCAATTCTTCAACCCACACGGAATGCTAAAAAAAAAGTAAAGAGAAACTCCCTAATGGATTCACACCGCTCTGACCAAAAAAAAGGTATAAAAATTTAAATTCCACTCTGGAACAGTTTAAATCCTTGGCGAAATGCTCGTATCATTGTATAGCTACCATAAAAAAAAATTACCGAATTCACGCCATCGAATGCATAATCACACGAAAATTGCTGAAAGCATTAAAAACAGCCATTATCTTCGGTTGTCTAGGAATAGTATAAATTATGGTGCTTGGCCGCAATCCTTCCGTTGCATCCTTCTCGACCTCTAGCAAAAAAAAGGGAAAGATTTTAAAAGTTTTCCTTTCGCTTTTTTTTTTTTTTGTTTTGGAACCACACTAGCTCGAACTAATGGATGAACAATTTGTAGAGCGTTAAAAAGAACATATTTATGGGTTTGCAATTTTGTGAACTTTTTGTTGTTCTATCTTGTGCCAGCACCTGAAAGGATTTAATAGCTTAAAAATAAATGCGAAAAAATATAGCACTGAACCTGAAAATAACGAAAATTGTTAGTAACACCCTAATGACTCTCATAAATCGAGAATTCGCTGGAGAAAAAAGCATGCACACATCCTGCCTACCCACCCACCTCACTTACTGCAGAATGTGCTGAATTATACATCATTAGTCATGTGTCGCCGCGATCCACGATTATGAGGCAGTGTATAGCCCACGCTTGTGTGCAGTTTTTTGTGTTATCCTATCCTTTTTGACGAAAGAATTTCCTCTTCCGGATGTTGTTTGACCAGCTTCAGTTTCCACCACTGCACTGGACTGGCTAACAGAAAAAAATACGAATGTTTTGCCAGCCGTTTCTTGCCATGGTCGCCGGCGGTAGTGGTGGTGGTTGTGGACAAGCTGACCATTTATCACTTGATGTTTTCGCTTCCTCTTATCCATGGTCCAACATGCAGTATGTTTGGTCCAGGATGGTATAATTTTTTTTTCGCTTCCATAGAAGCTCTTTTGTTCCTTTTGAAGGGGAAGGCTTATGATAACAGTTGCCCCGAGAAGTCCATATAGGAGATGGAAAAAATAAACCTGTGGTCATACGTTATATTGTCAAAAGACTTTTAGAATACCACAGGACGGCAGATTATCATGGTAGGTATGTGCAAATGTAGAGCTTGGGCGTGAATGTGCCTGACTTTGGTGGATAGCCTCACCGTTGAATGGAATACAGAATCCGTTGGTTATACAAAAAAATGTATGAGCAAACCATGGGCTAAAGAAGTATTTGAAATTCGTCAAAAGACTTCAGCTAAAACCCGGTGTGCACTGCACATGAAACAATTATTGTGCTAATGACTTTTTCACCACCCCGCTCTAGCTATATTCTAGACATGTGTGATAAAATGGTACATCATTTGGCTTTGTCAAAGCCAAGCAAATTGGGAGGATGCGTTTCTATGAAAGACCCTACATCCGTGCCTTATGGTGGGTATCCACGCTGGATATGAGTGTGTATATTTTTTAGTGTTCCTGTATTCAAGCCTTAAATAACATTGACATGGTCTTAGCTAAACGATTGCGTTTTTGAAACTTGTCACAAAGGATAGAAATAGAAAAAAGTATCAGCGGAAAAATATGAGTGTAGGATTGGTTTCGTGTATCGGCATATTGATAAAACCGGATAGTAAAAATAAACTGACTGTAATTGTGAAAAAAATCGATCTCAAGATATTAATCAAAATTGATGCTACGGTTTCAAAAAAGTTCGGAAAGTGGGTCTATCATGTTTTCAGCCTATTTGCCTGTCTATCTGTATGTACCTACGTAAGCAATCTAAATGGCAAGTTGGAATTTTAAACCTAGTACCAAAACGAATGGTGCCCTACTTGTGGCCGATTTGGAAAAATAATATTACAATTTTCCCGAAAACGTCTCCAATGATTTTGTTTGAATTATACAGCATGTTTAAGCAATATATTTTTTTTTAGTGAAGGTGAAAATCTCGAAAGACATTGTGGGGAAACTCAGAATAGTGTGGGACTCTCATGACCAATCAAAGAAAGATCGGCAGATGATTTTAGTTTCAACGTTCAGGTGCGTTTGAGAAGGTATTATTAAATACGGGTTCTCATAACTGCAACAGGAACTAGTATAGGACTGACCGCGGCGAGGAGGGAAAGTCTCTTGCCGTCCACCTCAGCCGCAGATAGACATAAACTGTTTCAACCGATCCAAGCAAGGATGCACAGTCCAAACCTGGGTCGATTGTTAGACGTTCTGGTGCTGACTTAGGTAATAGGCGACGCAGCGCATGGCAGACTAGGAGAACAGGTAGTAGACTGTTCGAGTCGAGGAGGGAACGCCTCTTGCTATCGACCTCAGTCTCGGTCAGATTCAAGCCCCCGCCAACCGTCTCGTATGGGGCCAAAAGGTTTACATCGGAGCCCATTGTGGGTTGTTCCAAGAGTTTTAGGCATGACGACACAAAATCGCCGCAAACAATAAGAATCAGCAAGAAAGCCAATATGGCATCTAGAATAGAAAAAGCAACCCTGATCGCAAGTTATCTGGAGATCAATGGAGGCTGGTGGAGTAAATGATGCCATAGTCAAAAATCAGAGAACTATCTTTTACATAAGCGGGACAGGAAAGGTGGGATTTGTTGCTGGGGTGCGATGCTAACTCTCATCACTCTCAATAGGGAAGCAGCGACACAAACTTACGCTTCGAGCTTATAATTGAAAACAACCTTATTGTAGGAATAGAAGTAATGAAATGAACCTACCTTTGTAGTAAAGAACAGGCAAGAAGTTATAGACGTAACTTTAGCCAGTAACTTGAACACTATAATTTATTGACAAGTGGAACGTGGTGGGGAAGAAATCCTACTCTGCCCACAGAATTATTGAATTCCTCGTGGGTAACAACTACGACTCGCCTGAACCATATTGGAACCCCAGAAAAACCAACTCGGATCCCTTTAGCAATGAGGTAAGGAAAGGTGTCAGATCCCTGCGGACTGAATTCTGTGCAAAATCACTTAGCTCTGCTAAAAACACACTTTTCAGGTTGGACGACCCATCTAGATAATAACATCGAAACCAGTAGTAGCTTCGTAACGGAAATTCCGACGGATCTTATTACAGAGGAAAGAATAGAGTGGGCAGTTGGTTCATTCTCTCCTTTAAATCTCCAGGACCTGACGGGATTATCCCGATCAAGTTACAAAAAACAGTAACCACAACCATCCCGGTACTTAAAGAACTATGCATCAATAACCGCATTTGGGGGTATATACCTAGAGCATGGAAAGAAGTTAAAGTGGTCTTCATACTCAAGGCCGGTAAGGCAAGCCGCACAACTGTGAAAGACTTTAGGCCAATAAGCTTTGCCTCCTTTGTCCTAAAGACCTTTGGAAGACTAGCTGACATATACATCCGTAGCAAACTACACCTAGGTGAAATATCCCCAGCGCTGCACGCCTATATGAAAAGGAAAAGCGCAGGGACAGCGCCGCGCTATGTAGTCGGCTCAATTGGCAACGCGAGCGCTGAGATTCAAAACGCAAAAAAATGTAGCTCCCAGTTCTTTTTACATTAAAACAGTTCCAATCGTTTTTAATTAAAAGTAAAAACTCAAGGCGAAAATAAAAAGTGCGCTCAAACCAGACAGCTGAAGTAAAAACATAAGGTGAGTCGAAATTCGTCGATAAAAGCAAAAAAAATAAACATACAAAGGGATTAACAATGAACGGGCATGCCTTGCAGGGGACCCCAGTTAAACAAAGCGGAAACAACACAGCTATAGCCGCGAAATCAAACAGCAGGGGAGTAATGAAAATATATCCAGAATAACCTACCTCTAAAGGTTCGAAAGAAAAACTGATCAGAGGCAAAACCGCAGTGAACATAACGTGGAAAAGATGTTTAATCCATAAGAATATAACCCACAATAGCAAGTATAGAGCATTCGAAGCTGCCTCCGAAACAATTTTGCTATATGCTGCGTAAGTATGAGGACATACAAAATATGAAAATGTGGAAAGACTCTTACGATATTTCATCAAAAGGTAATTTCATCTTCCTGCTTGTACTACATGATAATGTTGGAAACGTGTCTATCCCCCTTTTTATTAGGACCTTATAATTTCAAGTCGTTTATATACTCAAAGTACTAAACATGCCAAATGAGAGACTTCCCAAGATCGCAGCCCTTAAAACTATATGTAATAGGAGCACCTAGTATGGTGAATAGCTGCAAGCTGGAAAGCTGCCTTATACCTTCTAATAGAAAAAGTGGACGAACAATGCAGAAACGGATTCCTAGAGAATGCTTCGGGCTCTCTACAGAGATCGATCTATAGCAGGCTAAATTATAAATTGCAACCTAACAATAATAACTTTCGAGATGAGCTAAGTATTCACGAAATATCTATGGTTGTGAGACTACGAGGAGAACTTCTTCTAAACGGGAAAAGTATCCGTGTTTGCTTTTTAACTCTTTCAAACACAAGCTACTTACTCCATTGCGCTAACACTTTTACTGGCATGTATGGCGCTGTATCCGTAATAACATAAGATATGCATCATCATAGCTTAACGTTTAAAGATATGTAAGAACTATGTTTGGAAAAATTGTTGGCAGTAAGAAAGTCCCGGAGAAAGTTGGACATAAAGTGAGTATGGGAAAAGATGCAAACAAACTCAGCGTCATTCTAGAAAAGTCGGGTTATATCCTTATAGCGCAAAATGGCATCAAATTTCACCGAAGCTCATATAAAAGCAGCTGACATGTATAAATCCCGCTTATTTTGCTACTTTTTCTTTTCCAAGTATGTATGTCCAAATATATGGGATTTCGAATGACTGTTGAGCAGTTGTCTGCAATTTAACATGCATCAAAGTAATTTATTTAAGATGAAATTTTAATGAATTTCCTATTGGAATTCTACTCGATGCCCACTATAAAACTTGTCTTAAAAGTCAACGAACACTATTTTACTATTCCTATTGGGTTATAACTTCACTTTCATTCAATAAATGTCCTATCCACAAGTGTAGCCAAAGCAACCACAAACCAAATATGTTCCTTTATCCCTAATAGCCGAGTAAAACCACGAAAATACCTATACAGCTATCGCTTTTAAGAATCTCTTTCTTGAGTACAACATTCTCTGAAGAATGAATAGTGAAGTCACTATGACAAAATTCAAAAAGGAAGTCACATCCGCTGGGATTTCTCTTCTTCGCCTGTTGAGTGTTTGTTATGCAAACCACTTTCTTATTTTAATCCCACTGTCATTCATGGGGCTTATGCTCATCCATAAAATAAACTCAGTTTGCCACTTATAACACTCACATTTATACGGGGATTATCTGCCAGAAAACCCCTTTCGTAGTCAAACATTCAATGGCTCAAAATACCCATTAAACTGTTGGTATATGCTAAAGACCCAGTTCCAAGCCTCGTGGGAATTAAGGAAACTGCATATTGTAGAGCATTTTAAATTACACAGAAGATTGTTACTTGTATACGCAAATAGTGACTGTTCTCCCTCCCAAAACGTACATCACATAATCGGAAGGGAAAAATATTCTCCTAAAAAAAATAAAAAGAAAATGGCGGGAAAATATTCAAGCCACTCGTCGCCGATTTTAAGTGGGTCGAATTCTTGGCAACAATCCTAACTCCTGTAGTTCACTCGAAGAGTAGGAAGGCGTCCAGGGAAAAACAAGAGGAAAAACTAAATTAAACTAAAGCGTAGCACTGTCACTTCCAACAATTTGAAATTGCCACTTATGTAAAGTTCGGCTGGCGCCATTCATATTCGTTTTTATTGTGTCTCTATGCAAATGCGATTCCTCTTTGTGGTCTTCGAGAGAATACACAGACTTTGACTCGATTTGAGTTCACTTTAAGTTTCAATTAAATTTAACTCAATCAAATTGCATCCATGAATCTATGTACACATTGACTTATTACATACACGATTATAATGACAATCCAAATGATTCCATATTCCCTGACCGATAAATTTCTGTATGAATGCATTATTTGAACTTCCGGATGTTAGACATTACTCGTATTTTGGTCGATCTAATGCAGGACCATGTACCAGTGTATCTATTGTGCAATAGTGTTGTGTTTTTACCATTTCAAAACAGGGAATGATATGTTGGAAATCAATTTCGAATAGGATCTTTGCTTTCGAATGGTACACGAGTGTATAATGGGGCCTTTAGAGGTTATTGACATTTGGTCTTAAATATTTACCAAACTAAGCAAACGAATACACAAGTGCTTAATTCATTTTCGGTAATTTGATGAAACGCTCAGGAACCAGAGTATTGATTGATCGTTTTATTTTCAAAACATATATCACTGAAGTTAAATGAATTTTAGTTCGAATTTTGCACCATTTAGGAGCAGCGAGTGTTCATTGAAACCTAAATTAGTTTGTGCGGATTGAAGCCAATCAAAATCTAGTTCTGCTTGGGTTAAACTAGTATTGCTTAGTGTTCCTATTTATTTATTTATTTATACGTACGGAGAATGTATGATTGAATGAATGAATCTATCCATCTCCAATCACATGACACATAATGTCTACTGCTGATCCTCATCTTTTGCAGGATGGCTTAAATATGTTCTCTACTTGGTATCAGAGAAATCTCCCAGAGCTGATGTCAACAAATGTAATTTTTTTTACTCATTTCCGTAGGCGCATTACACCATATCCCAAAATCTACGAGTACATCATTCACGATGAGCTTCTATATTCAGTCACTTCATGGCTTGGGTATCATCTCTGATAATTAACTCTACTTTCACTTTAATATCCGTAACATTATAAACAGGGAAAACCCAGCATTTAGTATCATGAAATGCTGGCCTAAAGAGTATTCGGATCTATGTTAAAAATTCCCTCAATATCACCTTTGTAAGGCCGCTGTCCGGGAAAGATGCCCAAATATGGTCGCGTTATTATGAAGTCAATGTCAAAGGAATCGGACGTGTTCAGTGTAGATAAATCTGCTTCGTCTTAGGCGATCTCTGTGAGATTGATTACTATTATTTATGATCCTATTAGTATCGTCTGGGACTTATCAACTTACAGTTGTTAGAAAAACTTCGTGATATTGTCGACATACTCTGTCTGCATCGTTGATTGCTTGCCCGCTGCAAATTATTTCTCTTAACACAAGCCCATAGTTCTATACTTCTCCTTAGTCGTATTTCTTACCGCATCAATTATGATTGCCACGAACCTTATGTCAAGAATGCTGCATAATACAAGTAATTCGATATCCATTCTTAATTGCAAAATTTCGCTACGAAATGTTCCTAAACTATAAAATTCTAACTTCTTGACTCTGCGTTTTATTTTCGTTTTCATTTTCTTTTGCACAGCCTTTCCCACCTCTTTTTAATATATTTCATCCCCTATCTATTGTTTATTATCTTTTAAATTATTTCTTCCTTCTATTAAGTATAAATAGAATAATATAAAATACTTGAATAAAAAAAGAGTTAAGTAATTGTGGAGAAATTGCTAGTTAAGTGGATTTTTTATTACTCACCTTGTAGGTCCTAGGGCCTCTTCTACGCATACGGTATCTGGCATTGTGTCTCAGCTCTCCCCAACTTTTCCCTAACTGCCATGCCTCATTCTCGACTGTTCTGCGCCATGTTCTTGTCGGAACGCCAGGTATTCTGCCATCCTGGGTTAAATGGTTAGCTATGGAACTGTCACCTTTTCGAAACATGTGACCAATCCACTACTTCTTCTGTCGTTGGATGGCTGTGCCTATTGCTTCGTGGCCCTTTCTCTGGTACAGATGTTCGTTAGAGATACGGTTGAGCCAGTACCGTACCGCAGCTTACTTGTGATTAATGAACGTTCTCCACGTGCTGCATCCATATAATAGCACCACGGATTCAACGTTAGAGCGGAACAGTCTTAACTTGGTGTTTAAACTTATTACATTGCTTCGCCATATTTCGGACAACATCCCGAATGCGGACTTTACTTTGGCGATCCTGTTGGCTATATCCAGTTCGATTACACCATCGGTCGAGAGAAAACTCCCAAGTTACTGGAAATCACCTGCTCTCTCTCTACCGGTTGTCCAGCATTGCATGTTTGAGCCGATGTGTTTGTTCCAAGGCTGATAATTCCAACCGTATTAATTTTCAGCTCAAAGACGCCTGCCTGGAGAGGGACTCCACATCTGCTGTCATTTGTTGGTGGTCCATAGTTCTGTGATAGAGTAAGTGTACATCGTCAGCGTAGTCAAAATGTTTTAGTTGGGATGTAAGAGTCCATCGAATTCCTCCGTTTCCCGTCGACAAAGCTGTACGAAGCATATCGCTAATTTCCAATAGAAAAAGTATTGGTGAAGGAATGCAGCCTTGTTTTACCCCACTTAATATTGAATTCCACTGGATATCGAATTCCTCTGACAGAATGTGACACTTGGACACATCGTATGTAGCTTTTATAATAGCAATTCATTTATAGTGAATACTTTTCCTGCGTAAGGCACTATTGGCACCATCAAACGCCTTCTCAAAATCGACGAACAGCTGGTGAAATGGCGATCGATATTCAACACAGTGCTCGATAATGATCCACAGGGTACTGATATGGTCGACGCAGGAGGATCCAGAGTGGAAACCTGCTTATTCGGTATCGAATGTGTCTTCGAGATGTTGTTTGATTCACTCTAAGATGATTCCAGCTATTTTCTTAGCTAATGAAATGAAATTGCTGACCAACTTCTGTGAACTACTGATTAGGAGTCGCATTCCAATAGTCACGATTCACAATTGAGACACATTGGCTTATATTTTTGGAAATTAGAATACAATATTTGTACTACGGGCAAAGAGGAATCAGCAGAATGCATTCAGTGTCACTGTTATTTAGTCAAACACCTAAATATAAGGTGCCAGAAAAGAGCACTGTCAAAAAAATTATTGTCAACCACAATGTGTTTATTCGCAGAAAACTTCAGTGTTCTAAGTCATACGAAGAATGAAGTTAAGAAGCATCAGACAGACAGACACTGTAATGCTAAAATTAGTGTTCCGTTTTTACCACACAGATTTAAGACACTACAAATCGTGATGTAAAGAACAGAAATGGATATAAATAAGATAAGTATGGGAATCTCTTAAAGCAGCCAAACGCAGAAAAGCTCAAAAATAAACTGGCTAGATTTAAAAAACTATTCACCCAAATAGGTCTCAATAAAGTCATATTTGATTAGAGAACAGTCATACCGGTAAAGCTCATTCAGTTCATTATTTTAAATCCTCTAGGTACTATCGCAAGAACTCCGGATATATAACTGTGATTTAAGATATTCGACGCACGCTCGATCTGCTCCGTCGTCCGACGGTCTGACATATATTAGAGTGTGTACTGATAAATAGTTCCGTTCGGTTTGGGGGTTGTTTTTTTTCTCGACTATGCGCCGCGTACTTTGTGGATTAGCAGACGATTTTATAGCGAAAACGAGACGACGGCGTTTCACCGCATTCTCACTACATTGTGAAACAGGCATTAACCGAATGCTGAATATGAAAGTAACCGTTGCCTAAAAAAATAAAATAAATATTTGGCGCAACAGCACTCAAGCAGCCTAGCTTCTCGCAACCACTCGTGTTGTGTGCGTTATATTTTTCACACGAATGGATGGGACCTACAGTTTGTTTAGTGCCATTGTTTTGAGAAGCTTTCTCAAGACAACAATACTCTCGGATGTTTTTCAGACGTTCGCGAGAGGTGGAACCGTGAAAAAGCTTTTTGGCGTTTCCTGGGATTCGAACTTGGAACCCCACGCGCAGTGGTCGGACACACTAACGCCACGGCCGCGGCGCACAGTGTCACGATCCAAAGTCCCTTACCAAAAATCAAATTTTTTACTTTTAATAATTGAATTTTCTTTCTACAAAATCAATATTTGAAGGAATTATGAAAGAATATACTTTCTTCAAAATGGTCTGGTTAATAATAAGTATAAGCGGCCACCAAAGGTAAGGAATTTGACATGTGTCAACAACTTAATGAAACCATGTCATTTTGGCATTTCGCATTGTTTTGTTTACGGTTACTGAATTACAGTATTATTATTTGTTCTGTGTTCACTGGGTATTGTTTTATTAGTGCGAAGTTAATTTTAACAAATTTTCTTCATAACGGGTAAGTTATAGAATTTTATACTATACTAGTAAAATGCTTAAATCGCTCAAATTTTTAGTAAGCTTTAAAAAAAAAACGCATCATAACACATCGACAATTTTTTGAATTATTTGATGAATAGTATAAAGACAAACTTGTGAAAGTTTCAATTGCCTACGATTGCCTTGTGCTGAGAAATAGTTTTTTGAAAAATGCTGATTGTTTTCAGAAGTGGCTGCAAGCAGCGCCAAATTGCAAAATATTGGCAATTTATCACTATGTTCTAGAGTTTCATGGCTTAGAAAATTCACCTGAACCAGTCAAAAAGAGTGTCAACTTGTTAACTTGTTTGGATTAAGGGTCGCTAATTATTGGAGATCAAGTAGCCGAAGCCAGAGTGTTATGAGAGAAAAATACAGCATGTGGTTTAACAATAATTTTAAATTAGAAGATGTTGTAATTATGTATTTAAACGGGATATCGACTTCACCAGAAGCTAGTACCTCCAAACCAGGAAGACCTCAGAAAGAATTCAAGAAACTCAATCTTGCGTCAAAGAAAAGAAGAGTTGCAAAATTAGTACAAACTGCGGATGCTGAGGAATTATCATTTGCTGCTTCTTGGTCATCACCAGATAACAGACATGTTAATAATAAATGCATGCCTCCTTTAGAGAAGCCTTAGCGTTATATACTGATCTGGATTTGTCTTATCGGAAATATGTAAGGTTGGGAAAGGTTATCAATGAATTGCATCCAAATACACTACCAAGCTATTACTCATTAATGAAAGCCAGAAACAATTTATTGCCAGAAAAATTAGTTCCAACGAAATCCTGGCAGAAGTTTATTTGCAAGAACTGCTAAATAAAAAAAACATTATCTATTATAAAATAAGTTAAAAATTATGATAACGTTTTTGCACTCCCTTCTCCTCTAAAGTTGGTCTTTAAGTGGGGATTTGATGGCTCATCGGGCCACAGTAATTATAAACAGAAATTCAACGATTTAGCCCAAACCGACGAATTTTTATTTTTAACTGCTTTAGTGCCCCTTCAACTAGTTGATATTGATTCTGAGGTAGTTAAATGGAATAATAATACTCCTTCTTCGACATTTTTCTGTCGTCCTATTCGTTTGTCGTTTACTAAAGAGCCAAGTAACGTTATAAAATTTTAAGAAAATAGAGTTACAAACCTTATAAATAATTTAAAAAATACAACTTTAACGTTACAAGATCCACCATGTGCCGTAAATATATCTTTTGAAATGGTTTTCACATTGATAGATATGGCAGCGTTTGTAATACTATAAGTAGTTATAATTCATCTCAAGCCTGTTACATATGCGGCGCTACGCCAAAAATGATGAATCTTGAAAATGTTTCTAGTCGTACACCAAATGCAGATGCATATAAGTATGGATTATCTACACTACATAATTGGATTCGAAATTTCGAGTGTATTATACATATTGCCTATAGACTACCCTTTTAATGTTGGCGAGTACGAGGAGATAGTAATAAACAAATATCTGAGGAGAATAAAAACAGAATACAGAGGGAGTTTAAAGAAAAACGGGGTCTCCATGTTGATAAACCCAAGCCAGGATATGAATCATCAAATGATGGAAATACTTCTCAAATATTCTTTAGACACACAAAACTCTGTGCACAAATTACAGCTGTAGATGAGCGCTTAATAACAAAATTTTCTGTTATTAATCGAGTATTATCAAGTGGGATCAAAATAAATGTAGAGAAATTCAAAGAGTTATTGAACGAAACTAAGACTTTATAGGTACCTAAGTTTATATTCTTGGTACTACTCGTATATGCCGACATTTATTCACAAAATACTTATTCACGGAGCAGATGTGATAGATTTTTGTTGATTTGCCTTTTGGACAATTATCTGAGGATGCTTTAGAAAGTAGACATAAGGGTGCAAGGAATTTGCGAGAACATCACACAAGGAAATCTTCTCGATCCAACACAAATCATGATCTCATAACTATGATGATGTTAACGTCCGATCCCTTCATTTCCTCATTAAGAATTCAAATTAGATCCGGACATCCGAAGCCATTAGATCCTGACATCACAGAATACTTATGTAGATCTAAGTGGAATCTAGTTCATTGCAATATTAAAACCGGTAATAAATACCTAACAAATAAAAAAATATGTATTATTTTTGTGATCTCTTGTAACAATAAATAAAATAGTTCGAAAACATGTTAAAAAGTAGGTATTTATGATAAACATTTGTATGGACTCGCGATACTGTGCGGCGGCGCCCACCGTTGCCTAGTCCTTATATTAATCATCTTTTTCATCATCATCTTCTTATTGATATATGTATGTACCTATTCTCTTCTGGTAGAAAGCTCATAGTATGAAAAAAAGTTCTGAATGTAGACTCTCGTTACGACAAGATTCTTCTGTGGGTACTTAAAAATAAAGTTGGATACAAACAATGTTGACCACATGAAGATATGTATGCTGACCAAATTTTCATTCCTATACATTGACCAAGATGGGTTTTAAAAAGCCGTCCATCACCACTTTGTGTGGACAAACAATTTTATTCGCAATGATATTCCTAAATCCCTTTCTGAAATGTCATCCACCCCCTGGAACAATGCTATGAACTACTCGTCTTAACAACAGCTGGACAATCCCACATTGCCTGTGGTAACGGAAACCACAAAATACCATTCCATCCCAAGGAACTGTAATTATCATCTCACAAATACATGTAGGTACTCCTTTGCATTTGCACTCCTTTCATCGCACAGTGAATTGTGAAATATTCTTTCCTTCCATTTTCATTCTTATTCCACATTAACATGCATTCTCGGCAAAAATAATGAACTCGGTCAATGACACACGGAATCCGCTACCTATCGCATTTATCATTCCATGGAGCTATTAAAATTAATATGTCACCCACTGCCTGCGCAAAAAGAGATTCGGTCTGATTCGCTTCCTCCGCAGCACACACACACACATGCTTATACATATTCGGAACGTCCTTAAAATCCAATAACCTAAATTCCGTTATAGGGGAGTTGTGTGCGGTTGCACAGGTCCTCGATCCCTTTCCCTTTTAACCACATCCATACGTAGGCAAAGTACCGACACACTCAAACTCGAAGTAAGCTATTCAGGTACACACGTGCGAATGAATGGTTTTTCCACTATCACCCACCCGCATAGGACGAGAACGACGACGACGACGACGTCGATGACTACGATGATGATGATAGAGATACGAGAGAATGACAATGGAAATTGTCGCAGGGAGGTTTATCCCTTTTGCGAACTCATATCCTTTTCCTGTTCTATAATTTAGCTGGCGGTTGGCGCTTTCGAAAACGGCAAAAACGGCGAAAACGCTGTGACCTACCTACGTAGTGCTGAAGCAGTAACAGTCGCTTGGGAGTCCTTCCAATACCAGGCCATGGACACATGCATACGAGTATAATGGTTCGACTTGGGCCATTTGCTGGAATATACACAGTTGTCAGCCGATATTTACGTTACTGGGGTAGTGGTGTGATGTGGATTAACGGTAAAACGGTGTTACAGCATTTGAAACCCGATAAGAATTGAAACAATCGAGAACGCGTATTGGCATGCGGGTGGAACGGCATGATTGTGGACATAGTTGTGGACATGGTGGGCGTTACACTTCTCTTTTGGAAATTGGATTTCGGCTCCCATATTTTTTTCCTCTCGCCTTTGGGTTCTGAAAATGACACCATTCTCTGCTTGAAGGGATTCTGCAATATCTTAGTTGAGAAGGCAACGCCTGAGCCTGGGTGAATGGTGTGAACGAGAAGATAAAACAGCACAGAAAACGGAAGATATTACATGCGGTCACATCGTTTGCACTAATGTACCACCATTGGTATGCTGGCTATTTGGACTGATTTGGACATTGAATGTCTCTTAGAAGTCGCAGAGAAGATTTTATTCTCTCTCATTTTTGCCATCACAGCATGAAACTACTATCACATCTTATGGTATTACAGTGCTGAAGTCATGTAATGAGCAAATACGCACGTCATTCCCGAAGGATATTCCCTTGGATAATCCACCATTTGGTTGAATAATAAAACGGCGCTCATCCTCTTTTAAGATAAACGTATACCTACGATGAGGATGACTAAAGAATGAAACTCACACATACTTGCCTCTGCATATCCCTCACCGGCTTCACCTTGAACCAAAAAATGATAATGACAACGCGTGTATTTTCGCTCATAAAAAAGGATATTGGACAATTAATGATGTTTTTGCCATTGCAGCAGTGAAATTGTACGTATGTATGTACTCGTATAAGTACTAGATAATTTCTGCGGAACTACTTAAACAAATTCAAATCCAATTCTCAAAAAAAATATATGTATGTATATATATGTATATATATCCTGATCTTGAAGAAAGGAGAACATCTGAACTACAGAGGTATAAGTCTTCTCAACATCGCATATACGATTTTGTCTACAGTAATATGTGAACGCCTAAAACTGATCGTTATTAACCTGTTAGGTTCTTATCAGTCCGGTTTCATGCCGGGAAAGTCCACAATTGACCAAATATTCACACTACGGCAGATCTTGGAAAAAATCCATGAATATAAAATCGATACACATGTTAAGCACCTCCTGTGATCTTGACCGGTGACGTACCTAATAAAAATGACTGCATCAACAAAAGATACGAAGAAGAATTTCGAGCGAAAACAACCGTGGTTTGATGGTGAATATAATAAAATGCGAAAAAGGGCTCTTGCGACGGTGAATCTCTTCAGAAAACATAACACCGAATCGCTGAGGGCTCCATACTTGGACACAAACACATATTACAAGTCGTTGTGTGGGTGCAAAAAGCAAATATATTTCAGCGAACCCGCTAGGGAGCTAGCTAAGGCAGCAAATAGCAAAGGTTTTTGGGGAAGCAGAATGTACGATAACGTTGAAGAGTTTGAACGTCACCTTTATTTATATGCACTCTAAGGTTGAATATGCAGTACGCTATTAAAGTTCTGAACGAAGAAGATGACTCGCGATTCAACAAAATTCTCACTAAAAAAAATTATAAAAACCAGATCACAGTTCTATAAAGATTGGGAAAATATCGCTGCTAGGTACGGGATCCAACCTCACAGACTGGTCAAGAGGCGCACGAATTTTTATATTCCACATAGACCAGGCAATAAAAAGAGAACACATCATGGCGGCAAGGAACTCAAACTCACGCTTAATTTACAAAAACCTAGTTCACGAAAACATCAACTACCTGAACTCTAACCTCAGCATCTTCCAAATATCATTTATTTTCCGAGCAAGAGGAGAACTTTTAAAGCTAAATTACATGTCACATCGTCCCGACCTCCCTTTAAGATGTACCCTATGCAACTTAGGAGAAATGAAAGACGATCAGGCTACTTAGTTCTTTAGGAAGTTGCTATGCGATAGCTAAGGGATGGAAGTCGATATGTATAACTAGTGTGTACTAATATGGGGCGCATATAGTGGATTAGTAGAATAATTTGAACAACCACTAAGATTCGTTTGAAGCATATGTATGTACATATTTTACATTCCTAAAGGATTCGTGTGAAACACGTGGTCCCGCAATAACATTTTTTGGAATACTTCAAATGCAGCTTTTTTTTAAAAAACGGTTAAAGCTATCGTCATGGTGCTGATTCTTAACGTTTTTTTCTCAGTGCACAACACATCAATTCCTCACCCTCGCTTTGTCTAGATAAAAAAAAATGTGCATCCGCCCACGGTTGGTATTGGTGAAATACCACAAACAACTTATTCATTGCAGGTGCTTAAGGCTTATTCCGCAGTGCATCCTGATAGAACAAAAAGCAAACACATAAAGCCCATGCACGTACATTCAGCTTTTGTTCATAAAGGATCGGCTTTAAGCCGCCAAGGTAGTCTCTTAATGGTGCGAGGGGATTACAGAATTTACCCTTTGAGTCTTACTTCAGAGTTGAAAACACTCTTATCTCTTTAGTTGCAATCGGGAAATGGTAAGGGAAGCAGATTATATTTCCCTTTGCAAAATTATTTTCCGTAGAACCATTCACGGATAAGTGGGCAGAGGGATTGAATTGAAAATCCAGACGGAAACAATAAGGGACGTCAACGTCGTAAAAAGACAATCAGCGATGTGCCTCTTTAAGTCCATTGAGATATTTTCCAATCATTGATGCCCCCATTCGCATGAGATATTCTCTTCAACAAACGGTTTTAAGTTCGAATGGAGAGCTCATATTGAATGCAATTTGATTTGAGCAAAAATGACGACGTACGAGGATTGGAAAAGGCCCTTGGAAAGAGATTGCCATCTCCAATGAACCTGGTATATTATTTATGTCTACGATATCTGTCCTTTGAATCTAATCCTTATCGATTCATACAGTAGATATTATAGATGGATTATGAGGTACTTACTGGCATTAAAAATGTGCAATATGAACGATTGGGTATATTGAACTTATGGCCTACAGACTTTTTATTCGCGTTTAGTGTGTATTGTACCACAATAAGGGCTTTTCAGTTTTAATTCAGCTTGTAACTACATTTTCATTCGAAGTCAATATTGATGACATATTGCATGACGTGACAAATAGTAGATATGAGACTTTCATGTAGCAAAAAAACTATTATAATATATTAACAATATTAATACAATACAATAATAATCTTCTCTCAGGAAAGCCGAACATATAACGCTGAAACAGTGCCCCGAAATGTCTGCAGATGTCTGTTGATTCTGCGCTTGAAAAGCTGGAGATTGTTATTTTCTGGAAATATGTTTCCATCGTTCTACAACAAAAGGAATTTTGGTAGAGAGATTTTCACACTGTTTCCAGGTGAATATGGAAATGATGTGCTCTTTTAGCCAGTCTGGTAGGATGTCCCAATATTTTGCTTTCAGGGATTATCCTTCTAAGTTCTTTGGAGTATCTTATCTGTAGTATAGGCATAAGTCTACTATTTGCATCCAATAAGCCAACGGGTGGAGATTCGATGTTAGCGCTGGGTCTACTCTTATGTGAACTGTTCGTCTCCGAATGCTGTCGAGTATGTAGGAACAATATTCAAGTCCTGATCTAACCTGTGATTTGTATAAGAGCAATAGCTGTGCCGACGTGAAGTATCTCTTTGCTCTAAATAAATAGCTCAGGATGCTGATTTTGGGATGTTGAATATGTGTTTGTGTCATATTATAACCATGAAGGCAGGGAGATACATGGCGTCCTTAGTCTGGCAACACTGAAAAAGAAACATAAAAAGAAAAAGAGAAATGAGACTGTCAGTGAATAGGAAAAATGCAGTCGATTGTAACCCTTCATAGGGATCGGAAGTGTATTTATTTAGTTGTGTATCTACCTATGTTTTGTTGTGGATCTATATAAAACCGAAAGAATAAAGAAATAAAAGATTTTAAAAAAGCGAAGAATTAAATTATTTGGTCGTCCATATGAAACATCATCAGGCATACGTGTATGACTTTCTGTACAGTCTTTGCTAACGCGCAGGCGGAGCTAGACATGATACATAAATGGTGCACTATGAATGAGTTTTTGGTAAATCCTTTTAAAACTGAAGTTGTTCTATTTGTGAGAAGTAGGATTTTAATAGGTCTGACTCAGCCAGTGCTAAAGGGCTTCACTGTCCGTGTTTCCAATGAAGCCAAGTATCTGGGGTGATTCTGAATAAGAAACTTCGTTGTTCTAAGCATGTGGAGTTGAAAACATTCAAGGAGCTTTTAGTTTTCTGGCAGTGTAAGGGTGTTTTGGCAAGACATGGGGCCTATAAGTCATCTGGAGCTATACGACTATGATAAGACTATTATATTATATGAAAAGACTAATTGTTGAACTTAGCTCTTCTTGATACTTATATCATGGGCTGTACTATCAACGTCAGCTATCGTTACCCCATAGGCGCGGTGGTTTGTGGTATAATCTACACTGGAGTTTTGATGACCTTGGGCGACACTTATCCTATGACTCCGGTTTTATGGATACGCCGTCTGACGCAATGACATCAGAATTTTGCCTGGAATGTAGTTGAATTTTCACGGACCACTTCCAAACCAGTCAAGGGTCTGGTGCTGGTTTCTTCGTGAAAGACGACAACATAGGCTTCACTTCTCGTTAGGCAAATATGCGTCTGTTTCTCAGGCGGAAACTTATGCAGTTTTTACGGCCATAAACTATATTGTAAGGAATAGGTGGAAGGTTTGAAGTACCTTCGTTAGCATACGCTTAAGGGCTTGTTAAACCCTTTAACCACTTCCAAAATACTTCGTGAATCTAAAAACTCTTTGAACTAGGTCGCAAGGCTGAATTCTCTGAAGCTTACTTAGATCCCAGGTCACACTGCGATCTTGGGGAATGATATCGCCAATGAGATAACTAGGCAAGGCTCAGAGGAGGTTTTTTCAGGACCCAAACCCGCGTTGGGTCTCCCTGCGTTTTCGGTTAAGACTTATATTGACGATGAAGGTTGACTATGCGAATGCACCCGGACGTCTGTAAGAGATCAGCTGCATTTTTACTGTCTCTTAGCGGAAAGACTACAGACAACATATAAGCGTCTTGACAGGCCACTCCACTTTTGCTAAGCATTTTAATGTGGTGGGTTTATGCGACACTTGCGGGGAGGGCGATGTTACTGCGGAGCATTTTCTCTACGAGTATCTCGCCTTTGCTCTTATTAGTTGGAAGATTTTCGGTGCTGGTACTGTAAGCGCCACATCACTGAACTGCTTGCTTGGTTTTCTTAGAAAGAGAAGAAAATTCCAATAAAATGGGTAAATCAGAGTTTTGCTTCCTAGTAGTACAATGCACCGGTTGTGTGTGAGTGCTACAATAAAAAAAAAAAATAAATAAAAAATACGTACGTATGTGGTCAGCTTAAAGCTCGGTCTTTTTTTAATTAATGTGGTACCTACTTTCCTCCAAAACGTCTACCAGTGCATAAAGCAGTAGTTGCTGAGACGACTAACTTATGTTAGTTCAATCGTCAGCAAAGAAGAATTGGTGCCCTTTGGGGTTCGTCACTTTACCTTCAAGCGAATAGTCAAGGACTGCAATAAAAAACCCTATGGACTTAAGACGCTACCTCGGTGTACCCTGACTTGCAGATGTTCATGATAATCTGTATATAGGTTTCCAGAACCCTTCGATGTCTTGGCGCCACTCGTATCAGATCTCGTGGTTATCTATCGGATGCTTTTCCAACGTCAATAATATGCAAATCCCTTCACGATGTTTTTCCATTATAATCTTAATAATTTGCATTACATATTGGTTAGCCCAGGACAAACCCGCACTGATAATCAGATTGCCGTATTATTTTTCGCAGTCGATCACCTAATACCCGCTCAATGATCTTCATTGCTCGAACGGTTATTATCACAATTTTAAAAGCTTAATAAGCTCCATTATGCTCCAGAGACTCCGTTTCTTTTAAATTTGTTTAAGTGCATATTGCACATCGTAAAACCATTTGAACTCGTTGCTCATATGCTGGTACTTGATAAAGTAAGAATGGGAGTCTAGAATTTGTTATGCCATGAAGATATTAAAGAGAGCAGGTGGGGTTGTAAAAAAGTTTACCCAAAATTAACCAACTCTGTTGTGAATATTGCAAATAAGTCTAAACAAGCACTGTGAAGAGCTATGGAATCGTCATTTTCTATTTTATTATGCGAATGGCCTCAAAAGGTTTTCATGTCCGTTTGGTTTTCGACAGAAAAAAAATTATTTTTGATAATGACAACTTTTTTCAATTTTAAGGAAAGTTACAGATTTACAATCTTACTGTACCTAATTAGTGATATCTCTATGACTTAATATCAACTGTCCCACTGAGCGGCGTCTTAGGTTATGACTGCAGATATTAAGTTTTTTTCTCCATACTATAAAACTGCATCCATTCATCATGTACTTTATTCACGCGTTGGAAACATTTGGATTTTTATATCTGGGCCATATGTATAAACATAATTGTTTGCTCAACAAATATTAACTTGTTAAATGTTCAAAATCTTTAATGATCTATAATTGTATCTCTCCAGAATTACTTACTTACTTAGGTGGCGCTACAGTTCGGGGGGAACCTGGGCCTCAACCAACAAGCCTCTCCATTTAGCTCGGTCTTTAGCTAATTGCCTCCAGTTGCGCACTCCAAGTTGGTCGAGGTCCCCTTGAATATGTGCGCACCACCTACGGCGAGGAGGTCCTCTACTACGTTGTCCCTCCGGGTTAGATTTCAAAAACTCTGCGGGCCGGAGCGTTGGTGTCCATTCACTCTACATGTCCTAGCCATCTAAGACATCCAATATGCAGTTTTTTGACTAGGTCGATGTCGCTGTACAGCTCGTATAGTTCGTGGTTGCATCTTCTCCACCAAAAGCCGTTAACGCAAACGGGACCGAAAATCTTACGAAGAATTTTTCTGTCGAAGCGACCAAGGATATCTTCATCCTCTTTTAATAAAGTCCATGTTTCAGCGCCGTAAAGTAGCGCTGGGATGATCAGGGTCTTATAAAGAGTCTCCTTAGTTGTTCGAGATAGGGCTTTACTGTTGAATTGCCTTATAAGCAAAAAAAAAAAAACATCGATTGGCAAGAGTTATTCTTCGCTTGATTTCTGTGCTGATCTTGTTTTTCGAGTTTATAGCAGAGCCAAGGTAGACAAAGTGGGCGCCGTGGCTTAAGTGGTTAGTGTGTCGGATCACTACGCATGAGGTTCCAAGTTCGAATCCCAGAAAACACCAACAAGTTTTTTCACGGTCCCACCTCTCGCGAGCGTCTGACAAACATCCGAAAGTGTTGTTGTCACGAAACAGCTTCTCAAATCGCCATTCGGACTCGGCATTAAACTGTAGGTCCCTTCCATTCGTGTGAAAAATATAACGCACACAACATAAGTGGTTGCGAGAAGCTAGTCCCTGGCACTTTAAAGAGCTGTTGCGCCAAATATTTGTATTTGTAAGGTAGGCAAAGTCCCTTACTACCTCGAAGCTATAGCTGCCCACTGTGACGTTCTGTCCAATTCGTCGGTCTTGATTGTCCCTTCTTGATGACAGCATATACTCGGTTTTGCCTTCGTTTATCGCTAAACCCATTTTGGCCGCTTCCGCCTTAATGCTTGCAAACGCACCGGTAACAGCCTGCTGAGTTCTTCCGATAATGTCTATATCGTTGGCGTATGCAAGCAGTTGTACAGACTTATGACAGACTGTGCCTCCGGTGTTGGCTTGTGAGTTCCGCTCAATCCGTTCAAGTACAATGTTAAAGAAGTCACATGACAGCGCGTCACCTTGTCTAAAACATTTTTTTACATCAAAGGTGTCGGTGAGGTCATTACCGACCTTGATGGAGCAGCGAGCGTTCTCCATCGTCATCCTGCACAGACGACTATGTTTGGAGGGGATGTCAAAACTAGACATGGCTCTATAAAGCTCTTCTCTATAGATGCTGTCATATGTGGCCTTGAAATCGATGAAGAAATGGTAAGTATCAGCTTGGACTTCTTGGGTTTTCTCCAGGATCTGCCGAAAGGTGAAGATTTGATCGATGGTGGACTTTCCTGTCCTGAAACTGCACTGATATGCGCCAATCGGGCTGTTGATAAAAGGTTTCAGACGTTCACACAATATCGCAGAAAAGATCTTATATGCGATGTTGAGGAGACTGATGCCTCTATAATTGGTGCAGTTGAGGGGGTCTCCTTTCTTGTGGATTGGGCAAACGATGCTGAGATTCCATTCATCAGGCATACACTCGTCTGACCAAATCTTAGGGAAAGAGAATTGGTGTATGCACTCTACCAATTCATCACCAGCTGCCTTGAAAAGTTCAGCCGGTAAGCCGTCAGGTCCAGCAGCCTTGTTCGATTTTAGCTTGGATATTGCTATCCTCACTTCGTTTTGGTAAGGTGGACGGACATTTTGACTATCATCGTCTATGTTGGCTGGTTCATTCTGTCTGACAGCGGGGTATTGCTCTTCTTCGCCGTTATACAGTCTGCAGAAGTAGTTTTTCCATATTCTCAGCACCGACTGTGATTCTACTACGAGGTTTCCATTTTCATCTCTACAGGTTTCTGTACGGTATTGCTCCTCTGACACGTTCTCTTTACCTTTTGGTAAAACTTCCGTACATTGTTCCTGGAGTATAAACTCTCGATATTCTCAAACGCGCGCTTCTCGTGCTCTTTCTTCTTCTTTTGGAGAAGCCGATGTTCTTCCCGTCTCTTTTGCTCGTAGAGCTCACGAGCAGCTCTCGTCTTCTTTTGCAGCGCCTCTTTGTATGCCTCTTGTTTTGCTGCATGCACTCGCCGGCATTCTTCGTCAAACCAGAGGTTTCGCGGTGGTGGGCGATCGAGACCCAGCACATCATTCGCGGCGTTCCTGATAGCATGTTGGCATCGTTGCCACTGGTCTTCGGCATTTGATGCTGGCGACATAGGGGTGATTGAGAGATTTCGGGATACGCGTTCAGCGAAGACTCTGGCGGTGTCTTGCGAGTGTAGCTTTTCGACGTTAAATTTACTCACAGTGATTCTTCTTTCTTGCTCAGTTTGCGATATCCGCGTTCGTACCTTGGCTACAACAAGGTAATGATCCGAGTCTATGTTGGCCGGAAGGTCCGGACATCCAGAATACTGGAAGCATGCCTTGCGTCGATCGCAATATGATCAACTTGGTTTGTCGTTAAATGCTATGGTGACATTTCGTTCCACAGCGAAATTAATTAGCCTTAGTCCGTTACCACGTTACCAGACGTGGTGCAGGCTATCCTTACCGACTGCCCTACCAAAGACGTCCTCCTTTCCTATCTTGGCGTTAAAATCGCCCAATACGAATTTAACGTCGTATTTAGGACATTGCTCGTATGTTTTGTCGAGGAGCTCGTAGAAACACTCTTTGGTGGCAGGGTCCTTTTCTTCCGTGGGGGCATGAGCACATATTAGGCTTATGTTAGCGAATTTAGCCTTGATCCGGATAGTCATAATACGCTCGCTCACGTGTCGGAAGCTTAAGACTTCTTGCCTAAGTCTGCCGCCTATAACAAATCCGCATCCAAGTAAGCGTTCCCTGTTGCCTCTGTAGCAATTACCGTAATAGATGTCACAGTTTTTAATCTTCCTTTTGCCCGGCCCATCCCATCGCACTTCCTGGATGGCGGTAATATCTACTTTATAGCAGTCTAGGGCTTCTGCTAGTTGCTCGGCAGCAAGTGTTCTGTAAAGGGACAGATCATTCCACGTACAGATCCGAAGGTCGTTGTCCTTATTTCGTTCGCTGGGGTCGTTATCAGTTGAGTCATCCTTATCCGAGGCTTTTATTTGTTTCGGAACCATGAGTTTTTACGTGGTAGGGAAGTTACCCCGACGGCACCACCACAACCTGGAGAGCCAGTTCCTTAATTATTCCCATATGACGAGGGGCCGGGTACACCGGTGCCAGTAGTCCACTACGGGAGTATGAGCGCTGTCGTTGGCCCATTCAGGGCTCCTCCCCCGCCATCTCTAGTCCAAGGTCCTGACCAATGGAAATTGGAAATTCCTTACCGACGTGTGATCCGAATAGATCGAAACAACTCGCGCAAGGTATTCACTAAGTTCAACCTAGCTAGCTTCAACGCCACCGTTGACTCCGTCTAGGGAATTCATCCGCTGCCGCCTGGTGCAGGAAGAAGTGCTCTAGTGAGAAAGCACTCTTCCCCCCCTTTCTCATCTGGTGCCGCCAAGAATCCTCCGAACGGGGTTGGTTACCCATTTCTTGGATTAAGGTACTTGGCACCCAGCTGTCACCGCTTGGAGGTTGAGACTAGGAGTTAGTAGGCCTCAGCTAAGTGGAAATATTCTCTATGACAGACATTATGAAAAAAACTTTTATATATATGTTAGTGACTATAGTATTTAATGAGTGTTACTTCAGCATCATTGGGCGGAAGAAACTAAGGGAAAAATATTACTTTGTTAGTTCGTTTCCATAAATCTCTAATGACTACGTCATGCATAATCACTCTATTAATTTGTCCAATGTTGCTTTAACGCTGACAGATACTAAACTATCCTTTGATTAGGTTTTAATAACATACCAAAAACACCTATCTACCTGCACGTACCAGCATTCACATTTTTTTTATTATTGCACAAAAAGGACATGAAAGAAGAAAATAACTACAAAATAAAAAAAAAAGTTGATGGTGATATGCTCAAATATTATGTACTCGTAATAATTTGCACTTTTTTTCTACATGTAAGGATACACCTAATGGTGTAAGCTCTAACTTTACTTCTGTATCCCTAGAGTTTAATTTGAATGGAGATGGACAGTGGTAATTGAATAGCACTCGCAGTTCCATTTCCTATTTCAAATGACTACTTTGCGTGTTAAGCCATACATGGTCTGGTTACTATTAAATAATCAATGGTAACATAATTTAGTTCCGCCAACATCAATCATACGAGAAATACCAGAAAATAAACAAAATACGATACCTTTGGGTGTTGTAAGCAAATTTCTCTTGCGGGGTTGCAAAAAGGGACTCTATATGACTCTATATGACTTTATATTTTATTGTTTTTTTATTAGAAGTGTTAACATTATTACTTTGATGATGGTTATCACGAATAGTGATTAATGTAAGGAAATGTTGTAGTGCTAGTTAGCGGAACTTCAGTTGGGTGCGTGAAATTATTAAATTAGTGAAAACGATTTTAAAAAAGCAATGGTTCAGCCTAAGTTAATGAAAGTTTAACTGTTGATGGTCCCAGCAAACGAAATAAGGACAGCGACCTTTGGATCTGTACGTGCAATGTTTCAATCTTTAACAGACCACGTGCAGCCGAATAATTAACAGAGGTTAGACTGCTAACCGCCATCCAGGAAATGCGTTGGAATGGGCCGGGGAATAGGACGATGAAAAACTATGACATCTACTGCGGTGATTGCATTAGGCACAACAAGCAGTGCTTGCTTATAGCTGACCACTGTGACGTTCTGTCCAATTCGTCGATGTTAGTTGTCTCTTCTTTTTGATAGCATATGCTTGTTTTCGCCCTTGTTCACCGCTAAAAGCATCTTGGTCGCTTCTGCTTCAATAAATGCAAACGCGCCGGTGACAGCCTGCTGTGTTCTTTAATATCGTCCGCGTATGCAAGCAGACTTTTGTTAGATTGTGCTGGTGTTGGCTTGTGAGTTTCGCACAATCCGTTCAAGTATAATATTAAAGAAATCACAAGACAATGCATCACTTTGTCTAAATCGTTTTTTGACATGGCCGACCTTGATGGAGCACGAGCGTTCACTCAATCGTCATCCTGCACAGGTCCACAAGTTTGGCAGGAAAGTCAAAACTAGACACGACTCTATAAAGTACATCTCTATAGATGCTGTTAAAGGCGGCCTTGAAATCGATCAAGACACGATTAGTATCGATTTGGACTTCTCGGGTTTTCTCCCGGATCTGCCGAAGTGTAAAGATATGATCGATGGTGGGCTTTCCTAGCCTGAAACCACACTTATAGGAACCAATCAGAGTGCTGATGAAATGTTGCAGACGTTCACACAATATCGCAGAATAGATCTTGTGTGCAATGTTGAGGGGACTTATGCCTCCATAATTGGCGCAGTTGAGGGGTCTCCTCTCTCCTGGATCTGGTAAACGATTCTGACAGCCTAAACAAATCTTAGAGATGAGTTGGTGTATGCTCTCTATCAACTGTATGTAGCTGTACTTTGAATTTCGACCGGTGACCCGTCATGGTCAGCAGCCTTGTTTTATTTTAGTTTGGATATTGCTATCCTCATTTCGTTTTGATCAGATAAATGGAAATTTTGTCTATCCTCGTCTATATTGAAGGGTTCGTTTAGACTTAGGTTGGGTTTTTAACGACACATTCCATCATACATACGTAGAGTACTTAGATTCTGACCTTTCATTTGACATGTCATATAATGGATTAGAAGGTGTCCTTAAATATTTTTTTTGATCAGTATTGTGTACGTTCTCCCACGAAACATGTGCACTCATGCGTATATTCTCAACATTTGAGCTCGCTAAGTTGAGCTTTATTAAATCATGAATATAGCTCCGCTAAATATATATTTTTTTTTTAAATTTCTTTTCGAAATAATAAAGAATATAGGAAGACTACAAAACGATATTCGATACTCTCATAAAATACTCTTGACGAACACATATTTCTCTCTAATTCACTTTGTACCCTTCTCTTTTCATTTTGCAGGAGCACTTGAAGGCGCATCAAAACGATTCTTCACCGACTTCCTACAGGAACTGCCAACACCCGGTACTGGTGGACCAACTTTTGATACAGCAGTGCCCGCAAACATAACCGGGTTAGTGGGGAAAACCGTAAAACTGGTGTGTCGAGTGAAAAACTTGGGAAATCGAACGGTAAGTAGTGTTACGGATGCTATGTTAGAATTTATACTTTTTCAATTATCATCCATAATGGAATACTATACCCCATTCTCCACCCTTCCAGCACGATATTACAAATAAATGGAAACAGCAAAGTTAATCACATCCCTTCCGATTTCGCAAAAGGGTTAAAATTCAAGGACTATCTTGCGTTCTTAAATCGTTTTTATGTTTTCTCAAAATTTACATTTCCATTTCATTTATCCTATTTGAATGGAATCACACCACCCTGCACCCTTCTGCTAATAGTTTCGACGGAGAAGTTCCAGAAAAGATTATTTGCCGATGGAAAGCATCCCAATCTCGCCCTTCGTCCTGACATAAAGTATTCTGTAATGCAAGTGAAATCTTACTCTTTACGGCTGCCATTCGAAGGGAAGAGCAAAGCGCGATAAACCCCGGGTATAGGTGCCTAGTAATGGAAGATGCATTTCTCTGAATAACACGGAGTATAAATCTTTGGCACTAGTAATGGATTTTTGAAGAGAATCCTGGTGTACACATAACAGGAGAGGAGGAGATCAGATTTTTGCATTATAAATTAAGGAAACAACTTTTAGTCTGCCGACGAGTGCAAATTGGTAGCTGTCAGTGTGACCAGACATCAGACGATTTTTTTTTTGCTTTTTTTTTGTTTTCATAATACGCGCGCGCCGAAGGGATTATTAATACCCTTATACTGATGCTCAGGGCACGGGCGGATAGGAAAAGGGGGGGAGAAGAACGAAGGAGATGCTTCGGAAATAGGTTAAGGCACACATTTTTAACATATAAAAGTCAGTCTTGGCATATCATTACTGTTTTTAGAATTCAACATTGAATCCAGTTAACAGAATTTTGTTCTCGTTAAAATTTCGAAAAAATAAATTGGAACATTTCAGGAAAGAGACAACCTAGTCACACAAAATGCCAATGATTGACAAGAAAACGCAGTCATGTCGAAAGGAAAGCACACCCAGATGATTTGCATGAAGATAAATATTATTGAAAAAGGGATTTTCAAGAGACGAAAAAGGAGTGGAACTGCGCAGTCATATACGGTGTCGCTATGCTGCACTCAAATAGTTTGGCATGAATAGTTTTATGGCAACAGGATTTTTGACGAATCAATAATATTCCGATTGGAGAGATAGACGAGGGAACTACTTAAATTTAATGGCATTATGGAGTAGCTAATCTTGGTGGTAGTAATGAAATTGTTCATTAAAGTTGTTTTTGTGACGTTTACTTTCTGAACGAGAATACTGTATGGTTCCAGATATCAAATGCAGTCTGTTTTTTTATACACTTTAGCACTGGTGTATCAAACTGTTTGCAAAGTTTACTAAGAGGCTTAGTTTAGTGTTGTGAACAACATTATGAACTTACTAATTACTATCTTACTTGTTTTATATATAAATTATGAAGAATACTTGCAAAATCTAAGCTCAAAATCTGTGGTACTATGATTGGTGCGTGGTGGGCGCCGCGCCATTGAGCAAGTGGTTAGTGTGTCGGACCACTTCGCGTGAGGTTCCAAGTTCGAATCCCAGAAAACACCAACAAGTTTTTTTACGGTCGCATCTCTCGCGAACGTCTGACAAACATCCGAGAGTATTGTTGTTACGAGAAAGCTTCTCAAAACAAATTGCCTTTCAGATACGGCACTAAACTGTATGTCCCTTCCATTCGTGTGAAAAATATAACGCACACAATACGAGTGGTTGCGGGAAGCTAGGCCCATGCACTTGGAGAGCTGTCGGGTGAAATTTTTTTTTTTTATGATTGCTGCATTTTTTAGTCGGAATCTTTTAACCTCCACTTAGTTAAATCTTTTATATTCCAAAGACAATTTCATTGCCTCAAGAGCAATGCAACTTGTTCGTGATTCATTCATCTCGAACGTTAGACTTTTTTTACGACGTAATCAATACTAACACGCATTTATAATGATAATTCAGTTGCCAGATCATTCTTCTGTACCACCTTAAGGGTCATATGGTGTCCACCATACCTACGCGCCATCGGGTTCGGTTTCTAGCGATATATTTTAATTTTCTCCAGCCGTCCAGCTGAGAATCCTAGTTTTGGTGAACTTGATTTTAATCCTACCTTCTTTGCCTTACTCACCACACCGGTGGTAATTTCATGTAAGTTTATTATTCGGTGCGGTATTAAGCAAATATTGGGCGCGCTTATGGTGTTATACTTACTTATTATGTCCTGTATCCCCTTGTGGGTCCTAGGGCCTCTACTACGCCTACGCGCCATCGTGTACGGTTTCTGGCAATGTGTCTTAGTTCTCCCCAACTTTTCCCTAACTGCCGTTCCTCCTTCTCGACTGTTCTGCGCCATGTTTTCCGCGGACCGCCAGGTCTTCTGCCATCCTGAGTTAGAGGGTTCCATTGCATAGCATGGTTCGCTATGGAGCTGTCACCCTTTCGGAACGTGTGACCAATCCACTGCCACTTCCGCCGTTGGATAGTTGTGCCTATTGGTTCCTGACCCGTTCTCTCGTAAAGGTGTTCGTTAGAGATACGATTGGGCCAGAAAATCCTTAAGATATTGCGCAGACACCTATTAACGAACGTTTGCAGCTTTCTGGTGATAGTAGTGGTCACTCTCCACGTGCTGCAACCATGGTGTTATGAAAACCCTTAACATGTTTACACACAGTGTCGGCGTTGGAAAACATAGAAAAAAAGAGAGAGAGAGAAAGATTTGGTGCAGTGGTCTGAAGCTCAGTTGTTTATGCTTCAGAGAAACTCTGCGGGTGGCGTCCATATAACTGTGTAGATTTTTGTTATTTTTTGTCTTTGCTTCTGATTCACAGTATTTTTTTCCGATAACCGATGTCATAGGCAAAGCATCATCAACAGAGCGAACATTTTTTTTCAGACATATGACCAGTGTTATGACAACGCGGTAGTGTTCACACAATCTTTCGCAATTCATCGGACTGACTTTATATATTTCATGAGAAATAAACAAATGCTTGCGGACATCAGGATTTGAACCATGAACCATTAGCGTGGCAATTGACGACTTTACCACTACATGATTGTCACCCCAAATGTTTATAGAAGTTTTACGTCTAAGGGATTCATATTGGGCATTTTCTGGCACAACCCTGTTTTCTATAGACTTCATCAATTTTTCCCAGTCTCCTGTGGGGATTCTAGCACTTGGTTGAAGCCGAAGTGAGTAACTTCTTTTCTTAAATGAATAACACATTATATTCCTTTTGTACATTTTCAAGTCTAAAATTGACCAATCAAATGCGCTGTGTATCAAATATAAAAATTATAAGTAAAATCCTGAACATTGGAAACATAGAGGAATGCAGTACAGCCCAGGCTTTATGTCTTAACCTTGTAAGTTACTTTTTAATTTTGGTCCTTTAGAACGTTTACTCATTTCTTGCGATTTTTATAATGAAGTCTTCTAGTATCTTGCGTATACTAATCGTATAACCCTTCAACTCCATAAACAACCTGCTAATTATAACAATCCCAAAAAAATAGGGTGTGAACTGTCCCTTTTGTGTTAACTTTAACCCTCCCAGGGCATTGGTCACACCTTGTTAAATTTTTTTACGATAACACTAATCAAACACAATGAGAACCCTCCACAACAGAGAAACGCCCTACGCGCATCGTCCTTTTCAATGGGTCATTCAGAAAAAGCACTTTATTTACTCTTCTTTCAGAATCAATTGATTGGGCCACAAATTAAGCACTCCAATTTAATGAAATGCGAATCGATGTCGTGATTTTCGCCAAGGAACCAAATCAAACGGAAACAGATGGCGTCCATTAGCCAGACGACAATTTTAAGTATATAAATATTTGAGACTACCCCAGGAGCAGATATTTCTAGGACGAGGGAGGAAAAAACAACGTAAAACGAAACCATATAATGTCGAAGAAAAAGGATCCAAAATTGGTTTTAGGAAAAAATAAAACGTCCAACCGTAAACGTAATTGTATACGGATGAAGTGCTACAAACGATGTCCTGCCACCACCTTCTACAATTCCCAGACGAATTTTGAATTTAAGTTTCCTTGTGCGATGGGAATGGATTTCAAAGAAAAACTATCGTTTATAGTGCCACAGATGGACGACGGAGCAACGCTTTAAGCAATTGAAAAAGTAAACCAACAGTAGAGGGGTGGTGGGTGAATACTTCGAATCTGGTTTCGGTAATCATATCGAATTCAATGCTTCACAAAAGAAAAATTTGATTTCCATTTCATTCCCTGTCCTGTTCATCCTGGCGATGCATGGCTTAGCTCCGATATTGATAGCAACAAAATCCCACCCAACAGCGGTCGTCTCTGCATGGAGGGGTGTGTGTGCTGTAACAATATCCTGTCAGATAATGCAAATGGCAATGGCCTCCAGTATGCAAGTGTGCAAAAATTATACGAGGTTGGAGCGCAAAGGAAGTGGTGGCACATCATTCTAGGACGAACAACTATTTAAAATGGTGCTTTTCTGAGGGATATCCCCCGAGGTCCTGTCAAGTGTGTAACCTCAATTTGAATTTCCATTTACGATGCAATGATCCTTTCACTTTTGGATCAGATGTGAGTGTCGACCTCAACTATTGCAAACGAGTAAATGTGTGTCTTTGCAAAGAATGGGTGACGCTACTCTGTACGGGATGCGGTATGAAAGTCAGTCGGGAAAATGTAAAAACGTTTCTATATACATACATATATTCGAGTAAACACAAAATCGATGATTGGGCGTATGTAGTGTTATACAACATTGGGACTTTTGGAAATTTGGTTTCCTATTGACATTTCGTTGTTTTGGGTTCCCGGTGCCACTGCACGTGTTTGTTTATTGCACGACTATTGATGTAGTTGAATGTCTATGTAATATTGGCTTTTTTAATTTAACAATTCCCCCTTTTTTTATTTAAAGTGGATTGAAATTAATTCAGTTGCCTTGGACAGGTGCACGAGGTAGTCGTCCTTTGGCTAGCAAAATATCACATAGGAGAAATGAATTGAGCGATACAATGTATTGTAATTGCTTCAAGATATCTATTTACTCGTAAACTCACTATTTTTGCACTTCTTTAAGTTTTCAAACATAAAGTCATAACTCTTTTCGAGTTATGATTTAATGAAAGTTATGAGTTTCGTTCAATATCTCAAATTTGCCCCTACAAAGGGGCTGCACCCAACTGTGATCACTAATTACTTTTACTTATTGTATCAAAGTCAGTTTAGTTAGTTAAATATTGCAAATCATCTTCTAGATTGTACCCTTTAAGGACCAAACTCGCCGATACAAATAAATTTACAATTTCGTACAATTTACTCAATCCCTCCACTTGCAGCTGTTATCAATCCAACTTTTCCGCACGAACAAACTGAAATCAACTGCACATATCACGAATGTAGTACCCAACACAAACAGCAACTTCTTGGCAACTTCATGATGAATTCATCCCAATGGCCTTAAATGCATTTCAAAATCCCTTGGCTGTCGTTGCCAGGTTTCTTTCTAATAGTGCCGTTTAAAAAAAAAAAAAAAATAGCAAGAACTGCATGGAGTAACTTTATGTGTTATTGTTCAGCGAATCTTCTTTCTTTAGACTATTTCGGATAATACGTGCTAAAGGATTCGCCAGGATTGTCTTGAGTTCTCATATTGAAACAAATGGGAGAATATACTTTTTGAAATCTTCTAGGACGACGTTGGCGAAGCGTTAGTGAAGTGTATTTCTAGCCAAACAATGGAACAACTTGCAGGTGTATGCAATGCGCATCAGTATATTGCATACGTACGAGTAGTGTGGGGTGAAGATTTTTTTCAAGAATCTAATTTACATTATTCAGTGCATTCAATTGGTTGGTAGAATATACATACGTACCTACGGCCACAATTCCATAGAATTATTTCCGTTGTTGTGATAAGTGTGTTGCTCTGGTACTGAGTGTAGGTGGATCTGTACTCAATTTGAATTTGGATGAGGTAAGTCGTATTGATTCTGGAATTACAAGTCGTTTTTAAGCAACAATTTTTTTGAAAAGTGTGTGAGCTTATTAAAATTATTGGTTGCATTTAGTAAATGGAAATTGGGTGGGCGTAGGCTTTTGCTTAGAGTCACATTGCTGTACGGGAGTAACTTGGAAGTTGTTGCCTTTTCATTTCAAAATGGGACTTAAGTACGAATATTCTTCAAATGTATGTATCTTTGTTGTGTTAACATTTTCACAAAGGATTCACAAACATCGAATAAATAATTGATCACTATATTTTAATGTTACCATCAGGCGGTCAACAAAATATCGATTAGAGTTCAACTGTTAAAGTCAAATGAAATGTGGTTCGAATAAATTCCAAGTGACAATTGAACACACTAATTTAAGATAAACGCCTTAAAGCTGGGACTACACGTTATAACAAATGGTCAAACGTTTAACCATTTTCGTTAGAAAACGTCGTTTGACCAAGTTTCGTATCAAATTATACTATAAACGTATGTCAAACGCTACCATATCATAAATGATGAATTGGTTTGACCCCAATTTTCATTGGAAATGTTCAAACGGTGGACCATTTGTCATATGGTGGAAACGTAGCGGAAGGTATTTAAGAAATAATATTCTAAAACAAAATATAAAGAACGAAGGCGACTTATTCGTCTTCAATATTTTTTGTTCCCTGAAAGCAACAAATATTCAGTAATTTCGCGAAACGACTAGACTATTTCTGACGTTTCCGAGGAGCCAACGTGCACTCGGATCACTACCCAGTTGTAGCCAAGGTACGAATGCGGATATCCAGAACGGACCGAAATCAACGAAATATTGTGAGGAAGTTTGACGTTGGACGGCTACAATCGCAAGAGACCGGCACAGCTCTTTTCCCATCGAGTCTCATTTAATTTACTGTTAAATGGCAACGATGACCAATATTCGCTGTCAGGCGGAACGAGGCACCCATCAGTGACGATGATAGCCAAGCTCTCTGACAACCCGATCAGAGTGAAGGGATCTAAACTAAAATCCAGCAAAGCAGCTGGAGTCGACTGCCTTGTCGCCAAACTTCTCAAGGCAGGAGCAGGTAAAGAGCATGCACCAGCTCATCTGAAAAATATGCCCGATGAATGGAATCTTAGCATCGGTAGCTCGATCCTGAAGAAAGGAGATCCTAGAACTGCGCCAGCTACAGAGGTCTTCTCGACATCGCATATAAGATCCTGCCTGCCGTTCTGTGTGAACGCCTAAAACCGATCGTCAACAACCTGAGACATCCATATCATTGCGTTTCAGACCGGAAAAGTCCACCATTGACCAAATATTTACACTACAGCAGATCTTGGAAATAATCCACGAATATAAAATCGATACGCATCAGCTCTTCATCGATTTCAAAGTTGTCTATGATCCCGTGTATGGAGACGAGTTATACAGAACCATGTCTAATCTCGGTATCCCTGCCAAGCTGATGATGATGGAGAACTCTTTCGCTGCTCCATCAAAGTCGGAAACAACTCCACCGAACCGTTCGATCTCAGGAAAGGTCTAAGACAAGGTGACTTGCTATAATTTGATCTCTTAAACATAATAAGTACTTGAAAGAATTGTACAAAACTCACAAGGCAACACCGGAGGTACAATCTGTACAGCTGCTCGCCGACGACAATGACTCAGAAGAACTCAGCGGTGCATCACTGGGGTGTTTGCGAGTAATGGGATCGAGGCAGAAAAAATGGGTTAAACGGTTTATGAAAGCAAAACGAATTATGCTTTCTACAAAAATGACACCCAACATCGGCGTCTTGGAGAGAACGCCACAATAGACAGATATAATTTTGAGGTAGTAAAGGACTATGTCTTCTAGGCTCTATGGTGAGCTCCGCAATTGACACTAGTGGGTAGATCACTCGAAGAATTACTCTTGCAAATCGCTGTTTCTATGGGCTAAGAAGGCTATTGAGTAACAATACCATATCTTGAACTTACTTACTTACTTAGGTGGCGCTACAGTTCGGGGTGAACCTGGGCCTCAACCAACAAGCCTCTCCATTTAGCTCGGTCTTTAGCTAATTGCCTCCAGTTGCGCACTCCAAGTTGGTCGAGGTCCCCTTGAACTTGTGCGCGCCACCTACGGCGATAATTCCCTCTACTACGTCGTCCCTCGGGGTTAGATTCGAAGACTCTGCGGGCCGGAGCGTTGGTGTCCATTCGCTCTACATGTCCTAGCCATCTCAGACGTCCAATACGCAGTTTTTTGACTAGGTCGATGTCGCTGTACAGCTCGTATAGTTCGTGATTGAATCTTCTCCTCCAAAACCCGTCAACGCAAACGGGACCGAAAATCTTACGAAGAATTTTTCTCTCGAAGCGACCAAGGATATCTTCATCCTCTTTTAATAAAGTCCATGTTTCAGCGCCGTAAAGCAGGACTGGGATGATCAAGGTCTTATATAGAGTCTCCTTAGTTGTTCGAGAGAGGGCCTTACTGTTGAATTGCCTTATAAGCCCAAAAAACAGCGATTGGCTAGAGTTATTCTTCGATTGATTTCTGTGCTGATTTTGTTTGCTGAATTTATAGCAGAGCCAAGGTAGACAAAGTCCCTTACTACCTCGAAGTTATAGCTGCCCACGGTGACGTTTTGTCCAATTCGTCGATGTTGGTTTTCCCTTCTAGTTGACAGCATATACTTGGTTTTGCCCTCGTTTATCGCCAAACCCATTTTGGCCGCTTCCGCCTCAATGCTTGCAAAAGCACCGGTGACAGCCCGCTGAGATCTTCCGATAATGTCTATATCGTCGGCGTATGCAAGCAGTTGTACAGACTTGTAATAGATTGTGCCTCCGGTGTTGGCTTGTGAGTTCCGCACAATCCGTTCAAGTACAATATTGAAGAAGTCACATGACAGCGCGTCATCTTGTCTAAAGCCTTTTTTGACATCAAAGGTCTCGGTGAGGTCATTACCGACCTTGATGGAGCAGCGAGCGTTCTCCATCGTCAGCCTGCACAGGCGGACAAGTTTGGCAGGGATGTCAAAACTAGACATGGCTCTATAAAGCTCTTCTCTATAGATGCTGTCATAGGCGGCCTTGAAATCGATATAGAGGTGGTGAGTATCGATTTGGAATTCTTGGGTTTTCTCCAGGATCTGCCGAAGTGTGAAGATTTGATCGATGGTGGACTTTCCTGGCCTGAAACCGTACTGATAGGGTCCAATCAGGCTGTTGATAAAAGGTTTCAGGCGTTCACACAATATCGCAGAAAAGATCTTGTACGCGATGTTGAGGAGACTGAATCCTCTATAATTGGCGCAGTTGAGGGGGTCTCCTTTCTTGTGGATCGGGCAAACGATGCTGAGATTCCGTTCATCAGGCATACACTCCTCTGACCAAATATTAGAAATGAGTTGGTGTATGCACTCTACCAATTCATCCCCAGCTGCCTTGAAAAGTTCGGCCGGTAAACCGTCAGGTCCAGCAGCCTTGTTCGATTTTAGCTTGGATATTGCTATCCTCACTTCGTTTTGGTCTGGTGGATGGACATTTTGACTATCATCGTCCATGTTGAATGGTTCATTCTGCCTGACAGCGGGATGTTGGTCTTCTTCGCCGTTATACAGTCTGCAGAAGTAGTTTTTCCATATTCTCAGCACCGACTGTGATTCTACTACGAGGTTTCCATTCTCATCTCTACAGGTTTCTGAACGGGTATTACTTCTCTGACACGTTCTTTTTACCTTTTGGTAAAACTTCCGTACATTGTTCCTGGAGTATAGACTCTCGATATTCTCAAACGCGCGCTTCTCATGCTATTTCTTCTTCTTTTGGAGCAGCCGATGTTCTTCCCGTCTCTTTTGCTCGTAGAGCTCACGAGCAGCTCTCGTCTTCCTTTGCAGCGCCGCTTTGTATGCCTCTTGTTTTGCTGCATGCACTCGCCGGCATTCTTCGTCAAACCAGGGGTTTCGCGGTGGTAGGCGAGCGAGACCCAGCACATCAGTCGCGGCGTTTCTGATGGCATGTTGGCAGCGTTGCCACTGGTCTTCGGCACTTGATGCTGGCGGTATAGGGGTGATTGAGAGATTTCGGGATACGCGTTCAGCGAAGAGTCTGGCGGTCTCTTGCGATTGTAGCTTTTCGACGTTAAATTTTCTCACTGTAATTCTTCTTTGTTGCTCAGATTGGGATATCCGCATTCGTACCTTGGCTACAACAAGGTAATGATCCGAGTCTATGTTGGCCGCTCGGAAGGTCCGGACATCCAGAATACTGGAGGCATGCCTTGCGTCGATCGCAATATGATCAATTTGGTTGATCGTGACATGATCATTGGACCGCCATGTCTGCTTATGAATATCGAGATGAGGAAACCATGTGCTTGCTATGGTGACATTTCGCTCCACAGCGAAATCAATTAGCCTTAGTCCGTTATCAGACGTGGTGTCGTGTAGGCTATGCTTACCGACTGCTCTACCGAAGACGTCCTCCTTTCCTATTTTGGCGTTAAAATCGCCCAATACGATCTTAACGTCGTATTTAGGACATTGCTCGTATGTTTTGTCGAGGAGCTCGTAGAAACAGTCTTTGGAGGCAGGGTCCTTTTCTTCTGTGGGGGCATGAACACATATTAGGCTTATGTTAGCGAATTTAGCCTTGATCCGGATAGTCATAATACGCTCGCTCACGTGTCGGAAGCTTAAGACTTCTTGCCTAAGTCTGCCGCGTATGACAAATCCGCATCCGAATAAGCGTTGCCTGTTGCCTCTTTAGCAATCACCGTAGTAGATGTCACAGTTTTTCATCCTCTTTTTGCCTGGCCCATCCCATCGCACTTCCTGGATGGCGGTAATATCTGCTTTATAGCAGTCTAGGGCCTCTGCTAGTTGTTCGGCTGCACGTGGTCTGTAAAGGGACAGAACATTCCACGTACAGATCCGAAGGTCGTTGTCCTTATTTCGTTTGCTGGGGTCGTCATTAGTTGGGTCATCCTTATCCGAGGCTTTTGGTTGTTTCGGAACCATGCATTTTTTACGTGGTAGGGAAGTTACCCCGACGGCACAACCCCCAACCTGGAGGGCCAGTTCCTTAATTATTCCCCTAGGCCGAGGGGCCGGGTACACCGGTGCCAGTAGTCCACTACGGTAGTATGAGCGCTGCCGTTGGCCCATTAAGGGCTCCTCCGCCACCATCTCTATTCCAAATCTTGAACTACTAAGGTCAATCTATGTAAGACACTAATCATCCCAGTCTTGCTGTATGGCGCAGAAACATGAAATTTGTCAAAATCGGTTGAGAGTACCCTTGGCTATTTCAGGAGAAAAGTTGTTCGCGTGATCTTTGGTCCCGTCTGCATAGACGATAAGTGGAGGAGAAAGTACATTGCTGAACTACATGGCCTATACAAGGACATCAATTTAGCCAGAAGAGTTCACATACAGCGACTAAGATAGCTGGATCCCAACATTCCAGCTCGAAAAATCTTCGAATCCACCCCTCAATCAACTTGGAGTGCGCAACTGGAAGCAGCTGGCTCTTAACCGGGCTGGCGGAAGAAGTTTGTTGGTTGACGACTAGGTCCACCCCGGACTCTAGCGCCACCTAGGTAAATAAGTAGTAATGAAGTCGAGTGGCTATCAACCTTACACTTATATGCTTATGTATGTTCCTTGTATTTGAATCTTATCTAGGCGGATTAAAGACAAGATAAATAACATTTTCTGTTAGGCCTTTAGCGTGTTCATATGTGTTTGACAAAGTTCAACAACCTCCATTGTGTTAGACGCTCAACAGAGTGTTAAGCACTTATCTTTTGCACTGGACAACATTTTGTAAGCAATACTTAAAGAAGAGGTTTGTACCTCCGTCATTAGCATATGCATATGTACAAGTTGTTCACAAGACACTAATGCAATCAACACTTGCATTAGTTCTTGTTACTTCTGAACCATTTAACCTAGAGAGCTGACATTTTAAATTCCTTGCCCGCAATGGTTGGCCTCTTTTGGGGTACCTTGTATTAAAGTAAAAAAAAAAAAAAAAACTATGTATTTGAACATATGATGTCAAATGAAAACAAAAGAACTTAACAACCAAAAGTGATATACGAGTATTTCTCCTCTATTCGTGAATGTATCAATGTGAATAAATTATGAGAACGTTACTATAGGAAAGCTATAAGGAATCTTATAGTATACGTCGCTTTTGAGAAAGATGTGTTAATTTATATTTGTTTAGTCTTACTTACTTACTTACGGAGCGTTTCTTATTACAATTTTATCAGATTTCAACATCTTTTATAAAAAGGCATGAACATGCTAAACTGATTTTAAACTCAAACTTCACCGTATTGCCCCATCGAGTATACCAACGTTTTTTTGTTTTTCTAGTGAATATTGTGTTTGCTCGTTAACCAGTGTGTGCAAGTTCAAGCCCTTAAACTCTAAACTGTAGATAATACAAGAAATTTTAAATCACTTGGTAGGCAGCAACTCGAGTCTTAACTGAAAAATCTTCTTCGATACGTTCTTAGTAGGATGCAGATAACATCTATAGATACCATACGACATATACGAGTAATCTTGGCGATGTGCCTCAACTGCAATCACTTATTTCCAACATATTCGTATTTGCCTCTGCTTCATAGACATTTGGTGAAAGTTTGTGATTCTATGTGATGGGAGGTGAGGAGGCATTACATTGTTCTATATTTTATTTATTACTTAGCATCTCTATTTTTCGTACTCCCTCAACTTTGGTTTCTTTTTTAGATTGAGAATCATTTTCGTATTTCTTCCCTCAGTGAAGGTCTTTTCCATGAGCGATTTATCTGTAATAGTCTATTTTTACCGGTTTCTGCAATGCTGCACATCCAATAGCTTTTGACTTTGCTAAATATTGTTAAAAAGCTAGTCCTCATCCGAAATCGTCCAAATCCTTTATCAGGTTTCAAGCACTTATTAGAACTTGGGATTTGGCTTATTTGGACAACAGATTCAATATGATAGCAGATGTGACCATATAGTCATGACAATCCTAGTGTTCATTCAAGGCGGTTGGTGTTGCACAACACATTACAAAGTTGTCACTTCAGCTACCGAAGCCATGTATTCGATCGTCGAAAAGCGGATTTCGGAAGGAGTTAGTTTGCGTCTGGAGTTAAGATTACACATACTTACACAGGGTGAATTGCATAAGATGCGACAAAAGCCGGATAGGTTGGGTCGAGACAAGAAAAAAATCGTATGGAAGGGGGGGGGGCGCCCATTTAGGCGGGAGGGGCAATTTTATAAAAAATTGACTTTAAATGGAAAAAAAATTATTAAAAATCAAAGGAAACACTTTTTTTTATATCTCAAAAACTAAGAAAGATTTTTACATAGGGTTTTCGGTATTTAGTTAAGAATTGATAAGAGCATTGAAAAATAAAAATAACATTGGCAGTTAATTAAGCAAAATTTTGAAAAAAAAATCAACTTGAAAAAAAAAATTCAAAATATTTTTCAAAAATTTTGACTTTGAATTTTAATTTTTCAAAAACTGTTCCCTAAAACAACTTGATTTAAAAAGCAAATAAAAGAATGGAATATTAGCTTTCAAAAAAGCTGCAGCACATTATTGTACGTGTTTCCGTTGATTTTTAATAATTTTTTTTCCATTTAAAGTCAATTTTTTACAAAAAGGGGACTCATACATACATACGTACACTTAAACACAAAAGTGTATAGTACATATACCCTCGAAAAGTGCAGAATCTAAAAACGAGCGTAGAATTCAATATCAATGACATTACTGAATAATTTACTACTACACAAAAAAATATTCTAAACAGAAAAACTAACGGTAAAATCAACAATAAAAAAAATAAAAATAATAAACAAATACATAAACCCCAGAAAAGTCTACATACAGTAGAAGATGGCATTTAATATTTTGTCGGCCCTCTATTTGTTTCTATGACTGCTTGCAGTTTTCTACGAGTAAGCATCAACAAAATTTAATTTTGGGTGGCATTCGGTGTTATTTCGAACCATGCCGTCGTTAAAGCGCTCTTTAGGTGACCCTTTATTGCTGATTGTGCACTTACGGATTCTACGTTCGAGTTCCCCCTAAATTTGCTCGATAGCGTTAAGATCTGGTAATTGAGGGTTGAATGCAGCTCATTCAGAAACCATTCCTTAACTGCCCTTGCCGTGTGCTTTGGATCACGGGAGTGGGAATCATGACATTGCCTCCCCCATGTTTCACAGCTGGCACCAAATTTTGCACAGACCAGTTTCTTGGTTTGTTCGAAGCCATCTTTTGTCCTGGTCATCGGGTCTAAAAGTATTGTACTTATTTTCTTGCGTAAATAGTGCCGCTCTCCGAAATTCTTGAACTTCAGAAATACAGCGTTTAGTAAACTTGAGGCGTTTTTCTTGGTTGACCTTGCCGATTTGGGTGCTTTTTCCTGTGAACGTTTCTTTAAAATCGTTCTTTAAACTCTTCGATTTCTGATAGAGCCAATTTTGGAGTTCTGTTTTTTTAAATAATTTGTTACCGTTGGGGTTTCTATGAAAATGCAGCTGTATGCTGACTTGTGTGCGTTGAATTTATTGTTTATTTAGCTTTGCTTCGTAATTTTCATGTTTACAGTTAACTTTGTTTTTCTGAAAGTATTAACTGGGCAATAAGAAGATATATAATGACTGCCTAATAACCTTATTCTCTGCTGGCTTTTAGTTTTCATACTTTTTAGAGCCGAATGGCAATTTTCACTTTGTTCTTGAGAAGCTTTTTCGTGGCAACAATATTCGCTCTCGGATGTTTGTCAAATGTTCGCGAGAGGTGGCACCGTGAACAAATAGGTTTGGTGTTTTCTGAGATTCTGGAAACTTGGAACCTCATGGGCAGTGGTCCGACACACTAACAACTTACGCCACGGCCGGCGCCCGAAAAAGAAAAGAAGACTTAGATGGCTCATTTAGTGACTCACAGAACTGCAACTGAAGACGGTGCAATAGCACATTTGCCGGTATTTTGTCCACTTTACTTAATTTTCTTAAACTAATTAGAATAAAATCATCCTTTAAAAATATTAATAATCCTACCAATAATGACAAAAAAAACATTTTGTTTACGGCTCCCCATTCGTTAAACATGCACAGCACACATACACGCAGTTCCATCGCAAAATAAATGTAAATTTTTTTTAATTTCTTAAAATCTCGAATACCCCCCTCTGGCATATTAAAGCGTTGGCGTCATTTATATAAGTAATAACCAGATAGCTCTTTGTAAAGTACTTAAAGCTGCAGGACATATCTCCATATTTTTCAATATATGAGTATCTTATTCTATAATATTATAGAGTATCTATATTCGAGATTATGATCTGAACTTTAGGGATCATAACCCTCCCACTTCACTGCATTTCTACTGATCCGCCTGTGGGGTTTGCCTGTTTGACCTCAGACGATATCGGCAGGCCTCCAAGTACATATACGAGTATACCATATTGAAAAGTTCTGTTACATATTAAGCCTCTGGTATAGAGTTGCAAGGCATAGAACTTAAAAAATCTGCAGTTATTTTTGGACTTAAAGCTTGTATAGAACACCATTCGCCCTTTAAATGAAAAAGCAAGATGACTTGTGCCCTAAGATATTTGAAGTTTATCACAGCTCTTATCTCAAAATATCTTCCTATCCATACACATGCAAGTGGTTTAAAAAATTTGAGGTGATATAAATTGTGTAGGTCTTGACACCGTAAATACCTTTAGGGAGTAGATTTATCTGAGAATCGTAAACGCAAAATTTAATTCTTCGTCCCGAAAATTCCTAAGCGCAAAGAAAAGTCCAACCAAAATGTTCGACTTTTATCCAACAAGCACTGCAAGTGCTATGACATGGAAAATTCCTTTTACCCTGTCTCCTGTGTGTCTTGAAAAATCTTTGCTAACGACAAAACAAAGCCCTCGGCCCCAATATAGCCTAAAAGCATAATTGTATTTGAGGGCAGAGAGAGGAAAGATATTGTGGAATTTAATTAACATATTGGACATTCATCAAAGGTTCCATGTCATTTCCTCTTGTTTATTTTGTTTTCCTTAACATTTTTTTTTAATATGGTTCAGTTCAACTCGCGCGGCTGTTTGGCAAATATTCAGTCATTTGGGAAAAAAGGACGAACAAATCAGTGCCAAGAGAGAATTGGAATTTTTTTCCCTAGGGCAAATTTGAATATCGATATTTTAAATGTCACTGTGTTTTGTAGCACCGAGATTCATATTCTCGGATGGTTGGTGATGGTTCGGTGGATGCAATGTCCTGGAAAAGAATTCATTCATTGTCCCAATATTATAGATTTTTTTTTCTCTCTCATTTTGGCATTCTTCTTCTTCGAGGAGCATCTGGTCTGGGGAATCTTCGGTGGGAAAAATCGTGATGGATAAAAAGTAATTATTTGCGGTAGTAATAAAAAGAAAAGTGAAACGGAGAGGGGAAAACAGTAAAAGTTCGTCCTTCCTGAGTGGTTCCGATTGAGAGAAGAAATAGTTTCCTTGTTATAAATTGTAGCAAAAACCTGGACTTTTACTGGAATGCTACAGAATTGTTACATGTTAAGGAATTGTTGCAAAGCTCGTCATAAGGAAGCTAATTGAAAACAGTAGGGCACACTTACTTTGCTGTCAGGAGTTCAAAGGTATTATGAGAAGTTAATAGCAGTCGAATCGAATAGTTGGTTCTAAAAAGAATTCTATAGGATGGTATTAGTTGGCAAAATTAGTTTTTTATTTGGTTCTTAATGTCCGCAAAAGACAAATCAAGAATCTGCTCTATTGACATAGCATCAAGGTTTGCTCTATCAATCGCGTCCAAGTCAGAGAACGTATATGAATTAAGTACAAGCTTTCAACATTACTATTAAAAATAAGGAGATTTTGAAGTAGACGATTTGCGGGGTTCGTATTTGTCCTTCCTCCGTTTTTTCCTGGGGTAGTGATCAGAAGAACTCAGATTTTACTAATTTCCCTCTATACCGTAGAAGTGACAATGTGGTCATAAGTTGTAGTTCAACTCATGGCTTTACGTTCAAGCAGCCGAAATATTCTTCACTATGCCATTGCCTCCTTTTCTAATACTTCTACTACTAATACTAACTTTAGAATCGAAGTCGGAAATCAAAGTTATAAGATTACAAACCTGTAGAAAGAACTTTGGTCAGCTCTTTGCTGAACCATCTCGAGTTCAGGATGAATTTCAGAACGGTTTTCCACTACTTTGTTTGCGGTTACCGCGAGGCAATTTACATAAGTCTATTGTGGAACTAAGTACATTTTTTCTTTCCAGTAATTTTTGACTTGTTGTGAGGTCTATTGGGAATGTTTTTTAGGGCGGTCTTTTAACCTCGCGAAGGTCGTTTTCTCTCCTTCTGTTGTGCTGTGTACCTGATTGCCTTGAAATATGGCGTGATAGATAGGTACTTTATATCTCATATTTGAGTTTTTGGAAATCGAAGGCTATGTACCACTTTAGAAGGTTATTTATTTAATCTGGTTCCAAACCCTTAGGACCTAGTTTAGAAGGGCTCTGAACACCCCTTAATGTGCGACCTTATGTAATGAGTTATATTACTTTATAGGTGTTAATAAGGACAGTTCTCGAGGAACATAACTATTGCTGAGAACTTTAGATAGTTTTAGAAATACCAGAGCCTACACCTCCTTCAACTTTTAACAGTCCATGAATATGTTGCCAGAGTTAATGAGATTTCCATTTACCGAAATCTATTAGTGAGTACGGTTTTACATATTTAACTTTTGTCTCCATTTCTGTGCATTACTGAGAAAGTGTGGTAGCCAAGAGTTGAATTATCGGAAAAACAAAGTATTATTTGCAGTCCTTTCTCTCCACGGCCGACGGTAGTGTGACTATTGTTCCAAAGCTGCAGTCTGATTGTTTATAATGAAGCTGGTTCTGCCTTTAGAATTTGTATCCTTTTAATTTGGGGTGTATTATTGATCGATATTGCTTTATGAACACTAACAACATCTCTTGCTGTTGCTAAAGTTGGTTGAAGCTGACAGTAGTAGTTCAGTAAATTTGCCACTAGCGCATGCTACATCCCCCTTATTCCACTGAACCTATGTATTAATAACAAAATGTTGGTATTATAGTGGGAATAACATGCTAATGCATCCCGCTCTTAGTATTTAGAGCGGAATACATGTATCTAATCTATGCTCAGTGATTATAGCTTTCACTTCAACTTTATTAAAATCTCTTCTTATCTCCAGGGAGGCTGCAAGAATGAAATGTAGTTTTGTGTTCGATTTTCCGATTGTCTACGCCGATTTGTCCTTCTTCTTCCTTTTATCAGCGAGGCTATGATCCGAAAACAAGAGATCATAACCCTCCCACTTCACCGCATTTCTACTGATCCGCCTGTGGGGTTCGCCTATTTGACCTCAGAAAATATCGGCAGGCCTGCCGATTTTGGATCACTCGGTTACTGAGGCCAATGAAATGCCGATGTCGTCGCATTTGTCTGATCCAGGCGTTTATAGGCCTGCCTTTCCTACGCCGATTTGTCCTTCATATAGGAAATTTGGGTTGGTGAGCCTTCTCTCGGATTAAGTTTGCAATGAATTTTAAGCATTGCTAGCCCAAAGTCTTAGGCAAGGAATGGTGTCAAAATGGCCTTGACTTCGAGAGTACTCCTTCATATCCTGGCTTTGATACAAAGGAGTCAATTGTTCATTTTCCGCATTTTCTTTTTATTCACAATAAAGAACTTTCTCAAACATAAACATTTATCCCTGTACTCCTTCTCCAGCATGCTTGCTGGTTCTACAACCAGAATGAGAGTGGCGATGATGATAAGCAGGGTCTCAGTACATGAGCCTGTCAATGCGCAATAATTTTTTTTAGCCTTTTTATTCGCCTTTGATAGAACTTTTTATAGTATTGTATCTTAAGTAACTGAATAATTCAACAGGTGCCGCTCTTGACATCTTTTTAGCGCACTTAACTAGGGACAGACGACCATCTCCAATACCACCAAAATGAAAATTTTAATAACTAAGCCAGTCAATCCAGCAGCAGGTAGATTGCTTTTTCTGATAAATTAAAGACATTGAGGGCCGGTACTTATCATGCTTAGTACTTAGCAGCTTATTACGAGGTCGTAACTTGGGCGCGTTTCTTTCGAATGATCTGTTTTTTTTTTTTTTTTTTTTCAATTTCTGAAGTCTTTCTATGGCAAACTGTTGAACAGCTGATGAGCTAGCTAGAAACGGATCAGACACGCCGTTCCTTGAACCCTTCTGTGGGAAATGACCCCACAAAATAAGGGAAGACTTAAGAAAAGAGGAAGAGAACAAATGGGCCAAACATTGGGACCATATGCCCCAAATAAGACAGGCAACGGAACTTCTGGGGAAATACAACCAGAAAAGAAGTAGAGCCTGCCTAAGAGTGAGTAAGAATCGGCTTCGCATTTTGGCGGACATGTTAATAGGTCACTGCAGACTTAAGGATCATCTTAGGAAACTGGGAATAGAGGGAGACGGACACTGCAGATTCTGCAGGGACTTCGCAGAAACACCAGAGCACCTCCTTATGGAATGCGAAGCACTGATCCGTAAAAGAAGAAATCACCTAGGTGCCTACCTCCTATCAGAAACGGATTTACCTTCGCTGGATCCACTGAAGATACTCCGGTTTGCAGTAGCAGCTGGACTGGAGGAAGTGCTCTAGACCGAGTATATCATCGGCTAGAGCCTTAGTATGGGGAGCACAGTAGATCTTTTATAGGTCGCAGTGCACTTGCACCTCACAATAATATATGGTACATCTACATCTACATGGCAAACTGTTCCCAGCCACTTGTGTTGAATAAAGGGGAATAAAAGGGATTTTCTTGAAATATTCTTCATTCCACAACCATTCGTTTTGTGCGCATTATATCTTTGGCTCAATGAAAAGAATCTACAGAAGCTTTCTCATGACAATACTTACTTACTTAGATGGCGCTACAGTCCGGGGTGGACCTGGGCCTCAACCAACAAACCTCTCCAGCCAGCACGGTTACGAGCCAGCTGCCTCCAGTTGCGCACGCCAAGTTGGTTGAGGTCCCCCTCCACTTGTTTGCGCCACCCACCGCGAGGTCGTCCTCTACTGCGCCGTCCGTCCGGGTTGGATTCGAAGACTTTCTTAGCGGGAAGGTTGGGCTCCATCCGCTCTAAATGACCCAGCCATCTTAGTCGCTGTATGTGAACTCTTCTGGCTAAGTCGATGTCCTTGTACAGGCCGTATAGTTCCGCATTGTACCTTCTCCTCCACTCACCGTCTATGCAGATGGGACCAAAGATCGCTCGAAGAACTTTTCTCTCGAAATAACCAAGGGCATCCTCATCCGGTTTTTTCAAAGCCCATGCCTCTGCGCCATACAGCAGGACTGCGATGATTAATGTCTTATAAAGAGTTACCTTAGTAGTTCGAGATAGGGCTTTGCTACTCAATTGCCGTTTTAGCCCATAGAAACAACGATTGGCAAGAGTAATTCTCCGTGTGATCTCTCCACTCATGTCATTTGCGGAGCTGACCATTTTTTTTTTTTTTGTCGGGATAGGAAACACTCGACTGGAGCACTCAGACACAACTGGTCCATTGTACTGCCAGAGAGCAAACCCTGATTTACCCATTTTGTTGGAATTTCCTTGACTTTCGAAGAAAGCCAAGCAAGCACTTCAGTGATGAGGAGCTTACAGTACCAGCACTCACCACATCCGCACCGAAGATCTGCCACCTGATACGAGCAAAGGCCGGACACTCACAGAGATAATGTTCCGCGGTGTCGTCACTTTCTCCACAAGCGTCGCAAATTGTAGTGTCACTTAAGCCTAACACGTTAAGGTGCTTGGCAAAAGCGAAGTGGCCTGTCAAGACGCCGATAAGTTGTCTACAGTCTTTTCTGCTGAGAGACAGCAAGAATGCCGCTGATTTCTTACAGACGTCCGGGAGCATGCGTTTAGTCAACCTGCAACCTGGAGAGTCATGCCACACACAATTGTGCTCGTGAGAGACCCAATCGTCAATGGAAGCCCTAACCGAGGACGCTGGAAGACCCAACACGGGTTCGGGACCGGAGAAAGCCTCCTCTGAGCCTTGTCTAGCAATCTCATCGGAGATCTCGTTCCCCAAGATCCCAGTGTGACCTGGGACCCAGATAAGAGACAGAGAATTCAGCCTTGCGGCCGAGTTCAAAGAGTTTTTGGTTTCACGAACTATTTTGGAAGTGGTTAAAGGGTTAAGCAAGGCCTTAAGCGCAGCCTGACTGTCACTACAGACACAAATGCTACGTCCCTTCCACCTGTTCTTCACAACATAGTTCATGGCCATTAGGATTGCATAAGTTTCCACTTGGAAAACAGACGCATATTTGCCTAACGAGAAGTGAAGTCTAATGTTGTCGACTTCCACGAAGACCCCAGCGCCAGACCCTTGACTGGTTTTTTAACCATCCGTGCAAATACGACTACATTCCATTCCCGGCTCAGATTCTGACCGAAGCCAGTCCTGGACACAAGGAAAGTCGACTCTGAATTTGCGCATCAGCTGGAGTTCTGGTGTCATTGCATCAGACGGCATATCCATAAGACAGGAGTCGTAAGATAAGTGTCGCGCAAGTTCATCAAAGTTCCAGTGTGGAGTATACCAAAAACCGCCCCGCCTAAGACGATGGATGGCTTTGATAGTGCAACCCATGATATAAGTATCAAGGGGAGGTAAGTTCAGCAAAGCGTCTAGAGCAGAGCCAGGCGTACTCGGGAAAGCTCCTGAGCAGCCGAGACAAGCCGTTCTTTGGAGTTTCGAGCAAAAAGCAACCACATATTTACGCGAGAGCCCCTTCCACCAAACAACCGACGCATATGCGAGGAATGGTCTTATCATAGCCGTGTAGATCCAGAGAACCTTATTCGGTGATAAGCCCCAAGTCTTGCCAAAAGCACCCTTACACTGCCAGAAGACTGAGAGCGCCTTGGATGTTTTCGACTCGACGTGTTTAGACCAATGAAGTTTCTTATCTAGAATCACTCCCAGATATTTGGCTTCATTGGAAATGCGAATGGTGACGCCTTTTAGTACTGGCTGAGTCAGACCGGTCAAAATCCTCCTTCTCGTAAAAAGAACAACCTCAGTCTTAAGAGGATTCACCGAAAGCCCACTCCTAGTACACCATTCATCGATCATGTCCAGCGCCGCCTGCGCGTTAGCACAGACCGTCGCCAGGCATGGCCCGACAGAAAGTACGGCGACATCATCCGCATATGCCTGAGCGTAGACGTTAGAACTATTTAGAGTGTTCAACAGAGAGTCAACCACCATGCACCATAACAATGGAGACAGAACGCCACCTTGCGGACAGCCCCTGTTTACCCCTGTCATAACATATTGGCCACAATCCGCATCCACTACCAAAGTTCTATTCATTAGCATTGCTTTAATCCACAACACTAATGTTTCATCTACCCCGTGTTGTCTGGCAGAGTCGCACATGCAGTCAAAAGTTGCATTGTCAAAAGCACCCTCAATGTCGTTGAAGATACCCATCGCGTATTCTCTCCTATCAAGCGCGCATTCAATTCTGGCCACTAGATTTTGAAGTGCGGTCTCACAGGATTTCCCACGCTGGTAAGCATGCTGCATCTCCGATAGTGGATGCAGTTTCAAAGCAACTTTGCGCACGTGAAATTCTACCAGTCTCTCCATACTTTTCAGTAAGAAGGATGTCAAACTTATAGGTCTGAAACTCTTGGGGAGCGAATAGTCTTCCTTACCAATTTTCGGTATGAAAGCTACTCTGACAGTCCGCCAAGGTGTAGGAATATATGCCAGCGCCAAGCCAGCGGTGAAAATTCTTTTCAGAGTTGGCAATAGCTGATCTATACCCTGTTGCAGCATAGCCGGATATATTCCATCGGTGCCAGGCGATTTGAAACCATCAAAAGATGCCACAGCATATTTGATGGCCTCATCTGTTACCACGGCTGATGCAATATACCAACTGCGCCGAGTTTTCTGACTTAGATCAAGCTCAGCCTGGGTAAGCGGGCCAAGCTGCGACCTAGTGATTATCCGATTGCCAGGAAAGTGAGTCTCCAGCAGAAGACTAAAAGTTTCCGCTTTTGTCTCAGTAAACTTGCCATCAGACCGTCTGAGTGACTCCGGTTTGGTCGGCTTACCTCTTTTGAGGACTTTAACCAACCTACTGGTTTCACCGAGTGTCTCGATCTTTTCACAAAAATCTCTATAAGAAGCACTTTTCGACAAACGAATTAACTTCTTATAGTCTTTTTGCTTCGATCTAAAGAGATCCCAGTCACCTTCTAAATTTGTCTTAAGAGACCTATTCAGAAGTTTTCTGGACTCTTTCCTAAGCCGGTGCAGTTCCGGGCTCCACCAGGGAACCGGCGTTCTGCAGGAGTTTTTTGTCATTGGACACGCCAGTTCAAAACAGTTGGTAAGGACACTGGTCAGGTTTTGAACAGCATCCTCAACCTTTCGTTTCGTTCTGAGTTTAGCTGGAGTTTTGACAGATCTGTCTAGCTCTTTCCTAAACCGCACCCAGTTGGTTTTCCTCGGATTCCTCCTCTCCTGCAAAGTTAAAGCTTCGCATTCGATTTGGAAAACGATGTATCTATGATCTGATAAGGACACTTCCGGCAGTACCCTCCAGTTAGTAATCGACTTGAAGTACCTATTAGATAAAGTCAAGTCAATTACCTCCTGCCTCCTTGCCGTAACAAAAGTTGGCTGGGAGCCAACATTGTTTATTGTCATACCAGATGATAGTATAAAGTCTAGGAGATGGTTTCCTCGTATGTTGCATTTGCTGCTGCCCCAGACTGTATTCTGAGCATTAGCATCGCAGCATATGACTAGTCCCGTCTCCCGAGTGTCACAATACTTTATGAGTTCGGCAACCGCCTTCGGTGGTGGAGGCATTACCGAATCATAAGGGAAATAAGCCGACGCAACGACGAAAGTTTTCCAACTTCCATTTGTTTCGTAGCTTACAGCTGCAGCAACCAAGTCCTGACCACAAAATTGTCCAAGCTTGCTTACTGAGAGGAAATTCGGCACAATTAGACAAGCTCTCGGTCTTTCAGATCGCTCGTCACATAGCACCGTTACTCCACGAACACCACCAAATCCACATATGCGCTAGTTCCGCACATATGGTTCCTGGATAGATGTTATGTGGGGTTTTGTACGCACCACGGAAAGTCTACTACTTAAGAGAGCGGTAGCAGCCTTGGAGTGATGCAGGTTAATCTGCGAAATATAGTCGGTGGTTTTCGCCCATTACTTGCACTCATTTGGAAATTAAGCGGAAATGAATCCTTCCAAGATGCAGGTAAGGACGCATGTCATACCTAGACTTCAGGACCTCCACAGAGCCAAGATCTAAACCCACAACAAGCGAAGAACCTTCCACATTTTCCCGATTCTTGCACCTGCCGTGAGAGTAGACGAACCATTCGCTCGTGTCGAGGCCAGGATTCTGGGTACGGAGACGCGTCAGCACATCCGCCGTTTTCCTGAGTTTCCCCGGGATAAAGCAAATGGCGCGCGTTCTCTTGATGGGCATGAGAACCACAAAAGAAGTGGTCCCCAAGGGTGGTATTTTCGGCACCGCATTGCTTAGCCATTCAAGGGTTTGCTGCGAGGAGCACTTCACCACGAAGGTTCCGCTCTTTAACGCACAGCCCTCCACTTGAATGCAGGCATTTGCTGCCGAAGCCAACTCCCACAGACGATCTTCGCAGTGTTTGCACTCCGCGTCGGTCATCTTGTGATCATTGCCAGCTCTTGCGATTCGTAGCGTAAGAGCGGAGGAAGCAGTTTCACTATACAGAATCTGCTCCCTTCGCTCCTTCGATCCGGATTGCTTCTTACCGAGGGTCTTATCCACGTCAGCCAATTTCTGTCCGCAGGTGCTAGAGCTTTTAGAAGTTCCAGCACGCGCATCACCCAGATTTTGTGCGCGGGTAATACCTCCGGTTCGAGGCTTCTTGGTGGAAGGGCGAGCACCTGATGCACCCACGCTTCCGCCGAGACGAGCACCCTTACCCGTGGCTTTGCCTGCGTCTGCCATTTTCTGTCCACTAGTGCTGGGACCTTTAGGGATAGCAACACCAGCATCACTCAGATTTTGTGCGCAGATAACGCCACCGGTAAGAGTGTGTCCAGCAGAGGGGCGCGCATCAGATGCGCACACGCTTCCACCGATGAAAGTAGGCGAAACTTGCTTCGTCCGCTTTGACCTGTTCGAGCCAACTGAAGGGGAGCCGGCGTTGGGTCCGAGGGATAGACCGACTCCAGTTGGAGTACTTTCTGTCGACCTAGGCCTCTTTCCCGCCGCCATTGAGGGATGACTGCTACCAGCGCTTGCGCCTTCAACTAACTCTGCAGCCTCTTTGCACCGCGCCATTGCCGCCTTCCTTCTTCTCCTCTTCAACTGACTCTTAGTCAGGAGCTTTTCGGAGTGCGCCGTTTCAGGAGCTCGTTCACCTTTTTCGGTATCCCGAGTCAAACCGTCTTCAACACAACTTCGACCAGCTGCCCGACTATTAAAACAGAGATTAGACGTTCCAGCCGAAGCCTTTCCGCCACTTTCTCCGTCATTCCAGCCCAGTCTACCAAACGAGTCGGAGACAGAGCCGCAGGATTCTTCAGAAGCAAGCATCGCTACTACTTCCGGGTCAACGCCAGAGGCGGGGGGTTTGAGTATGTTGGTTGGGACCTCCAGAATCCTTGTCCCGGCCGGGGTCGAAAAGACCACGGGTGGATTGTCGCTTGCGCGAGTACCACCTGGAGTATATACCGTGAATGTTTCTTCCATCATACTTTTAACAGGTTTTGCGTCACAGTCAAGACGTCTTCAGCCTTTGGTTCGATGTCTCACCTGGGGTCCTTTCGGATCCTTAGGGTCATTGACTCTTAAGCCGTTCTGCCACGTCAAGGCAGCTGAAGAATGGGAACGGAGCTGACCATAGAGCCTAGGTAGACAAAATCCTTTACTACCTCAAAATTGTATCTGTCTATTGTGGCGTTCTGCCCAAGACGCCGATGTTGGGTGTCCTTTTTTGTAGACAGCATATATTTTGTTTTGCTTTCATTGACCGCTAGACCCATCTTTGCTGCCTCGATCTCAATACTCGTAAATGCCCCATTGACGGCCCGCTGTGTTCTTCCGATTATGTCAATGTCATCGGCATAAGCGAGTAGTTGTACAGACTTGAAGAAGATTGTACCTCCGGGGTTGGCTTGTGAGTTTCGTACAATTCTCTCAAGTACTATGTTAAAGAGATCGCATGATAGCGCGTCGCCTTGTCTAAGACCTTTCCTGACATCGAACGGTTCGGTGATGTTCTTACCGACTTTGATGGAGCAGCGAGAGTTCTCCATCGTCATTCTGCACAAACGGACGAGCTTGGCAGGGATGCCAAGACTAGACATGGCTCTGTATAACTCGTCTCTATACACGCTATCATAGGCAAATTTGAAATCGATGAGAAGGTGGTGCGTATCGATTTTATATTTATGGGTTTTTTTCCAAGATCTGCCGTAGTGTGAATATTTGGTCAATGGTGGACTTTCCAGGCCTGAAACCGCACTGATAAGGACCTATCAGGTTGTTGACGATCGGTTTTAGGCGTTCACATAGTACGGCAGACAGGATCTTATATGCGATATTTAGGAGACTTATACCTCTGTAGTTGGCGCAGTTCAGAGGGTCTCCTTTCTTCAGGATCGGGCAAACGATGCTGAGGTTCCATTCATCGGGCATACTTTCGTCTGACCAGATTTTACAGATGAGCTGGTGCATGCTCCTTACCAACTCATCTCCTCCTGCCTTGAAAAGTTCAGCGGCAAGGCCGTCGGCTCCAGCAGCTTTGTTGGATTTGAGTTTAGATATCGCTATCCTCACTTCATTATGATCGGGTTGACGGGAATTTTGACTGCCATCGTCACTGTTGAATGGCTCATTCTGCCTGACAGCGGAATATTGATCATCATCGCGGTTTAACAGTCTGCAGAAGTGTTCCTTCCATATCCTCAGCACCGACTGCGATTCTACTACTAAGTTGCCATTTTCGTCCCTGCAGGCTGCTGTTCTGGCTTTGAAACCCTGGCATGTTCTTTTTACCCTTTGGTAAAATTTTCGAACATTATTCCTGCAATAAAGTCTCTCAATCTCCTCGATCGAGCGCTTCTCATGCTCTTTTTTCTTCTTTCTGAGAAGTCGATGTTCCTCTGTTCTCCTGCGCACGTAGAGCTCGTAAGCAGCTCTAGTCCTTCTATGCAGCGCCGCTTTGTACGCCTCTTGTTTTGCTGCATGTGCTTGCCGGCATTCCTCATCAAACCAGGGGTTTCGTTGTGGTGGGCGAGAGAAACCCAGTACATCAGAGGCGGCATCTCTGATGGCTTTTTGGCAACGCTGCCACTGGTCTTCCGCATTTGCTGCTGGCGGCATAGGACTAAGATTGAGATTAGAAGAAACACGATCGGCAAAGGTTCTGGCGGTCTCTTGCGATTGTAGCTTTTCGACGTCAAATTTCCTCACAGCATTTCGTTGATTTCGGTCCGTTGTGGATATCCGCATCCGTACCTTGGCTACAACTAGGTAGTGATCCGAGTCCACGTTGGCTCCTCGGAAAGTCCGGACACCCAGAATACTGGAAGAGTGCCTTGCGTCGATCGCTATGTGATCGATTTGGTTGACGATTTTTCGATCAAAGGAGAGCCATGTTCCTTTGTGAATATGGAGACGTGGGAACCGCGTACTACAACAAAGTTTCGCCCCGCCGCAAAGTCGATTAGCCTGAGTCCGTTGCCGGAAGTGTTGTCGTGCAGGCTGTGCTTTCCGACCACGCTACTAAAGACTTCCTCTCTTCCTAGCTTTGCGTTAAAGTCGCCTAGGATAATTTTAACGTCGTGGCTAGGGCATTGCTCATACGTCTTGTCCAAGAGCTGGTAGAAGTCATCCTTTGTCGCATCGTCCTTTTCCTCGTGAGGGGCGTGAACGCATATTAGGCTAATGTTGGCAAATTTAGCCTTGATACGGATAGTCATGAGGCGCTCGTTCACATGCCGGAAACTCAAGACTTCTTGCCTAAGTCTGTCTCCAATGACAAATCCGCACCCGAATAGACGCTGTCCTTTTTGTCTGTAGCAATCGCCGTAGTAGATGTCGCAGTTTTTCATACTCCTTTTGCCCGGCCCATCCCATCGCACTTCTTGGATGGCGGTAATGTCTGCTTTGAGACACTCTAGGGCCTCCGCAAGTTGTTCGGCTGCACGTGGTTTGTAGAGGGACCTAACATTCCATGTGCAGACACGAAGATCGTTGTCCTTTTTACGTTTGCATGGGTCGTCAACAGGAAGATCATCCGTATCCGAGGCTGTTGGTTGCTTCGTAACCAAAGGTTTTTTACGTGGTAGGGAAGTTAACCCGACGGCACAACCCCCAACCTGGAGGGCCAGATCCTTTTTTTTTGTACCCCTAGGACAAGAGGCCGGATACACCGATGTCAGTAACCCACTTCGGGGATATGAGCGCTGCCGTTGGCCCATTAAGGGTTCATCCGCCACCATCTCTTTTTCAATACCCTGACGAAGTATTGAAAATCCTTACAGACCTCAGCTCCAAATATGTTGAAGTAGCTCCAGTAAGGTATCCGCTGGCCTGTAGACGTCACCGTTGATTCCATCGAGAGAATTCGTCCGCCGCACGTCCTCCTTCTGAGGACCTCTTGCTAGACTTCTGAGACGCATATTTCAGCCGATCAGGTCAACAAGAGATGCCTCGTCCGGTTAGACATATGCGCGCTGAAGTTCACCCAGATGTTCTTATGCAGGTCTGAGTGTTCAGCTGCACATATATCGTCAGACTCAGCATACGCTCATCGTTAGTTCACTGTAAGATAGCTATCCAGCGGGCACCGCGTGGAGGTGATGATGCGATTTTGCCCACCATCGCATCATGACAATACCACTCTGGAATGTTTGTCAGACGTTCGCCAGAGGTCGGACTATGAAAAATCTTTTTAGTATTTTCTGGGATTCGAATATTTATACACTGACCACTGCACCATGACGCCCACATGACAAAAACCAATTTCCTTCCTCATTTTTTTTTTTGAGAAAAAGTTGTTTGTCAGCGTTGTCAACCTGTCAATAAATGTTCTTCTTTTGCTAAAATGCATTCACTTTGCAATTAGCATTAACATGTATCACATCTCGCTAGCTTAAAAACCCAAAATTTTGAAGAAAACTAAATGAACTCTGAACTATGGTTTTTAGTCGCCGCTAAAGTAAGAACAACATCTATTCCCTTCCCTCGTTTTTATTGTCGGTGAGCAATTGCAATACAAAGCCAGATAAAGTCCTTAAACATTACTTTAATTACATATGTCTAAATATATACGGATACCTTTTATCTGTAGATAAAAATAATAATTAAGGATAGGGATACGTGAGTCTAAAAAAAGTATTTCTTTCGATGCTACGCAAAAAAACTCATCCTACCTTTACAATTCATACCAGTTCCATCAATTGCAGACCTTCTATACGCTAAGCTAAACAAATACCTCAATACCTAAGCGAATACCTTCTTAAACTTCAACCTGATTAGGAACAGTAAACTACGTGTTTTGAATAAGAAATACCCATTGCGCTTCACTTAATAGACTCTTTCAACAAACACTCAATGGCTGCCTGAGAAGTTTCTTGCCGGGCACCGACCGACACACGCTGGCACAAAAGTCCCAAATATTCGAAATAAAGGATTGCTCTCAAATCAACAATACTCCGGAAATTCAATTGGAAACTCAATTTCCACCTAAATACACATCATCACTGCTTAACCCATACAAATGCCGTCAACGATTTGTTCAGAGACAATCGACTTCTTTTTCGCTTTCTAAAGATATTTCTATTTTCTCCAAATTTAATTCTTTCCGCCAAGACAGGAGTTGGAAACGATCGGAGAGAAAATAAACAAAAGGGAAAACAATCAAAGCAGAAAATATAGTTTTTTTTTTAATCTTACACAATTCTATTTACCTAAGACCTCTGCACGCTTGACCAATAAATCGAGAAAGTAAAACCAAATTCACCGAACACAATCGAATGTATCCCAACTGATTTTAAGGGTAGCTTTGAAGGTTAGTATTCAATTCGCAGATTGTGGGGAAGGGGCACTATCGTTCAATACACAATTTGAATATCTGATTCGAAAATATAGTAAAACTAATCACGTGAACATAATTGAAATGGAATGGCTTAACAAATTGAAATGAGTAAAAGGGATTGTAGCTCTTACTTCTCTTGTTTGTCCTCCGAACATTTCAGAATATACGGATAGCAGAACAGAAAAAGTTAAGATTCTACATTTTCAGGTTTTTAACCTAAAGGATTTTCGTGGTAAGTTTGTGCGTATTAGCGAACACAGTAAGGCACTACATATTCCGATCGATTATCGCTGCAACTTGTGACTTGTTAACCTACACAGCTTCCGATCTTATTTATAAAAAGTTAGTTAGTTTAGTTTAGTTTTATTTGCTCGGTAATATTTTCATATTAATTTTTACAAAACCAAATTAGCTTGGCTTTTCGCCGTCTGCCAGGGGCCTATTTCACCAACTTACAAGCGTTTTTTCACAAAATTTGTAGAAAAAGTGGCAAATTTGGTTTCACTAAATTTATGCTTCACACATTTTTAATTGTATTTCACAAGGGAAAATTTGTGGGAATTTTCTGCGTTTTGTTTCACCAAAAAGCAATTTATTGATGTAGTTTACAAGTTACAATATGTGAAATTTCAAGTTTTTTCTACGTTTTTGTTTCACCAAAGAAATTGAATCGACAAGTATTGAGTGATTTGTGAAAATTGTTCACACGAGCAAAGACGTCTGTAATTTTAACTACAAATTTTATTTTGCATCAAAAAGTGATCAGAAAATGGCTTTACGATGTAGGCACAGTACAAGTAATAGTAGTGATAGCGATAAAATTGTTATAAATGTCAAAAGAAAAGTATACAATCCGCATATAAACTAAAACGCTTCCCAATGTTTTGATTTTAATGTGGGCTTTTCTTTCAGCCACTGGAAAACGGAAGAAATAATTTTTGTTTGTGGGGAACAAATTTGTCACACGACTGAAAAAAAGTGGATTATCCCCAAGGCATCCCCAAGGTTGCGCGAAGCTAGGCCCATGTACCTAAGAGCTGTTGGGCCAAATATTTTTTTTTTTTATCGCTAAGGCAGCAACTACTGTTTTACATGGGATTGGTGATACGGAACTGCAGCCATGCATGGAATGTCTAAATCAAGCTTATGCAGATGTGTTTGCCGTTATTATAAACTCACTGTTTAAAAATGTCGTAGAAAACCAAGTTTTTGTTAAAAAATAAAAACGATACCTAAAGGACTATCTGAAACACCCGGGTAAACTTGTTTGATATTACGGTACGTACCAACATAAGTACATATGTCCTTACCATGGCTCCCCATTTTAAATTTTGCCACATAATATCTCCAAGGTATTTCTAGTATACGTACTTCTACGCTTTTTTCTCTAATTAGATAAGCAACTGAAATCTTATAATATTTAGTTTATTCATAGCCAATGTGTTTTCTAACCGATATTCCACAAATTTGTGAAAAAAACGAATGTAGATTACAAGTCGCACAAAAGTGCAGTGCAACGCTAATTTTTACAACTTGTGATTATGATGTTTTTTTTTTACAATTCGCTTATCATTCCTATTACATATTTGTGGAGTACACATTTGTACTTTGTGAAACAAAAACACAAATTACAAATTTGTAATTGGGATTAGCAAGCACAAGTTTGTGAATGTAGTTTGTAGTTGGTGAAATAGGCCCCAGATTGACAATTATCTTATCTAGACGTCTTCGATGAAACATTACAAATGCGCATCGAAAACGAATATAAAAAAGAAGCCACCAAGACCCATACCCTTTTTTGCTACAGCTACGCTGACGTTCGGAATCCTCGAAACAGTTTTTCTTAAGTGTACACTAGTATTTTAAGCAAATAAAAGTTTTTTTTATAATTAAACCGAGTTAAACTCTTTTTTAATTTATATTTAAGATGCAGCAAAGCATGCCGGGTACCATCGGTCCAGCAGCATGCCCACTACTTTAGTGTTATAGTACCTTAGTACTAAAAAAGTTGATATACTTATGTATTTAAGTTTGGACCACTTACCCACTGTTGGCCGGCATAAAACTGTTCTCTAATAGACTTAGCCCCCAGGCGCCTGCCTGACAGTTGTTTTTTTTTTCTTTTTTAGGCGTAGCAACGCACGCCGGGTACCCGCTGGTAATTCAATAATTATTATTTCTGCGGTTTTATATGATAGAAACATATTTAAGCTGATATCTGAGAGAAAAAAAGCTATATGCACTAAGTACTATTCTAATCTCATTTAATGCATGCACTTTCTTGATCCGAAAGAAAGTGTTTGCCAAACACATGCTGCCTCGTTTCACGAAGTACCGGACATTTTCCAAAGAAGTGTAAGACGTCTTCTCGTTCTCTTAGGTTACATAATTCACACAAACATGGCAGGTCCTCCCTATGTGGTATATAGTTTAGTTCTCCTCGCAGATTTATCACCATTACTATTTCCTGTACACTATTTTTATCATGGAAATAATTTTTCTCTAATAGGTTGTGGTTGAAGCGGCTATAAATAGCTCTGTGCATTGACGATTCGGCTTCCTCGTTCTATTTCGATGCATAGAGATGCTTTCGATTAATTATTATTAAAATAAATTTACCATATGTTTTTTTTTTTTCAAAAACGCAGTCGTGTCGGAAGAAACTAACGAGAAACAAAAATGTTGTAATCAGTGCACACTTATCACTGATAACTAAATATAAATCCAGGAAAAAGCATTTGGGATCATAAGTGAAGAATTATAGAAGAGTTTCTGATTATGTATATTTATTTACGATTCCAGATACGAAATTCTCATAGATTGGTAACTTCCCATAGGGAAAATCGAAAATCTCTCCATTGGGGAGAATCGAAACATGTTTCCTGCTATTATTAAACACAAAAACTTAAGCCACTATACTGTTTAAAGCGAGTCGAACTCCTTGTAGTTCGTAACTTATACTGTGTTTCCACCGGATTACGATTTAATGAAATCTACTTGTAATCTTTCGTGAATCATTCGGTGTACGTTTGATTTTCTTGCAATTGGGCGTCCGCAAAATCAAACACCTTCAGAAAATTCCTCGCGACGTTTTTATAGCTGCGTATGGCTGATGGGAGGAGCTGAGGATTTCAGAGAAGAACTCTGACTCTCACGATAAAAAAGGGTTTTTTGGTAGAAACGTAGCATTATTTAGTCGATTTCTTTATTAGAATATATTTACTCGGCCCCAAAACCCTATCTTAATCTACTTGACAGCATCTAGAGGCGAGCAGTTCGCTTAATTGAAGATCACGCACTTACGTCCAACCTTTAATCGTTGGCTCATCGAAGACAGATGGCAGATAATGCTTGTTCTATGGATACTACCATGGCAGATGTTCAGAAGATTTCAACAAAATGATCCCTGGACTTTAAACGTCCTACCAGGCAGGTTACTAGAGCAAAAAACTTTAACTTCCCGAGAAAAGTTTAAAGTTGTAGTTATAGTACTTTAATGTTCTAAGCCAGATTACACTGTGATTGCTACAAAGGAGGATCTCAGAGATTTCAATTTTAAGGAGTCGGATCGAAAAAGGTTATTGGTTATTGGGCATGAAGATAAATTCACATTCAAATATATCCTGCCGTGTGTTGGCTGTTTTCCTTATTCACGTATTGTGAGAGAGGTTTTCTCGATGCCAGAAGGGGGTAGGAATGTATATTTTTTAAATTTTACCTCTGCTACCAGAATCAATCCCTTTGGATGTTCAATAGATATATGTATGTTCAATAAGTATAAAGATGAGAGTTGAAGTTCTATCGATGTATGGATGCCTACTTTTTAAAATATTCACGTTTTCTCTTTAGTAAAATCTGGTTGAATCGGGTAAATTTAAATAATTGGTTGATCCACCAATCGATCCCTCGCGGTCCAATAGCCCCCAATGGGATACGAAATTCCACAAATTCGTCCACACGAAGACGCCGACAGATTCTTCAATGACACGTTTTAGACATCTTATCACAGGCTTATCATAAAATTCATTTTGACACTATTCTCCCCTTAGGCAAAGTACAAAATTCTTGTCTACAATTATGTTTATCCCAGGTGCCAGATGCCACCAGAAGTACAAATGAAACATAAATAAATTATCCAACATGACAATCTCTTTAGCCGGGCAAGTTTTCGCAATCATTTTCGCGCCGCGTCCTCCCCACTGTCTTTGAAAATCCGCCTGCGTCGTCGCCTCTGCCCAATCACCGAGAATGGAAATTGCAAAAATCTCATCACACCACCCATAGTCTTCTCACATAAAATCAACATTCAAATCCCACAGCAAATATTTATTAATTCCACTACCACCCGCTCAAGTCTCAAGAAACTTCAAATAACTTTTGGCACAGACAAACGGCCAAACAAAAGTTCATTCTTTTAACGGAACAAAGACGAAACAAGCGAAAAGTAGGTAAACTTCGTCATGACGATGGCGCATCTGACGGATCCCGAAAAACCAAACCCAACACCACACAAATCACCACTTGGCCTCGGCGCGAAACATAATCACAAAGAATGCTCGACAGGATTCCTTGAGATTTCCATAATACATCCGATTTAGGCTTCCGACAGAACTCATAGACCGTGAGTAATAATGACGACAACGACGAGCATGATGATGCGGCCGAAGGACACTAACCAAGGACGCACAACTTCATTCTTTGTTGCGGTTCAGTTTTTTTTTTCATCTGTGGTGACTGCTATGGTTATGGTCACTGTAAAGTAAACACAAACAGGAACTTTATTTTAAAGTATTTCCCCTTCCTGTGAATTATCAGGAACACCACTTTGCGATAAGGAAACAGAAAACACAAGAATGGCTTAAGGAACATTTTTCCATCACCTGGTGGAGAAGCCTGTGTCATTCAGGATGTGTATTGAGTGAAAGTGGGGTACTTTGAGTCTACCAACCAGCGAATTGTGGTGTTGATCATTAACACAGAAAGACACTGAAAGCGGTCTCACGATAGGCATATGTATAAACACTCAAGGGGAAATCAGAAAATATGTCCAAGGATGTACGTACTTGTTAAATTGGAATATACTTGTATGTGCTAGAATGATAAATATATCCTTAGTGTCACGTACAGTCGTTGCCTTGAACGACCCTGGACACATTAAATTTTATCTACGAAAAAAAAGAGAAAACACCAAATAATAGATGTCTTGACACGAAGGAGGAAATGGGGCAAATCGATTTTCACTCTTTTCATCTGAGCTATACAATAACACGAAATTTAAAAGCATTGTATACCGAGCTTTTCCAAGGATCTATGGAAACAATATTCCTTTATTTTTTTTTGTGGAAAAATAAACAGTTTAACACATGTGTTCATGTATTTCTTGTAAATTATTCCCTGTCGCAATCATGTTCATTGGACTAAGAATTTCCTTGGAGAACTGTATTTGAAGAAAAAGAAAATATTTAAAAAAAAAAAATCATTCTTTTCGTGTTTTTACAAGTGTGGAAGTTGTGTTAGCTCCTTGCACCAATGTATGTATGTAATATAGCAGGGAGTAGGAAAGGTTAATGGCCATGTGAAAAGTAGTAGTGACCAAAATCAATTGGGAACTCATTTAAAAAAATGATAACCATTACAAAAACTTGTGTTGTGTACTGCCATTGATCGGACTAATTAAAAAATTTCGAATGCAATAGATATTTCGATCAACTAGATTTGTCACGTACAAAAAAAAGTCGAGAATTAAAATCAGCGGAATTTTTTTCGAAATGAGAAATGAACTTTTAAGACTCCCTGGAAAAGTCTTCGCTAAGGTTCTAGAAACGCGTCCCAGAGCTGCGGCTGAGGATAGTTTGGTGGAGGAGCAGTGCGGTTTTCCTCCCGGTAGAAGCACAACCGACCAGTTATTCACTCTCAGACTGGTTCTCGAGAAAGCCTGGGAGTATGGTAAATCTGTCTACAATTGTTTTGTGGATTTGAAAAAAGCATATGATAGGGTTCTGTGAGGCGAACTCTGGAGTAAACCAAAATGCCCATTCAGTGCACTCAGCATTTTAGTGGAGTCCCACTTAAGTACCTCGGGGTCTTATTTACGAGTGATGGGAAGGGCAATGCCGAGTTATTCTGTAGAATTAGTCAGGCTGGATCAATTTTGAGAGACAGCTTGGCCAAACAAAGTGTTCCAGCTAAATGATCGGTTTTTAACTCGGTGTATGTTCCAACTCTCACCTACGGTCATGAAATTTGTGTAGCGGCCGAAAGAATAAGATCGCGGATACAAGCTGCCGAAATAAGGTTCCTTCGCGGTATTGCTGAAATAACTCGTAGGGATCGAGTGCGCAACACCAGAGTACATGAGGCGCACAATGTTGAGTAGCTACTTCTCCGAACGGAACGATCTATGCTTTGATGGTTTGGTCACGTAGTGCGTATGACCCCAGTCCGGCTTTCAAGATGTGCCATGTTGGCCGTGGCATCAGGTAGGCGAACCCCCCGGTAGCCCTAAAAGTAGATACATTGAAAATGTATGTATGTAAAATCCTGTCAGCGTGATATTGACAGTTGTTTAGGGACTAGATACGAAAAATAAAACGATAGGAACGGTTTTCAAGAACGTGGAATAATTGTGTAGATATTTATTTATTTTTTTTTTGCAGAATAATTCATCAGCGATAAGAACACAACGTAGGTTTTGTCTAAAACGAAGGGCAATTTGTTTTGAGAAGCTTTCTCGACACAACAATACTCTCGGATGTTTGTCAGACGTTCGCGAGAGGTGGGATCCGCGTTGCCGATTATATTTCAATCTAAGTATTTTATTTCGTTTTCATAGACAACACTTCCTCTTTCGCAAAAACACTTCACTTTTTGTAGGCTTTATATTTTCCCTCTTAATTGGAAAATTGCAATATATATTCATTAATGAGCTCTCCCATAAAGTAGCCAATAATCGCATACGCAAACACATCCATTCGATAACTACATCGATAAATACAAGTCTACAATTCTGCCCAAAGAAGAAAGTCTTTGTCTTTTGACATTCTGTCTTCTGCCTCAAAAATGCTTTGGGGCAGATTATGTACCCTCATTTAAAAGCGTTTATAGGAGCCTTATTGTGTCTTCCGCATAGTAGTGAAACTGCTGATAGGGTGTTTTCCTAAACTAAATTGATTAAGAGTTTAGGCCCAGACAACTTAAAGGTTAGCACTGTTAATTCACTGATGCTTGTGAAAGGAATTATTTCTGAAAATGGTTTCAAGAACTCGGTATCGCCAAAAGATGTTGTATTAAGATACCACAAAGCTTAGATTAAAGCTCCCTAATTTAAAGAAAAAATATGTTTTTGTTCCCATAGTCGTTTAATATAAGAAACTCAACTTTTATAATGACACTTCACTTTTCCGCAAAACACTTCTATTTTTTCCTGAAAACACTTCATTAAAAAATTGGCAAACGGCATCACTGGGTGGGACCATAAAAAAAACTTTTTAGTGTTTTATGGAATTCTAACTTGCAACCTCACGCACAGTGTTCCGACACACTAACCACTTACGCCACAGCGCTCACTTCAGACAGTTTACCTTTTTTTATTTGACAAATCGTTTTACACCAAATTGCTTGCCATTCATCGTTTACAACAAATGAAAGTTCAACACTTCTAGAAGATGTGTCAACCCTTCACTGTACAACAGCATTTGGTTAAACGTTTGACACTGTGGCATATAGTGAAATCGTATTCGTTGTAAGCGACTTAGTCTTCTTCGCTAATTTCTAGCTTTTCTACAATAGCTTTCACATTATCCTCCCGTTCTATAAAAATATGAATTTCATCCTCCTTAAATTTGTAGCACTCATGCAAACTGAGTTTTTTTTACAAATAGTGGCCTCGTTAAGCTTTGCAAATTGCAATTAGCATTATTTTGAATGGTTCACGTTCCATGCTTTAGTAGGTCTTTAAAAGAATAAAATAAAAATCATGACATTATTTCACGTAATCGCAATTACGAGTTTTGGTTTGAAATTCACATTCCATATTACAGAAAATAAGGCTAATTGTAGTCAACGCCTTAATAGGCCATTATAATTCCAAATGGTATAAAGCGTAAAATAAGAGAGGCTGGGGATTAAAAAAAAAATTACTATCACATGTATCTTGAGTGCATGTTACCACCGCGAGTAGATGCATTTGCAAAACCGTACAAAGACTGCCGGAGTTTCTCTTGAATGGGGAAAGCTAGCTTAAGTTTTCTTCAACCGATCTAATGAGAAGCTAATGGAGCTGAATCTTGCTTGTATACAAGGCACGAGGGTATAGAGGCATATACTTACTCACTTACCTAGGTGGCGGTCCGAAGTGCTGTAGCGGGTGGACGTCGGTCTGAATGCCACCTCGCTATCAATTTATACAAGTAAATGACAGTGCACAGATTAAATTTTGAAATTAATTTATTTTTAAAAATCGAAAGAAAAAATAGGGTGAGTCGGTGTAATATGCCACACCTAGCAGTAAACGATTAAAATGAAATAGTAAATGGCAAATTCAGTAAAAGCTCTTTTTAACACCAATGAGGTGTTATTTTATTTATGAAATAAACAAAAAAAAAAAACTTTTAGTCTTATAATTCATTCCAAATTGTGTTTTAAAAAAAACCTTAAAAAGCGGCTTTTTACCCACATGTGAGGGGAATATGCCACTTCTGAATGGGTAAAATGCCAGTTAACATTTGATATGGTGGGTGGTGTATTTAATTTTCGTGGATGGGACATATAGGGAATTTTTCATTTTGCAGGAGTCCTTGTGCATCCATTTCTGGAAACTGGAGCATTGCACCCAGTCACATCTCGGACCATACTTGTCGTAGAAGAACAGCTCACAAATGCAGCTTTCTTCCTTCCAAGAAGCTTGTCCGTCTTCCTTTCGTATTTTCGAGGCTAATTCTATAAAAAATTAAGATTAAAATTGATAATATGCTACTTAAGTGGCTAAAATGCCAGTTGATGTGAAAATATGTAGCATTTTACCCCAAAATGTCAATAACTATAAAAATGTCACGCCAAACAAATTTGGACTGAACAGAACACGCCTAGACACAAACAAAATAAGGCACATTAAACGAGTCTTACCTTATTGAACGAAGCCTCCGAAAATAATGTACAAAACCAAAAAAAAAAAAAAAATCTTTTAAAACGCACTGAATTTTAGATCAAGACACTTGGATATATGCTTTCCCGAATATTTTTTTAATTCGACTGCCGAAAAACTTGCGCGTCCATTTGCTCAGACAACTTTTCTAATCTGAGCAAATTGCAATCTTAGCAATTCCAATACCAACTTAAAGTGCGAAATATTGAGAAATGGCATATTACCCACACTGGCATATTTGCCCGACTTACCCTAATAATTTTTTAGACATGACCTCCTTTGATGGAATTCTTGGTACGACTGAATTTAAATTTTCGAATATTTTCACATACTCGTATATGGAATTCTATCCTACGCCACAGTGGACCTGGGCCTCAACCAACAAACCACTCCAGCCAGCCTTGTTATGAGCCAGCTGTCCCCACTTGCGCACACCAAGTTGGTTGAGGTCCCCCTCAAACTGTTTACGCCATCTACAGCGAGGTCGTCCTTTACTGCGCCGTCCATCCGGGGTGGATTCGAAAACTTTCTTGGCTGGAACTTTGGGTTCCGTTCGCTCTACATTACACAGCCATCTTAATCGCTGTATGTGAACTCTTCTGGCAAAGTCGATGTCTTTGTATAGGCCGTATATTTCGGCATTGTTACTTCCCCTCCTCTCGCCGTCTAATATAAACGGGACCAAAGATCACTCGAAGAACTTTTCTCTCAAAGTAACCAAGGGCATCCTCATCCGATTTTGACAAAGTCCATGTCTCTTGGCAATTCGAGATAGGGCTTTGTTACCCCATTGTCCTCCATAAAAACAGAGATTGGCAAGAGTAATTCCATATATGATTCCCCCATAGGTGCCATTTGCATTTTAGCTTACCTTGGAGTCTAGGTAGACAAAGTCCTTTGCTACCAAAGGCAACTTTGGAATTGGTGAAAAGATGGTGCGTATCGATTTTGTATTCGTGGGTTTTTTCCAAGATCTGCTGTAGTGTGAATATTTGGTCAATGGTGGACTTTCCCGGCCTGAAACCGCGGTGGTAAGAACATATCAGGTTGTTGAAGATTGGTTTTTGACGTTCACATAATACTGATCTTACATGCGATGTTGAGAAGGCCTATCTGTAGTAGGCCTAGTGCGGATAGTCTTCTTTCTACTAGATCAGGCAAACAATGCTCAGGTTCCATTCATTGCACATAGTTTCATCTGACCAAATTTCGCAGATAAGCTCCTGTATGCTCTTCACCAACTCATCTCCTCCTGCCTTAAAAAGTTCGGCGGTAAGTCCATCGACTCCAACAGCTTTCTTAGATTTGAGTTTATACAGGGTGTCCCAGTTAAGCAGTATAATCCTTTAAGAGGAGATACCTGAAGTTCCGTCGAACAAAAAATTGTATGGCAGGGGGGGTCTATTCTCACCACATTTCAAGTTATAGCCCATCAAAGTGGGTGACCTCTTATTTGGTGGTGTAACCACTTTAAACGCTATAACTTCTAAACTATTATAGGTACAAAAATAGTTTTATACATTTTGAAAGAACATCGCCCTTCTCTGAACAAGAAGAACATCTTCAAGGAGCTCCGGCAATCGTTCTCCAAGAAATTCCAGGTTGTAATGGGAATTAGCTCTTCGTGGAAGAACGTACGGGCCTACTAAAGTGTTTCCTCTTAATCCAGCCCAAACATTTACGCACACCTCCTTTAAAATAAGCAACACATTTTGAAGATGTTGTTCACAATAATTAAATTCTTACCATTGAAAGGATGTTGTGCGTATTAAATGGGGATTGGAGTCTGACCAATGGTGCAAATTATGGTGGTTAGTTACCCCATCTCTTGTGAATTGCGCTTCGTCGGTCCACAGAATGTTATTGAGGAAGTGCCGGTTTTCTGCTTGTTTGCGCAGTAGCCATTGGCAAAATTCCACTTCTTTGTGCATCTCCTGGTAGTAAAACCTGTACCGGTGTTAAATGAAAGGATGTAATCTACTACTCTGTAGAGTTCTGTGAATCCTGGTTCTGGGAAGTTTCAACTGCACAGCTAGTCTGCGGACGCTGACTGAAGGCTGAACTTCCACAGCACGCAAAATCCCACTCTCAACTTCTGCCGCCGCTGCGTCTGAATGTCGTTCCCTTTTATTTGGTGCAGCTGACCCAGTATCAACAAGGTGCTGATACGCATCAGCGAACATCCGACTACATGGTGTTCTACGATTTGGGTATCCTCGTTGGTACTCCAATCTTGCCAATGAAGCGTTTCCATTGCAGAACCCGTATACAAACACTATTTCCGCGTATTCACGTTTTGAATACATTTTGTGGGGATCGGCTGTTACCTTATAGAGCAAAATGTCGATTGTAAATCAGTCGAAACAAAATTACAGTACATTTGCGAATCGGTGATAATTCTTTGCTACGCTTTTTTTTCCTATTCGACAATTAACTGTTAACTGAATTGCTCATAGGTACGTTAGTTTATTATTCTCACTTAATTTTGTTTGACAATTTTTGTCTGACAAAAAATGGCTTTTACTACAACTTTCTGTTGATCGTACGTAAAAAAAATTGCTTAACATAATCTTAGGGAAATTTTTTAGGGATACAAATTTCATAAAAAAAAACTATATTAAGTAAAAATTTTGAGAAAATGCATTTTAAGTGAAAAAATGAAACAACAAATTTTCATTATGTTGAGTTTAAGCGCTACTAAATTGTCTTTCCAAAATGTATAAAACTATTTTTGTACCTATAATAGTTTAGAAGTTATAGCGTTTAAAGTGGATACACCACCAAATAAGAGGTCACCCACTTTGATGGGCTATAACTAGAAATGTGGTGAGAATAGACCCCCCTGCCATACAATTTTTTGTTCGGCGGAACTTCAGGTATCTCCTCTTAAAGGATTATACTGCTTAACTGGGACACTCTGTATAGCTATGTATCACTATCCTCACTTCGTTTTGATTGGGTTGACGGGAATTTTGACTATCATCGACACTGGGTCATTCTGCCTGACAGCGGAATATGGCTCATCGTCACCGTTTAAGAGTCTACAGAAGTGTTACTGTCATATCCTCTGCGCCGACTGCAATTCTACTACTATACTTCCTTGTTCGTCCCTGTAGGCTTCTGTTCTGGCTTTGAATCCCTGGCATGTTCTTTGTTCCTTTAGTAAAATTTCTCTAGTCCTTCTATGCAGCGCCGCTTTGTATGCCTCTTATTTTGCTGCATGTGCTTGCCGGCATTCTTTATAAAACCAGAGTTTTCGTTATGGTGGGCAAGAGAAACCCAATACGTCAAAGGCGGTATCTCTAATGGTGTGTTGGCAGCGTTGCCACTGGTCCTCCGCATGTGCTGCCGTCGACAAAGGATCTAGACTGACATTAAAAAAAACGACTCGTTCGACAAACGCTCTGGCAGTCCGTTGCGATTGTTGCCTTCCGAAGTAAAACTTCCTTTCAGTAATTCGCTGATTTCCCTCCAATCTAGATATCTGCATGCGTGTCTGCATCCGTATTCGGACACACAGAATATTAGAAGAGTACCTTGCGTCGATTGCAAAGTTAGTTGACAGCTTTTCGATCAAAAAAGAACCATGTTCGCTCCTTGGAATGAAGACGCTGTCAACTCTTCGCAGCAATACGAATGTTCTTGATAAGATGCTGAGTGTACTGGCTTACAAACAATTGGTCAAATGAAACAAATACTGAGAATACATATATGCTATTACTGTTGATCAAATCTTGACATGAACACACCTCTTCCAAACATCATTTCTAAGAACAACTGCATCTACCGTATCAACCCTTTTTCTTATACATATTATAACTAGTGATGCAACCGAGTAAACCCAAGTTGGAATTTAAGTACACCGAGTTGCAAACCGGGTTGGCTAACTCGGTTTGTAACAAAATTATTCCACCGTCACATAAGAAACTAAAACCGAACCAAATACGAATGCATGAATCAGCTTGCAACTCGGTTTCACTCGGTGTGTATAGGCTAAATTGACTTGGTACGATGGAACACACACCAAAACAGCGCATACACCAGAAAGCTGACACAACTATGTGAAAATAAAAGCCAACAATGAGAGAAAACAGGAGCCACCGTCTCATGAGAAACCGAAATACATGGGTATAGAATCGGGTAGTGCAACTCGGTGAGCACACCGAGTTGCAAACCAGGTTGGCTAACTCGGTTGGTAACAACAACAACACAACAACCGAAACGAAACCGAATTCCAAATAGGTATAGAATCGGGTAGTGCAACTCGGTTTGTATAGAAACAATAGACTCCTTTCCAACTCGGCTTTATATACGGGTTAGGGGTACATTCATGTGTTAGTAACCAATTTAAACTGAACCGTGTGTTCAACTCGGTTGAATGCGGTTTTTTATTCGGTTCGTTCCATCGGTCTAGTTGTAACTCGGTTTGACCCGGTTTATCAACTCGGCTTGGCACATCATTAATATAAATGTAACTCGGTTTAACTCGGTTTAGCTGTAACTCGGTTTGACCCGGTTTATCAACTCGGGTTGGCACATCATTAATTATAACACCTCATAAAACTAAAAATAAAAAAAAGGTTAATATACACGAGGCTAAATTTCTTTATCAAAAAGAAAAAAATCTATAAACTCTGACTTCTACAACCACTTTTCATTTCCACTCACAACTGAATCTGCGAGGCTGGTATGTACTCGTATAAAGGGGGTAATAATTCTTGGCAGCATTTTGCATAAGTGCTTGCCATGTAAGAGAATATGTACCTTCATATATCCCCACTTATGGCTGCATATATTTTTTTTTGCTTTGCTCATTTTCGTTCCAAGAAATTTATATGAAAATGCCCTTGATATTAAAGCTCAACGCGGAATTTATACGATTTATAGCAACACACAGTTTGTTTAAGTGACAACCAGTAAGGAAGGAATACAAACAAATTGGAGATAGCAATATCCAAGCTGAAATCCAACAAGGCTTCTGGACCTGACGGCTTACCGGGCGAACTTTTCAAGGCAGCTGGTGATGAATTGGCAGAAAAGATACACCAATACATCTCTGATGAATGGCATGCCATGCCTAGTTTTGACATCCCTGCCAAACATGTACGTCTGTGCAGGATGTCGATGGAGAACGCTCGCTGCTCCATGTGTCGTATTATCCGACACGTGTCGCATATTGCCGGAACTTCCACTCGGTATAAATTGTTATTTTGAAATTCTTTATAACTTCACAATCTGCTCTGGACGGAAAATCTACTGTGAAGCTACGAGTATGTTGAAAATTCAATTTGGGTATGGTGTAGTCGGCCAGAGTTTTCCCCAGTTCTCCTGGCAACAAAAATGGAGTCTTACTATGTCCGTACGGTCTAGCAGACCAGCTTATTGATTCTTTGACTCTTACCGCACTACATGCTGAAATGTATTTAATATGGAGACCAAGCGGCAATAGACGCAGAAGCACATTCAAAGCTTCCGTCGGTCATGTCCGCATGCGCCAAGGTACCTATGGCGGCCATTCTTTGAACTTTGCTTATTAGTTTAATATTGTAGTCTTTACTCAGGCAGACCACGAATCCATAAAACCATCTTCGGTCGAAGTCTTCACTTTTTAGGTTTTACTGCAAGCGCATTCAGCTATGCATGCTTTTTTCACTCGTTGTTTGCTGTTTAACTTCCAATTGAACTTTGAATTAGTAAGCTAGTAACATAATTCTGCTTTTTTTCTAATTTTGTTATTTGAAACTTAAAAATTGATCAATTAATCTAAATTTCTTTCTTTATTTCTCCAAAAGCAAGCTTACGAGTAAGCTAAGAATTTAATATAGTATTGTATAATATATTTAACTTGTACTTGAAAAATTTCTTCCTCTCGTATTTGAAAGGAACTTACTCATACTGAGTAAGATATTTCAATTAAATTTGGTGTGCCTATGTTCCTCTCTCCTTCTCACATATACATATATTATTTGAATATTTATTTGAGTAAAAACATAAGGTGCCACTGATTCGAAGAAAAATATAAATAAGGAAGCTAAAAATAATTTTGCCTCCGAGAACATGATTTTCAATATGTGAATCGGGGGTTCCTTGTTGATAAAACAAAAAACTTTGTTTTAACTTTCTTTCACTCCCACACTCTAATTAAGTCTTCTATTTTGCTGAGATGATGCTCTGTAGGATCAAAGCTTTGCACAAGAATACACATTGTCCTTTGAGAATTAGTAAGAACGAAATGTTTTGAAGTGTCCCTTCGAATGAATGTTTTTTCATGAATTTTCGTTATACATACTCGTATATGTTCTTTTGGTTAAATTGCATTGCATTGCTAATTGGGCAAAATGTAGAGAGAGTATCTTTTTGAAGGGATCAGAATTTCCAATTCATAAAAAGTCATGAATTAAAGCCAATGGGGATTTCGTTCGAAAACGATATCAAACAAATTAAGATATCCTTGGATATTTGTTGGATATTGTTTTGGGAATTGTAGGAATTATGTGTAAATACGTACTCTGTACGCTGGGGATATGTAGGAGTTTCGGAATTAGAATCTTAAAATAACTGGAGAATTCAAAAGTTTCGGTGTATGGTGAAATGTACTTCCTCATGTGAAATGATGTTTATTCATTTCATACAGGAAGTATTCTAAAATACATATGTATATTTGCTGAAATTTTTTTTCTCAAGGTTTTGTTTGTTGTTTGAGTGGTTGAGTGAATGATACTATGTACAACCATTAGCTGAGCCATCGCAGACAGACTGTTTACTATTCGATATATCACCCTTGATAAGTTAAGATAGATTACTTTCAGTTGTGTGGTTACTCTAATATAATATTAAAGCTGACAAGTAGTAGTTTAGTAGTAGTAAACGTTTTTACTGAGCATTCAAATGTTTACAATAATAATTCATTAATTATTTATACACGAAAAAACTTAAGGCTATGACTTACAGAGTCGTTTGTCTGATTAGCATTGTTTTTAATATGTCCACAATATATTCCAAAATTTTATAAATTTACTATGATATATACATTACTTCATGAACATTCTGAAATTAAAAGGTGCCTATATTTGTATGCATTTGACAAGTATTGAAATAAGAATTCATAGTTTTGGCCGTTCAGCGTGTTAAGAAGACATTCTCTGCATAATAAGTCTTCTCCGAAATACCATTTTCTCATGCTTTTATAGACTGGACAAACCAAACAGCAATAAAATGAAAAGTATTTTCCGGTGAATCAAAGTTGCACAAGGTGCATATACCATCTGTATTGGTTTGGAAAGCCCTTGCGTTTAGGTTCAGCAATCCTCCCCAAGCCATGAATATCATTCTTATCATGTGATGCGAATCATCTGAAAAGTAATTTGGGACCTCCTCCTTTAAGTTGCAGTACTCATCATGGAATTGGCCGCTTCTTGCTCTTTCTACGTGGTCCTTCCATTTCTTGCATCTTAAGGCGAGCAATACCTCAGCATGCGAACCATACCAGCTGAAAATATCATCCAGGTCTATTTGTAGTTCTACTGACTCGAGAATAAACTCCCACTCTGCCGCCCGACCTATTCTCTCTCTAATTATTACCGTAGCCAATATTCTTGGTAGCCTGTTTTCGGGATACGAAAGTATTTTTTCTGATGAAATTGAAATCTAAGCGTAAGGATTGCAGAAATAGTCCCGTCTCGATATGAAGCATGTAGTTTGGGGTATTTTTTTGGCAAATTGAACATTCTTTTTATGAAATATCTTAACAGTTTTTCAGTTTCGTCATAACGCCGAAAACCCCACACTTGCACCGCATAAAATAGTACTGATCTTACTGCCGCTACGAAGATTTTGAATTTGTTGGAGAGAAGTATTTTTTTGTCGTGTACAAATGGAGCCCAAGAAGAGTTTATAGCAGTTCTTCTTCTAAGTGGGGTCTGTAAGACATATTGTAGATTAGCTTCACCCCTTAGTACTTGTAGCTGTTAACTGTCTCTATGTGAAGACACTTGTAATGCCACTTTTCACAATTTGCACTCCTATCCCTTTTCCAAAAAATTACTATTTTAGATTTTAGCAGGTTTATGTGCAGATTCTACCTATCGCAATATTCCGCTAAGGAGTTAATCATTATCTTTAACGATTCTCGGTTATCCGCCAGTAAAGTTAAGTCATCGGCATATAACAGAATCTTGATAAGATGTGATGAAATTTGAATTCCCCCAGGAAGCTCGTCACACAGATCATTGACGAAAAGAGAAAACAACAATGGACTTAATAGGCAGCCTTATTTCAAACCTATTTCAGTTTCAAAAAACTTGGATAAGTGGACCCCATCCCAGGCAGCCGACAATGCTTCATAGGACCCTGATCATTTTGGATGACAAACCGAGATTACAAAGCTTGAAAAAGAGTGCTTTCCGATTAATTGTGTCGAAAGCCACTTTGAAATCGACAAAGAAGACATACAATTTCTCTTTTCTTTTGTTCAAACTTAGGTCAATAATAGACGTTAGGTTAAAAACGTTATCCACCGTCGAATACCCTTTCCTAAAACCTGACTGATACTCATTGATAATGCAGTTTCTATCAACCCAACCGTTTAGCCGTGCTAGAAGGATACCTGTAAATATTTTGTACAGAGTGTCCAAAAAAAGAAACCCCCGATAATTTTACACATCATTATAGTCGCCTTTCTTGTAAAGTGGAAAGATTATCGATTTTTGAAATGAAATTGGTATGTCTTCATTCTGGAAAATGTTGTTAAAAGTTTTGTCACCTTAAGCTTAAAGCTTGGGGTAGAATTTTGGTAAAACTCGTAAGTAATTCGGTCCAGGTCGGGGGCCTTGCCACATTGTCCTCTGTTAATTGCTGATTCCACTTCATTGAATGTGAAAGAGCTGTCTAAAAGGAGGTCTACTATAAAATGAGCAGCAAACAATGTTGGAGGGGAATTACACAAGGGATTTAGAAGTTCTCGGAAGTATTTCCCAAAATGTTCACATTTGACTCTTCTTCCTACAGTAAAACTTTTGCCTTTTATTTCTTTGGCCAGGGACCACCACTATGTCGCGTTTTTGACTGTAACCAACTTTGAAATCAGAGAATTTTTATTATTTGACTTTCTGACATTTTTTTTTGCATCTGTATAGTTTTGCCTAAACGGTTTACACCTGTTACACTTATAAGATTTTAATGTTTTCCTTGCTTTTAATTCATGATCAAAAAATTTTTGTATTTGTATTTTTGAAAATTGCCCTCAAAATTTCTTATAAGACTTCTAAATTTCTTGTATAAGCTTCAATATTGTCCTGATAAGCCAAAAAGATCGAATAGCGAATAAAACTTTAATTGCAGATTGCAACAACGATTTAGAGGAAATGAACTTGAATCCGAAGTGCTATAAAATGGATAAAGCATTTTATTATCATTATTTAACAAATTCCGGATGCTGAACTGCAGCATTCCTGCGCGAGAGGTATTCTGGAACTATGTGTGGCTCGTATTAAGTTAAGAGTGACCCACACTGCTTTGGAGAAGTTCGTCGGATGAATTTGGGATACAAAGCAGTATCCGACTAGGCTATATTCTGTAAATAAGGCGATTTGCAGTATCTTGTCGGATGAGTACAAGGGACCTTTAGAACCTTTGCAAACCCTTCAACTAAGGCGATTTAAGAACGGACAAGTCAGGTAAAGATGCGACTATAAAGAAGCGGAAATGGCCATCGGTCACACATTTCAAGAAGAATTGTGGAACTCTTGAGACTCAGCATCCGCACAGTGAGTTTATAACCACCCTGGCAGAAAACAGGATTTAACTGAGGAAACTATTTCATATTTCGGTTATAAACTTTTGCGGATCGCCATAGTTCAATGGAAGAGTTGAAGGATTATCTCTCCGGAAGGCGTATGCTTTGGCTGTAAAGCATTTCATTTAGGTCATTGCACAGCGAATATACTCGCACTGGTTCCATTAAGGGCTTATAGATTTGAAACTCACATATTTAAAGCAGTTAACTAGAGATACGGTGCACTGCGGGAATGATTGCATTTATACAGATTTTGAAAAACATATGTTCCTTACTTTCTTAAAGGGCTCCCGACCCTTGGAACGTTTCTGCTTGAGACACGGCTGTCTTTCATCCTCTGCGGTCCCGGGTACGCTGTTTCCAGTTGTAAAGACCAAGTTTCCTAGCATCCGCGAAAGCTTGGTCTTTATATGGGAGGCTCGGTCTTCTTCGCCATCTCGAACCTGCAGGCTGAGATTCTAAAATTCTCTTGACTGGAGCGTTGTTGTCCATTCGCTCTATGTGGACGAGCTTATGTGGCTGACGTGTCTTGGATTTTTGGACTACATCTAAATCCTGGTATAATTCATAGAGTTCGTGGTTGTATCTTCACCTCCATTCGCCCTCCTCGCATATGGGACCTAATATCCGACGAAATATTTTTCGTTCAAAGGCACCCAATTTTTGCTCTGCTTTCTTATTTATCGTCCAGCATTCGACGCCATAAAGCGAGACTGGTAAGATGAGCGTTCTATAGAGCATTTATTTGGTCCGTCGAGTTAGGAGTTTTAAGGCCTGTTGTTTTGCCAAACCGAAGTACCAGCGGTTTGCTGGGGTTATTCTTCGTCGGATATTCACGAATGTGTAATTTTTTATGCTTGTTACAAGGGGGGTAAACTCCTTACTTCGAAGTTGTAGTCATCTATAGTGATGTTCTGTTCAAGGGTTTGAGCAGATAATTTTATTTTTGTTGACAACATGCATTTAGTCTTGTCCTCATTTACTTCAAGACATACTCGTTTCGCCTGCTCTTTAATTGCTGTAAATGCCTCTACAACGTCTTGTCGGTATATTCCGATGATGTCAATATCGTCCGCATATCGCAGCAGTTGGGTCGATTTATGAAAGATAGTGCATTCCGTGCTTACACTTGCCGTACGCACTATCTGCTCAAGCACAATATTGTAGAAGTCATATGGCAGCGCATCTCCTTGCCAGTTTGGAAGAGTTCGGAAGAGCTGTTTCGAAGTTGCACAGATCATATCGTACTTTCCAGCATTACGCGACACATCTGGATACATTTTGACGGTATCCCGAATTGGGCCATCGGTTGGTAGAGCTCAAGATAACGAATGCGGCTTTAAAGTCGATAAAAAGATGGTGAGTTTCGACTTGATATTCGTTTGTCTTTTCCAGGATTAAGTGTGAAAATTTGGTCTATTGTCGATCTGCCGGGCCGGAAGACACACTGGTACATGCCGATTAGTGTGTTGCAGAAAGGTTTTAGACATTCACACAATATGTTGGATATGATCTTATATGCGACATTTAACAGGTATATTCCCCGATAGTTGTCACAAGACATAGAATCGCCTTTTTTGAAGATGAACCATATGTCAGCTGGAAGGCCATCGGAGCCAGCAGCTTTGTTGTTTTGCAGTTTTCTGATGACTGCGTTAACTTCTTCAATACTGGTTGGTGGTATTAGTTCGTCATTGACTGGAAGCGGGTTCTCTTCTTGCCCTATCACTCTCTCTGTTAGCTGTGCATTAAGCAACTGCTGGAAGTGTTGCTTAAGCACATCAACAATTCTCTGCGTTTGGGTGAGTAGTTTGATTGGGTTTGAAGCCAACTGCCAGCTGCTTGACTTTTCGGTAAAAATTCCGGATGTTGTTGCGCTCGCGAGACTCTTTGATATACTTGAGCTGGGAAGCTGTGTGGTCCCTTTTCTTTTTAAGCAGAATTTTCTTCTCTTCCCTTCTTCTGATCCGGTACTCTTACGCTGTCTTACGCTGCAGCGCTTTCTTATGTGCATCTTCTGTCACCTGTTACGTTTTCTGTTACAGCTGTAATAAATATCGCAGGTGGGTCTTTTTTTTTCATTCTTGATCCTACCCATCGTATCTCCTGAATCGCAGTAATATCTGCCTTGTAGTGCGTGAGGCCAGATTCAAGTTTCTGGGCGGCATCAGGGTTGTACAGAGATTCAAGGTGTATAGGTGCTACTTATTTCTGTAGACGTTTCGGGTCGATTTGCCAATTGTTATTATCCGAGGCTGATGTGTCACTCATAACTAGCTTTTTTTATGTGGTAAGGCAGTTACTTCGACGGCAGAATCCCTAACCTGGAAGGCCAGATTTATAGGTTTTAGCTTCTAGGAAGAGGTGCCGGCTGATTTGAGAACCGACATCAGTATTCCGCTTCGTGGATATCAGCGTTGCCGTTGGCGCATTTAGTGTTCTTCCGCCGCCATATCTATTCCATAACATTGATGAAGTTATGGAAATCCTTACGAACCTAAGCTTCGAATACGTCGAACTACGAGTAGCCCTTGCAAGGTGTCTGTCAAAACCATCAATTCATTCAGCAGTTGATTCCATCCAGAGAATTCTTCCGCCGCCCTGTCTCCTTCTAAGGGCTTTTATTAGACATCTGAGATACATTTTAGCCATTCGGGTCAACAAGAGATGCCTGATCTGGTCTCAAAATTGTGCTTAAATTCACCTAGCCGTGCTCCCGCAGCTCTGAGTGTTCAGCTACACATGTATAGACTAGAGGGATAAAACATACGAGTGCGTTCATCGTTAGTTCATTACTAGTTAGCTATCCAGGGGCACCTCGTTGAGGTGATGATGCGTAATTTTGCCCGCCCTCTGAAATATGTATGATATCCAAAACATGATCAATCAACGTCGAAACGCATTTCCCTCTTGAAATAACAGTTCTGAGATTGTTGAGTGTCTACGAGAGCGACAATTTATAAAAAGGCTAAGAGGGCTCTTTAATTTAAGCGCTGAAGTGCTTTCGAGTAAAGTGAAAATGAGTTTACAGTTATGAACTTCTTCTTCTTCTTCCTTTTATCAGCGAGGCTATGATCCGAAAACAAGGGATCACAGCCCTCCCACTTCACTGCATTTCTACTGATCCGCCTGTGGGGTTCGCCTATTTGACCTCAGAAAATATCGGCAGGCCCGCCGATTTTGGATCACTCGGTTACTGAGGCCAATGAAATGCCGATGTCGTCGCATTTGTCTGATCCAGGCGTTTATAGGCCTGCCTTTCCTACATCGCGATGTCTTTGGAACGTGCATAGATATTGCCTTTTTAACAGGGTTCAAATGATCTCTTCTTTGAACGTGGCAATACCAGCTGAGCCGGTCGCGCTCTAATTTGTGTACGATGGTTTCCTTGATGTGAAAGCTTCCACGGATCTTCGAACTTCTTATTCGATCAAGCTTGGTCACTCCTGCTGTCATGCGAAGCATCTTCATCTCAGCTGCCGTTAATTTACTCTCATACTTTTTGTACATCGTCCAACATTGTGAACCGTATGTGAGCGCTGGACGTACAACTGCGGTGTAGAGCCTTCCTTTCAACTTAGGGGGCATTTTTCTGTCACAGAAGATAGCGGAATTTTCTCGCCACTTCATCCACCCTACGCTTACGCGATGATTGATGTCGTCATCACAAGTTGCTTTGCTATTGATCATAGATCCCAGATATTTGAACTTTTCGCACTTGGGAAGCACTGTTCCATTCAAATAAATGTCTGGAATAGGCCTGAGTGGATCAGAGAACGGGCAGCACAAGTACTCTGTCTTTTTTGAACTAATGCGATACCCATTTCCCTCCAAAACGTCCACCCACACATCAAGTGCTCGTTGCAGGGATGTAGGATCCTCACTTATGATGGCTCCATCGTCAGCAAAGAATAACTGATGTACCTTGGGGTCCATCACTTTACCTTCAAGCAGATAATCAAGGACTGTAATAAAGAGCAAAGGACTTAAAACGCTTCCCTGGTGCACCCCGACTTTGATTGGGAACTCTTCGGTTACTCCAGCGGGACATCTTACTTTTGTCTTTGCTCTTTCGTACATGTCCATGATCATCTGCACATAGGTTTCTGGAACCCCTCGATGTCTTAGCGCCACCCATATCAGATCTCGTGGTTGTCTGTCGAATGCCTTTTCAAAGTCAACCAATACAATATGCAAATCCCTTAAGGAATCACGATGCTTTTCCATTATGATCCTTATACTTTGGATTGCATCTGTGGTTGATTTACCCAAGACAAACCCGCACTGATCCTCAGATAGCCGTATTATTTTTCGCAGTCGGCCACCTAATACCCGCTCAACGATCTTCATGGTGTGTGACATCAGCTTGATCGAACGGTAGTTATCACAGTTTCGCGTATCACCCACCCTTCCCTTTGTATACAAGGAGGAGGTAACTTTCCCTCCATTGATTCGGCATTGGATCACCTCTCACAGTTTACAGTTATGAACATTCAGAGGAATGAGCAGTAACGATTAAAACGTATTTCATGTCTTCTATATGCATATATTTACATAGATTTTGGCTTTAATGATCAATCCTTTAAAATATTGTTTCTTCCTTCGTTTCCAAAAATATATCAGCGTAAAATTGCACACCCCATTAAATACCCACAATAGCTACTTATTTCCCGATATGGATTCTTAATGCTTATGTATCAGAAAGCTAAATATACACTTACGTACGAAAAGGCAGGTTATCCTAAAATAATACACCCCAAAATAGCATTTAGTGACATTCAACGTCCTGCCTCACCTTGCAACAAAAATACAATTTGCCCTAAAAAAAAAAAACTCTCAACATAATAAAAATATAAATCATGTTTCCACAACAAAAAGTCCCTCATCCATGGTCAAACCACAAACTCAACTACCACAAAGACCACAGTCATTGCCCAGAATTTATTCAATATTTCAGGAAGCAACAGAAATACCTTTTAACTATACTACCGCTTGTATGATTCCGACAATTTACTTCCGGTAAACGATGGAAATTTATTATGAAATGTAACAAATTTTTACTTTGAGAAATTTACCCCCAAAAAATAATAAAAAAAACTTTACTTTGTTCGAAAATATACAAGAAAAAAAAAAAAAACACAAATTTATATAAAGGAAAAACCATCCAACATTCACGGCACAATTTTCTGCTTCGTTTAATTCATTTGATGGAATAAGGGTGGGCAAGGGTAGGAACAAAATCATTTTGGTCCTAAAAATATGGAAAAAAGAACAGCTGAGTGGAATTAACTTTGCATTTGGAATCAGTGAGTTTGAAATAAAATTCACAAATGTAGCCACAACAGGTTTCGTTGCGGTAGCTTTAAGGTTAACCCTCTCGAATGAACGGAGTGCAAAATGTAACTGAAAATTGGGGGTAAAATTACTTTTCAAGTATTGTTCTTTAAAAAGTTTAGAATTTAGAATATGCTGTTACAACCGATATCACCAGTGTCGAAGGAATGTGTAACCTCCATGTATTCTTCCGTTTTATGAGTAAATGAACCTGATTCTAATTCAAATTATTTTTACCGAAACATTCCTCAGTAACAATTTATTTCAATTAATTAAAAACTTCTCGGGGGATTTTGGAAGAAAGATTTTAAGAAAAAAATTGAATGCACTTATTGGAAGTTGTCAAAACATCATGATCTATACTGTATAGACTATACATATAATAGAATGATAACTGGGGTTGTGTACGAGTATATGCGCGCATGACACAAAAACTACTAGACACTTATTTTAAGAAAACCATGCCGTTTTATACCATATTTTAATTTCATTCTAAGTACAAACCTTATTCTGTACAAAATAGGTAACGAACCTACTTTCATCGCCAGAAACAGGCAAGAAGTATTGGACATTACCCTTGCCTCTGGAATTGGAAAGTATCAAACGAACCCTCATTTTCGGATCACAGGTACTTCCAATTCTCTTTATACGTAGATTCTATTAGCCTGCCAGTTTTTAGGAATTACCGCAAACTGATTGGCTCAGAATCTCTCCTACAATCCCCAAGAACTTGATTGCATGGCTGAACCTCAGCCTTGAGTAAAGTGATGAATTCTTCCTGTCCTTTGATTTAACTCAGGGACAAGAAAAAGCCGCACTGGTGGATTGCAGGTCTAGGCTCTTTGAGAATTAATTGCAGAAAACTATTCAATAATGCCAAAATTCAATAATGCCAAAAGTACAAGAGACTCCATAGATTGGGACTTCCCTAAACATACACAAAAAAGAATTAAGGAAAGCCAAATGTAATTCTTGGAGACTCTTTTGTTGTTAAATAGAAGAAACGTCTGGGGCATCTAGGCTGTTCTTGGATGCAAGATGCGTGGAAGTTTATAATTCACAGCTTCTTTCAGCAGCTAAAATCGCTATACACTCGGTATTCATCGAGCAAAGCAATGTGTCTAGACAAGGTTTGTTGATGAGCCCAGCCACCAAATCAGAGCGAAACGCATTTGCAAGCAAATACCACTAATAACACTAGTCGGCAATGAAATCCTCCTTCAAATAAAAATACTATGAATTTAAAGATTTTAACGTGCTGAATCTATATCTGTATTCCACTTTTTGTTGTCACGTATAAATATTTTTTAAACGCATTTTTTAAGATTACAAAGGATGGCCAAGTCATTAGCGCACTTGTTAAAAACTGCGGAATTCCCTTCTATTTTTTTCCTTCTGGAAGGGTTTTTCCCAAATTTTTTTGCTCTGAATTGTAGTAGGTAAGAGTAGATATCCTCATTAGTCTGAAATTCTATAATGCTAAGCGGTACTCAAGAACTTGAATTGCATTTAAGTTCTTTAATGCGAGTGCGTTACTCAAACGACTTGTGTGAAAAAAAATATTCGGCCAGTAATTGAAAATAAAATTTTTGTTAAGTTTTTTTTACAAAATTTGTATATTGTTATAATTTTATCACAAATTTTTTTTTTTATTTGTAAAAAAGACGAAGGACTTGGAAAAATTTGGCAGACTTGTTTTGCTTCATTTGTAGCGAATTTACTATGAAATCTCAGAGGAGCGCTCTTGTGAAAAGAGGTTATCAACTTTATTTTGGATTCCTTGTTGATGAAAGGAACAAAAATTGGCTACCGAAAACATATTGCAACAGTTGCTCAATAACTTGAAGAAGTTGGGTGGAAGGAAATCATAAGTCCATGCCATTTACAACGCCAATGATTTGGAGTGAACTACTTTTGTATATTTATGGCACAGGGATTTACAAAGAAAAATGAGAATAAAATAAGATATCCGAATGTTCCGTCTGCATGAAGAACAGTTACTTCTAACAAGAACTTTTACAAATCTCTGAAATGCAATATGCCCCTTACCCGGTGTCTCCACGAGCAGTATTTCAAAGAATGCAAGATAGCATTCTATGAAAATTGCTCGTGGATACCACAAATAGTATTCTATAAAAAATTGATTTCTATGTATTGCTTAGCTCATAGCGCCCACCCTAAATTTAATCGCATACTATCTTTCTTTCTTTCTATGAAAAGTGACAGATGGCAAGCTATGAAATATTGCTCGTGTAGACACGCCCTTTTAAATACATTTTATGGGCTAACATTTAGATTTGTTTCCCGAAAATCTTGGCGCAGTGTCAGATGAAGATGGTGAAAGATTTTACCAAAATATTTTGCACGTAGAGAGATGATTCAACAGAAAATGCTCAAAAGCAATGCTTGCAGATTTTTGTTGGTTCGATTTGCCGCGAAACTCGGATCAAAAATATGAAAAGGAAGAAAACTACTAAGTAAAATGTTACTGTTATACAGGGAGGGGCAGAAAGAACTCCCCCATTTGGGGTGCTAATATAACAAAAATAAAAACAAGATATTAAAGCGATAACTTTATTTCTAAATAATACACATAATGCAGTTTTTATATTAACTTTTAAAAATTACGTCACTAAAGTGGTGGCCTCCATTATCGATACACTGAGTAACCCTCTCTCGGAAGTTTTCCATTACGCGGCGAGTCATTTCAGGCGGAATGTTAGCGACTTCCTGTGTTATTGGGTTGGGTGTCAAATCGCCCAAATAAGAAAAATGTCACATCGCCCAAAAATTATAAAACGACAAAACGCCCAAGAAAGTGGACGTTTTGTCAGAATTCATTGATAGCCCTGCTTCCGATCGCCCAAAATGCGGAAAAATGCAGATTTAGCATTTTTCATTTTTGGGCTATTTAGCATAATGTCAAATCACCCAGAAATATAACTGATTTTGGGCGGATTGACATTTTCGTTAAATTGGGTTTAAGACTGCATTCAAAACGAATTGTAACAATTACATTAGCGGCCACAGCGCTTTCACGCGCGGCGATGCGACGCGGTTACCGTTTCGCGTCCCGTTCCGCCACCCAATCGCGGGCGGATTTTGTTCCCCGTGACTGTAGGTGTAAGCCATGCTGCCCCCCTGCAGCCCCCCTGCTATGGGTCACTATTGGATTTGAGGTGGGCGCGAGGATGGGTGTGTGCAAAATTTCTTTATATCCATGTTTCGCACCCAACCTCTGACCCGCCTCAAATCCAACAGTGACCCTAAGCAGGGGGGTTGCAGGGGTGTATCATGCCCCCCATATGCATTGCACTGCTTATGGATTGTGGACTTATGTATGCTCCATCTTATTTGGCCGTTGTTTTCCTTGAAAGATTTCCATTATTTTGTAGGTGGAACATAAGACCCAACATTTTATGTTGGGACTTACGGCGCGTTGTAGTGGGTCATACTCGTAAGTCCCTAATTCAGTTTCGGACTTATGTCCCACTTAAGTGCATTTTTGGCGATTTGGTTTTGGGCGATTTGATACCTAACCGTGTTATTGCATTCTTTAGAGCTTCCAAAGTTTGCGGAATATGAAGTGGTTGGATTTTGCTAATTGACTGTGCCTGAAAGATGGAAATGAGCTTCGTCGGCACACATTAGAACATCTGTGCGGGGAATGTTCAGAAGGAGGTCTCGACACGCAAGTGTACAGGTTTCCCAATCACGTTCACTCAGTTCTGGTGCAACCATATGCACATGATGCATTTTCAGCTCACGGTGAAGAATTCTGCGAACACTTCGATTTAATAAGCTCAATGCCGCCTCGTGTTTGTATGCAGAATACCGTGGTGATTGCTGAATCGAAGACCTGACACATTTTCCGCTCCTGTTGAAGTACGAGGTCTTCCAGGAGACTTATTTTTGAGTGCAGAGCCTGTTTCTCTAACATTTGTTACCCAAAGTTTGTATTGTTTTTTTTATCAGGAACGGAATCACGTCGACCGAGTACGAAGTGTATGCGAAAAGCATGCTGCGTCGCAGTCGGCGACCGGCCATTTTTAATGAATTCTTCGACAAAAAGTGCACAGTGTACTCCCGTCCAAACCACTATGACAACTGAAAAACGCACGATTGCCGCCGTCTATCGCCACCTCCCGCGGTTTGCTATCTCCACCCTAACCTTATCTACGTTCTCTTTAAATTGGGGAGTTGTTTCTGCCCTACCCTGTATAAGTAATTAGATCGTTTTTCAATAATTATGATGATTTTAATGGTATGGCTGGAAAAATGATTGGCTCTGTTGATGATGAGTTACCCATAACATCGGTTATCGGGAGGAAAAATACAGTGAATCAGAAGCAAGGACAAAAAAACGATAAAAATCTCCCCAGTTATATGGACGGCACCCCCGGAGTTTCTCTGAGGTATAAACAACTGAGCTTGAAACAACTATACTAAATCTCTCTCCCTCTCTGTGTCTCTCTCTCTCTCTGTCTCTGTCTCTCTCTCTCTCTCTCTCTCTCTCTCTCTCCCTCTCTCTCTGTCTATCCTTTCTAACGTCCGCACTGTATGTAAACATGTTAAGCGTATTCATAATATTCATAACCCCTTGAGTGCGCGCAAATTATAATTTATAACAAAAATGTTGCATTTTGTTTTTTATTTATTACAAAAAAACTATGCGTGGTAATTTTTTTTTTTTTAACCTTCATCTCATCCTCAAAAAAAAAAACGTTGTCTACCCTTGTGTGTAGATTTCTACGCATATGGGACTTTAGTGTGTTTTTCATGAATATTTTTTGTTTTTTAATTAAGATAAACAAAAAAATTACTTTTATAATAAGTGAAAATAAATTTAAATTTGTTTTTCTTGAATGCATTTTACACAAACATTTCGTTTTTGTTGGTTTTTACAAGCAGCTTTTGTGCAAAAACAACAAATTGTTTCATATATGTAGGATTTCGGTTCCGCTTAATCGTTATAATACTTCTTTATTTTACTTATCCGGAGTTTAATGACTCGTCACTGCCGGGTGTAGTTTAAAGACTGACTTTTGTTCGTTTTGTTTCGCCTTCGTTGCTCATTAGTACGCGTGTGTGTGTGTCCCTCGTATTGTGTATTGTCTGGTCGTCTGATCATGTACAGTTTCTTCTTTCTGTTCGTCCTCTTTGTTCTACCTTTGTATCGTGCAAAGTTATAGTCCGTTTGTTAAAGTTAGCTGTTCCTATGTAATTCGTGTACCGCGAATTGGTGCGTGCGTTATGTATTGCGTCATGTCTTCTGTAGGGTATCGTCTGTCTTGTCTGGCCCAATCCCACATATATGTATATTACTTTTGGTGGCGGACTTTTCTTTATAGCAAACGTGACATCTTGCTCTGCCTTTTATTTGTAGTGGAACGCTTCTTAACCTTTTTGGTGGATTTAATGAAGATGATGCAGAAATATCATCTAAAGATTGTCCTACTGAACTTTCTCCTGGAACTGTTGCAAGCAAAGATGCTGTTGATGCTGATCTTGGTTTACCACTTCCAGCTGCCATATATGGTTTTACAAGTGAAAATCCAAGTTCACGTAGAAAATTCCTTCGTATTGTTGTTTTTTGTGTTGCTTGCAAATTCGGATTCACTTCTTTGAAAATAATTAATGAATTCATACCATACTTGCAACTACGGCCGTTGGCCATCCATTTGTTTCTCTTTTACAGCTGTAAAAAGAAAGCATTTAGTCAACTGTATCTACATTGCCTATATCGAATGTAAACAAAAATCATTAGAGGATTTGAAATTTGAAGAGGCAGTGTATATTAAGGTTTTTATTTAGTGTTTTGTTCTATATACAAATTGACTTAGAACTAGACTTATAACTAATAAATTAAATGTTGGCTCAACAATAGGGGCCCAACGTATTTCAAATGATATCTGTATTAAATTTTTTTTACAAAAATATTATTATTGTCTTACTTAATCTAATACATGTGTTTTATTAAATATAAAATAAATTTTCTACTTGAATGTGTGTGAAAATGAAAAAAGGGGGTTGTATCCGACTATCCTCGGTAGTGCTGGTTGTCTGCACGTTGGTAAAACGGCGTTTCGTCGTTGTAAATGATATAATTAAAACGTCCATCGATGATCGCTCGTACGCTTAGGTAACGGTGGCTTGGCTCGATCTGTTGCTGGATGAATTCTTGGATCCCGTCATTTGGATGGTCAGCAAGGTTTTGCAGTATTTTTCTTGATAGCTGCATCATATGCTCGTCGATTGCGCCCACACCAGCGCTCTCGTAGAGCATCTTCTTTGAATAGTACTTCAGTGTGACTGGAGAGGCAGTGTATATGAACAAACCTTTTGTTTTATTGTAATACTCTATAATTGATGGTAACTTTTTTTCACCAGATCCAATTTCAATAGAGTTATGCATTGTACTTTGCAATACAGTACATTTATTTTTCCTTCCAATATACGAAACAAGTGCTATGTTATCGGCAAATGCAAATGTAGATTGATACAACGTCCTTTTTTTACATTCAAGAAGCTTTAGTGGAATGCTTCTTTTATTTTTTCTCATAGTTCTAACCGTTGTAAGACATTCTGGGAAACATTTTTGACCAAGATCATACGAAGAAGAGAAGTTATCCATTGTTATGTTGTGACCTTTCAAACCATCAACGAGATCCAAAACAACACGTTCAACACGGCCTTGTATTTTTTCACACGAACTGGCACCAATTGCTTTTCCCAAATATGGTTGAATTTTCCAAACATAACATGTAGAAGAACATACCAGCAACCAGAATTTCAATCCATATTCTACTGGTTTCGGCGGCATGTATTGACGAAATTTACATCGTCCACGAAAACCAAGTAATTGCTCGTCAATTGTAACACATTTATGTGGATTATAGTAATCTGCCAATAAATTAGACCATTTATCGAATATTTTTATGTGGGCGCCGTGGCGTAAGTGGTTAGTGTGTCGGATCACTACGCATGAGGTTCCAAGTTCGAATCCCAGAAAACACCAAAAAGTTTTTTCACGGTCCCACCTCTCGCGAGCGTCTGACAAACATCCGAGAGTATTGTTGTCATGAAAAAGCTTCTCAAATCGCCGTTCGGATTCGGCATTAAACTGTAGGTTCCTTCCATTCGTGTGAAAAATATAACGCACACAACATGAGTGGTTGCGAGAAGCTAGGCCCTGGCACTTACAAGAGCTGTTGCGCCAAATATTATTATTATTTATCGAATATTTTTAGTATTGGTGCGAATTTATCTTATGACATCATCAAAACGAATAATTGATTCATGTATTCAAACGTTTTCTTTGACATTATTGCTCTAAACACTGGACGACTTCTTTCACCATCAAATAAATCAATTGTAGTTTCGTTTTTCGATCTAAAAACAGGTATGTATGGTATGTCAAAAATCATTTGAAATGAAATAGAAAACAATAACTTCCTCATCAACGTCAGAGTCACTATCGTCTGAATACAAGTCATTGTCATCACCAACATTTCCTTTTGGCACAAATTCGTCATCGCGGTCTCCAGAAATATAACTATCATCTCATCACCATCACTTTCATTCAAAAATGCTTCCATTTCTTTAACTGTAAGGTATCTTGATCTCGACATAGTTTTTTTTTATTATTCTTATTAAATTCACAATATATACGCACGATGTTCGCTTGCGAAAAGACTCAATGCAACTGGTATTTTATATTAAATGCATTAATTATTCAAATGTGTAGAAATCTACACAAGAAGGGTTATAATGAAGTCAGAAAATTCCGGAAGTTAGCAATTAGTGGTTTTTGAAAAAAATAATAAAAATAATAAATAAATTCGAAGGGAAAACATTTTTTTTTTTTTGCAGAACAGTGTAAAGTGTGTTTCTCTGAAGCATAAACAACTGAACTGCAAACTACTATACCAAATCGTTCTCTCTCTCTCTTTATCTATCCTTTCTAACGCTCACACTGAGTGTAAACATGTTAAGGGTATTCATAACCCCTTTAGTGCGCTCAAAATTAAAAAAAAAAATATACCCGTAGCAACTTTTGTTTAATGTATTTATTCAGACTAGTATCGCGTGTGGTCGAAATTCGACCGAGGGGAATTTTCCTAACTTAACGGTTACACACCCACATAATTTTTTCTTTTTCTGCACATCTATGGCATAGTACTTTTCGAATGATATAAGTTTCATTCTCCTTTTTTTACAATAAATACTAAAAGAACGTACGATAAGCTTCGTGTTCACGTATTATTATAATATACATATAAGATTTAGTACGATAGCCCATTAACTAGCCGCAAAATTAATTGACCTTTTTCTCTTTTTTTTAAGTTTTAAATTTAAGTTTAACTGGTAATAATACCAAGATTGAAAGTCCGAAATTTTTCACAAAACGCTTATATCTAGGTGCAAGTAAAAATTCATACTAGTAATGGAACTAAAATATATTTGGAAAATGCCACCTAACATTCACTTTTTGACGATTTTTCCGACAACCAGCCATTTAACAGAAGACAGAATTACTAACAAGCAATAATCTACAATTTTGGTAAATAAGAAGAAAATTTTTTTTTCCATTTTGTGAGCTTTGAACTTTTCTGCATAGGTATTCTTCATTATGTATTTTTTTTTTTTTTTTATTTCAAAACTGTAAGCAAGTCTTCCAAAGGCGAGCAAATCTAAAATCTTGTACATCAATACCTAAAATATATACAGCAGCTTATCTTCTAGTTTTCAAAATACGGGGTGTATTAAATAATAGATATGTAATTTACTCTTTGAATTCAACTATGGACCTCTTGTAGTTCCCTACATCTCCTAAACACAAAATAATGCAAAAAAAATTACGTGCTTGTGCAAGAAATTATCGGCATAAAAGTAATTTTTTGCGAATGGGAGTTTTGTATCTCGAGCCATGGTAAGAATTTTTGACAGTGTCCTTATATGCTTTTGTATATGGTCCGCAGCTTCCGATTTGTCGACAAAGTCCGGCCAGTGCACTCTAACATGAAGTATAAAGAATCAGAAAGGCTTCAGTCGGCTCTTAATACAGAACTGCGGATACAAAAACAAAATGTATTAAATATATATATATGTATGTATATGACTACATTTGAAAGTTTTAAAGAAACTTCTACATAGCACGTTACAATACAATGCAACTACTTGCCAACACCACGATCAGATATATGTATAAATGGCAGCTCCGCCGTTAGTCGGATGTATGTCAGTATGCCATCATCCACAATACAGCGGTGTACTTTATAAACATTCCATTTTATCCACCCACGACATGCTAACCCCAAAAGTGTTCCTAATCACTAACGCAGAATCATCTCACTTGATATTCCGATTACATCGAATTCATTACCCAACCACAGAGCAAACAAGCTAACCGGCAGCATACCCTCCACCCAAAAAACAAAGCCAACCGAAGCTAATGGTGGTTGTAAAAAATAATCGCAACAACGACTTTCGTCCGACAACAAAACGATAACAATTACCATCCACACATTTCCAGGCCTCTTCAAGCCATAAGCAAATCCCTACCTCTACCTACATCCAGTGCAAGCCCATATAACGAAATTAATATAAATTTCGCACAGTTTGCAAACTCGAAAATTTGCTGCACGCTGCATAAGTAAGTGAAACGGTTCCGCAATGCTCGAGGACTTGCCTCCACGATCAGCGTTCTTGTGGGCGTATACGTATGTTGTATCGTCGCGGTGGTGGCTACACTCGTAATTACCTAAAACATATCGAATCTAGAACTCTGTACACACCTCTCCGCTTACCGACTCTTCCAACCAAATTAGCCGATGAGATAATTATTGTTTTTGAAAATTTGCCAAGTTAAATGGAGCGCAATCCGCATAAACCTTGCGCTATATGGAGGCCATGATTGGCCCTGTTTGCCAGAATTTATGTAATGCAATTTCCGTGGCACAAACGCCTCTGACGTTGATGATGACTTTAGTTCAATGCAGCGCACTCGGTGGCACTTAAGGATATGCAGTGGGGGAAAATAAATGTTCCTATGTAAAGCAGCGGCTAAGCGTGCACAAACGCAAAGAGAGAAAATAAATTCATTTCCAGAAGAAATGATCCAATTGAAGAGGGAGTAGACATAAACATATACCCCCAGGATCAAGAAAATGGAATTATCCAAAAAAAAAAAAACATTCTACGTACCACAAGTGAAGGATAAAAATGGAAAATTTCTTTTCTGTGATAAAGGCGAGCAGGAGGGATGGGCGAAAATATTGTTACAGAAAGTCAAACAGATTCTCCAGAAACTATTCCACTTGTATAAGTTCCTACATAGTTCAAAATGTTTCTTGCATTGGTATTCGCAAGATTGGAGTTGGGTGGATTGGGCGTAATAGTTTATACTCATCCCGTAGATACCTAAGGAACACTTGTGTGGCTCTTGCCTTGGCTGCGCGTACGTTTTGCAAGTTCACCTAAGGCAATTTTCCAAATCAGTACAATGCCTTGCCTTGAAGTTCATGCTCGTTTTTTTCTTGACAACTCGATAGTAGGTACATACTCCTACATAAAAAAAATGTTGGGAGAAAAGAAAAATTAGGGATTGCTGAGGATACCAAAGTGAGTTCAATGCATGGAAAATGTTGACTGTTACTTCCTTGGACTGGAATAAACTATAAATTTGTTTCCAGCTTTGTAGGAGAAAAGATTTTTTTCTCAGGAGGATGATCTTTTTATAATAGTCTTTCTCAATGTCAACCTTCTACATATGCTAGCAAAGTGCAGCCAACGTTTTCAGAAAGTGGAAAACATAAACCTAAATATCGCAAGAAAAATACGTTTTAAAATTTAAGACTATGCGATACATAAAAGAAATACTGTATATTTTGTACAATAGATTGTACGTTTTTCTTAAAGTATCCCTCCCTCGTTTTTCTTCGAAAAGAAAATTCTAAGGACCAAGGTTATTTACACTCCATTCTAGAAATGAATGGCAGAGTGAGAGTTAACCGGGATTTCCCCCCAAGGTGAAGTCCTGACGCCACGCATACAGTTTCTAGTAGTTGACGAGGTTGTAAAACTTCTAGAATCGAATGGCCATAACGTAGCGGCTTATGGCGATGATGTTGCCATCCTGGTGTACGGCGAATTCCTTTGCGTACCTAGTGAATGGCTCAATTAGGGAGTGTTACATATGAATAACTGGGTCAAGGAAAAAGGTCTGGGAGTAAATCCAAAAAAAAAAAAACCGAATTAGTTCTTTCCACAAGGGAAAGGTCTATAACAACGTACAAAATTACTCGTTTTATAGAGTTGATTTGATTCCGAAAAAAAAACAGGGAAATATGACAGCCGCGGTAAGACCAATTTTAATATGTGGTTCGTTACTCTGGTGGAGTAAACGCTCGAGAAGAAATGGTATCTTGAGAGTATCACAAAGATCCGGGGGTCAGGCTGCCTGGGGGTAACAGGATCAATGATATCAACACCATTGACAGCTTTGAAAACAATACTGAATCCTCCTTCGCTGGACATAAATTGCGGAATTTCGGCAGCTAAGACTGCACTAAACTAAGGGCCGCCAGTATCTGGACAGCGAGTCCGTGTAGTTACACCTCAATTTTGGATAAATGGAATAACTGGAAACTTTGGACCGGAGATTCTGTATCAGAGAGGAATTTGATGAGGGGAGAGTTTGTGCCGAGGATGAAGTGGCTATCTATACTGATGGATCCAAAATGGATAACGGTACGGGAACTGGGTCTACTGTGAGTCTGGGAATAAAACGTGCTCTTTTAGTAAAAAGTTACGAAAAAGAATTTTCCGTAAAAAAACAAACTGTGCAATGCTTATAGAGGTGGGAAATATTTCAGGAAAAATAGTCGGCATATATATTCACAGCCAAGCAGCATTAAAGGCGTTGCAATCAGCATCGGTAAGACCCAAGCTCATAAAATGGTGTAAAACAAAACTAGACGAAATATTAGCTGTCAACAAGATGACCATCTACTGGGTACCAAGACACATGGGCATCTCCATAAACGAAAAAGAGGACGAGCTGACTAGGTTTACTCTTCAGTAACTATTGTAAAGGCTGCAGGAACGAAGAAAAAATAGAATCTATTCGTTACCTGTCGTGTAAATGGGATGTATTGGCCTTTAAAACAGCGACTCACGGAGTCTGGGTGCTGGATTATAAAACCCTATGGGCATAGTAACATTTTAAACTCTCTGCCGAGAGAACTCGTTTTGCCCACAACAGATTACATGATACCCAAATTGAAGCGCTTCGACGTTCAATTCCCCACAAGATCAGAATGACAAGATGGACAGGTAATTAAGGATTTCGACGTAACAATCTACAAAAATGGTTCAAAGATGGACCATGGAGTCGGTGCGGGTGCGTTTTCCAAATCCTTAAACATCTCTAAATCATATAGGCTTCCGGATTCTGCCAGTTGCAATGTCGCAACTGAGAAAGAAACCCTTATCCACTTTTTATGCGCCTGTCCGGCACTACCTAGGGCCAGACAACTAGCTTTAGGGAAACCCTTTTTCAATTCCCTTGAGGACGTCTCAGAGAGAAATTAATAATTTGTTTAAATTCCACAGGCTGGATCTAGAGACTCCCCACCAACACACCTTTTACATCCAGGTACACGAGTCTTGTGGTATCAAAAGGCACCTAGGGTGCACTAGGGTTCTTCTCTTTTCTTAGAAGAATCACCACACCTACCTACCCTTAGTTAGCGGTCGAACATTATAGATTTCCGGTGGTTTCATTGAAGAAATCGTACAAAATGGAATCTATGTGGTCTACGTGACCCGTTGACATTGACGCCAACAACGGCCTCCATTTACTTAACCTAAGGCTAGTACAGTGAATGTCCGTAAAACCGATTTTTTTTTAAAACTTCTTAAGTATTGCATCGAATCGTGACATTTTTGTATAGCTGGCTCGTGATTACTTGTGATTTAAGTTCAAATGTTTGGATGAGATGCTATTTTTCTTCTAAGACTATAATGAAGCATTACACTTCAATCGCCACTACTGTCAATTCCGAGGTGACTCAATTGTATCGTCTTCAGTGCGTTCAGTTATACCAGTCGAAGTAATAGTAAACAAGCTATTTACGTAGTCGATGTGTAAGGGAATACGTCTCTCACTCTTTCCCGTCACCACCACCCACTGACGACCATATTTATGAAGTGGATGGTCGATGCACAAAGAGATTTCTGCCGCTCGCCTTGTGTTTTGGTGAACGAAAAATCACCCCTTTTACCACCGCTACTGAAGGTCGAATTTATCTTCTTTTGTTTTCGTTCCATCTACCAATCAATGGTATGGAGGGAATACCGCCATTCACCACTATCGCGTTCTTTCGCCCACCGTGAATCAATAACAGCGGCACACCACGTGATGGACTGAATAAAATATTGCCAGCCGGTTATAATTCACACTTGTCTTCTAAAGTAAATTTTCTAAAGTAGCATTGCAATACATATGGTATTGAGAGCCTGCTCCGTTTGGATTCGGATTAGTACCAAACTAGTATGCGCGCAGGCACTCCGGAAGCTCATCCCTGACAATTTTTGTTAGCGTCCTTTACTTTCGATGACTTGCGGCTATATACATTTCGGGTTTGCTGCTGACCACAGCTCGTCCGACCGACGCACGTTCTGTTTGAATTCCCCCTTTCTGGAAGAAAGAGTTGTGGTCCAGCCATCCCTGGTGCGTATTTGCTGCTCGCCAAGTCTTCCTTCAGTTTAGCTTGTGATCCAGGACTTCCTATTCAAGGCTCCTATGAACCGGAGACACCCTTTAAGTGGACCTGTCAACCAGGACTGCCCTTAAAGTGTACCCATGAACCACTATCGGTCTTAAAGTTGACTCATGAGTCAAGACCGCCCTTAAAGTGAACTTGCGAACCAGGATCGCTCTTAAAGTGGGACTTTCCCTAAAGTGGATCCGTGTATTACAATCGTTCTACCAATGGACTTAAGATTAAGCGGGCCTGGATATGAAGCAGATTAAGCAAGTATATCTATCATCAACATTGTTGAGTGTAAAAATTGTTAGACACAAAACCAAACTTGAATTGTTTAAAGAAAGCTTGTGTATTTATTCTGGTCAATAAAGTACTTCTCTCCAAAGTTTTAGGGTGTTTCTTTGGTTGACCCTGGAACCCGGCGAGCCAGCCGCAGCCCTTAATAAAAACATAGTCTCAAGGTAATTAAGTGAAATTCGAAAAAAAACGTCTTATAGGACACTGGAGTGGTCACCAATGTTGTATGTTCAAGAGCAAACTTCAAAACTAGCTATTCATGTTTGTTTAATTACCTTCAGAAGTCATACAGAAAAATATCATTACTCTTTTGAAATAAAAGTTCAGAGAACAGATAGATATGCACATATATTCCAGAACTTTCATGGCAGGTTTATTTTTATATACGACTTCAATGCCCCCACATATACCAGTTTTAGTTCATTTATGTGAAAGTATCTGTTAGAGCTGGTATTAGCATTGATTAAAGAAACGACGACAGAGAGTATACCTACTTAGTTACCATCATCACCGTCACCCATCCCAGTGGGCTTTGTGTAATAAACTTTGCTTCCAATCTGTGATAATGTCAACATTAATTCTGATGGCTTTACGTGCATATACACATGCATATGTATGAAGAACCACCTACACGTGCACCTGTATTTTGTCGCCCCACAGGAAAAGGACCCCAATCTATGAGATGAGATATCAAAGATACACCGGAAGTAATGGGTTCACCAGCATTGATTGCTCTCTAATGAAAATGTGTTTTATATGGATAGAAACAGCCTTGACGCTGGTGGTCTTGTCTTCGAATTCCCATTTTGATGCTTGAGTCCTTTTCTAGCCACGGCACATTAATTTATTTATACGTATCCTTATGGGACTTATGTTAATTTAATTGGCATCTCCGACACTGAGTGGTTGCCCACCAGAGCATCATGCGTGCCAGTCAAAACACACATGTGAAAGTGGAAGATTTGTAGAGCAGCATCAGTGCGCCGCTATCGTCGATGCTGTCGAAGCTAATTATCATTACGGCACGTATAGGTACTGTCATGCCACGAGCTCTCCTAATTGGAAGAGTGGTACCTGTACAATTCCAAATGAATTCAATAAATTTGTGCTTGGTCCCTAAAATCTCGTTCGATTCTCGGGTTGCCAATTTTATGGTTGCGGAGTCCTCGTGTCATTACGAATCGGATTTATTCTGAGATTTTTATGTGCGCTTAAGTGCAGTGAAATGTGGTATAAAAATCAGACAACCAGCCTGGGTGCGGTGAAGGAAAACCACTCCTCTGGATAAATAAATCGCATTTACCCAAAGCGATGGGAAAATTTAACGTTTAAATGTGGTTTGCTCGGATACGTTATTGAAAGGAGCAAATGAAGCGAGGACGCTTTAGTCGATGAATGCATTGAATCTGTATGGTTAATTGCTGCGCGTTAATTGAATTACAAATGGTAATGTAAGCATCAATTTTGCCTTTGAATGGCTCGTTTGATATAATTGATTGAGTGTAAATTACCCAGCGGGGGAAATGAATAATTGCAAAAATAATGTCTACAGGGCTGGTCGCAAAATTTGGGTTCATTGGGCGAAAAAAAACAGTTTGAATAATGTTCAGTTGCCACAAGCGATTTACTTGGAAAACCCCTGAGCTAGAAAAATGTGTGAAATTATGCATATTTCGTTAAATGCTTTAGCGTATATATTTCAAAGTCATTGCGTTTGTTATAGTTGCCAATTATGTTAACGCATTTGCATAACCATTGGATTGGCTTAAGCCATTGGAAAGTGTTTTATGTCTATTCACTCGCTTGGAACAAATTGGGGACCCCTATGTAATGTTGCCCGAATAGCTAAATCCTGTGATTACATCTCTTAGAGAGCAGTAGACTAAGAAAAGGATCCCTTGAAGTACCGACTAGGAATTTGCATCACAACTCGCTCACTTAGGTAAAAGCACTAAAGTTCGGTAAAAATAGAAAAATGAAATGATGTGTAAGGTAGATCTCTTGATACCCGCATATCTATTAGTATTTTCGGGTATTACCCGATACCAAAATATCAGGTACTCTATGAAATTATGAGCATAGGTCGTCAATGCCGCCATCGTGTTCGGAGTTCCATAATGCCATTCACTTCTCCAACCTACAGTTTTAGATCCCTTCTCAACATAATTTTCTTAGTGCTGCAAAGTGTAATTTTCTTCATCATGAACTGTTGTCTATAGGTGAACAAATTCGAAGAGTGATGCTTAGACACATATTCATGAGAGATTGCCGTTTAAGAATGACAATGGTGTACATCTTAAATGTTTTATCTAATATTGACTGGACATTGATGCGGAACATTCGAAGCTTGGTTCTGGTGCTGTAAACATTACTTTTTCAGATTTTCTGCAACGATTTGCCTTTTTGGGTTGCAGTACACAGAGCTCTACCATTTTTTAGAAATAATTTTAACCTATGTTGTTCAAAAAAGTACATTCCTCTTTATCGACATAATCCTATCAATTGTATCTACTTCCCTAATTTGGCATATTCTAAGAAATCATATTTTCGCAAAGCTAAAGCTTCATAACTTTAAATAAGTACTATGTAATCTATGTAATTCCGAATACTGATGGTAATTTATCTCAATATTTTTGCTAAAGTTATCTCCGATAATATCTAACAAGAAATAAATTTTGAACAGTGTACCTATAGAAGAACCAATAAATTGATTGAACATCAGTCATATCATAAGATGCAAAATAAAGAATGAATGATTTTAATACATACGCACATCATGGCAGTATTTAGTTCTTCTAACGTTACCTGGGCATTCTTAAGAATAGGCTCATCATCTCTCTCTCATTTGTTATTGAAAAATTCACAACAACGATCAAGGTTTTTGATATTTTAAAAGACCTCCAGGCTCCACGAATTAACTGTCTAGATACAATTGCTTCATAAAAACCATTCGTTATACATTGCTCTTCTGATTTGTTTCACATCCCACAGGCAGACTCACCCAATCATGATAAAAGAATCTGCCATCTACTAATATACTTTTCATGAAACGCAAAAAGCAGCCCACCACCAACATCCGGGTCTCCGTAAAATTGTTGCGTTCATTTTTCATCCTGAAGGTAATTGTAAATCTTTGATTGATCATAGCTAAAGCCTCCTCCGGCACCTACATCCCCCACATATGCGACTGTCCCACGTATGAAGAAACACATAAATCAAAGACTCGTTTTTCTTTTTCTTTTTTTATAACGTCGCACAACGCCCTTGCGTTGCGTACGCATAGATATGTATTTCTCTGATTCTCCAGGCCGAAAGAATAACAAACACTTTGCATTGTTCCTTAAAGTTTGTTATCCTTTTTTTCACCATTGTTTTGTTTGAGTTTTTGCCTACCTCACAAATGCCAGGTCTCACCCATCCACCTACACCCTTCACAGCGGAAACTCTCCCTCATACGTCTTCGTCAAATTTAGATTTACGGAACACTTTGATTGCAAAACGTTCTCGCGGCAGTGTTGGTAGTTGGGGAAGGTGCCTTATAAAGAACTCTTCGTATACTTTAAATTTCGAACTGAATCCGCACGCATTCGCCCGTCGTATGAGAGCCTCTGGAGGCAAACCAGACCAACGAGGCAATTTGATAGCGCATCATTTACTTCACGAGTTTTCCCTTCGGCTATCCGTTCCAGCAGCAAAAATTCCACAAAGCGGATTCCATTGTCGTCTCCCCACGTGTGTGCATCATGAACGAGTGTTTTTCGGACATTTTTTCCAACATTCCTTGTTCCCGAGGATGATAATGAGAACTTTGTATTCAGACACAGAATGTCAGTTTGGGATACACACATGTGAAGGATTATCTTTCGTCCTTTTGACAAAATCATTGTGAGTACGAACATGCACTTAAGGATCGCTGGTCTGGTGGGTTGGATATGAGTTGGCCAAAACACAGAGAGAATCCAAAAGCAAATATGGGTAGGAAGTGTAAGGACGCTCCTTCCTTTCACGAGAGAGTAGAGGAAAATAAACATACGACCATGGTGATGGGTGGGTGAACCATTAGGTGGATTGTATTCCAAAAAGGTTTCCGATTTGCGATCTCACAATTTGGGGTGACAGATGGAGCTATTGGATTTCAAGTATATCTCTATAACGAACAATCAAATCAATCAGTCAGGAGAGTGTAGCACAGGATACGCCGGTACTTCGGTTTGTCACATAGGGGTACGAGATGATTTGGGTTTGGTTGGGTTCAATGAATTCGTCGGATACACGAGCAAAGAAACCGTAACGGTTTTCAATTAGTTTTCAAAGAAAATATACCCAAATTCAGAGTATGTAGCAGAGTTTTAAATTGAATTATCTACACTTGTGGTTTGGTTTTACAAATTTGTTGACGAATTGGAACACATTACCATTTGAAAATGTGAATAAGATGGAATAGGTAACATTTGGAGGTAGATGATTTCAATTTACTCTAAAGAAATCAGCAGAGTTTACGGGCTAGGTTGCTATTATATAAACAAACCAGAATGGCGATTCTTAAAAAGCATTTATTTTCTATGTAATTCCATTGTTTTTCCAGGTATTCGTTATGCTTATTGGGAGTCTTTATTTCGGATAATGGTACTTGATATTACTAGGATACTACTAGGACAATAGTCTTCCTATCTGGCGGTTAACTTGAGGTGCATAAATACGCTGTGAAGAATTTCACGCGGCTAAATAAGTTATTTGATAGTTGATGAGGAAGATTGAATGGTAGGTCTAAAACTGGAGTGGAATCCTCTAAGGTGATAGTTGATTGTTGACGATCGCAATCATCCCTTTTGCTCTCTCTAAGGTGACCATCGTGATCATCACATTTTTCCGATAGTTTTTGTGTGGCAGTTATTTAGGTGTCACTTCCATGCAGAGTCATTTGTTTTTACTATTATTAGTGAAGAAGTGCTATTTCGGAAGTCCTACGAAAATGTTTACTTTTCTGAAATTATTTTATAACGCTAGTGCTGATAAAGAATCCAACTTGAGAAATAACTCAAATATTTTGGAACTTCAAATCGAATATAAGAATATCAACAAATGCATTTTTTTTTATAGTGGTTTTTTCTTTTCTTATTGGACATACCAAGAGGTACACGGGCTTCACGCATACCACCAATTTTTTAACTGGTTGCAACACCAAGTTTACTTGGTGGTGGAGGTTATCAAAGGCAAGTTGGAGCTGATTGGGCTACACCAATGGGTCAAAGTGCTGTGGCAAGAGTCTCCCATTCTCCTATTAATGTTAAGAGTTTTATAGTTAATCGCAATAAATACATAAAATTAGATAGAAACGCCAATTGCTTTTTCATTGATAGTGCGGAAGACCTACACTGATTTGTATGGTTCTTTAAATTTGTCTTAATATGTCAATTAATTATTTTGCATACATGTTTTATGAAAATCTATTTTGTTTAAATTTTTGTATGCACAAATCAGAACAAATTGGCACAAACAGTTGAGACCGGCGACAGCACTGACAAGAAAATTGCATTTAGAAAAGCTGTGCTACCAAGTTTTAAATAATTCCTTGTGAACGTTTTACGGAGAGCTAACAAAGTGTGATCATCAAATTTGACTATCAAACGTGTGACTATCAACTATCACCTTAGAGGATTCCACTCCTGGTTGGTTTCGATGGAAATGCGCTCGTTTCTTTGTTGTGATTCAGAGGTCGCCAATTACCGGGCGCAATTAAAAAATTTTTTTAATTGGGAAAAATCAAACAAAAAAGAAGTAGGAGTAAGAAAAAAAAAATAACTTTTGGGTTAAGCAATTTTCTTTTTTAGAGAGCAGGTCTTACCAATATGCGAGTCAATTTGTAGGGATAGTTTGTGCATATTTCGAGTAGTTTACATGATACTTTAGCAGAGTTTCATCCATTATTTCATGGTAATAAAAAAAATAGGATTTTATAATACGTTTTAGACATTTCACCTGAACAATAGTTCTTTGAAAGAAAGAATAATTCATATCATCCTGAAACTAAAAATTATGAGACTATTGTACATTCTGGGGGTCTCAACGTATCGCATACAGGTCCAGTTCAATCACATTATGAATATGTCACTGCCAATTTTATTTGAAAAAAAAATGTTTAACCAAAAGGCATTGACACCTTGGTAGGTAGGATCAATTCCAACATCTTTGCTAGACTCATCTGGGGATTGCTTCTGATTAGTCAGAGTCGACGACGCATCTGAAATATACATACATAGAAACTTCGACTAGACAGTCGGAACTCTGCGAGCTTCCCCTATTATATTGAAATGACGAGATTTCGAACACGACAATATTGTAAGATAGGCAGACTGTAATCAATGCACTGAACTCACACGGGCTCAAATCCAAGCTAATATAGTTATACCTTACTAAGATCAACCGACTGAGTCACGCTAACAAAGTAACCCTCTACTACTCGTATGTTCCAGCACATGTAGGAATTGAAAGAACTGAAGCCGTTAGAGCACTAGCAGAAACGGCTTTGAAACCTTGTTTGTTGGTCCACAATATTTTTGTGCGTTAGGCACAAGGTACCAAAAGAAACAAGAAGAGAGGAAGAGAGCAAATTGGCCAATCATTAAGATGATATCACTTTATTGAAACATGCAAAATAACTTCTGGAAAAAGAAACGACTACGAGTCTGCCTTGTACTAAAAAAGCAGAAATACTCTCCAAAGGAATTAACGGTGATATGCAGACGTTCAGTGTTCTTCTTACAAAAGCTGCTCTGGGACATGTATGTTCTCAGGGCTGTTAGGAGCTTGCAGAACTTTTTCTTGTAGTAGGAGAAATGTTATTAGTAGTGTGTCAGCTTTACCAATTAGTCGTGGTTGGTAATCCAAATGAATAGCTACTTGTGTTCTATCACGAGCAACTTGTATTTATGCGTCTCATAACCGAATAGATGAGACAAAAACACTTCCTTATATTTGTTGAGTGCCTGCAAAGTGCAAAGAGCCTTTTAAAAACTTAATTTAATCCGAGCCACAAATTATTCAGTACAGCACTACACCTAGGTACATGCAAGAAGATATAGCTATTTTATGAACTCTGGATTAAAAAAAGCATTTACATACTATATATATGAGTATAATAGGAGAGTAAAGAGTATGTACATCGTTGTACTACCCTGCAAACTATTCATATGTGTACTGTGACCTATAATGCATCTGAAATGAAAAACGTATAAAAATTCGAATTACATGTACTCGTATCATACATACAGACATATCTACCTACTTGGAGTAGGTACATACCTATATGTATGTATAAATTTGATTTTACAAAGTATCCCACTCTAAAATTACCCAATAAATATGCAGAAAATATAAAATAAAATCAAAGCCAACTATCATTGACCCACAAATAGATCCATTCTCCTCCTTTCCATCTACATACATAAATACCAACCGTTGACGACAGATGAATCCCTTTTCCGATAAAATATAACAGATACTCATACATGTTTTCTAAACTCAAAAATTGCCTGTGGATTTTTATCCGTTTCAGGTTTCTTGGGTGAGGCATCGTGACATCCATCTGCTGACAGTTGGCCGCTATACATATACATCAGATCAACGATTTGAAGCCATGCACTCGCCACACGCCGAAGACTGGACACTCCGGATACGATATGCACAGAGAAAGGACTCAGGCATCTATGAATGTCAAATATCGACGACTCCTCCAATCGGACACTCGGTCTATCTCAATGTTGTTGGTGAGTTACTTGTCATAAGAGAAATGCAATCAAGTTTTATTGAATGTAGCTAAAGAAATGAAGGATACTAGGATGTTGTTGATGATAAGCCGGGCACTCAACATTATTAGATTTCCTGAATCCTTCTTCTTTTTTTTTTTTTAAGTTTTGATGATGTCTAGAGAGGGCGAGAAATGTTGAAGGTTAATGAATTCAATTTCTTCGGAGGTTAAATATTTTTTCTACAGCGTGTTATCATTCAATAGAAAATAATGTTTATATTTTATCTTCTTCTCTTTCCTTAGAAAATAAGTACCTACTGGTATATTTTTTATTTAAACAAAGCTTTGGACTAATCTATAACTACCTATATATACTTAAATGTTTGCTGATAAAATAATACAAATAAAACACAAAATTAAAAAAAAAAAACATTCAACATAAAATAGTTTAAACTAAGCAAAACTATACAAAACTGCAGAAGTGGTTGTGGTGGGCTGATTTTTATTTTTATTGAAATAGCACTCTATTGGCTAATTCGAAGATTATGTGTGTGCAGCCATCTAAAAAATACGAGATCGAGTGGAAAGCTGCTAAGTCTGATGTATGATACGAAATCTTGGAATTTTCTCTTCTTCGTTTTACTTTCTATTCTTCTCAATTCAATGTCCTGACAACTAAAGTAAGTGATAAGAGCCACAAAGAATAAAAATAGATTAGAAATAAAAATCTACGAATAAGAATATTACGTACGTTAAAAAGAGTGAAACAAGATTGCGAAAGAACGTAACAGGGCTTCAAAATGGGAAATTTTGCGCTGGCAGGCAAAACGAGCCATTCAACAATGACGACGACAGTCAACCCGATCAGAATGAAATGAGGAACGATATCTAAACTTAAATCCAATAAAGGTGTTGGAGCGACGGCCTTGTCGCCAAACTTTTCAAGGCAAGAGGAGATGCATTGGTTAGGAGCTCATTTGTAAAACTTGTTTGGACGTAAGTTTGTACGATTAATGGAACCTCAACATTGTTTGTGCGATCCTGAAGAAACGAAACCCTCTGAACTGCGCCAACTACATAGGTATAAGTCTTCTCAACATCACATATAAAAACTTGTCTGCCGTATTATGTGAACGTCTAAAACCGATAGTTAGCAACCTGATAAGTTCTTATTAGTGCGGTTTTTATTAGTGCCGGGAAAGTCCACCATTGACCAAACATTCACACTATGAAATATATTGGAAAAAAACCATGAATATGGGTTACATACGTATACGCATCACACTTGTATCGATTTCAAAGTCGCCTATGATGACGTGTATAAAGTCGAGTTATACAGAGCCACGTCTAGTCGCGGCATCCATGCCAAGCTCATCCGTTTGTACAGAATGACGATGAAGAACTCTCGCTGCTCCATCAAAGCCAGAAAAAACACCACCGAACCGTTCAGTAATGGTATTCAACAAGGTGACGCGCTATCATGTGATTTCTTTAATATAATACTTTAAAGAATTTTACGAAACTCACAAGCCAACACTGGAGGTACAATCTTTTACAAGTCTGTGCATCTAATCGCTTACGCCGATGACATTAACATAGTCGAAAGAATTCAGCGGGCCGTGATTGGGGCGTCTGCAAGTATTGAGAAAGGGACAGCAAAGATAAGTTTAGCGGTCGATGAAAGCAGAACAAAATAACAAAATATATGCGTCTTTGACAGAGCGTCTTGGATAGAACGCTACAATAGACAGATATAGTTTTGACTTTGGGCTTTGTGGGCGCCGTGGCGCAAGTGGTTAGTGTTCGGACCTCTGCGCGTGAGGTTACAAGTTCGAATCCCAGAAAACACCAAACAGGTTTTTTACGGTCCCACCTCTCGCGAACGTCCTTCGGATACGGCACTAAACTGTAGGTCCTTTCCATACGTGTGGAAAAATATAACGTACATAACACGAGTGGTTGCGAGAATCTAGGCCCAGGAACTTGATGAGGTGTTGCGCCAAATATTTATATGTCTAACTCGTCTTTACGGTGAGCTCCGCAAATGATACAAGTCAGTGGGGGCATCAAACAAAGAATTACTCTTGCCAATCGCTGTTTTTGTGAGTTAAAGAAGCAATTGAGTAACAAAGCACTATCTCGAACTACTAAGGTAACTCTGTAGAAGACGCCTATTATCCCAGTCCTGCTGTATGGCGTAGAGGCATGGACCTTATTAAAATCGGATGAGGATGTCCTGGGTTATTTTGAGAGAAAAGTTCTTTGAGTGGAGGAGAAGGGAGGACAAGGTACAATACCGAACTATACGACCTATACAAAGAATAGTTCACATAGAGCGACTGAGGTGGCTGAGTCATGTAGAGCGGATGGAGCCTAAAGTTCCAGCCAAGAAAGTCTTCGAATCCACTCCGGATGGACGGCGCAGTAGAGGAAGACGTTGTGGAAGGTGGTGCAAACAAGTGGAGGGGACCTCAACCAACTTGGCGTGCGCAACTGGAGGCATCTGGCTCGTAACCGGGCTGTCTGGTGAGTTTTGTTGGCTAAGGCCCAAGTCCACCCCGGACTGCAGCGCCAACTAAGTGAGTAAGAGTTAAACAAAATTCTACTGACAACTCCTACGGCTTCTGTTTTTCTTTTCATCTTTTGTTTCGTTTCCCATCTCTTTTTCACTTATTAAATACTAGGGGACCCGGCGTGCGTTGCTGCGTCTATTATAACAAAAAGAAATACATGTTTTTCTATTTCTAAAGAAAATAGTACTAAAGAAAGTAATACTTAAGAAAATAGTACTAACAAGGACATATTTTGACCAAACTTCACAGAAATACTCGCTAATAATGAAGATTGCTTGAAAATGTGAACTCAATCGGTTCGGTGGTTTCGGAGTCCATAGCAAAGATACATACATAGGTACATTGAGTTTTATGCATATAGATCGATTGGCATATTTTAGTTAGTTAGTGTCTTTTGACCACCCGATTTTTGCTTATGAATAGTCACCCAAAAATAATGAATAAAAAATAATGAAAGAAAAGGCGCTCGAGAGAAAAAGGTAGACAAAAAAAATTATTTTCTTGAAAATCACCAGCGATTTTGTTCATATTTTATTGTTAGACTAGCGACTCGCCCCGGCTTCGCACGGGTGCAATTTACTAATGAAGAAAATGCTAAATGCGCTAATGAAAAAAATATTAAATATGTTTATTTTATCACATGTCTCTATCTCCAGTGGTTTAGGCTGTGTGTTGTCTGTTAGTCAGTCAGTCAGTTCGTCGAGAAGAGATTCATCCAACCGAATCTTTCCTTAAATTTATATGAATTGAAATAAAACAATTTCAGTACGATCATGAATTTATTGAAATAAAATTAATCGGAATTCATTATTTGACAATCTTTTGTTGACATTGTTGACATGTGACAGCAGAACAGTCAAACGAAAGCCACATTTTTTTTATGTAACGTCATCGATTGCCTTGCCAATGGTTCTTGCTTCAAATTCTTACGTACTTACTTAGGTAGCGCTACAGTTCGGGATGAACCAACCAACAAGCCTCTCCATTTTGCTCGGTATTTAGCTAATTGCCTCCACTTGCGCACTCCAAGTTGGTCGAGGTCCCCTTGAACTTGTGCGCGACACCTACGGCGATGATTCCCTCTACGGCGTCGTCCTTCTGGGTTAGATTCGAAGACTCTGCGGGCCGGAGCAAGAGTAAGATGCCCCGCTGGAGTAACCGAAGAGTTCTCAATCAAAGTCGGGGTGCACCAGGGAAGCGTCTTAAGTCCTTTGCTCTTTATTACAGTCCTTGATTATCTGCTTGAAGGTAAAGTGATGGACCACAAGGTACATCAGTTATTCTTTGCTGACGATGGAGCCATCATAAGTGAGGATCCTACATCCCTGCAACGAGCACTTGATGTGTGGGTGGACGTTTTGGAGGGAAATGGGTATCGCATTAGTTCAAAGAAGACAGAGTACTTGTGCTGCCCGTTCTCTGATCCACTCAGGCCTATTCCAGACATTTATTTGAATGGAACAGTGCTTCCCAAGTGCGAAAAGTTCAAATATCTGGGATCTATAATCAATAGCAAAACAACTTGTGATGACGACATCAATCATCGTGTAAGCGTAGGGTGGATGAAGTGGCGAGAAAATTCCGATATCTTCTGTGACAGAAAAATGGCACCTAAGTTGAAAGGAAGGCTCTACACCACAGTTGTACGTCCAGCGCTCACATACGGTTCACAATGTTGGACGATGTACAAAAAGTATGAGAGTAAATTAACGGCAGCTGAGATGAAGATGCTTCGCATGACAGCAGGAGTGACAAAGCTTGATAGAATAAGAAGTTCGAAGATCCGTGGAAGCTTTCACATCAAGGAAACCATCGTACAAAAAATAGAGCGCGACCGGCTCAGTTGGTATTGCCAAGTTCAAAGAAGAGATCATTTGAACCCGGTTAAAAAGACAATATCAATGTACGTTCCAAAGACATCGCGATGTAGAAAAGGCAGGCCTATAAACGCCTGGATCAGACAAATGCGACGACATCGGCATTTCATTGGCCTCATTAACCGAGTGATCCAAAATCCGCAGGCCTGCCGATATTTTCTGAGGTTAAATAGGCGAACCCCACAGGCGGATCAGTAGAAATGCGGTGAAGTGAGAGGGTTGTGATCCCTTGTTTTCGGATCATAGCCTCGCTGATAAAAGGAAGAAGAAGAAGACTCTGCGGGCCGGAGCGTTGGTGTTCATTTGCTCTACATGTCCTAGCCATCTCAGACGTCCAATACGCAGTCAACGTCCAAAACCCGTCAACGCAAACGGGATCGAAAATCTTACGAAGAATTTTTCTCTCGAAGCGACCGAGGATATCTTCATCCTCTTTTAATAAAGTCCATGTTTCAGCGCCGTAAAGCAGGACCAGGGTCTTATACAGAGTCTCCTTAGTTGTTCGAGATAGGACTTTACTGTTGAATTGCCTTATAAGCCCAAAAAAACAGCGATTGGCAAGAGTTATTCTTCGCTTGATTTCTGCGCTGATGCTGTTTTTCGAGTTTATAGCAGAGCCAAGATAGACAAAGTCCTTTACTACCTCGAAGTTATAGCTGCCCACTGTGACGTTCTGTCCAATTCGTCGGTGTTGATTATGCCTTCCTGTTGACAGCATATACTTGGTTTTGCCCTCGTTTATCGCTAAACCCATTTTGGCCGCTTCCGCCTCAATGCTTACAACCGCACCTGTGACAGCCCGCTGAGTTCTTCCGATAATATCTATATCGTCGGCGTAGGCAAGCAGTTGTACAGACTTGTAATAGATTGTGCCTCCGGTGTTGGCTTGTGAGTTCCACACAATCCGTTCAAGTACAATATTAAAGAAGTCACATGAAAGCGCGTCACTTTGTCTAAAACCTTTTTTGACATCAAAGGTCTCGGTGAGGTCATTACCGATTTTGATGGAGCAGCGAGCGTTCTTCATCGTCAGCCTGCACAGACGGACAAGTTTGGAGGGGATGTCAAAGCTAGACATGGCTCTATAAAGTTCTTCTCTATAGATGCTGTCATTGGCAGCCTTGAAATCGATAAAGAGGTGGTGGGTATCGATTTGGAATTCTTGGGTTTTTTCCAGGATCTGCGGAAGTGTGAAGATTTGATCGATTGTGGACTTTCCTGGACTGAAACCGCACTGATAGGGTCCAAACAGGCTATTGATGAAAGGTTTCAGGCGTTCACACAATATCGCAGAAGAGATCTTGTATGCGATGTTGAAGAGACTGTTGCCTCTATAATTGTCACAGTTGAGGGGGTCTCCTTTCTTGTGGATCGGGCAAACGATGCTGAGATTCCATTCATCAGGCATACACTCGTCTGACCAAATCTTAGAGATGAGTTGGTGTATGCACTCTACCAATTCATCACCAGCTGCCTTGAAAGTTCGGCCAGTAAGCCGTCAGGTCCAGCAGCCTTGTTGGATTTTAGTTTGGTTATTGCACTCGCCGGCATTCTTCGTCAAACCAGAGGTTTCGCGGTGGTGGGCGAGCGAAACCCAGTACATCAGTCGCGGCGTTTCTGATGGCATGTTGGCAGCGTTGCCACTGGTCTTCGGCACTTGATGCTGGTGGCATAGGGGTGATTGAGAGGTTTCGGGATACGCGTTCAGCGAAGATTCTGGCGGTCTCTCGCGATTGTAGCTTTTCGACGTTAAATTTTCTCACAGTGATTCTTCTTTGCTGCTCAGTTTGGGATATCCGTATTCGTACCTTGGCTACAACAAGGTAATGATCCGAGGCTATGTTTTCCGCTCGGAAGGTCCGGACATCCAGAATACTGGAGGCATGCCTTGCGTCGATTCCAATATGATCAACTTGGTTGATCGTTACATTATCATTGGATGTAGGATGTGGTGTTGTGTAGGCTATGCTTACTGACTGCCGCGTATAACAAATCCGCATCCGAATAAGCGCTACCTGTTGCCTCTGTAGCAATCACCGTAGGAGATGTCACAGTTTTTCATCCTCTTTTTGTCCGGCCCATCCCATTCCTGGATGGCGGTTATGTCTGTTTTAAAGCAGTCTATGGCCTCTGCTAGTTGTTTGACTGCACGTGGTCTGTAAAGGGACAGAACATTCCACGTACAGATCCGAAGGTCGTTGTCCTTATTTCGTTTGCTGGGGTTGTCATCAGTTAAGTGATCCTTATCCGATCCTTTTGGTTGTTTCGGGACCATTCGGTATTTACGTGGTAGGGAATTTACCCCGACGGCACAACCCCCGACCTGGAGGGCAATTTCCTTTAGTTATTCCCCTAGGACGAGGGGCCGGGTACACCGGTGTCAGTAGTAGCCGTTTGCCCATTAAGGGCTCATCCGCCACCATCTCTATTCCAAGGTCCTGACCAACATTGGAAATTCCTTAGCGACCTGTGATCCGAAATTCAAATTATTAGCTTCAGGAAATATATAAGAAGTCAGGCCGATCAATTACGAGAGCTGATGTCTGGGAAAACATACCAGTAGCAGTAGGCTGGTAACATGTTTCGTTCTGTCCAGTGATAGAAAAAATACTGTCAATCATAACAAAGAATAACGCATAAAAACAAATTCTTATTTTAGCGGTACCACCGGAGTTTTTCTGAAATATGATATTACTTGAGTTTTAAACCACTACATTACTCTCTCTCTCTCAATTGCAATATTTCCAAAATAAGCTTTTTCCCATTAGCTGATTTTATTTAAAAAAGAAAGTAACATTTAATCAATATATATAATAATAAAACATTTATTTTTAAGAAATAATCTTAGCTTGTCACAAAGGACCGCCATGTGCATAAGTACTTAAAGCCGAGTCGTGCCTATATATAATACTTCCATCCATTTGGACAAGTATTATTTTCTTGGAAGTGTTCAGTCTGGATATTTTGATCAATATTGGTATTACTGTTATAGAGAAACTCTTAAGAGGAGGTCTACCAATTCTGTCTGTCTGTCTATCTGTCCGTCTACATATATGTACAGCTGGCTGTAGCCTAAACGATTCAGTTTGAACTTCATATCTGGGGTCTATGATGCCACGATTCGAGACGAAATCTGAATTTGTATCTTAACCTCAAAATTGACGGTATACTCAATTGATGGATTTTGCTTAAATTTCATATTTTGGTTAGTTTTGGCATCAGCTATAAGTTGGTTTACTAGCTTTTGCAAAAAATATGCGCATAATGATAGTTTACTTACTAACCAGTTTCTGAAAAGCGGTTTTTTCAAAACCTTTTCTTAGCTGGTTTGGATCAAACACATGGGGTACTAATTTTGGTTTTTAAGACGAAAACCACCCCAGCACCTTAAGCAATTAAAAAAAAATAAAAAACGATCATTATCATTCTAGAATTTGAAATATAAATAAATAACTGTTGAACAGCATATGACATACCTAAAAGTGGAAGTTCGTGCGACCCAGGCGTACATTCTATTGTTTTGATTTCCGGTACAGTTTATTTAAACAGTTTGCCAATATCGGCCAGGCGATAGATGTATCTACATATGTATAAGCTATCCATTGCAATACCTTACCTTACAAATGTACAATTATGCTTAAATAGGTGTAAAATATTGTAGAAATAGAATCCCTACTTTGGATTCAGTAGGACTCATTTCAATCCAATTCAGACTCAGTGAGCTCCAATGGTTAGTCAAACATATGGTATGTTTCATTTCGTTCTTCGCATTTAATTCAAACTCAACCTAAAAACCTTTTCCCTTAACCCGTGCAAACAGCCAAAAGCATTTCAAGGATTCTACTGTTTTTGCTCCTCTGAGCTAGATAAACACAAATATTTACCTGTCCTTTGAATATAAAATTGTTTCATTCATTCAAATGTATTCCAGTTATGATTCGCCCCTCCAGCTATAGGTATGCGATTGTTGATTTTAGAATATTTAGCATTCACCCTTGAATCCAATTAACCTATTCGCTTATATTTTTATAGCATAACAGAAAACAAAAATAACAATTACAAAATCGTACCACTAAAAAAATGTGTTTAATTTAAAACTTCAACGTATCAAAACTTTATGACGGCCGCGTCGTCGTCGTTGTCGTCGTCCGTTTCATAAAACATTCGTGCAGTGACAATCCACCTAATTGCTTTGCTCCGCACTTGAACGTGATATTTGGTATGAATAGATGAAAGCAGGAATGGCATGCAGGATATCAGACCTATAAACCCCATTTCAGCAGCGAACTGCATGGAATTTCCTTCGAGTTTTGGGATATTGTAAGGATTCCAACCGCACAATCTGTGCCAGTTCTGGGGGGTAAGGGGGTAAGCTATGCACAGTCAGTGGAAACGCATCACGAATAAATTTGAATTTCTCTTCTTCACGATAGCATCACAGAATCTCCAAAAGATAACTCAGAATTTTTTTTTTGGGTTATTCATTGTAGATTCGTGTTATTTTGATTCAACTGTTGGAATGTATGTCAAGTGAAGTGCAGAGTGCTATTTGACATTTTTATTTATACAATAAATCGAATGAGAATAGATGGTATTTTCTGTGTCATATCTTGCGCTCTAGCTTTTTCTCTTATGCTTGTACGACAAGCGCAATTGTAGATTGAAATATTTATCTACATATCTATTGCATACCGATGATACTGTCGTCATTTATTGAGAAATTATAGGTACATACTCGTAGATTCGAAAAATTCTAAAACACAAATTTGAAGTCAAATATCAACAAATATATAAAACTTTAAATATTTGGAGATTTTCGGAAAAATTTGTTTCGAACTCTGTTTGGCTTAGGAAATGTGGAGATTTAGGGAATTTTTATGGATAACTTATATCGGTACACGCAGAATTTAAATTTGTGCTAACACTTTCCTTTTACCTGATCTAATCGAGGAACCCTTCTGTAATCTGACGCGCGCGTAGTTTGTGTAACATACATATATTTAGCAGGGATATGCTATAATGTATGGTGTCCAGCTACACAATAAGGAAGAATTGAATATATCGAAACAATTGAACCATTCCTCCAACATATATAAGAGCAAAAATTAAGTACGAATAACTAGAGAATTTTAGACTTCGAAAAATGGATGATTTTTACTGGCCGTGTTACAAAAGTAGGTGATGTGTGACAAAAAGAGTACAACAACTCCAGTGACAAAGATGTTATACGTTGTAATTTCGGGAATTTGTGAATAAAATTTTCTGATAACATCATTGAAAGTTTGTCTAACCGAAAAATTGTTTCGAAAAATCGATTCCTCTAACCTACCTAGGTGTATGTTGCTCCTTAATTCAGATATGAGTTGAGGACATTTGTCCTTACATCTGTGCATAGGCACACATAGGAAGAGATGGAATATTTTTGCCCGATTTCTTTTTGTTGGAATTGATAAAAAATCCGAAACATCCCTTAGTGACTTTGCTTTCGCAATAGTTCTACTTGCTTTTAATTTTCATCACCATTATCCAACAGCAATATACACTTAGTAGAAAAATTCTGCGTTCACCTATTAAAAGAATTGTTTGCTGCATTAAAACAAACAAATTAATGCAACTTTTTGAATTTTAAGTATGCACATTTAGAAACAGCAACAAGGAAAACGTATTACGCAAATTTGATTGAATTCCTATGAACACGCGTCCAGTTAACGGAACTTTTTTCTTCAAACATCTAAAAGAGAGGCAGAAAAAGTCTGCGTTCACTTGTAATTAAATGTTAATATCGAAGAAAAAAATGATCATATTTTAAAGCTTAGTAGCTAGTAGTGTATCCTCGTCTTTTTAAGACTTACATAGAACTAACTAATTTAAACGTGTCTTTAGGGGTATTTTTTCCCATTCTAATTTAAACAAAGTTTTTAGCATAGTTTTGTTAGTTATTGTGTTTTGGCGAATTCTCCTTTCAAGTAAATCCCACAGATGTTCAATTTGGTCTAAATCTGGAGATTGTGGGGGGTACGCAGTTGTCTAGGTGCATTATACGACAATCAGAGGCGAACGATCTCAGCGGCATGTTTTGGATCGTTATCTTGTTGGAACTAAAACTGAGAGTCTAGTTAAAGTTTATTCACACTTTTCGTTAAATTTGTCTTCAGAATATTAAGGCATGTGTATATTTGTCAATTGTAGACTCAATAAATTCGAATTCTCCCACTCCTCCACTTGCCATGCACCCCCACACCATCACACCTCCATCAAGATGCTAACTGAGGGAGACACATTTTGCTTATCATAAGCTGTGCCCTGCTTTCGCCACCGATCTTGCGTCCTTTTATTCCGATGAGAGCCAATTTTGCATATTCGGATTAAAATGTTCATTTTTCATCATTTTTGGCGCAGTGGTTAGTTGTGTCGGACCGTAAGGTTCAATGTTCGAATCCCAGAAAAACAAAAAAAAAACAAAAAAATGCACGGTCACACCTCTCGCGAACGTCTGACTAACATCCGAGAGGATTGTTGTCACGAAACTTACTTACTTACTTAGATGGCGCTACAGTCCGGGGTGTACCTGGGCCTCAACTAACAAACCTCGCCAGCCAGCTGCCTCCAGTTGCGCACGTCAAGTTGGTTGAGGTCCCCCTCCACTTGTTTGTGCCACCTACCGCTAGGTCGTCCTCTACTGCGCCGTCCATCCGGGGTGGATTCGAAGACTTTCTTAGTAGAAAAGTTGGGCTCCATCCGCTCTACATGACCCAGCCATCTTAGTCGTCGTATGTGAACTCTTTTGGCTAAGTCGATGTCCTTATATAGGCCGTATAGTTCGGCATTATACCTTATCCTCCACTCACCGTCTATGCAGATGGGACCAAAGATCGCTCGAAGAACTTTTCTCTCGAAATAACCAAGGGCATCCTCATCCGGTTTTGTCAAAGCCCATGCCTCTGCGCCATACAGCAGGACTGGGATGATTAGTGTCTTATAAAGAGTTACATCAGTAGTTCGAGATAGGGCTTTGTTACTCAATTGCCGTTTTAGCCCATAGAAACAACGATTGACAAGAGTAATTATTCGTGTGATCTCCCTACTGATGTCATTTGCGGAGTTCACCATAGAGCCTAGGTAGACAAAATCCTTTACTACCTCAAAATTATAACTGTCTATGTGGCGGTCTGTCCAAGACGCCGATGTTGGGTGTCCTTTTTTGCAGACAGTATGTATTTTGTTTTGCTTTCATTGACCGCTAAACCCATCTTTGCTGCTTCGACCTCAATACTAGCAAAAGGCCCATTGACGGCCCGCTGAGTTCTTCCGAATATGTCAATGTCATCGGCATAAGCGAGTAGTTGTACAGACTTGTAAAAGATTGTGCCTCCGGGGTTGGCTTGTGAGTTTCGTACAATTCTCTCAAGTACTATGTTAAAGAGATCGCATGATAGCGCGTCACCTTGTCTAAGACCCTTCCTGACATTGAATTGTTCGGTGATGTTCTTACCGACTTTGACGGAGCAGCGAGAGTTCTCCATCGTCATTCTGCACAAACGGACGGGCTTGGCAGGGATGCCAAGATTAGGCATGGCTGTGTATAACTCGTCTCTATACACGCTATCATAGGCAACTTTGAAATCGATGAAGAGGTGATGCGAATCGATTTTATATTCATGGGTTTTTTCCAAGATCTGCCGTAGTGTGAATATTTGGTCAATGGTGGACTTTCCTAAGCCTAAAGCCGCACTGATAAGGACCTATCAAATGGTTGACGATCGGTTTTAGGCGTTCAAATAATACGGCAGAGATGATCTTATATGCGATGTTGAGGAGACTTATACCTCTGTAGTTGGCGCAGTTCAGAGGGTCTCCTTTCTTCAGGATCGTTGTCACGAAAAAGCTTCTCAAAATAAAAATTGTCCCTTGAATACAGCAGCAAACAGTATGTCCCTTCCATTCGTGCGAAAAATATAACGCACACAACACGAGTGTTTGTGAGAAGATAGGCCTAGGTACTTGAAGAGCTGTTGCGCCAAATATATATATATACTTACATATATATATAAAACTCTTAAACACCTTTAAACTGTAAGCATGACAATCAAACAGCTATCGTTCAAGTGCAACCGTCGAGACGATAGTATCTGACAGTTTTCGGCGCTACGTGAAGCAACAAGTAAATCGTTAAACTACCTATTGTTGTCTTACGTGATGACAGCCCTGATATCTCGCAATGATTTTCTTGTAGGCAAATACGTATGTAAGTACGAAATATGCGGCCTTGGACAACGTCTTAAAAGGTAAGCAAAACTAATGAATTAGCATAAAAAAAAGAACAATATGATAAGGGTTTGTTATTGTATCTTGACTTTGACACTCTCAAAGCATATTTAAAGTGTATTTGAATTCGATTCTACTGAAATCAATTGAATCAACATATTCCCTCCCGAAGATCTAAAAATAATTTCACTCTTCCAAGAAAAAAACCCCTAACGCCAACACTTCCTGCATCGTCATTCCCGGAAATGATTTGTTAAAATGCCAGTGAGTCGTTGGATTTGAAAATTGATGACATCACATGTCATGCCAAACGAAGGAAAAATGGGAATTCATTCAGAACGAATTACTTTCTTTTTCGTCAAATGTCGTAAATTCGATAGCGTGACAAAATTTCACTCGTAATGACATTGTCATCCATTACGAAAAAGGACATTTTTCTTATAATTCTTCGATCGATTTCTCATTTGAATGGTTGTGAAATGCCAGACATAAAAGGGGTCAGCCCGGTGTTTGCATCCGCCCAAGAACACATTAACCAAATTGGCATCTATTATTTTACTCTAACTGCTGTTGTCACCATTCAAGTGACATGAACCTCCCCTAGAGTCGTTAGGAAGAAATATAGCTACATATGTATTAATTGGTTGATCTAGGACAAAAAAAAAGTTCCGGGAAAATCAATCTTGCCATAAACAAAGGAAAATTAATATCCTGTATGTCTTACGTGTTCAAGTGCAAATTAATTAAAATCCTTCCGAATGGGTCATCAATTTGTTCGATCCATTGGACATCGTATTATCATCACACTGCACAGGGACAATGATTTATTGTTGGACAAAGGATGGAAAGCAAACTGTACAAAATTGCATTTCCTTTGATGTGCCTGTAGCAATATATGGCAAAACAAGTTCGATATATTGCATTGACAAAGCATATGGCTATTAGGGAGAGTCTTGTGTAAATTAAGTGTCAGTCTTTGTTGCTTTATTACTTTTTAAACTCATCTAGAGAAGCTGTTGTAGGCCTACGGTTACCATCGTCTGTGTTTTACTGGACATGTCCTAGTTTTGTTCGTGCTTTTTGATTCCGTCAATTTCAGTGACGTAGAAAAAACCGAAAGATATAGCAAGTTAAGAGATGAAGATCATCGACATCACGGATAGAATGTCGCAATAGGAAGCTACTACTTTGAGGCTGTAAGGGATTTTATCCAACTAAGCTAGTAAAGCTGATATTGCTTGATAGAATGACGAACTGTACATATAGGTTAAGCTGGTCTAGCCTAATAGAATGACGGACTGTATAAACTGTACAGTAAGATCGACCAAGCCGGAAGAAAACGAATAGAACAACTAAGACAGATGGCCGCCACATGTAGAACGAATGGACACCAATATCCATCAACATCACTAAAAAGCTTCAAAGGGAGGACGCTATAGAGATAGGCCTCACGTTAAGAGACATAGACTGCGGAACAAGCTAGATAAACCAAATCCGCTCCGGAATTGTTACGCTGTCTAGGTAAGTCACTTAAATTAACAAGAAAATTGCGCTAGTTTCTGTTCTAGTTTTCGAATGGTGAATTGTTCGCCAAAGCCCAAGATTAGGGAAATTGATTTCTTCTTTTTATCAACGTGTTCCTAGAAACCTTAATAAGATCATATCAACTCAAGCCTTATTCTTAATCTTCGTCCTACTCCAGCGCTGTTATTCTTGTTCGAAAGTAATTCTTCCTTTATGACTGATCTTCGTGCATATCTTTCACCAGCGTAATATGATATTCCGGTATATCTTGAGTTCTTATTAAAGGCCAGAGCAAGAAAAATCGGTGAAAAAGAAAGTAAAAAAAAATCAAGTCGCACTTAGACATTTCCATTTTTGTTAATTAACGATTTCATTTCGCTGAAACAACATCGACGTCCTTTTTAACTCATTTGCACATCTTCAGAAATGTCTTCGAGTATAAAAAGGAATGAAAATAAAATTTGCATATCGTACCCCACTTGTCGTTGGCTGAATTGCTTATTTGCCATTTAAATAATCGTAATGGAACGATTAGTTGCAGATCTAATTTCCAAGTCAACTCGACGCATCCAAAAGCCTTTTTCTTTTCCGTTTTGTTTTTCGCTGTCCGCCCAATCGCAAAGAAAAGATACGAAAAGAAGAACTCGTCGCAATCATTTGGAAAATGACTCGTCCCTGATGGAACTCAAACGGTTTCTGTTGTCGAAACATTTTTATTTTTTTCTGTTTTCTTATATCCCTAAAGAAGGTCCTTATCTTCCCGCGTGAGCTTTTTTTATTTGAAAACGAATAAATGAAAGTGTTTCCCTTGCTCTTATCTTGAGTATTTGTCGGTCCTTGAGTTCGAAGATTTCCTTCCTCGTCTTTTCATACTCGCAGCACATTTGTAAGTGTGAAGGAAAAAATACGAAGGAGAACAAAACTTTTCATTTAAATTAAAATGATATCCTTTATTCGCAGTTACTCGGTACTGAGGGTTGACTTTGCCATTTATATCCCCTATTCGGTTTCCCGATTTTTTTTTTTTTTGTGCATGTCACAGAATAAATCTTTGCAATTAGACTTTGTTGTTAAAATATTTTTCGGATATTTCATACTGAGTGAATCTAAAAAAAAAAAAAACGATAGATTTAATTCGTTAAAACGACAAATGCAGGAACAGATTTACTATAAAATTGTTCACTAATTACAAGTTTATATATACATATACGTACTATATATTTTGAAGTACCAATAAGAGGGCAATATGTTGTCCCCATTTTGGGGTTTAAAGTTCAGTATGAACAAATTAGTGGACCCTGGAAATATTATACAAATGAATATTATTTATAATATTGCTCAACAACCTGCTAAATTGACACACTGGCTTGGGCGGTACCTGAGAACCAAAGTGTGTGTTGGTAATTTTCCACTCTTCTGTTACTATTATATGAGGAAAAGTTAGCATTTTTCTTTTCTTTCTTTCGTAGCTCTTTCAGTTAAAGATTTTGATGAAACAATTAGCGATATGTGTGGCGTTGTATTCGACAAGGACTGTGTATAATTAGGTTTTTTAAATGGGAGCTGGTTATTGAGCATACAAATGAAGTAATTTACTTACCTTACTTTTGCTTACTTCCTTAATTAGGCGCTACAGTTCGGAGTGAACCTAGGCCTTTTCATTTAGCTCGGTCTTTAGCTAATTGCCTTCAATTGCGCACTCCAAGCTGGTCGAGGTCCCCTTGTACTTGTGCGCGCCACATACGACGAAGAGGCCCTCTACTGCATCGTCCCTCCGGGCTAGAGTCGAAGACTCTGCGGGCCGGAGCGTTGATGTCCATTCGTTCTACATATCCTAGCCATGTCAAACGTCCAATACGCAGTTTTTGGACTAAGTCAATATCGCTGTACAGTTCGTATGGATCGTTATTGAATCTTCTCCTCCAAAAAATATCTTACGATTATTTTTTCTTACTTTAGGTAAAAATTGAAAAGCTGTTGTTGTGGAACTTACATATTCCCAGGTATCCAGTAGCCTTAAGTCGCATGAACTTGGTGGCCAATTGATTGATCAACTTTGTGAGATGATGTTATCGCAGAACTCCGTTAATAACTGCATACTTCGGGCGCAGAATAACATTTGTCTTCCAGTACGATATCCCGCAAATTTAGAAACAATTAAGCGCTGATCATCGTTCTTTGACGGGCTCGATTGACGGTAACACAATAAGCTCCAGCCTCATTTTCCGAAAAAAAAAAAAATGTTCGATGATGCCACCGGTATACATGCGTACCAAACAGTGCACTTTTGTGTATGTGGTTATCTTCACTCCAAATGCGACAATTTGTTTAGATATCCAATAGGCCACAAATGCATCTCGTCGCTAAAGAAAATTTTACGATAAATATGTAAGATCCACTTCCAGCTGATTTATACCTTAAGCAGAGAATTTTTAAGTCCAAAATGGAGTTCGGGTGCATACTGTCACCGCTAATGTTGTTGGTGGTCATCAGCTATGTTCTCCGTCCACCATTGATGGAACGTAACAATGAAATTCAATGGACTATGGGATCTTACCTTATACACCTCGACTAGCCTGACGATGTTTGCCCTTTTCCACATCGTATAATGGACCTTCATATAATGGCCCAAAATCTAGAAGCTGTGGTAAATAAAGTGGGGCTTAAAATAAACACAATACTTCTAACACCCGTACTTGACTCAACATTGCCGGACAGGAAGTCGAGTCTATACTTAGGAAGTGTGGTGACACCAAACTGGATGGGTGCAACAGAATCAGGAAGGCAAGATCTGAATTCGGAATGCTATCGAAAGTCTGGAGAAACAATGCTCTCGAACCAAGCTGTGACTGCTCCGCTCCAACGTAGAATCAGTATTGCGGTATGTGTGCAGTACTTAGAAGGTGGATACTACTATCACATGCAGTCTCAGGGTGGCAATGATGCAGTGGATAGTGTGCTTGCGCGTTCACTGATGTGTGCAAGTTCAAGCTCCAGAGGAGAACAGCAATCATCAGTCACCCGAGTACAAAAAGGAAAACGAATAACATCGAAGATTTTCCAACCACTGCACCGAAGAGGGTTCCTGTCTGGTAGTACAGTGGACCAGAGAGTCTGGGATTTGGGTTTCTTTAAAAAAAAAAAAATCGCACAAGCTGCAAACCTTCGTAAACAGGATCTTTTGGCCCGATCTTATCTCCAATTACTGTGCGAAAGAGAATGTGGCAGTGGATTGGACATACCCAACGGCGCAAGATAACTCGAAATACGCCATGCAGTGGAATCCACTTACTCACATAGGCATAACAGCGGGACACCGTAAGCAAAGAACAGTCGAGGAGGAGTCAAACTCTTTGGAAATGAACTGAAGGGAGCTCAAACGTGTTGTAGAACTCGGCACAAAGTGGCGCGCATGCGTTGTTGACACCATATGCTCTAGGTGATTATCTCTGTGATCTTTCATTAGCTTCTTGTCCATCAATATTTCCAATGTTTTTAATACGAATTACGTAGTGTTTATAAGTCTCAATATCCTTTGGGGTCAGCAAGGCGTCATAATCCAGAAAACAGTGTATACAATGTACATATATATCTGTATATCCGGGGACCACCATACCTCTGCCGAGATATATTTTATCAGATATTCCATTAGTTCGCTTATTTAAGAACATATTCTATGTATCTTCTTTTGCCATATAGCAAGCTATTTCTGACCTAATGACAAGTAGAAAGAAAAACTCAACTCAAGAACTTGTGGAATGCATCGTATCTTGTACTTGTTCAGTTGAATGCCATTCATTGTATTTAGAACTATCAGCCACAATTAATAATTTCTTTACACTCTGTTAGTGCATAAAAAAAAGAAGTATTTGGACCCTAGTCCTCCTCTAATGAGTATCCTGTACTAAAAGCTTGTGCACGTGTTCATAACAGATCCATAATATTGTACTAAACTGATCACTTCATTTATTTTTATTATTTTTTATTTTACAGTATAATATTTAGTTTTATTTACATATTATATGGTATTTCTTTATATTTTTTGTTTCATTATTTTTGAAAGCAACTGATAGAAATAAATGCATCCAGTAGAAACTTATCAATTTTATAAAATAAGAAAAACAAAACTGATCTATCAATTTTTGGAAGTATTTTTGAATGCTTGCTATTTTTGGGTTCCATCGAAATGTCCGCCAATATCAAGCCAAACTCTTCAATTAAAGTCAAATTTGAAGTGACGGTAAATAAAATTCGTGTTAGGGCCGATTTTTCAATTGTCAGATAAACAGTCTGATAGCCAACTAACGAATAAATCTATTCGACTCTTTATCTGCCAGATAAGCAGAGTAAGCTTTTCCATCATAAAATAACCACCAGATAGTTATTCGATGGTATTTTGCTATGCTGACAGTATGAACTGTGTCTAACTTCACATAATGTGGGTGTGAATGAAACAGATTGCTTGTAATTTGTTCGTGTTAGGGTATAGAAGCTGGTCATATTCATCGTTTAATGTTTTCATTCGTATTTGTTATTCCTTCGCACACACAGTCTACTACTTAAGTGGAGAATAAGACTTTATCTCTGAAACGGTCAGATAACTTTATTCGTCAGTTAGATGTGATATTCCTCGAATAGCTAGGCGAAACCCACAGGCGGATCAGTAGAAATGCGGTGAAGTGGGAGGGTTGTGATCCCTTGTTTTCGGATCATAACCTCGCTGATAAAAGGAAGAAGAAGATTCCTCGAATAGCTGTTATACGACTATTGAAAAATGCATTTGTGTCTTAACTGACAGTTAACTCCTTTAGAGAAACTTACAAAAAGAAAAAAAACACCTTATTCCTAAGAAGCTAATATTCTAAAGACAAGACAAGGCATTCGAAAGAGCCTGCCGAATGAGGAGGAAGTCGAAGAGGTCCCAACCTCCATGATGAAGTAAAGAATTGAACTTCAAGAGAAGGCATGTCAGACATTTCTACAACAGGGCTAAGGAAGAAGGGACGGTACTACATGGGATAAATGCATAGAGCGCAAGAGAGAGTTTAAGTACTTAATCAGGCGATCTAAAAGTAAATCGTGGAAGGCGTTCTGTGAGTCCATCGCGGATACTAGTGAAGCTTTCAGACTTCGCAAGTGGCTGACAAAAGACACCGCTGTCCAAGCTTCATTAGAAAATCTGACGGCACGTGGGCAGAAAGTAGCGAGGAAGTTTTAGATACATTAGTTGATCGTCACTTTCCAGGAAGAATATCACCAATGAATTCTTCCACTTATGGCAACTCGTATACTGGTTTGTCAATAGGAGACGAGGTAGATAATCTCATTACATGGAAGGATCTGCGATGGGCTATCATGTCATTTGAACCACTCAAAGTACCAGGCCCTGATGGAATTTTACCAGCTATGCTGCAAAAAGATCCAGCCAAGATCAGAAATAGGATTAGGGACATTTTTAAACACTGTTTAAGGTCAGGTTACGTACCAATGGCATGGAGGGAGGTGTGAGTTATATTCATACCTCAAAGCAGGTAGACTAAGCCACACTTCAGCGAAAGACTATAGACCCATGAATCTCTCGTCATTTCTCCTCGAGATGCTTGAAAGGCTTCTTGGCATTCATATCAGAAGTAAGTGTTTCAACGGCATTCTATGCAAAGCTTAACATGGATACTTAAAGGGAAAATCTGTGGAAACAGCCTTACATGACGTAGTAAGGAAAATAGACACAAGATTTCACCATAAGGAATTTGCACCAGCAGCCTTCCTAGACATAGAAGGCGCTTTCAATAATGTAGAAGGAAGGACCATCAGACAGGCGCTAGAAAATATGAATGCCGAGCATAGCATTACCAATTGACTCTGCAATATGCTCGGCACTAAGAACATTAACTCCATTATCGGAAATAGTTCAGTAAGAAAATCCGTTAGCAGGGGCACTCCCCAGGGAGGCGTTACCTCACCCATCCTCTGGGTTCCAGACATCGATGGGATACTTAAAGAACTAAACAATACAGGCATAAGTGTCACTGCTTACGCGGACGTCGTGGTGATTTTAGTCCAAGGGAAATTCCTTGACACATTAAGTGATATGATGGAATCAGCTCCTAATAGTTTCGAAAAATGGGGTATAGGGTGTGGACTGCACGTCAACCCGGATAAACAGAATTGGTACTCTTCAGCAGGAAATACAAGATACCACCCTTCAAACTGCCTAAGCTGGCAGGGGTGGAGCTTTCCCTTTCGGATCGCGCTCGATATCATATGCTAGATGGGAAACTAAACTGGAAACTTAATATACAGAAAAGAGTTCGCAAGGCTTATAAGGCTCTCTTCATCTGTAAAAGGACGGCGGGGAAAAAGTGGGGCCTGAAGCCTGCAATGATGCTCTGGTTATATAGTCAGACCCATTCTTACGTATGGGGATCTTGTGTGGTGGAAAGCAACGAGTACGAAAAACATATGGTATGTTAGCCATAGTACACAGAACAGCCGGCATTGCCATCACGGGTGCTTTATGCAAAACGCCTACGGCTGTACTTGAGATTTTTCTGTATCTCTTACCATTAGACCTACGAATCAAATTTCAAGCGGGCAACAGTGCGCTTCGGCTCGCTAACGTTGGTCCCTTCAAGACCCGTAATGTGGGACATAGCTCCATTCTTAAGTAATCTTTTCTCGATATCCCTGACGAATCGGACGATATCCTTGGTACATTGGACTTCGTCACACCGTACGAAGTAATGTATCCTGCTTGAGAGGATTGGCAAAGGAAGACAATCAACGATTGCAATATACACAGATGGTTCTAAGACCAGAGAGGGCACAGGGTCAGGTATATATTTGAGAGATATTAACCTATATGTGGCCCTGAGACTTCCGGACACATGCAGTGTCTTCCAAGCAGAGCTTCTAGCTGTACTTAAAGCTGCGAAATTACTTGGGATGGGATCAATATCGAACAAGAATATAACCATCTTCATTGACAGTCAGGCTGCGCTAAAGGCGCTGGAATCTTATGTCATTGCCGCACAATGCTTAAGGCATTATGTACGCAGTACCGTGTCAGATAATGTTAGGTTCCTGGATACTGCGATATAGAAGGCAATGAAAAGGCTGACGAGCTGGTCAAAAGAGGAGCAGAGCTTCCGCATAGGGTCATAATCGGTAACATTAAACCACCAAGGTGTGCGGCTAGGGGAATTATTTGAGCTAGAATCATCAACAAAGCTAATCTAAGATGGTCTAACTTAAATGGTCATAAAGTGTCTAAGGCCTTGTGGCCTATGTTAGACAGCAATCTGGAGAGATCATAAAACTAGAAAGGTCAGGGCTAAAAACAGCGATAGGAATACTCTCTGGCCATGTCTTCTAAGGAAGCATGCTATGAGACTGGTTTTATCAAATACGAATGTTTGCAGGTACTGCAATGACCTACATGTTTCGGAGAATATAACACATATACTCTGCCAAGGTATTGCCAGAACAAGGCTAAGCACCTTGGAAGAAAGAAAAAAGTTGTTACTCCTTTTGCTTTTGAAGTAGAAGCTGGTGGCGACCGGTAGATGGACGGAAGAGCAACAGGGTTTTCGTAGTACATATACATATGTACCGAAAGCATCGCAAGCAAGACAGCACTTGTTGCCAATGAAAATATATGTCACTAGAAACTTCTCGAAAGAATTGTCTAAAGAAATATTCATACCACTCTGCGAATAGAGACCTCTATACAATAAGAAAAAGAGTTTCAAAGGATTATCTGTCACTGTGCGTTACCAAAGACTTCTCCGAAAAATTCGATTTAACCTTTAGATAGTTTCAAGATCAAGAAATATTCCACATACTCGTAGACTCCGGTAGAAGTGTTTATTTCCAGATTTATCCGAGATTTTCGTAAAAGCACTAACTTCTCATTAAAAAATATAAGAAACAGGTAGGAGCAAGTGCCCAGAGGTTACGACTCTTTAATAGAAATAAAGCTCAACACTGGATGAAGTACTGTATAAAAAGACTTATTAAACTTCGTTCCGGTATGCGACAGGACGATATCAACCTAATAAAATAAATCTTCTCCAAGGAGGTGAATGCCGGCTCTATTTGAAGAAAGTAGTCTGAGCTAGTCATAGAAAATGCTTTCACATGAAATATTTTTACTTATTCAGAAAGTTCAAGCGTTTAGAGATGGCTTTCCCACAAAGAAAGCTGAAAAAACGATTTGCACCTAACCTTAGCTCCACCGCTTTCAGTCTAAATTCGGTATGCCTTGAATTTAAGTTAATTCGGAGGGACCAGTCTAATAAATGTGGCAATGACTTCTCTACTTATTTCATGCTTGTACTTCTTGCAGGCATTTTGAGCTACTATTATCATCCTCTACATCCCCTTCTTTTTGAGATTTATTGTCTCGACTTCGCAAATCCAAATGGTTTAAAAGTGTCATCATGGTATTTTATTTTTATTGAATACTTTTGAATGTTCCATAATTTCCCCGATAAGTCCCCCCAAACAAGATTACATTGTTAAGGACTACCCACGTCCCCCAAACAAATCCCACACACTAAACAGTGTCAATTTATTACCTGTTTCCTGAAAATCTTCTAAGCCCCAACCTACACACTGTGTAACCAACGCAGGATTATGTTTTGTTTTCTGGTACAATTCCCCCTTTTCTTGCGAATGCGAATAAAAAGATCCTTTTTGTTTGCTATCACATTTGTTGTTTCATTTCCATGTATATGATAATAGTTGAACATAAATAAATTGTCATATCCCTATTGAAATAGTTTTGAAAAGAAATTCTAACCTTTTTCTATCGGCCATGGCTTAAAGGACTTGAAGTGGCCGACATTTCATTTCATTCTCTTGCAACAAGCACTATCAGCAGGACAAAACAAGCTATTTTCGTTTGTCGCAAATTCAAAGCCGTGGTTGTACTTCCCAAGGATAAGGGACTACATAGGAAAGCTAGCAAAAGGATAATAATACCAAACGGCGACACAATGAACATCACCACCACCACAATCGCCATGTAAAAATAAAAACAGGCCACTCATTCAGTTGAAGCAGAAAAAGAGATACAAAAAACTCTGCTCACAGTGGTTCTTAGATAGATGTACTACATCACAGATGGTGTGAATCCTTTTGCTCCTTTTTATTGTAAAATCATATAAAAAAAAATCTGCATGAAAAGTTAAAGCAAGGAAAAACACTTTGGCTACTGCCAAAGGATTTGTGTGTTTAAGTTATAGTGTTCTTTTCCTCTCTCGCTCTTGGTGGTGTGTGTATCCATCCCTGCGCATAATTCTGCGGTTCTTTCGGAAACGGATGCAGGATGGAGTCGTCGTTTTTTTTTCTTCATTCGTCCTTGCTCCTTTTTTGATTTGATGGTGTGCGCTCTACATGACACCAGTGGCGGTTAACAGCACTTAAGTATAGGAAACGAAACAGGCAAAGAAAATCTCATTTCATTCCTCCATTGCCACCACCACCTCCGACAAGGACACGAGCGCGCTCCGAAAAGACACCAGAGAATGGGAGGAGGCAGCGGTGAAAAGCAAAAAAATAAATATATAAACATAATTAACTTTATGGCTTTAAAGCGTTAAGGCAATAACGCTCGGATGGAACAACAAAAAACAAATTCACATTAGGCTCCTTTATGGTTCATAAAACCACAGAATTCCATAATCACATTGTAGGCACATTGTTCGGGGGTGATCCGCAACGCAACAACGCAATCATTAATCCCAGTCAATCTGGGGAAATCTTGGAAAATAACATTTTCTTTTCGTATCCACACCATCCCGTATGTGGTGCTGCTATGCCATCCTGTTTTTCCGCTGACATCTCTGCTTATATGCAATAATTCTATGAAAATCTTAGCAACAAGGGATATAAATATATGAAGACAGGCAGCATAACAAGCCCATGGCTGTGTCTCGGTGTATATGTATTAGTCTATATCATTAGTCTCATATGCGAAGTGACAATTTATCTTTCCCCAAAGGAAAGTGGCTGAAACCATGAGAAAAAAAAAACAAACGCGAATGTCATACCATCCCAGCAAGGAGAGTAGCAAACACAAGTTCGCTTATTTCTACTGGAGCCTTGCCTGGCAATGATCTATTAACCGGAAAATGCCGGCAGGCAAGTGGCATGTTTCTGAAAGCGTTTTACCTCACGTTAGTGTCGTCCTGAGCAGCAGCATGTTTTTGCTTTGCATGACATTCCCATAAAGTGTGATGCTGTATGTAGGGTTAGCATACAAAATAGGATTGGGTGGGGTTGTGGGCCGATTAGTGTGTAGACCACAAAAAGATGGTAATAACAGAGATTGTCAAAGTAACAGGATAAATAAGTGCAAAAAAACAATTCGAGGATAAAAGTTATGATAACTGTGTGTTGATGGTCACAAGTAATGTTGAGCAAAAAAAAAAAAAAAAAGAAACGAAAAACGACTCAGCCTTGTCCTGAAGAATTGAAATCACACCATGCGGTGGTATACGTAAGCCAGGGCAAAGACTAAGAAAAAAGAAACGAGTTATTTAAGATATTCACACAAAGGCCCTTTTATTTCCCAAAACCTTTCTGCACAATTAATTTCAGAGCAAAATAATTTATTCTAGTTGACAGGGGCTGCTTTTATTGTCTTTTCGAATTAATGGTTAAACTAGCTTTTCTCTGGGAGAGAAACGATTCCCGGCTTATGTCTGTTTTGTTTAAGAATAAACATTTTTAATGATATTACGTTTGAATGGCTTCAGTTGGTGGTGACAATTCTGTTGTTCAAGGTCGTAATTGGTTTTGTGATTGGAGGGTTGCAGCTGCAAATTTATAAAATGGTCGGGACTTAAGCCATCAACCAAGGATCCGTCCAAAAATCCTTAGTCTTGAGCGATTTTCTATGGTAGATTGAGTAATGATAAAGGGCCCGTTCGAACCGCTAAAGGGATATCGCGTACTCGAATGGACAATATGTGTTGACTCTTCTTTCGTTTAGAAGAGTACTCTATGAGGGAAGTTTGGGAAGCTCTAAAACTATGTTTGCTTCCATAAGAAAAAAAAATGTATATTTCTGTGACTGTCGAAAGTCAATGATTCCTTTTAAATGGTTGGCGAGGAGATTATAACTCATGTATATGATAGTAAAGGGATCCGTAGCCTTATCTGCCTGTGCCATTAAACTTTCTTAAATGCGGTTTTCAATATAATTTCATATTTTATAAGGTAGCAGTCTACATAAATTATGTACTGCCTTAGAAGTAATTTATGTTACCCAAATCAATGGGTCGTATGCAAAAATATGAGCAAGATCTCAGAGTCTAAGCTAACAAGCTTGCTCTCACACACTAAGATCGATTCAGCAGAGCTGAGCTCGGATTCAATTTCGTATGCGAAAAAAAGAGATCGATATTAGCGGCTTTGACTTGATGGATGTGAGATCGATCCTAACGCGTTCCGTCTCATTTAGCTGTGTTTGCAATTTCTGTGCAGTGAGTAGACTTTAGTGGCGAAAATTTCTTCCGAAAGTGTTGTTTTAACAGTCAGCCGGATCAACTAAATCAAAAGAGAATTTTGCTGAAGATGTCGCAGCTACCAATAAAAAAAAAAAAAATAAATATTTTTCGCAACAGCTCTTTAAAGTGCCAGGGCCTAGCTTCTCGCAACCACTCATGTTGTGTGCGTTATATTTTTCACACGAATAGAAGGGACCTACAGTTTAATGCCGAATCCGAACGGCGATTTGAGCAGCTTTTTCGAGACAACAATACTCTCGGATGTTTGTCAGACGCTGGCGAGAGGTGGGACCGTGAAAAAACTTTTTGGTATTTTCTGGGATTCGAACTTGGAACCTCATGCGTAGTGATCCGACACACTAACCACTTACGCCACGGCGCCCACCAATATCTAAGGCAAAGAAGAGGAATGCTGTGCCGAAAACCACAGATACTTTTTCCTTTGTTAAACAGCATTAAAAATACGTTCTGCGTCAGTACTTGTTTGTTTATATGGTGTCATTAATCAAGGAGTATTCCTATAGCCCAGTATTATTGCTGATGAATTATTATCCATATGATTAAATTAGAAGGGTTTTTTTTCTAAATACGGCAGTCGTGCTCTCTCCCACAAAAGAAAACTTCGGCTTGAAGCCTTGTACTATAAAAGTCTAGGTTATCTGATAAAAACCGATATTAAACATCTCCTATGCCTCGCCTCATTAGAAGCTCCAATTGGTTCTACGAGCAGGTACGGGTACATTTTTCCATAATCCATGTGGTATCACAACGGATTTATCATTGGTCTAAGTGTGTTGGCTTTAACTGACAGCCATTTAAACCTAACCTAAACTGTAGATTAGCTCACACATTTACTGAGTAGAATCGTTTGCAATTGACGTACTCGTCGTAGTGGTTGGGCGGTTTATTTCTACGAACATTAGTGCAGTCAAGAGCACCAATTGCATAAGGAAATTCACTTACTTATTGCTAGATAGCGGTTGTGTTTCTTGTATTTCTTCCAATGTATAAGTATGTATGAATACGATCCAATCATTCGCTTGGCTTGATATGCCTTCTGTACACCAATGTCTTCGCCGACTTCAATTTGAAACGCCGGGTCTTTTATATAGGGCAGCAAAATTCTTAGTTTTTCTTCATTCGGCCGGAGTTCCGCAAGGAACTGTCCTCGGCTCCATCTTACTCTTGCTGTACACTCGGGACATACCTCAAATTGAAGGCACCATTGTTGCTACGTTCGAGGATGATACGGCTATTCTGCCAACGAAAAGTTCGATCGAGTCAATAACTACAAAACTCCAAACAGCTTTGGATAAAATCTGCGAGTGGACAACAACTTGGCGCATTGTTCTAAACCAGACCAAATCGACGCATGTTAACTTCACTTAAAAGAAAATAATCCACATACCGGTTTTCGTTAACTCGGTACAGTTACTGCATGCAAATGAAGCTAAATATCTAGAAATGACACTTGACGCGAAAATAAAATGGAAGCCGCACGTAAAAAAAAAAAAACACGCGACGAGCTCCAAAATCGACTTGTATAATGGATTGTCTAATTGGAATATATTCCAAGTGTAGTATATTTAACAAACTGCATCTATACGAGTATAAGCAAGTGCTTAAGCCTGTATGAACGGACGGTATACAACTATGGGGTTGTACCAACCCAAGCAATAGACATTTTATACAATCACTCCAAATTAAAATTATAAAAGCAATCGTGAATGCTCCCTGGTATATTAGAAACAATGATATCCACAGAGACTTAGGTATAGCCAGCGTGGAAGACGAAATATCAAACTTCGCTCGCATGCTCCGTATTCGTATTCATGATTATTGCAATCGTGCCGTACTCCAAACTTTGGAAATGACAAACCCTACGCGCCGATTCTAAAGAACAAAACCGTTCGATTTAGCGCAATAAGAAGTAGCCGCATGTAATGACGGTATCAGCAGGTGCTTCTGTTGGAAATCTACTTGCCTCACACGAATATTTTATTTGAACCTTAAACTACTTGATAAGTTACTTAACTTAGTTGTAGTAAACAAGAAGGGAAATGTGCTTTTAGTCAGTAGAAATCTGACACTACTATGAGTACACGGTGTCTCAGTGTGTCTCTGAAGATTTTCACCTACCCCATATAAAAAAAAATAAAAAATTCTTTAAAGCACCACTACGTGTTTCCAGCGTCGAGCCCAAATTCGAAGTATGAATGTATGTGAACTGAGTCAATAACATACCATGCTTAACAATTTATAAGCAAGATCTCATTTAAGCAAACATTCTCTCATTTTTTTGCATATAAAAGCAAGCACTGGCTAACATCGAGCTTTCGCAATTCGTAAGATCATCGTAAGATCTGTACATGGAATGCAAACGGACTTTTGCAAAAACTGGACGAATTGGAAATATTCATGCGTGAAAAAGATATTGATATTTGCTTGATTTCTGAAACCCACGTAAAAAAGGAATCGCATTTAAAAATAAAAGGCTATAATGATTACCACACTTGTCACCCTTCGGGAAAAGCGACAGGCGGATCATCGTTATTTATTAAAGACTGCATCGAACAATCCGAAGACCTAAAGATAGAACTTGCAACTTTGCAACTGTGCACGATTCGAGTTAAGAATAGTCAGCGTACTCTTAAAATCTCATCTATCTACTGTCCACCGCGTTCCGCGCTTGAAAAATCAGATTTTACTAACTTGTTTGAATCGCTGAAACCGAATTTCATCATCGGCGGCGACTTTAATGCGAAACATACGTTCTGGGGCTCAAGATACAGCTCGAAAAAAGGTAGAATGCTCTATGGGGCAGGTATGGAGTACAGTTGTGATTTCCATTCGACGGGTAAACCAACTTACTGGCCAACTGATACTTCGAAAATACCTGACCTGATCGATTTTTTCGTTGTGAAAGGAATATCTACCAACCACATAAAAGTCGAAGACAGCTTTAATCTGTCGTCTGATCATTCCCCGGTTATTTTAACAATCAGCGAAAAACTAGTCTATAACCTAGAGCCAGCGAGATTAACTGGTCGAACAACTAACTGGGAAAGCTTTAGGAACGAAATTGAAGACAATGTTGAACAAAGCGTTCCACTTACGACACCCTATGAACTTGAGGTTGAAGTTGATCGCTTCGTTGAGATCGTACATCTCGCCTCTTGGAATAATACGCCCAATCCAAGGAAAACGCCGGACAGATACGGTTTGCGATATCCTCCGGAAATAAAAGAATTGGTCAAGGAAAAAAGAAAAGCGCGTAAAAAATGGCAACAGAGTCGTGCTCCGCAACATAAAGCACACTTGAATCGTCTGTGCAATTTGTTGAAGAAAACTATTAAGGATTTTAAGAATCGTGCAATAGCCTCTTACCTTGAAAGTTTAACAGCGAAAAAAGATTCCAATTATTCACTGTGGAACGCTGTAAAAGGCACCAAAAAGCCCAAAGTCCCCGCGGCGCCAATCAAATTAAATCAAAATGAATGGGCGAGGGAAGATAAAGAACAAGCGGACGTCTTTGCGGCCCACCTGGAAGAGACATTTAAACCGTACGATGGTCAAGTGGTTTACGATAACTGCAATAGGCTGGATTTACCATCTGACGATTTGACGGTCACAAGTGCAACGCTAAGGGAACTCAAACATGAGATCGAGAATCTAAAACCTAAGAAATCTCCTGGTTATGATTTTATTACCGGAAAATTCTCAAAGCCTTGAAATTCAAACTACGACAAGTTCTCCCTGTATGCTTATTCGATATTCTATAATTATATCTCGGGAATAGAATCTTTCGTGTTAGACATGGAGTCGAATACTACGAGCTGAAGGAAATTTCGGCCGGCGTACCGCAAGGAAGTGTAGGTAAAACAATCGAAGAAACGACTGCAAAACTGCAAAACGCACTGAATAATGTAAATGAATGGACGAGGGACTGGCGGATCGCCCTCAACGAATCTAAATCTGTTCACGTGAATTTCACTTACAAGAAAACTAATGACTTGCCAATTTTCCTAAACTCGGCCCGAATATCTTTTGCAAACGAGGCCAAGTACCTGGGAATGACACTCGACGCAAGGCTGAAATGGAATCCGCACGTGAAAATGAAACGTAAAGAACTCGAAATCAAATATAGAGAAATGTGCTGGTTACTCCGAAAACATTTCCAGCTCAGTACTGAGAACAAACTGCTTTTATACAAGCAAGTGCTAAAGCCTGTGTGGACCTACGGTATACAACTTTGGGGTTATACCAAGAAAACAAATGCAAATATTTTACAAGCTTTTCAAAATAAAGTGCTAAGAGAAATTGTCCAATTACCGTGGTATAGTAGAAACGACGATATCCACAGGGATCTCGGAATTCCGACAATCGAAGCTGAAACTAGAAGCTTCGCCAGAAAGCATAGAAACGAACTAATCGGACATGTCAACAATACAGTCCTACAAATTTTGGATGAGAGCAATTTATTGCGCTGACTACAAAGGACGAAACCTTTTGACTTGGCGAGATAAGGATTAACCGCGTCTAGATTGCAGAACACGCAGGATCTTCAGTGGAAAGAAACCTGCCAAACGTTCTTATTTCATGATAGAAAAATTGCTTGATAAGTTAATACTTAGTTGCGATATCTAACAAATTTATATCGAAGGGTGGTGTTTTTTTAGTCAGTAAGAATCTGACACTACTATGAGCACGCGCTTGCTATTCTCATAGTGTCTATGGAAGATTTTTCACCTACCCTCGGAAAAAAAAAAAAAAAATTCTTAACACAAGAGATGCAGCTCAGAAAAGGGAGTGAACTCATCTTTTTGCATACGACCTAATGGGTTGACCGGAAGAGGTACGTAGATCTTTTAGTTTTCTCTACTGGATGTGGGCACTGGCTTTCATGACACAGTAGCAAATAGGACAGTGCAGTGGATTTTGAAAGAGTTATTTTGTGATATTTGGCAGGGCTTACACTGGTTGTCACTTACGTTAGGGAAGTTCCATGTGTTGAATTAAAATTAAATTTAAATAAATAGAAGAAAAGACGAACCGCACAGGAGGATCAGTAGAAATGCAATGAAATGGAAGGGTTGTGATTCCTTGAATTCAGATCATAACCTCACCGAAATAGGAATAATAAATAAAACATAAAGTTCAAAAACCCTCTCGAAAACCAAATACAGTGCGTTTAATTTAATTTTGTTGCCTCATGGCACCTGTTTTCTGACATGTACCACATCTTCCCAACCGGACTTATTTAATTTTTGCGGTTTTCGGACTGCTTCTTGAAGAAGTCATCTTCGGTGACGTACCCTATTTCTGTTCCACTATGATGTACCTACACGTCTGAGATCTTTGATCCTGATTTTCAAATTCAAAATTTTAAACCTTAATTTCATTTACTTTACAAAAATAGCTAAAGCAGTCACTAGATTCTCAATAATATTGCACTATCAAAACAAATAGCTATGATCGGCGTCTACCGAAGGGGCCTCTACCACTTCAACATTTTATAAGTTTTTACTCACAGCATTTTCTTCGCAGTTAGGCTTTAGGTTATAATTAGCGCAAAACCTTGGTATCTGGCTGAAAATTTTCTATTTAGTTTTATTTTATAGGGTTCAACATATACCATATACTATGTTTATTGAAGAAATATGCATAAAGACGATTTTGACTCTTAGGGAAGTGCATATGTAGGCATAAAGGGATTTCTATCTTGAGAAAATGTTTTCTTGAACTGAACTAATTTTCGAAAAGTTGTGCTGTGTATACCTATAATATTAACAATTTCAGGGCACAGGCGAAGTTATTTTCCAAAGGTTATGACTGGCACGTACTGAAGCCTAAATGTTATAATGTCCCTTATACTGCTTTGTTGTCGTCCTTTATTTTTTTGAAAAAAAATATGGTGAACGTAATCATACGCCATATCAAAACCAACACTGATTTGTAATCTGATGTTTGTTTTCGACATCGTGCCAAATTCCACATGATTGTGTGCACTTTGAATTATATTTTTTGGTAATGCTACCAAACTTTGTTTAATTTAGGGTCCTTTCACACTTTTAAGAAATCCCTCGGTAAGCAAGAGAAGACAATCTAGAGAGAGCTCACTTAGAGCGTTAATGGCTAGAGAAATAGCTTTCATAGAATCGATTCCTGTCACTCTATCATTACATTATATTTTCCTCTGAGTATTTTTCCCAATCATTCCGTTTCATTCTTTGCAATATACTACTAGTAGGTATGGTATATGGAAGAGGTCAAATCGAAAGTGTAATTTTTAGTTCTCGGAATACAAAGAGTTACAGAAAAAAAGGCTCCAGTTTCACCATACGTTTTTTCTTTCACTTTCACAAAGTCAGCACACTTATAGAATGGACTACAGGTTACAATCGTGTGAAGTCAGAATTTAAACTTTATACATACCAACATATATAGTTTGCGGAAGAAGCAAGTTGTTGTAAAAAACACCTAATGCGGTTAACCTCAAACTTTGCATTGTGTGTTGTTAAAACATATTCAGATCAACGTCTCTGCCATGATTTACTTGGTTTTATACTTACGTCCCTTTGATTTCGGTAAGGCAAAGTTTTCAGCATTCTCTTGGTCTCCACTTTGAAAATGAACAGAAAAACAAGTCTTTGGCTCCGGTAATTTTTTTTGTTTTCTAAGTTATTTCTTTAAGAATATTTCTTACCTGCTTTCCGCACAATAAAATCATAAACTGGAAATAAGAAAATGTAGAAATGGTATGTTTGCGTGCATTGCATCTTGCTTCTAAGGAAAAAAAAATGTGGGGACTGCAGTTTTGTTTTTCTCCTTGGTGCTTGAACTATTTGCGGTGATGCGAAAGTTGTTGGCGACATTCTTTTTGTGTGTCCGGATCTCTGAACTTTTATGCCCCACCATGGATGCCGCTAGGTTTTTCTTATAAACTGATCACTCCATCTGTACATAGGAGTAGCGTTTTTATTTTAAGATTATAATTTCGTCTGTAGTTTCAATTGGGCTAATTCACGGTTTTGTTTAATTTTTTCGCTTCAATGTCATAAGCCATAATAATAGTTGGAGTTCTTAAATAAATGACTGATTAGCAGTTAAAAATCGTTTTTTTTTTTGTGTTATGTGTAGTTAAAAGTGGTTAATGATATTAAGAATTTATTTGATAAAGAGATAAAAGACTTATTGACTGTCTTCTATCTCTGTCAATCAGTTGCATAACTGGTTGACAATTACCAGTCTATCGGAGTATTCTGTGATCCGTACTCCATTACGATTAACATGCTTTCAGCCATCCATAGATTATCCCCACAAATCACTCATTATTTTAAAGTGACTACAATCATTGTTTCAGCAACTTTCGTGTATCTATTAAGTACAATGGATCGCCTTTTGTCGATCGAACGAAAAATGTTTACACACAGTGTGGGCATTGAAAAGGATAGAGGGAGAGAAAAGTTATTTAACAAATTTAACTAGTCGCGTTTAACCACCTGCGGCCGAACTAGTTTTTAATTGAAGCTACATATTCTCGACATTATTGCATCGCGATACCCTACGCAATAAAGCGCAATTAGTTTTCACTGATGGGTATAAAACCAAGAACGGAGTGTCGACGTCAACACAAGGATATCCTTTTGACAGGAGTCGGTATAGCAGTCTTTTCAGAAAATCTGATATTCCTTAAAATTCAGAGACAATGCAGCGTTTATCATCGCAATTGGCAAAGCTGCTGACTGGCTGCAGTTAATACCATTACGCTGATGGATTTCTTCATATGCATAACGGGTGCGCCATCTTTTATGTAGGTATGTAAACATTGAATAGCTTTGACATTTATTAACCGATTGACTTGAGTAGACATGTTTTTGAAACGTCCATTCAGTACAATTTTAATCACGAATCGCTTCATACTGAAACAATGCGCCGAAATAGCTGTACATTGAAAATACCATGGTAGTCGTTCAGTTGTGTTAACTCAACGTGCATATTGTCGAAAATATCGTGCCCAACAAGCACCGTCTGACAACACTATTCGTCGTTTGGTGTTGAATTTTGTTGAGCACGGGACAGTGAACTGGTTGAAGCGATAAGAGAGTGTTACCGAGAACCCACATGTGTCGTATCGTCACCGCGCTCAGCATTTTGGCGCCAGTGGAGCCACCTTGCGGCGCATTTTGAAGGATGATTTGCATTTGATTCCGTATAAAGTGCAATTGACTCAAAGAACATTGCCGACAGACCGTCCACGTCACTTGGAATACGGCCTGGACGTGTGCTGTCAAAAAATGGAGACATTGACTGGCCACCCAGACCTCTTTTTGCGGGGTTATTTGAAAAGCGAAGTATACGCCAGCAAGCCTCAGACCATTGACGAGCTCAAGGCAAACATTCGTGCCAAAATCATCGCTATACCGCCCGAGATGTTCGAAAAGGTGATGGAAAACGCAGCAAAAAGTTCACATTTTACTTTCGTCAATAGTGGCGGCCACTTGATTGATGTTGTATTCAAAAGCTAGTCCAAATTTAAGGACCAAATTAAATAAAAATATGGAAATCGTTTTTTTTTTTTTAAGTTGTGCAATATTCACATACCGACATAAAAGATGGCGCACCCTACATACATATATCCATAGTCAGGCATCCAGGCAGTGACCCTCATTTCACTAACCAATATCATCACAAGCATTTCCTATAACAATTTCCTTAGGAGATGCAGAGATGAAGAAGAAATGGGTTCCTCATTGCACGTTTCTTATGCACGTATTATGCGCCAGGAATGCGTTAACAGCTAAATTAAACTCTTTCATCGTAAGAATGATTCCAGAACTACACTGAACTTTTGCGCCAACTCACCGGAGTCACTCCTCTCCAATCAAGCAACCAACTAAACCATTGATTGTTGATATTATACTTACAATTTTTTGATAAATGTTTTCCTTCCTTCTTGGAAACACATCAGATGTGTGACAAAAAGCCGAATAACGAATTAAGTTCAAAACGTTTCTTATGCACAATTTTGCTAAGTTTCTCTTGATTTTTGTTTGTGGCATGTTGTAATGGTAATGTATTTTCAAGTTTTCTAGTGGAAAATTAAATAATACGATCAAACATATTCTGGAGTAACTAAGCACGTATTCGAAACAAATACTAGAACTCCAGATCTGAATGCAAAAATCAAACCAAATTCTCTCCGATGAGTTCGGACACCACCCATGGAGGAAGCATGTATAGGAATTTTATATTACTTGAGATTCAGACTCTTCTCTCGTCTCCTCTTATAAACTTAAGTCGTCCAGTTGCATTAAAAAAACGTAAACTCTTATACATACGTAAGTCAATATTAAACAAAAAGATAAAATAAACCAACCTCAAACAAGGTACGTAATTTAATGTCTATTTTAAAATAAAATCAAAGGTACACCTATCAGTTCTAATAAAGTCCGCATTGAATATAGGTTAAGGCCCTTCCTAACTAGCAACGAGAAAGAAAAACACGCTGCTAATGCAATAGTGTACACTTGAAAACTGTTGTGAAAAATGTCTTATTTTAGCTAGTACCTCTGATATTTTCTAAATCGATAAGCTCCAGTTTATTCCACTGCTCAAACTCAAACAAAAAAACCTTGTCCAAGTGGGATGAAAAAAAATATTGAAAAACTTTTAATACAGTACGCAGCCAACTAGGAAAAATTTCAAAAGAATTAAAAAAAAGAAAAGAATGAAGAAGTCTCGAGGGTATAATCATCTAGTTTTTCCTTACTTTTGCTGTCCTTTTTCATGACTGCCTCCTTCAAGACGACAATGCTTTTGTCTTACTCCTTTCGGGTTGTTCCATTTAATTGTCCTTGAAAGTGCTGACAATACTTCAAGTTTATAAGAAACGACAAACTTGTCGCTACCGTGTGCACGTTTTGACGAGAGATTATGATGGAGGGACCTTACCAATAATACGATAACTGGGTCGACTAAAGTTCCAAGTGGGTAGGGAGAAGAGTATTCTTGTGTTGTTCGTTAACTAATTTCAGGAGGGAGAGGTGGTGGTTGGCCTACGTGAAGTGTCGACTGAATGACAATAGTGAAGAGTGGAGATGGGTAATTAAGGTCTGAAATTTGAAATTTGACTTTGAATTTATTTTAGTACTTAACAGGGACTAATCAGGATTAAACGTGTTTTAGTCATTAGCGAAATAAAACCTGTTGGGAGAAGTAATATTTTTCTTAGAACATGACAAGGATTTATTGATTTCTTGGGTACATTGCTTTAGAATTATGGTGTTTCTGAAATTGGAATCACCGCCCATTTTTTGGTAATTGACTTATTGGCAGGATTATTATAATTATGTTTAAGCAAAGGAAACCATACCTTTTCGTCAAATTCATCATGGAAATGATCGTACCCATTCATGTTCGCATGTTTAGAACTTCGATATTGAAAACTCACAATGGTAAAAACGAAAGATCAGAGTACCTGCCAGATAGCTTTTATAAATTGAAATAATGATCTCACCATAAAACAACCGATTAGCGGGGTTTACATTGAACGATTTGCTTGAGGACCTTGGTCGGTCGTTCAATTTGAACTCTCGTCACGCAAGTCATTCAATTTGTAGGACCTACGGTTTTTCAAATTTTTCAACTTTTTGCTTTGCTTGATAGATATTTTGTTCAATGTGAATGCTTGTCGTAGAACTTCAGTCCTAAAACTTTAATTAAAGCTTTGCATGTTTTACGTACTATTCCATGTAGACTTGATTTCGCTACGCGGGTGCTGAATTTTAAAACCGAGAAGTTTCTTCTAGTGGCCAGAAATATTAACGTCGCAAACAAATGTTCGTGAGGCGATATTGCGTCTCTTAAAAGTGTCGTGAGGTGAAGTTTCTTCCAATTCTCTCAACAGGTTTACGGATGAAAATGTATTTCTTTTTTCATCCACAGTTTAACCCACATTCGTTCTTTTATTTTTTAAAATCAAAGTGTTTTAAATTTTTTTTCGAAATCTCAATATCTCAAATGAAATCTATCAAGCATAGTACAATTCGAATGCTAATTTGGTGGTCAAGTAAATCGGTCAAGCAAATCGTTTAATGTGAACCCCGCTGCTATGGCATAATACATATATTTATACAAAAAGCCACAGATTGATATTAATAAAAACAAAGGCAGAAGTAGGGACATCTTTAGAAGGTCTAGGAAAAAACTTATGAAACAAAACCTCAAACCTGGAAGAGGCTAATAACTTTGCTGTGGGCGAAGGATGAGAGTATGTGTCTCTTACTTCCCAGACTTTGACATAGCTACCAAAGTGAAGAAATTAATCCATTTGCGGTGGTCGAAGTGCATCTAAAGTACTCGATGTTAGAAAATTAAAATTGGTCAACATCTTCGACCCTTACGTGCTAAGTATGCACGTGAACGTAATGAAATGAAATTGATGGGTAATGAGCTAAAAGACTATGATTGCCTTATGAGTACCTCCGGAAATAATCGTGACATTGTGCACCTATTGCTTTTTCAACGAGTTCTTTGGTTCTGCATTTTTTGGTCGCTTCCGTCGGTTTTTCTATCGCTGAAGGTATAAGAGGAGGTTTGATCAATCTGTTATCAGCCTAAAGCAAACCATTCTCTCATCCAGATAGTCTCTAATAATATAAACTCCGACAGGCGCCTGAAATCAATTTCCTAAAACATGGCAAATCTATTCGCATACCAATTTTTTTATTATTGTGATTATTGGTTTCAGATAGGTTTGATGAAATAGCATTTCGAAATTCCACAAGAAATCTTAAAGCAACCACATACTTCAGCCTAATGGACAGTCTTCTTATTACTCAAATATTGCCCATTCGGTCATAAACAAAAAGTAATAATTTGTCAACGAGACCACGTACCTTTTATCGCTTCCGGGACGTACAAAGATACATACACAGATATGTACGTACAAAGCCTCTTGCAGTGTGTGATAACAATCTTCTTCCCGACCTAAATACGGAAACACTAAAATAAAAATTTTATAGTCCACTGCTATGGCAGCCCATTATCCAGTTTATGGCAAATGTCATGGTCAACTCATAGCTTCTACTGCTTGGCATTTAAATATTGACAACCATAAAAAGGGAACTAAATCAATATTTATTTATATGATATCCATTACTCCTAAGAGCAGAAGCGTCATATTTCCGGAATTTATAACACATGTTACCATTTGCTTAATGCCCATTACTCCATTCCAAGCGTTATTATGGTTACATTCCTACGGCGATTCCACAAAAACGAGGACAGAAAAGAATTCATCAGCGTGTGACAGAAAATGCCCACAAGAATTTCTCCCCATTTAAGGGTTAAAGAAATATAGCCAACTGAACGCACACCAAAAAATAATATAAAAAAAGAAAAAAACTTTCGAAAAGTTTATTTCTTCTCCGAACCCATCAACAAAAAAAAAGGATACCAGCCGCGAGGCTTACCAACAGCTCCATAAGGTGTTGACCGTAATCCCTGTAAATTTAGAGAACCATAAGGATTTGCTTCTCGAGATGAAGCATGCTCCTTCCTGAGGCATCTTCTTTTGTTTTTTTTTTTTTTCTTGGCTTTCCATATACTACATATCCATTAACCCTTTTTGGCCCCCTTTTCGTAACTAATTTTTCTCCATAGATCGAGACATCCACTCTGGTATGAGTAAACATAAATGGAACACCAGAGATAAATTTAAATTCGTCCTCTCTTGACCAAGAACTTTCTGATGAATTTTTAAATTGAAATTTCCATTTCCCTCACTGTTTTCACTTCCTTTTACCCCAAGCACACACACTACTACAAAATGAAAACCACATAAATAATTTGCTTTTCAATTCTTCATGTCTCACACTTAATTTTGTTTAGAACTCGTCTGAAGACTACTCATCGACAGCAAGGAAAAGTATATATAAAATGGTATAAAATAAATAAATAAAAAAAGGACGAAGAAAAACGTTCCCATTTAAATGAAAGTACTTTGGCTTTTTGATTAAAAAAGGAATAAGCGACCACGGAGACAGAGAGAAAGTATCTGATATCCTAAAACATATCCATCGTCGTTAGATTAGATTATTTTTTCCTCGTTCCTTTATTTCTATCGCGATCCCTGCCTGCCTGGCTTTTCATTTAATTTTATCGAAGAAATCCATCAATCTTCCTTCGTATAACATACAAGTGCACTTTTATCCCGACTGAAGGATAAGAAGCCGAAATGATAAAATGAATGATGGATAGTGAAGTTGGCGAATTGTGATATTATCTCGTTGTCTCGATGGTGGTAGCCCCTTTTCTCTGCTGAAAGATTGTGATAGATTTGACTCTATTGACCGACAATTGTGGACGCAATTTTTTAATCACTAGTGATCGAGAGGATGACGTTTTTTATAAATCAATTACTTTGGGGACTACCTCCACAAAAAATACGGTATGCTGCTTTGAAAAATCTTAGATTGTGTTTGTAAATGGATATGGTGGCTGTACTCGCACATACTAACTTACTTACTTAGGTAACGCTAAAGTTCGGGGTTGACCAACAAACCTCTCCAGCCAGCCCGGTTACAAGCCAACTGCTGCGCACGCCAAGTTGGTTGAGGTCTCCCTCCACTTTTTTACGCCATCTACCGCGAGGTCGTCCTCTACTGCGTCGTCCATTCGAAGACTTTCTTGGCTGGAACGTTGGGCTCCATCCGCTCTAAATGATCCAGCCATCCTAGTCGCTGTATGTGAACTATTCTGGCTAAGTCGATGTCCCAGAGGAGACAGTGTCCAAAGATCACTCGAAGAACTTTTCTCTCAAAGTAACAAAGGCATCGTCATCCAATTTTGACAAAGTCCACGCCTCTGCGCCATAAAGCCATACAGCCATACAGAGTTACCTTAGTAATTCGAGATAGTGCTTTGTTACTCAATTGCCTTCTTAGCCCATAGAAACAGCGATTGGCAAGAGTAATACTTTGTTTTATCTCCCCACTGACTTGTGTCATTTGTGGGGCTCACCATAGAGCGTAGGTAGAGAAAGTCCTTTACTACCTCAAAATTATATCTGTCTATTGTGGCGCTCTGCCCAAGACTCCGATGTTGGCGGAATATTGGTAATCGTCGCCGTTGAGCAGCAGCAGGTCCTGACTAACCTTGGAAATTTCTTACCAACCTGTGATCCGCATATGTTGAAGCAGCTCGCGCAAGGTGTTCGCTAAGTTAAACCTAACTGTAACTGTAGACGCCGTCGTTGACTGCAATTAGGGAATTCATCCGCTGCCATCTGGAACAAGAAGTGCTCCAGTGAGAGAACACTTTTCACCCCTCTCACGTCTGCTGCCCCCAACAATCTTCCAAAGGGGCTGGTAACCCAATCTCCGACCAAGGTACTAGGCACCCAGCTGTCATCAACGTGAAGGCTGAGAGTAGGAGTTGGTGGGCCTACGCTAGGTAAAAACGATTGTGTTTTCATATAATCGCATGCACTACCGTTTGACCACCTGTACTCGTACATAGGCTTGAGTAAATGAATGAACTACGGATTTTTTTAAGCCCTATGAATTTTTCTACGATTTGGGGAGAGGAAAGGAATATTGGGATTTTAATTTTTTTATTTTTTTTATTTGGTTTAATATATGAGACGTTTGATACTGTCTGATGATAAGACATCCGTAACCTCCTAGTATTCCACAGAATTACACACTCACATAGTGTATGATCTACGGTTTACTCCTCCTTGAAGAAGATTCATCTTATTAAAGTGATGGTTTAAACCGAAAATACCAGCATCGATGCTGTCAAGTTTTCTGGTATATATAACAGTATTTACCTTTTGTATTTTTAGTAAATGATGGAATGTTTATCCGGGTATTTTCCCTGTAGAATAACCTGTTTATTACAACACCGAACGAGGGGTCTTGGATTTCGTAGAAAGTATCGGGTCATATGTTCACAACCATTTGTGGCCAGCTTGTAAGCAACTTCTTTTCGTTTAACATACATCTACCCTTAGGTCTTCTAGGAAAGTGTATGCTACATTTACTCGCAAATTTTTGACAAATGTGAGCTCGCTGAATTGTAGCCAAGTCTATGGGAGAGAAAAACATTTATATTTTTTTAAAGAATACAGGGCATATAATTCCATTCTTTAAGGCAATTCTTATTTAGAAGACAGCACCGTGTTTTTGACGCGTTAAACTCATCTCGGTTGTTGGACTTCGAATTGATAATAAGATCAATCTCAGACTCTGCGATATCCTCAGTCTATCTCTTTCCCACTTAGAGAAACTTAATTATTTTTTGATAAGAAAACATATTTCATTAGGTCTAACTAAAGCTTCTAAGGCTTAGGGGCGCCGTGGCTCAGTGGTTAGTGCGCTGAGTTAATGGGCAATATACAGGGTGGGGCAGAAATAACTCCCCAATTTAAAGAGAATGTAAATAGGGTTAAGGTGGGGATAACAAAGCGCGGGAGGTGGCGATAGACAGCGGCAATCGTGCGGTTTTCAGTTGTCATAATGGGTTGGACGGGAGTACACCGTGCGTTTGTTGTCGAAGAATTCATTAAAAATGGCGGGCTGCCGACTGCGACGCAGCGTGCTTTTCGCATACACCTCGCACTCGGTCGACGTGATTATATACGCCTTTGGGTGTCAAACTTTGTGGTCGCCGTGGCGTAAGTGGTTAGTGTGTCGGATTACTACGCATGAGGTTCCAAGTTCGAATCCCAGAAAATACCAAAAAGTTTTTTCACGGTCCCACCTCTCGCGAGCGTCTGACAAACATCCGAGAGTATTGTTGTCACGAAAAGCTTCTCAAATGGCCGTTTGGATTCGGCATTAAACTGTAGGTCCCTTCCATTCGTGTGAAAAATATAACGCACACAACATGAGTGGTTGCGAGAAGCTAGGCCCTGGCACTTTAAAGAGCTGTTGCGCCAAATATTTGTTTATTTTTTTGGTGTTAAACTTTGGAGAAACAGGCTCTGCACTCAAAAAGAAGTCCCTTGGACGACCTCGTTAGAGAAATTTCTCGACGACCTTCTTAGAGAAATTTTTCATGCGCGTATTGTCTCATTACGTGGCGATATCGGGTGGCCACCGCGTTTGCCTGATTTGATGCCTTGCAATTTCTTTATCTGGGGATATCTTAAAGCCCAGGTGTACAAACATCGTCCGCAAACTTTAGAAGCTCAGAATGCTATAACACAGGAAGTGTAATAAAGTTATCTATTTGATATTTTGTTTGTTTTTTGTTAAATCCGCCCAAATGGGGGAGTTCTTTCTGCCCCACCATGTATATAAGGTTCAAGTCTGCAACACGAATTGCTTTCAGAAGTTGGACACTACATCGACTGCCGGCGATCGCTTATTTTTTTAGTTGTATCATTGGATGAGTGGGCGCCGTGGCGTAAATGGTTAGTGTGTCGGATCACTGCGCGTGAGGTTCCAAGTTCGAATCCCAGAAAACACCAAAAAGTTTTTTACGGTCCCACCTCTCACGGATGTTTGACAAACATCCGAGAGTATTGTTGTCTCGAGAAAGCTTCTCAAAACAAATTGCCCTTCGGATACGGCACTAAACTGTAGGTCCCTTCCATTCGTGTGAGAAATATAACGCACACAACATGAGTGGTTTGCGAGAATCTAGGCCCTGGCACTTAAAAAGCTGTTGCGCCAAATTTTATTATTATTATTGGATGAGCAATGCAAGCGGCTGAAATACAATATTTATAGATAGAGAGGTGTGGGCGTCGTGCCGCAGTAGTTAGTGTGTCGAAACACTGTGCCTGAGGTTCAGTGTTCGAATTCCAGAAAACACCAACAAGTTTTTTCACAGTCCCACCTCTCGCAAATGTCTGACAAACATCCGGGAGTACTGCTGTCACGAGAAAGCTTTTCAAAAACAAAATTACCCTTCGGATACGACACAAAACTGTAGATCATTCCCATTCGTGCGAAGAATATAACGCACACTACACGAGTGGTTGCGAGAAGCTAGGCCTAGGCACTTAATGAACTGTTGCGCCAAATTTATATTATTTTATGTTATATATAAATGGAGGTATGCATACGACGGTATCAATTTTAGATCATTCAACTCACCCAAGATCCCATTAACTAAACCTACCATTGTGAGAGAACACAGTAGGAATAAGATTTTAAATTCTTATGGTAGATACCACTTCTGCTTTGGGGTTGATTGAGGGATTCTGTCACAAGCACCAGTTCATTAGGGGCATACTCATATAATGACACACATGGATTGTAGGCCTCCTTTTGACTACGAGTATAAGCCTTGCTAAAGCTAGATGCTTGTTGGATGTAGAGTGCATCCATAGTCGCTTAGTCGGTGTAATCAAGAGAACCATTTTCATCAAAATTGATTGCCGAAATAAAGAGCTATTGTCTGACGATTTCTTAAGTGGATCAGTTAAGAAGTTGAAATTGTTTATTTTTCAACTTGTTGAAGCACATCGCGCTAGAACGTACGCCTTGTTTAGCTAAGACTTAAATTATTTATCTTGCGATGTGATAGATACGAGTACATATGATATTACTCTTTCAAGATTTTGGAGCTGTAAAGTTTATTAGGCCTCCGTGCTACACCTATGTCTTCCAAGCGCAAGATAATACCACATCAATGAAAGCTCTTTTTGTAATCGATGTATTAGTTAATTTTAGCTCGTGAAGGCTTTCGATCTTCAAAGAGTTTTGTTGTTCAATTTAAGGATTTATTATAACTTACATAGGTTATCGAAAAAAAATTAAAATATATCCTGGAGATACATTCTTCTTAAGGGGAAATACCCGGAAAGTAGAATATATGTGTGTATGGTTTAGAGTTAGATTTATCGTATCTTTCTTCTAAACGCCTCTTTCTAATCTTACGATGATTGCGATTGAAAATGATGCCTTGGGCGAAAGTGTTACAATGTATTTTTTACTAGGTCTCTAATTTGCACTTTCATCTTCCGAACTTTTCTTCTACGTTGGTTTTCGAACTTTCTTGTTGAACCAATTTTATCAAAAAACCTACAGAAACTATATGATCTGCCTGAAATGGAACGTATGATACGCTAGTCCGTCCGAATTAAAGTGGATACGACGTTGTACAATTAAAACTTGATACTTATGGATTACAAACACTTTCTTCGATTTCCAGGATTCATATGAATTTCTATTTGATTTAAGAAACCGTTCTCAAAAAGTGGACTTTGTATGGACGAATTACAGAGCAAGTCGATTCCAGCCTTTTATTTTAAAACAACTTTTAACGAAACTACTAAAGATATATAAAAATTAAAGTTTTCAAAATAGGCATTTTGGTAGATTTTAGAAACGTTTGGGATTGGAAAAAAACGGTAAAATTTATGAAGTTTGATGTTTTCAAATCAGAATCTTAACCCCAAAAACTGAACAGGCTCAATTGGACTGTTGCTACGAATCATTAAAACATATGTATGTACATAGTATGTACTTTCTCCGGCCTATCGTCAATATATATTTATGTTACAAGCTATGTGCCAAACTTAATATATGTATGTCTCCTATAGGAAAGGGTATACACTACAGTAAAGTGCACGACTCGCATGCTTGGACCTTCGTATGTATGTATATATATGTATGCAGCTGCAAGGAAAAAGTGTATAAATATATTCGCGTCACTTGAGTATTTAGCTTTCATATGATGTCAAACGATGGGGAAAATACAAGTTCTTTTTCTTGTATCCAATATCGTACCATAAAAATGCCAACAATACTTGTCCGTGAAATTTCAGCTATCTACACTGATGGACAAAAGTATTCGTAAAACGGTATTATCTGATGAAAAATAAAAAAAAATAATAAAACTGACATGTTTGATATATCTTTCTTTTATTATATAAAGCATAATTCCTAACATAATCATAAAACTACAAAATTCAAGAATTCAATCTTGCATTTTCTGAAAATAAACAAAAATGACAAAACAATTCAAATCCTACATGGACAAAAGTATTCGCCATTAAAAAATAAATTTGAAAAATTTGTTTTAAAATTATTTAATGAATGTGCATCCCCATAGAATGAAATAAATTCATGAATACTAAGTATTTATTGTTTCATTTCACATTTGTAGTGTCTCGTGTGTAGAAACTTGCATTTTATTTAACAAAATGGGTCGAAAAGGTAAAGAAACAACACTGGAAGAAAGAAAAATTATTTTAAATCTTCTGGAAAGTGGCAATTCAATTAAAGAAATATCTGAAATTTCAAAGAGAAGCTATACTACCGTAAGAGATATTATAAAACGTTATGAAAATAACTCAAACTTAAGAAATAATCCCAGAAGTGGTCGTCCAAGTAAACTAACATCAAGAGACAAGCGGAAAATAATTGTTATGGTAAAGAAGGAACCTAAGACATCATCATCCAAAATCTGCGCGGAGTTAAAAGAGAGTTCGAGAACAGAAGTTCACCCTAGAACAGTCCGAAGAGTCCTGAAAAACGAGGGTTACAGCGCCAGGGTGCAGAAAAAAACCCCTTATTTCGAAGGTGAATCGAAAGAAGAGGCTGGACTGTGCAAATGAGTTCTTAAACAAACCCCAATCCTTCTGGAATAATGTTTTGTTCTCTGATGAGAGTACGTTTTGTGTTTACCGATCAGATGGACGTGTTTTAGTATGGAGAAAGGCAGGCACCGCGTTGCAACAAAAAAAAATCTGCAAACATGGAAACATGGGGGTGGTGCCGTAATGGTGTGGGGGTGTATGGCTGCTTCAGGTGTGGGGAAGCTTGTGTTTATTGATGCAATAATGAAAAAAGAACTTTACTTTAAAATATTGAAGGAAAATTTACGGAAAAGAGCTGGAAATTTGAATTTGTGTAACGACTTCTATTTTCAACAGGATAATGACCTAAAGCACACTGCTGAAATGGTTCGTTTATGGATACTCTATAACACTCCTCATACATTGAAAACACCACTCCAATCACCAGATCTCATTCCCATAGAACATCTGTTGGATGTGTTAGATAAACGGGTACGAGAACATCACATAACATCGAAAACACAGCTCAAGGAGTTTCTACAGGCGGAATGGAAGAATATTGGCACTGATATTACTAAGAACTTAGTACTTTCCATGCCAAATCGACTGCAAGCAGTTTTAAATCAAAACTGAAGGTAAACAAATTATTAATTTATTAGATTTTCGAACAATTTGGTTAAGTTTTTATGAATTACGAACACTTTTGTCCATGTGAAATTTGAATTGTTTTGTCATTTTTGTTTATTTACAGTTATTGCGAAATAGAATTGTTTCTTTTAGATGTCTTATGTTAACGTTAAGAACTAATCTTTTAAATAATAAAAACCAAAAAATCTAACATAACGGCTTTAATAATTTTTTTTTTGTTATTTTTCGTCATGGTACCATTTTACGAATACTTTTGTCCATCAGTGTAAGTCAAAATTGAAGAAGTGCAACAGGCGGACAAAAAAACAGACGAAAAGTCATACTCCGTATTGAATCAACAAATGCTAAATTTGTTTATTTCAGGTCCAGAACAATAAAAATGACATTACGCATAGACATCATTCCACATCATCACAGTTTGAAATCCGTGTCAACCCCTACATCTTTCAATTGAATTCACTAAATTAGACAATTCTTCCTAAATATGTGCATACAAATACATCCCATAAATCTCCATCCAAGGATTGAAATTTAAATAGCTTTACCGTCAAAACACAAACCGTCAAACACACAAAAACAAAAATCTCTGAACCGCAATCATAAATCAAAACTAACTAAACCGAATGTCAAATATATGGTAGAGAAAGTATTTCTCCCTTCTGGCATCGACATTCAAAGGGCCATCATTATACAATACCTGGGGCTGTTATGAGTAAGAGAAGACATCTGCATATCATTACAATTTAAAAAAAAATTCTTCAATAAAATATGCATATCTAACGAAGACATACACCCAAACAATTTCCGTCAACTAAATTGTAATAAATAACACGGTTTTCGATTTGAATGTACACGTCAGAGAACCCTATTGAAATTACCTGCTATTCAAATTACTAACGTAAACATGGTAAGTGAATCTACAATCTCTGATATACATTTCAATAAACAGGGAAGACTGTCAACGGTGGTCTGTTAGAGCCCAGTGAAAACCGGTGAAAAATGAAGGAAAATATCGAACAAATTGGCAGCCGGCATCAAGGAGAACTGAAATAGATATGTTGACCTTTTCTGTAGAAAGTCCTGGCACGCACCTTTCTACCTGGCTATGCATAAAAATGACAGACCCGATAAGCTGCAGCTCCTCCTACGGAAGTTAATACCTTCTATTCATTCCATCCGATTCAAAGGACGCTATCCCACATCGATGCATAAAAAAAAATCTAAATTGAACGTCCTTATCGATGATCCTTTATATGGAAGTACAAAAAAAAAAAAAAAAAAACAGTAAATCCCACTTCAACACGTCACTTGAAAAGCAGCCTGCCATCGGATCAAGATACCCAAAGGATAAAGAACAAGTGGTGTGGAAATAGCAAGAAGAGGGAAACAGAAACCGCATTGAACCTTTTAAACAACATCATCGACAGCAATTCCAAAATACGTGGCTAACAATGTTCATCCAGCATAAATAAAGCATTATCCTTAATACACTCTTGCGTTTGAGAATACGCACAGATACCTACACATAACCGTGCGTGGGTACACAATCTGAAAAGCTCGCGAGTCACGACAGCAGCGGCGACGGTGATTAAGAATTTCTGACTTGGAAGTGTACAGTGGGGCATTATTTTAGAAAAAGGTAGAACTGAAGTTGTTCAGAATATCACTTGTGTAGGATAAGAAAAGATAGAAAACGTTAGACGCCACGAAATGTGGGCCTTACTGATACAACAAAAATACCAATTAACTCTCAGATGATTCACTATATTTTTATACTTCCCAGTTGAACCTACATCTATAGGACAAGTATTGCTTTCGTGGAGAAACTCGAAAAGTTAGTCCCGCAACTCTGTTCGTCTGTCCGTTTGTACCTCGGGCTGCAGCCTAAACGGTTAGACCGGTTTGCTTCGAACTTCATTTCTCGGGCAGTGGGGTCACAATTCTAGGGAAAGTCGGTGCTTCTTACACTTCAATACATATAAAAAGAATACCGGGAATAACAGAAACATAAATTTATTTTAATTGAACAAAATTTTGAAATAACATTGTACTGGGTCTTTTTAGACCCGATCAGGTTAAAACCGATTTAAAAAAAAAGCAATAACGACTCCAATGGTTTTGTTTAAATTTGATTTTAGGTTAGTTTGTACACACGCTATCAGATTGCTTACCAGATTTTCGAAAAATAAAATCGTATGCATAACGGTACTCCACTAATTGATTGACCTTGGAACATTGAATATTTTTCAATTGATTTTGCTCACAAATAATATTTAAGCATTATATGACATATGCACGTATGCAGTAAAATACCATACCAAGTATTCGTACATTTTAAAAATTAGCATTTAAATTAAATTTCCTTGGGTCTTGATCCTAAATAATTTGCAAATGAATATCGTATATGTTTACTGATGCAAGTATGTGTGACTTTAAGAAGATCCAAAATGGTTATCTTTTCTTTCATATACTGGATTTCAACGTTCTTTGTTCTGTAAAGTTTTCATCATTTTATCCTTGTAACACTCATGTAAAATAAGCGTGCAAATGAAAATGATTATACATATGTATGTATGTATTTACGACGTAGCAATTGCAATTTTTAGTGATAACATTTGGTAAATTTCTTCACTCACCACGAGAATCCGTTGTCATTGAACATATATTTTATTTTGACAAGGGTTATTGAATCCTACAATAGTAGGCTATTTTTTGGTACAAGGATAGTCCTTTCTATTTTATTTTAAAAGTTTTGAATGTCATTTTAAAATGAGTTTTCACCACGCTACCTCGCATACTATGTATATACCTACAGTAACTATTTAGTTGGATTGATACATTTTTAAAGTTGAAATTATACAAGTATAATAAAACTTATACATTTTAGCGTATAATATCTATAGTCTGCCTGACAACTTACAACCTAACAACCTGACTACTTACAATTGTAATACCACAAGTGTGGGATTTAATGCTACTTTGTTAAAAAACTGAATTTTGATCAGAAAACTTCACAGATACTACAGGAACCTTGCATCTGGAGCTACCTGGTAATCTTCCCCAATCAATCAGCGCTGTGGAAACGGACCCACGGCAACAGAGAACCACTACCTAGTTTTGGAGAATAGGTGCATACGAGTATATGCATGTACGTTCTGAAATGAAAATGAATTCAATGTGTGGTGGAAATTTTCAGTGGGTAATTTTTAGTTTTCCAAAAATGTACCGGGTGATGCTTCAACTGCTTGTGTAACTCCCCCAACTGTTCGCACAACTATTGCACCAATTCGATAATATCTAGCAACTCTGCTGATTATTGCTGGATTTATGCGAACACTTGATTGGACACTGTTCTTCGAGCTCCTAACAAAAAAGATTAATCTCCTCATAAAATTAGCAGAATGCGATAGCAACACCTTGTGGTATAAATAAAACGGAGTACTTGATTTCTTTCTACAGAGACTTGAAATATGAATGTTCTAAGGAAAATGTGCTTTATAACTCGTAATAGATACTATTTTCAGGTATAACACCTGCTTCTGTAGCACCTGCTTCAATCATGTGCTCTGTTTTATTCGTGACATCCATATTTATATTTTACTGGTATCGCGCGTGGTCGAAATTCGACCGAGGGGAATTTACTTAACTTAAATGTTATATACGCACATCATTTTTTTTTGCTGCACATCTATGGCATAGTGCCTTTCGAATGATATAAGTTTCGTCCCCCTCCTTTTATAATAAATACTAAAACAAACGTACGATAAATTTCGTGTTCACGTAGTAATGTATAGTATAAGATATTTTCTACCAGTGTTTCGCGTAAGCACTTTGCTAAATTTTATATCCAGAGCATTCACAGAAATAATGCCGTAAGTAGACATTAATAGATTTAAAAGTTCTTAAATCTTAAGCACTTGAAGTATGCTTCAAAAGGAATTTTGTGAAAAGGAGTTTCTGTCTACCTAGGCTTTTCTGGCCTGACAAACTACTCTCATGGATACCATGTCTCCTACTCCACTCAGTAAAGTACGGAGATGTAAAAGCAGGGTTGGGGCAGTTGTCTTGCGGGCTATAGTCAACATAATATCTACGCATGTAGATGAAATACAACGAAACTCCCCAGGTATCTCCGGAGATCAGGTGCCTTCTACACAAGCAAATATTTTCGCATTATAAATCAGATAAGGCACAAATGTTTGATTTGCCCCTTAATGTTGTTTCGGCCCCACTGATCTACCACATCAACGATAAGGAAAACGATAAAAATAATATTGTACATAGATTGCCTTTATAAGAAGGATATTCATCAATGGAATCTATTCGCATTTATAACAAGAATACGAACACCGACAGATTGATGCTGCTGCCACCGTCAAACGTTACTACTTGCTGCTGGGTCGAATTATCCTTGTCACACAACATAACCGACACACATTCGTAGCAGATGTGGGTTAAGTCATCTGTGTGTGCTGCCTGTGAGTTATGTTGAATATTTCCATGCGATAATGGAAATATTGCTGCGAGTTATTCACATATCATGAGGAAAGTAGGAGGCATTCCTTGTGTACATACACGTACTATGTTCACATGAGCTTTCCCTTGGTAACCATTGCTTCAAGGATAGCTCGAAAAAAATGAGAGTATTCATTATAACCCTCAAATTTAGGTACCTCACCATGTGATATCTATCATCATCCCACATATGGGTAAGCGAGAAAATTTACTATACCTACATACATATGTATGTATGTATAATATGTACATATCTGGGTACGTTCCGGATTCTCACATCTCCCCGAGGTCCTTTTATCGAAGGCCAAATATTCCAACTAATGTAATACAAAGGAATTTTATTCCTAAATTTATTTATGTATATCACACATGCATACATACATACATCTGATATACTTCATTCTTCAGGAAATGGGAAATTTATAACCAATTCATAGAGCCTGCAATAGGGTCACATTAATCATCTCCAATGCATACGTGCCGCATATGCTGAAAGTTTGGTTCTACGAGTATAGTAGTTCGAAACTTCAACCGGGTAGACACAAGGAATACAAAAACGAATAAAAAGCGAATCGAATAGTTATAATAATAAATTAATCTTTGACTGGGAGTGTATTTATGGATGCGGTTACGTCCATAACGGAATGTGTTTATATTCGTATCCATCTAATCTGACTCTCTGGTGGCTCTTCTGTGTATCTTGCCCACTTCTGTGCTTAGTGCCGTTGGGCTTAAAAGACTTAATTGTCCTTTGGAGATTTACCCTAGAATAGAGATGAAGATGAAATATTCCCTTACTGCTCATATTCAAAAACGATTATGATTTATTAAAGAGAGACTTCAGAAACTGATGTTGAACGAGAATAATAGCAAATGGTAGCTATAATACCTAGGAAGGGATGGTGCGGATGGATGTGGATTTAGCAGAGGGATGCTTTCCGCTATGTGCTGAGTGTGGTGAACTGAAACAAAGCTTTAAGGAGAAGTAATAAATGTAGGAGTGCAATTAGAATTTGATTTACCTTCACGTAAATTAATTTTATGAATGAAATTTAATTTTCTAAGTACTATGCAATGGGACACCTAAATGACAATTAGTGTCAGGTAAATAAAGATTAACTGGGAAACCTTTACCTTCTATTGTTCTCGAGTATTTTGAATGAGTTGTCTGTGTTAATTTTGATAGTAGAACAATGTTATAAGGAAAGATTCTAAGGAAAAGACGAAATGTGTATCAGTGAAGGAGAGGTCAATGAAAGCCATTAGCCAAACATTAATTAACTGATCATTACGCAAATTGACACTTTAAAGTGATACTAGACAGTATTTGATTGCATACATTTAGATATTTTCACAGAAATACTGAGATAATTGTCATTTGTCAGTCATAGTCATAGCGATCGCTTATAAAACGGGCTTAACGTTTTGTTGTGTTTTGATTGAAATGCAAGACTTATTCAAATTAAACTAAATTCGCCCAAAAGGTGGCTTGGATGTAGGGTAAGTTATATATTCCAATGCTTTCATAATTTTTCAACCCAATTTTGTACTGTATTTAGTAATAGAAATTTAAAAAACACATTTTTCGAAAATAGCGTTTTTAATGTTCCTTGCTCAACATTTTAAACCCGAAAACTGGTTACATGGCCAGACGGGCAGATGGACGGACTGATGAATTATGGGGCCTATCCTAACTTTTTTTTTTAATTTTTTATATGCTTGAGTATTTTCTATGCTTTCTTGTTTTTTCTCAACTTTTATAAGTTACGTATAACTTAAGAATTGACGAAATCCATAAAAAATAAATATTTGGCGCAACAGCTCTTTAAGTGCCAGAGCCTAGCCTCTCACAATCACTCATGTTGTGAGCGATATATTTTTCACACGATTGGAAGAAACCTACAGTTTAGTGCCGTAACCGAAGGACGATTTGTTTTGCGAAGCTTTCTCGAGAGAACAATACTCTCGGATGTTTGTCAGACGTTCGCGAGAGGTGGGACCGTAAATAACACTTTCGTGTTTTCTGGGATTCGAACGTGGAATCTCACGCGCAGTGGCCCGACACACTAACCACTTACACCACGGCGCAAAGACGAAATCCTTGGATGAAGGATTAATAAATAACTTTGGTTTTATAATGCTTCATCATTTTTTTTTTTATATTATTCTATGAGGAAAAAATATTCGGTAATCACTTATTAGGCCCTGGCACTTTAAAGAGCTGTTGCGCCAAATATTTGTTTTGTAATCACTTACTTAAGTGGCGCTACAGTTTAGGGTGAACCTGGTCCTCAACCAGAAAGTCTCTCTATTTATTTGGATCGATGTTTACCTAATTGCCTTCAGTTGCGCACTCCAAGTTTGGTGAGATACCCTTAAGCTTGTGTGCACCACCTACGGCGAGGAGGCGTAGAAATTCTTTTGGCACATTCCTTTTACCTTTTGGTTACACTTCTGTACATTGTTCCTGGAGTATAAGATCTCAATATCTTCGATCGCGCACTTCTCATCTTTGCGTACTTTCTTCTTTTTTTGAAGAAACCAATGTTTCTCCCTTGTCGTCTTCATTTGCAGCGCTGCTTTACGTGCCTCTTGCTGCATGTACTAGCCGGCATTCTTCGTCAAACCAGGGGTTTCGAGGTGTTTGTCGGGCGAAACCCAGCACATCAGCTGCGGCGTTTCTGATGGCGTGTTGGCAGCGTTGTCACTGGTCTCGGCACTTGATGCTGACAACATATGGGTGGTTGAAATATTTCGGGAGGCGTGTCCACCTAATTCCCTGGCAGTCTCTTACGATTGCATCTTTTCGCCGTTGAATTATTTTCTAACAGCGATTCTTCTTTGTTGCTCAGTTTGAGACATTCGCATTCGTATCTTGTCTACAAGGTAATGACCCGAGTCTATGTTGACCACTTGGAAGGTCGGGGCATGCCTTGCATCGATCGTAATATCAATTTCATTGATTATTACATGATCATTGGATCGCCATGTCTGCTTGTGAATATTGAGATGAGGAAACCATGTGCTTGCTATAGTGACGTTTCCTTCCAAAGCGAAATAAAATAGCCTTAGTCCATTATTAGACGTGGTATCGTGTAGGCTATGTTTGCCGACAGCTCTACCAAAGACCTTCTCTTTCCCTATTCATTTCATTTCATTTTTATTGAGGCAAAAAATTACAAGTTTTGTTTTGATGACAATGTTTTTTTTTTACAATTAACCGGCTTCGAAAAATTTGTTTGGTAAACGAAAATAATTTTTAATAAAGATATAGACAATCTATAAATATTTTTTATTTATTTATTCATTTAACGATTTGCTACACTGTAAGATACAATATCTTATATATAGTAATAGCATTCAATAGTTCAAAATATTTTAAGAAAGCTACGTGAGTTAAAATTGACTTAATATTATAAGCATGAGGAAAAGAAATAACTAGAAGAAAGAAAAGAAATATAACTTAAAGAAAAAAGAAAAGAAACCAGAGTTTGAGAGTACTAGCGTAAATGTATTCTTAGTTCCCTTTTAAATTTTGGAGTGCTGTCTATTCTTCTAAGACTACGGGGCAAAGCGTTCCATAAGCGAATGGAGTTTATAAAAAAATTGACGTTCCGATGTCAGGCAAGTATGGCGAGGAAGTATTAATTGTCCGGATCTGTTTGATAATCGGATTTTTTCGTAAAGATAGGAAGGCTGATGGGAAAGTCGGATATCCGCCAGAAGACATAGGGTGCGAAACTGGAGAAAGTTATCAAATGTCATGTTCAATAGGTACTTAGTATAGCAAGAAATTCGGTCATGTCGTCGCAAACCAAAGACGTAGCGTATTATACTGTTAAAGGCCACATTGTGTTTCCTATTGGAAATGTAGCTACAGTTGTGAAATATTTCACAGCCGTATGTAAGTATAGGTACAGCAAGTGTTTTAGCTAGTAAGGTTCTTGTTTTAATTGGGGTGAACGACTGGGAGGCCCATAGCGTACGGAGTACACCGTAGGTTTTACCTACGACCAGATTGACATGATTGTCCCAAGTTAAGTTCCGATTGAAAATCATACCGAGATTTTTACTGAATCAACATACTCTATAATGGCATCGTTCATGGTGAGGGAGGGGAAGTATGACAGATCCAATAGCGTTTTTGATACGACAATACACTTTGATTTTTTGGGATTTAGCAGGAGACCATTTCTATTTGACCATTGTGCTATATCTGCAAGATCATTATTAATGCAAGTCGCTGCGTGTTCTATAAAGCCCAAAGGACAGCTTCAAATAAGCTGTACATCATCAGCATACATGTTTATTGAACTGTGTTTAATATAGTGCGGAAGTTCGTTAACATATAGGTAGAAAAGTAATCAATCAACTATTATAAAGTATCAACTATTTAAAATAAACAATTAGTTTACATCTCCGTATTTGGTCGTGTGTGTTCTCCCGACATACACTCTCCTAGTTTCCTATTTAAAAAAAAAACCCCAATGCGATTTTAACGTCGTATCTAGGACATTGCTCGTATATTTTGTCGAGGAGCTCGTAGGAACTATATACTCGTATGGTGACAGGGTTCTTTTGTTCCGTGGGTGCAACATGTCAGGCTTATGTTTGCGGATTTAGCCTTGATCCGGATTATCATAATACGCGCGCTCACGTGTATGAAGCTTAAGGCTTCATGCCACAGTCTGCCGCGCATAGCAAATCTTGATCCGAATAAGCGCTACTTGTTGTTTCTGTAGAAATCGCCGTAATACGAGTATATGTCACAGTTTTTCATCAATTTTTTTTTTTTTTTTTTGCACGACCCACCCCATCGCACTTCCTGGATGGCTTCTGCTATACGTAATTGTTGGGCTGCACGTGGTCTGTTATTTCGTTTGCTGGGTTCGTCGACAGTTGAGTCTTCCTTATCCGAGGCTTTTAATTTTTTCGGAACCATTACTTTTTTACGTAGTAGAGAAGTTACACCGACAGCACAACACAAAAATTGGAGGTCCATTCCTTTTGTTATAGCCCTAAATCGTGGCGCTGGGTACACTGGTATCAGTAGTCTACTACGAGAGAGTGCATGCCGTCGGCATGCAGCTATCATGCAGAGAATATCCGTGAACGTTGCTCACTGTAGCCCACTAAATTTTATCATGTGTCTTATGTCATTTTTCAGTCGGTTGAAGCTACTGAAAGTTCTCAAACTTAAGACTTGATGTTAACAAATTAATGACGATAGCATTGCAAGTATCATTCGGACGATAATCGTTCTTAAAGTTACGGAACGAGTGTCCAGATACATTCCGCATGTCAATACAATAAAAGATAGTTAACAAGTTTACATTTTTTTAGTTGTTCTGAATGTTATGAAATCAGTAAGGCTTTTCAAAATAGTGTGTGTATCCAATATATAGTATGTATTACAAGAAATTGAAAACCATTTCTGTCTTGAAATTTCCCTGCTATTTACCATTGTCTGATCTAGATAAGCATGGTCCATAAACTAGCAACTACTTAACAGCACCTGAAGCTTTTGCTCAAATAACTACTAGCAATATCAACCAACAACGAGAAACAAAAATAATACAAGTTTGAAACGTAGAAGGGTAGCCATTATATTCCAAAATTGCCGAGAGGAATAAATGAGAAAAATGAATTTTGAACAACAACTGCAGGCAATTTTTCACCGTGCTTGACTCGTGGAATATAGATGAAGATGGGCGAATAAAATAGCCTATTTCCACATTTTATGTACCTGATATTAGAGTGCGTGGTCCCTTAAATGTTATAATATAATAACTCCCTAAAAGATAATTTATATTAAAATTATTTTCAAGAAAACCATAATGGGCATGCTAAGCGAGTAACAGATGCCTCCAACAGAAAGGATCTATTGGAAAAAAAAAAAAACAAATATTCTTGCAATTAAGTTAAATTGAACTTGACTGAAAATTTATGGAGCTTGCCAGCAAATCTCAGAGAAAGTAAACCTTAACCTTGAAAGTTAATTTGTTCTTGCCGGCAGTAAATACGTCTTATTTTGAAGTACGTAGGAGCTTAAAAAAAAATCTGCTCTCTTAATTTATTTTAACCTTCTAAGCCACCAACTGCTAGACGGAACAAGTATCACATAACGACTTGTTATTAATACGAACAATAGAATTATAAGGCTTAACCCAAACAACGAACAGAATACGATCATGCGACTGGAAAATCCTCCGTGAAATATGAGCTCCAAGGAAATGTCCTTCAAAAGGAGATGAACGCTTTGACCAGCCACATTGAATGGTTTCTCTGGTAAACCCACCGCTTCACCTGTTGACAATAACACTGGCAGGTGTACACGCGCAGTATTCCTTGGAAATCCATCTCTCTGGTGATCCTTTCAAACGTCCCATTTATTTGGACGTAACAAAGTGAATCCCTTTAACAATGATAATTTGTGGTGGCAACAAAAAAAAGTTCTCCCACTTTTCCTTTGCTTCGCTTTTTCAATTCAATTTCGCTTCAGGACTTTGTTACGATAAATCAGCAAAAGGAAAAAATTAAAAATAGAAAATCAGGAAACTAATAACGGTCAAATAGAAAATCGTTCATCCTTGATACCGGTAAGTCCAACCAAACATAATTCATTCGTTGTCATCAAAAGATGAAAACCCTGACCCGTAGCAATATGGACATTACCAAAAAGAATATGGGTCATCTGCCAGATAAACAGATAGACAAGCGCAGCCAAACTGATTGACTAGGCTGGTCCCGTCTGATACTGCCACAACAAATGAACGCCGACAATTGTGCAACTGTAAATGCATCGTATCCATTACGTACACAGATGCTCCACCGCCTGAGTGTGGGTGGTTATGCTTTGCTGTGGTAATGCTGCGGATCATGGCCATCTCTTGTTGATACGGTATATATAGGTACATTTTATTCTGGTGTCCTTTGCCTATGGGCAAATTCGCGTGCGTTCCCCACGCAAAATTTTCCGAAAATGCAATAAATTGGGAGTATGTGAAAATACAAAAGTGTTTCCGTACTTGACAGAATAGTTGATGCCGAGTTATTCCAGAGTTCATCACTGAAGCGTACTAATGACATTGATGTGCGATGTTTCGTCTTTTTTTTTTTTTGGCTACGCGTTTGGATGTTGTGGTTTTTATTTCACTTTCGGAAGAGGTAACGTTGAAAATGAAGTGAATTTTGAAAGGATTTACTTTTTTGTATTCACTGTGGAGAGATGCATATATTGGTGGAAGAGGGAAATTTATTTCAAAGAAGAGTGAAATTAAGTGGTTTAAGCCTTTTAATTGGCACGGCGGTATCTGAATGTTGGAATATAGTCTACATATGAGAATTTGATTTGGTTTTTCAGGATTCTTTCTGACTCCCTTATTAATACATTTGAACGATTTACTATCGTCTATGCTGAAAGATTTTGCAGATGTACTAATTGTATCTATCGAGGTCCAATTACTTGGAAACCAGAACAACTTTTTAAGAAACATACCGACGAAACTGTAGAGAACTTCGGCAAAGTATTGAAGAAGCAGCTAAAAAATTTTCCTGAAAAAAGAACAAAATCTCAGTGGTGGAACATTTTCCTGCTCATGGAAGAAACAATTAGCTTTCAGAGATTTTGCGATACAAACTTGTAAATCACGTCAGTGAGAAGCCAGAACCAAGATGTTCGCACTATAACCGTCAGCAAAAATTGTAATTAACTTTAAATAAACAAAAGTTAGACTCGGCGAAGTTCTATTAAAAGTTAAACAGAATGCGTTTACAGCTGTGAATGAAATTATGTCGCATATCGTGAAGCTCAACTTTTCGCAACTTCATGTAGCGATACAATTTTGACGTTCAGTCGAGCTGCAGATTGAGACAATGATACACATTCTGCTCGGCCCTCTAAAGTTGTTTAACAGCAGCACTAGAAACTTGCACAATAACATCTCTTCACCTGTTCCACCGACGAACTTTAAAGCAAGAGACAACAACGAAAGGTTGCCATTTCACAACTCAAAAATTGTTTTTTTTTTATCTCACGTTTAATTATTTAAGTTATGTAATATATGTATGTATAGATTCATGATTTTAGCCCAACTTTTAATTATAGGCTTTAAAGATGTTAGGAAACGGAATAACGATTAATATTGCGCTTATAATTGGTGTAAATGATTTAACTTTTTTTAATTAAAAATTCTTTCCACTTCATTGTAGTAAAGAATTAATAATAAATATATTCTGAGAAGACTGAAAATGAAGAACTTCTTTTATTAAATGCACATGACAGATGTTTTTGCAGTGCATTGTTTTTAGTCGTAGAAGTTAGGATATATATTTTAGTAATCGCACATAAATTCTTGAATTTTGAATAATTTTTGAGAGAATATGTTGTTGACTTTTTGAGATCAACGATACTTAAATAAATAAACAATCTAGCATCACTGTTTGTCCACTACAGTCTTAAAACGTAAAATTTCCTATGGCGATCCTGTTTGGTCGAAAGTTACTAGAAGAGCCGGCAAAGACTAGTTTATATTGCTTAATTTAGCATTTCGGGACTTTTAAAGAACAACGTCTATGCAAAGTCTTATGGATAGAAGATCTAAGCTAGACATAAGCTGTTAAATGTGTTTAAAATACATTAATCTAACTGACTGAGCGGAAGCCTCCCTCATTTGCCGCAACAAACTAGCTTAAATAAGGTTGTAAATGCGAATTAAACAGTTGTTGGTAATACCACCATGTTTGGTAAGTGAGGGTGAGGATTTGAAAAGTTACAACAAGTAAAAAAAATAAAATTGATGTATATCTGGTTTAAGTGCATCCTCATTGAAGGCCGTAACTAACCGACCAAAAAAAGTAAAGTTCATAAAATGTGGACGATATTCTCAGTATGGAGAGAGAATACCCTTGATTGAGAAATAATTTTGCTCGCTTAAAGTGGATTTGATATCCATTAAAGGTGGATTAATTGTAGAATTGCGTATTGATCAAACTGTTACGGAGTTTCTTACTTCCACAGAAGCTCCATCCCACAGGTAAGATTGATGCTCGAAAAAACTTGCTCATATGTCACCATTACCTGGATTTTATAGCTCCGCGCTCAAAATAGTACTCTCGTAGCCCTTTGAATAAAATAACAAAAAATTGATGACCAAAATGAATTTATTAACTTTTACGACTCAACAGCACATCCTTAGTTTCCTTCACGAACATCAAACTAAGAAAAACTACTCACAACAGCAGCAACACACTCTTGTAATTAGTGTCGTTAATTTTTATTTCTTCTCTGTTTTTCAGAACCCATTACAGAAGTAATTGGTGGCCCTGAGCTTCACATCAACAGAGGATCAACAATAAACCTAACATGTATAGTAAAATTCGCCCCAGAACCTCCGCCCACAGTTATTTGGTCGCACAACCGTCAAGTAAGTCAATTAGCCATTTCATGCATCCACCTAGTTATACGTAACGTATACTCATATTAAGTTACAAACGGGGCGAACACATCTGCATGGAATTGCCCAAATCACTTGACACACATCTATGCAGATGATAGCTCCTGATAGGCAGGATAAATCTTACTACCCTACTAACTATCTGCCACGTAGTTTTACTGTACTTTCCTCCTCTTATTTTGTGCTTTTTTTTTCGTTTTAGGTCATAAATTTCGATTCACCCCGAGGTGGAATATCATTAGTAACAGAAAAAGGTGTCCTTACAACCAGCCGGTTATTGGTTCAGAAAGCTATCCAACAGGATTCGGGACTGTATACGTGTACGCCATCAAATGCAAATCCAACATCAGTTCGAGTACATATCGTCGATGGTAAGTGGAATGGTGATTTGGAGTGGAGCTTGTGAGCATGTCTGTGGGTGTATAGGGTACCTAATGACAATTTCATGTCCGGTTATAAAAATCGTCTCAGCCTTGAAAAAGGTATAAAAAGGATGACATGGCGGAAAGGCGCCCATGGAATAAAATTCAGGATTCAACTTTTATCTGTGTGTGCCCTACAGTCGAAAGCATACTGTCCATTTCTGCGGAAAATATCTGAAAGTCGCTTATTGAGAATCGAATAGGTTAAGTGGATTGGATTAATCTAGGTACACCACACAGCAGCAGTACAGAACAACATGTACTTTATTTAGTTGATTCTGCTGCCAGAGATAGAACAGCTTCTAGCTCATCACATTTGCAATTCAGCTCGGGATGCGGAAAGTTTCTCTTGTTTCGTTTAATTGTTTCGTTTGTACAAGTTTTTGGAAGTTTATTGCGAGATGAAGTCGGGTAAGGAGGGTAAAGACATATACAACACAAGCACGAGTTGGGTTTGAGGGGTAGGCGGTAAACTTTCAATCGGAAATGTTATGCAATAAGTTTTTATCATCGATGTAGTCGCACGGGATTTGTCTGGCGGAGGATCCTTCCTCTAGATGGTATGGGATGCCTGCGAGAAGAGGGATGCTCTGATTGTAATGTGCATATATTAAAGGAAGAAATTTCGTAAATAAGGAGCGAGGAAAGTTTTCTTTTACTCTGGGCCTTAAGGCCCCAAAAACAGTGAATGCCATGAATATTTAAAACGTTTTCTGATTAGTATATCAAATTTATCTTGTTTATGTACTTGTAAATACGTATGTATGTATGTGTCTGTCTGCTTATGTATGCAATGCAAAATATCAATTTATCGCTAAACTACTTTCGTTAATTAGTTTAGTTTGTCTTGCGCCAATTCTACGCTAGTAGTTTACATAATTAGTTAGATGGGTCCTTGGGGTAAATTCACCGTAATTAACTTGGAAAGTTAGGTAAGTGGGCAAGAAGGGATGAGCCTGAGAGCTTAGTGAATTAAAAACCAATTAAAAAAGAATGCGAACAAGAGGAGATTGCTGAACTGCAGAATAAAAGTAGCACAGAATAAGACGATTCATGTTATCGTATTACTTCTACATGAAGGGTATTACTTTGTTGTATGGTCAAGTTGAAAGAATTCATTGTGCAATGAATTCATATATACCTATGTTGAGAGAAAAAAACTGTTGTGTAAAATGATGAGAAACTGGTCTCGTTTTTTTTAACGAACTTTTACAGGTTACAAGGGACCCCAGAAATATCAATCGGAATGCTACTCTTGTTAGACATTAGCAGATAAAGTGTTTCTACCATTATTGCTCCACATTGAAGCGGTTTCAATGCTAGATTTATGCTAGATTTCTTCGGTCGATTTGCTTCCATTGGATATAATAAGTAGTTAGCAGTTTCACTTCTTTGTATATACTAAAGACCACTCGTTAATTCACCATAATAAATAATACAACGCGAGTTGCGAGTTCCACTAGTGTATTACTATAGTGGGTGGATGCTAGCCCTTAATTTCATTACTACTATGGAGTCATTTGGAGATACTATTACTCAGACTACAGCCGTTTATTGTTCATTTAAAATTCTATCCGTAGCGAAATACACTTTCTGGCCTACAGATACGTACATTGATGGTATACAAGATGTTACTTACCTTAGGTCTCTTGGACAGTTTATTATTAGCATCTCGTAAAACGACTCACTGTATTCAGCCTGCATTTGCATGGAATATATCTGCACAACCACAACTGTCCCGCTAAGTTAAGGGCAACTACCTAAAGCATAGTACCTTTGGCATAATACGTATAGATTTCTGAGGTGTTTTCGCAGATAAGCTGTCACTACTGCCGGGACAGGGCTTATTTGGTAAGCTTTTGAAAACACTAAGCAGCTTGATTTTTCTAAATATAGATTGCACCCTTAATTCTATTTTCGAGTACCTTCTAGAGTTCTCATAGAACCTAGCTGGATGAAACTCTTCGTACTGAAAGAATAGGCTAAGAACACCGAGGAAATGGATGGATTTTTAAACTACATGGTGCTTAGAATTTGTTCACAGATGATATTTTAATTTATTGCTCTATTTAAATGCGGTGTTATTTATTTACACAGGGATTTTTTGAAATGATTGTACTGAAAAAAAAAAAAAATGAATAAAACGGTTGTTTGAAAAATGTCACCTTCTAGTCCAGATGCCATAATGCTACATAGGTATGTATTGCCACATGTGTAACATTTGAATGTAGAATATAGCCAAAAGGTGGTGAGAGACAGGCAGACTGACAGACGGACGACAGCAACAATAATTATGGAATCTTCATGGAACCGCTGAAACAATAAAAACAAAAATTGGAGGTTGATATTCGTTAACTTTAAAATGTTCGCCTAGACTCGTTTTTTGATAGTTGTTTAATATCCAAATATCCAAAGATCGTACTGTGGCTTCTATTTTCCAGGATTTAGTCTGAATACTTATAACATATATAGTTCTTCGTAAGTTGACTAGAGAAGATGTATCCCTTGCCTTGCATGTGTGAACAGGAACATCAAGGCTGTACTCGGAGTATGAATTTATGCAATCCTAATTTTGTAAAAACAGTTTAGGAATATGTTTTTGAAACCGTCAGGATGCCTTTCAATTAGATTTCATAAAAAACTTTCGAAAATAACTTTAAATCGATGAGCTCGGAAATATAAATTTATTTGCCGGTATTCGGAACCTTGCTGTCGTCACTATAATACGAAGATGATAGCATAGTGCAATGTATGCACGTACATATCTACTTCCTTACGAGTAATATAAAAAAAAAGAAAAAGAACTAGAGACAGAAAAGATATTAATGCACTTGTCTCCATTATGCAGAAGCAAGCAACTTCTATCTTACGTTTTACGTACATCCTACAAGTTTTAACTTTTAATACTCTTCATGAAAACTTTCCTGTTGAGCTAATACATACTGACACCGTTCACATTTCGTTCACCAAAAAAAAAAGAAAGAGAATCCATCAGCAAGTTATTTTAAGTGATCGCTTCACTAGATACTTTCATCGTTGAAAAAATATCCCGTAGACAGCGAAGTACAAAAACAAGGAAAAAGTAAACAAAATTATTATCTCAATGAACTTAGCTACGAGTATACAGGCTCCTGTTATCGAATGCTTCTGCGAACAATAATATCAGGGTACAAAAATAATAACAGGAAAAGTGACACAAAAAATGAAAGTCCCAGCTAAAAAGACGAAAACGAAACTAAAAAGTATATAAATGCAGCTCAACAAGGATATCTTATAAGAGACAAGGAAATGGGAAAATACTGTGCACATCCTTATAAGTTTCAACTACCTCAAGATGTGCTGAAAATGCACACAGGACTTTGCCTTTTTTTTCACCCATTCAATGTCGTTAGATATCTGGGAAAAGAGAAGAAAAAACCATCTGGGTTCTTCAGTAGGGTATGTCCTTGTTGCTGACGCCTTGCTTTAGGAGACTACGCTTCGGTAACCATGCATGGAAATAAGAGAAATTGCATTTCCCGAATACGGTGTTCGGTAGCAAGTATATTGGTAATATCTTGAAATGGAACGAAGCTCTAGCTGGTAGTGGCAGATCCTTATAATTTCATTTCCGAGCCTGTTCCTTAGGTAGTACACGAAAAAAAAAATATAGCTGCAAAGGATCAGAGAGATTCGCCGATGGAACAAAAAACACTGCGTTTAACTGCCGAGATATGGAATATATCTCATTTTAAAGAATGGAATGGGATTTTGATACATCCTTAGGAAATGCAAATAGTGTAATTTATTCAAAAATGTATGCTAAGGGATAGTACAATATTTTATTACCTTAACCCGTCAGTGCTTGCAACAAGGTGAAATTAAATAGACGCAGAAAAAGACTAAAGGTATGGTTTATTTGGGGCCTTCAAGCAGTGCATCAAATGTATGGCTTTATAATAGGCACGTCGCGGAAGTAGCGTAAATGAAATTATACTATAATTTTTAAACTTCAAAGAACAACACGCATTTCCCATTGCTATTGTGCAACTAGGTACATACTCGTACCTCGTAATATATGCCTTCGCCTGATAATAATGCCTGGAGCATTCTGCCCATATCATGAAAGATAAGTGGGTCATTGGAAATGTGTGCATGTATGTACGTATGTTTGTGATATGCTCTCGGATGTTCTCCAGAATCTAATTGGAGAACAAAATGAAGTCAGTTATACATTTTTTTCAGTCCCGAAATAGCACTCAAACTGTCGGAAAGAAGCGATCATCATGTCAATTATGATTTGGTTAGTATTGAGGTAGAAATGACGAAGATGGAGCCATCGGTGAACAAAGGCAAAACAGAGTATATGCTTTTAAAAAAATAGGAGTCATGGTAGACAGCTACAACTTTTAGGTAGCTAGGGAATTTTTCTGCATAGGCTACGCTATACGCTCGAGTAACGACAATGACGCAGAAATCGAACGAAGAATTACAAATCAATATCAAATTAGAATTACGAAGCTTACCAAGAACTGTTTCTTTTGGTTAAGAAAATATTAAGACCCATTCTCGAACACGTTAGGTAACCCTGTATAAGACTCTAACCTTCCCAGTCCTACTGACGCATAGATATAGAGCTTATCAATGGGCAATGAAGATGCTATTAGTAACTTGGAAAGAAAAATGATTTTAGTTTTTTTCAGTCCCGTCTGCATAGACGGATTGTATTGGTTTTTTTTTTTTCTGTTTGTTTATTTATCCACTTATACACTATTACATATTATATTGTTTAAATAAACCCAGAAACTACAGCAATAATGATAACTTAAAGTATCTGACCTGAAGGGTTCTCAATACTTACAATATGATTTTTATATACTTGGTATATTTTCATTATTTTTTATTTTATTTTATTTATTTCTTAATGCTATTTTTATATTTTGTTTTAAGGAGAAATGTGGAAAAACCTTACACAAATGTTTATTATTTTTAACTAAATTAGAGGGGAAAACTAACTTATTCTAGGTTTAACCTAACTTAACCTAACTTAACCTACGACAGAACTGGGCCCTGGTATGCGATCTCCAGCCCGTCTATACAAAGGATCAGCGAATGACAAATGTCATTCCCCTTTTAACCGGCGAACCAAAAATAACATATCAGGATTGGACGAACGAAAGCTTGGTAACATATGACCTTCACATCGGATCTCAGATAGTTGGAGTAAAAAAGGCGTTTGAGGGACATAAATGCTGCCCTTGCCTTTTTTAACTGTGTATTTATATGTTCATTATAGTATAAAAATTTGTCCAAATGGACACCTAGATATTTCACAGCAATCTTTGATTCGATGCGAAGACCATTAGAACTCGTGATTCGTAAATTTTTCCAGTTGCGTCTCAAATCTGAATTACCGCGTCTTACTGGGGTGCGGAACAGTATAGTTTCACATTTCGCATGGTTGATCTTAAGTTTCCATTCGGAGCAAAATGTTTGTATTTTTGAGCCACTTGCATACAGAATAACGTCGTCAGCAAACGCTAGGGAATCATCCAAACCCTGTAGCATTTCGGAAACATATATGTTGAACAGAAGCGGTGCTGTAACTGTGCCTTGTGGGAGCCCATTGGTGACATTAAAAACCTTAGTCGTCGTGTATTGTCCATCTGTTACCACGAATTTCTTCTCATACACCATAGATGTAATCATCTTTATAAGATGATGCGGAAATTCATATCTGATAAGTTTATATAAAAGCCCGTCGATCCAAACCATGTCGAAGGCTTTTTCGATATCCACCAGACAGGCAGCTGTACTTTTTTGGGCGTTAAGATTCCAACTAACGTCAGAAATCAGTTTTGTAACAGCGTGCACCGCCGAATGGTTTCCCTTGAACCCAAATTGGTTCCGCGGTATTGTCTCCTTTCTTTCGCACACGAACAAAATGGACTTACTAATAACAACTTCATAAACCTTCCCGATATTAGGCAGGAGACTTATTGGCCTATACTTGGAAGGATCAGAAGGATCCTTCTTCTTTTTGATTACTGGAAAAACCTTCGATGTTTTCCAATAACTCGGGATAGCAGTTGTTTAACATATTATTAAATATTACGCAATATTGCCGTATAATTTCGTCCGGTATATGCTTTAGAATAATATTGGGAATGTTATCTAAACCACTTGACATTTTGTTATTTAGTTTCCTAAATATATATGTCAGTTCGTCTAGTGTTGTAAAGTAATTGTCAGTCTGTCCATCTGCTAGTTGGTCCGCTTTTAATCGCTCAGAGAATCTCAGAAGAGTTCGTGTTTCGCTGTTGCGAAACCTCGACAGTTCCTCATTTACTTCGCTAGCTCTGCAGCTTGGTAGATCCCTAGCATGGATTGCCTCAAAATGAGAGCCGATTAAGTTTAGCTTGTCCGCTCCATTATCTATAACGAAATTGTTATCCATAATGGGGCAGTGCTGGCTATTAATCTCCGCCTGAGAGAGAAGAGACTGGGAAGACAGTGGAATTTTCAGTTTTGGAATTTTGATAATGTTCCGAGGCTTGAACATCTGATTAATTTTAGGAAACATATTCCTGGAATCGGACTTCAATATATTTTCAGCGCGTTGCCTCCAATAATTGTTGACACTATTCCCGAACTGCTGATTTATCAGTGTCTTCACATTTCTCAGAAGAGATTTTAACCTTTGCAGCTCTAAATTGGGCGATTCCCCTTGAAACTGACGTCGTATACGATTTATCTGAGTGATTAAAAAGCTTTTGTAGGTTTGTAGGGTTTTAATGTCACGGTTTAGATAACATTCAATTCTGTCTTTGGATTTAATTTTCGGAACTGATGACTCCATAGCTTGTAATACCACCGTATTTAAATTCCCGATATAGGAATCGCATTCCTCGTTAGAAAGATTCCTATTACTAGGAATATTAGAAGAGGAAAAGCAGTTCCTATATTTTCTGATGGCACAACGTTGAAATTTGCACCAATCAGTCTGCCTAAAATTCAATTTAGAGTTGCGAAGCTAAACGTAGAGTCGCCAGCAAATGTCACGGGCATAACTATTGCATTATGGTCGCTATCATACGGCAATATAGAAAGTTTATTATCGTGGATCGTTCGAATTTGCAATCACACGTCCGCAATGCAAAGATCAAGATATGAATTTCCAGAAGGAAAACTTGGTGCAACTGGGCTGTATAATTTGATTTTATATTCGACCTGGTTTTCATCAATCAAGCGGTTTAGGAAGTTGCCTCTTCCGTTCGCCGTTGAGTTCAACCAGGCCGAGTGCTTCGCGTTCAAATCTCCAGCTAGGACGAAATAGTTGCCTAAACTATCTAGTCTTAGTATTTCGAACATTTTTTCGATCTCAGTTTTAAATGGATTGACTGTACCTTTAGCCGCATATGCTGATATTAAGTACAGACAACCATTGTCCCTGAGAGGCAGCGAGATAATAGTTGTCTCGAGACAACTAAAGCTTCTAATATCACTTCGTTCAATTTTAGTGTATCGAAGTGGTTTCCTGACAAGAATTGCCGTACCGCCACCTGGAATAGAATCACGTCTGTCTGTCCGTATTACGTCATAGTTAATGAACTCTAAATGATATCTGTCATTTAGCTTTGTCTCGTTTAAAAAAAGAATGTCTGGCTTATGGTCACCCACAAAGCGCAGTAGATCACCACGCCTACTGATGGCGATTATGGAGTTAACATTTAGAGCAGCTATTTTTAACGGATTGTATTGGCTGTACAGCGACATCGACTTAGCAATACAGCGATAAAGATGGCTTAAACACGTAGAGCAGATGAACATATAGTATACACTCTGTCACAGAAAGTTTTCAAATCCACCCCGGATAGACGATGGAGTAGAGAAAGGCCTCACTTTAAGTTGTGTTAACAAGTGGAGAGGGACCTAGTTTACTCCGGACTGTAGCGTCGTCTAAGTAAGTAAGTAAGAGTCCACTCAATTGGCTTTTACGTACTGCCACAATAATTGGCCTACAGTTCAGAGTGTTAAAATCTTTCAGCTACTGTGAACGACAGGCAAGTAACCTGCTGTTTTTAAATTTCATGTTTCTGCGCCATTCAAGAATGCTATAAAAGCATCCTTTGATATTCTGCAAATTAATTGACTACCTTATTGTCCTTAGTCCAAAGGAACAGCAGTAGGTATCAAAAGATGCTGTTGCTTTAAACTAGTGTATATCCGAATACATAAGTATGAGACAGTTGAGATCCGTGTGGATTCGGCTAGTGTCAGATAGTTTCGGATCTTCAGATATTTTCGGATCTTCGGATAGTTTCGCATCTTTGGACAGAGCCGGATCTTCGGATAGTGTCGGATCTTCAGATGGTGTCAGATACTGGGATCCAGTTGCAGATCGTAACGCTACATAATGTTGTATGGAAACTAACTAAATATCTTAACATATATTAATAATAGTTGTTTTGCTGCCTTGCTGAGATGCTGAGATGATGAGATGCTTCTTTAATGGAGACGTTGATCTCCAATTCTTAAACTCAGCATTTATTTACTTGTAAAAAATATGAATAACACTTGCCACTTTCTCTCAAAATGTTTCAATAACACTGATAACTTAATCATTGAGCGGCTGTCTTTTATACCTCATCACCTTTTTCACAATTCCAGCGAGAGAGCGAGGCGAAAAACCCTCTTGTCTCATTCTTACTATTCGAAACTATTCGATACTATCCGACACTATCCGAAAAAGTCGGATATCCGATTATCCGAAATATCCCGATACTTTGAAGCACTTTTTTAAACCTCCTATGCAGGAATAAAGCCCTTTACTTCACTGGGTGCGACAGATGAGTAGAGCAGTAGATTAGAGAACCGCCCTTAATAGTGGACCCTGGCAACGGACGTGAAAGAAAACACGACTTTTAACAACTCTAACAAATCTTATTGGTAGCATTTCCTTGATTTCCGAGATACTAATTTTTTTAATGGTTTCATATCGTTTATGTCGTATAGTTTGTCCGAACATTCTCCCGTTTCCATCTCCGTTTAAAACGGCGATCTTCCCACATAAAAATATAAAAAAAAATTTTGCATTCTCGTGCAAGTACAGTACAGTACAGAAAGAGAGCTTTTTATACAAAGCGTGCCTATTTAATCAACCACTGCTGTTTCCATAAATTTCCCCGCCTAGCCATCCCACTCCAACCTGAAGAAAATTCCAGAAGAGGAGGAAGGTATTTTGGCCGAATGCTGATGATGCTCGGTTTCGGAATTGGTGAGATCAGTTGGCTGAGGAGCAAGATGGCTAATTGATTGCGCATGTTGGCGGACCTAGACAGGGGTCAATACAGCTGTGACGATTCATGTGGTGGTGATCAACTTGAGATAAACCTATAGGAGAATGAAATCAGTTATGTACATGGGTGTATAAGCTTAAAACTTAATCTTATTCTTTCCCACGTGACTGCTCGTGATAGTAGTCAGATTGATTGGGCCAGAAAATCCTTAAGATATTACGCAGGCACATATTAACGAACGCTTGCAGCTTTCTGGTAATAGTAGTGGACCGTGAAAAAACTTTTTGGTGTTTTCTGGGATTCGAACTTGGAACCTCATGCGTAGTGATCCGACACACTAACCACTTACGCCACGGCGCCCACTAGCGAATACGCGGTTCCAAACCACAGCAAAATGCTCTTTCCATCTCTTGAGCTGGTCTTCATCTGAAATGAGCAAGGAGCCGTCTAGGCTTTTCACTGGGTGTTGGCTGAAGCTGCGACCATCTGTCAGCTCTTTCGTGATTCTGTAGACTTTCCTGCTGTCGCACCTCCGTGCAGCTTCTTCTGCTTCGCAGCCAGCGCGTTGATGTATGCGCCTGTCACGTCGCACGCTACGCTGAACTTCTCTCATCTTCAGCCGATATAGGGACTTTAGGTCGCCTCTCCCTGCTGCTGGAGTAGCTGCAACGCGAGCTTTCAGCTGTTTTCGTTCGTTAATCCGTCTCCAGGTATCCTCGGAAAGCCACGCCTTATGTCTTCCCTGCGATCGACCGACAATTCTTTCAGCACCAGATGTAAAAACATTTTTCAGAGCACACCAATGGTCTTGGATGGTTGCGGGCAGGGAGCTGCTGATTGCTTCACACCTTGCGAAAAGTGCGCCCTTAATTGCTGGCGAACTGAGTGATCACTAAGTCTATCAATGTTGAACCTGGGCATTCTTGTACTGTCGTGGGATCTTCGAACTGCAGCAGTGCGTAGTTGGAGAGTAGCTATCATAAGATGGTGATGTCGTACTATCCCCACATCTGCCCCTCGCCTGTTTCGGACGTCCAGGAGACTACTTATAAAGCGGCGGCTAATGGCAAAATGGTCAATTTGGTTGGAGGTTACTTGCCTGTCGTTGGAAACCCAGCTGACTTTGCCGCAAGTCTTGTGCTCAAACATGGTGCCACCTATCACAAGACGGCATTGTAGAAATCCACAAACTTTTCGCCGTTGTCATTGCGGTTGCCCAGTCCATGCTTCCCGATTACATGTTTGAGCCCTTCGTTGTCGCTGCCTACCTTGGCATTCAAATCCCCCATCACTATGACAATGTCTCCATTTGGTGTTGTGTTGAAGACGGCACTTAAGAGATTGTAGAACACTGTTGGGGCGTAACACTGTTGGGGCGTAACAATGTGTGATGGTGACGCGTCTTACTCTACTCCGGAATCTGGCCGTCATAATCCTATCAACATGAGGCTGCCAGGAAATTAAGCTCTTGCGTGCTGTTGTTGTTAGCAGCAGTCCGACTCCATATTCCCGCGGACTTTCGGATGGTCTTCCAGAATAGAATAGTACAGTGTTACGCGTTGGGAACTGGTACTCGCCCGCTTCTAACCATCTTATTTCACTTACCACCAAAATATCCAGTTTATATCGCATGAATTCTTTTTCCAATCGAAGGAATCTGGCATTGTAAGGACCTTCGCTTCCCGAGTCGCGGAGCGTTTTTACATTCCAGAAACTTGCCTTTATCCGGATACTATAGCCAAAAGTCTTCAACATGTGACCATTTCTTATCCGAGGCATAGTGTCGCGTTTCGTTTGCAGTTTTAGCCTACACGTATAAGGGTTTATACGTATAGTTGCCCGGAGACCACCACTAGAAGGTAAAGCGAGCACTTCATCACGGACTTGATTGTTGCGCTATGGCCCAAGAACGTCGATTAACTTGGGTTCGTTTCCGAGGGCAGGATCTTTGTATTCTAATAAAGTTTAGCTCTTCATATCGTTACATGGTGACCATTGGTCGTACGCCTTGTCGAGGAGGTCAAAGAATCATTTGATTGGGTCTTCTCTTGTGAATTTAGATCAATGGTAACATTTGACTTTCTGACATAGGGATTATAAAGATATATTAAGATTTTTTTTTTATAAAAATGTCACCTTATAAAAATATATCAATCAAAGGAGCGGATACTAAATACTGAGTATACCTAAATTCATAGGGTTTTGAAACAGTATGTAAAAGCAATCTGATTCACTCATCTAAGATATACAACTCTTACCTCAAATCAACTATTATATATTCAATTTAACTTATTATGTACCTACGCCTTCCATAAACAGCGATTTGTGTTCATACATTTTTATTTTAGCAGCTCTCAACTGGTGTTGCCATGAATTCACCTAAAATTTGGTTACCCCCCAACTTCCGTAGGCAAATTTCTTATCAACGAAAAAAAGAGGAAATTCAAATGAAAAAAGAGAACCAAAACCCCGATTTATTAGCCATTAACTTAATTGATGCAATAAAGTACTCTCAAAGGCATTCCGCTAAAATGGAGAATTTGATTCCAATAAACGAAAACCTGCAAAAAAAACGAAATCAAGCACTCATCAACCGATCCAACTGTCTGCCTACAACTGGGGGAAAGTTTTGCGCTGGGATTACTCTTCCTCAGGACCGTAGTGGGACTCACTGATAAGCACCCACTCTTATTCACAATTACAATCGAAATGAATTGAATTGCGAGCTGCGGCGCGGGCTGTAGCCACAACCAAGTGGGAATTGTACTTGAAATTTCGATTAGATTTTCATCTCAATAATTGAAAGTAATTGCTGCCCCACTTCGATCTCATAATTCTTCCCCTATTTGAGGGTTGATTTTTCTTTTGCATAATTGAAGGAAAAACCGAGAAAACTCTCAACTCCCGCTCTTAAGTATACGTCACAATATCTCATTTTGCCTTTGTCAACCTGTTACCCGTGCTACCTTGGCATGGGGTCCAAGGGTGTCATACGAAAGTTGAAAAAAAAAAACTCAAGCTTCGCATAATGGATTTCCAAAGCCAAGAGCAGTGTGGTATATGCCGGGGTTGACTTTGTGTATATTTTTGAAATTCAATATCTTTCCAGATTGCGTTGTTCGGTGTTGAGAAATTTAATCTCACACATATCTGCACAGAAGGTGATTTCAATTTTGCTGCTGCCTTTTTGATATACACGTTACCTGACAGAATGTGGAATATATACATCTTATAAGTCATATATGCATAAAAAAAGTAAAAAAAAAAATATATGAAAACTTTCGTGTGCTATTTTTAATGTTTGCTCTTTACATACCCACGTGTATCCTTATACTCGTATAAGTCGAGTTATGTGTTTTTTTTTTTAGAATGATCACGGAGTAAGAAAAATTCTTTATGAAAAATTAATGGATTCATTTTAAGAACGCCCAAAGCAGGATGTGAAATCGCAACAAACAAACAAAATATAAAAAAAGGGAGGCATGAAGGATGTCGCGCTCATGCCAAAGGACCGTGATACCGAATCTCTATGCTTGCACTTGCGTATGTAATCCGATTAGAGAACTGTGAGATTTAAAATTCCCTTATAGTTAATATGAGAGATTTCCATTGGCATTAAAATAAAAAAAAGTACTTAAATATAAAATTCTTACGGTGCTGGTGGTGACTGTGAACGAAGGATGTCGAATGAGGTCTTTTATCTGGGGAAATTATTCGTGGAAGTCTTATATGGCTTAGTAAAAATCTACTATTTCACAAATATGAGGGATTTGTTTTGTTTATATGAAGATTAGGCTGGAGAGGAAAGCAGCGCAATGCGGAGAAAAGTACATCCTTCTACGGTTTTAGTGAATTTATTTAGAGCAATTAATTTTATTTCGCGTCATATCCCCACCACGCGAGGTATACGAACTTTATTGTGGACTCTATTTTTTAACACTGATCTTAGGGTCGGTTAGATTTAAATGGAGTGCAGATCAACTTTTTAAGTATCTAGCTTCCGTGTAATGAACATTTTTAAATTTTACGCCCCCAGCCGACGGAATTTTTGATTTGAATTGAACCAATGAATTGAAAAGAGAACTTCGTATTGAAATTAATCAGTTGAGATTGTACGTATGCTGCAATAATTGCTCTACGAATGCTGATCTGCCAGGGCCTTGCTGTCCCAGCTACAGCCTATAAACTTATTCTAAGTATAAATAATTCGTCAGAAGATGACTTGAGTGAAAAGGTTCATAGAAAACCACTAAGATATGAACGACAATTTTGAGTTTTCCTTCATACGAAAGAAAATCGCAGGATTTTATGACAGCTTGGATGTCAATGAAGATGACAATAATACTAAGCAGGCATTGCGCGTAGATTCAGTTAAGGCGAGCCTTCTTTTCTCGCCACTTCCTTTTAATGTAAGTTATGTCTATCCTGTGACTCTCTCGGTGTCTGTTGGTGTCTTTTTTTTGCCCCATTTTGCCTTTTCCCCTTTTTTCAGTCTATTTTTCCCGCAGTATTCTCCTGTATTTAAACTACGAGAATAACGCGTATTATTGAAAACAAATACAAATTTCTCATTAAAAAAAACCATTCTTTAAACGTTATCATACTTTCTTACGATTTTCGATTGTGATTCGTTGAAAAGGTGAGCATAGCAAATATTTATGTATTTTTGTGACTTACTGTTATAAGATTTTCTGATTTTGAAAATGACATATTCTTCCTTTTTTCCCTTTTCCACACAAAAAGCTCCTAAAAGGCACTCCTAACCATTCCATCAAAACGTAATTTTCCTGCAAGACTTACAGAATTACAATGCTGATTCTATGAACGTATTTCCACATTTGCTTATCTATATATCATGGTCTTATAAATCCAGAGCCCTTATGGTGATTGAACACCGGTTGTATAAGTATTTACATAACCTGTAGTACGATTTGAAAACAAGCGGACTTACCACGACATCTGGAAAATATATCCATAAAGTCAAAAACTGGTGAAATAAAAATGTCGAATGATTGAATTCTGAAAACCAAAAAGAATGTATACATTTATATGTTTTTGGAAGAATTTACACACTGTGTATAAAGGATTATAATGTGCCATTTGGTCGCCGTTCATGTAACCTAAGTGAGAGTGACTTTTTTAGTAAACCTCTTTATATTAATACAAGTGCCTTTGTCATATTTAGCCGATCTTAACGCCAGTTGCTCAAATAGAAAACAGCTATGTCTTTCACCGAGGTTAGCATTTTCGATGAAATGCGTGGCAATGGACCTTGAAATAGGCTAAAAGTCAAATTAAATAGCAGAAAGCTCTTATTTACATCAACTGAAACCACGTTAACAAATGTTCGCACAAACAGCGCACTAAGGGCCAAAGGCTTAACTTCTCGCAACAATTCGTGTTGTGCGCGTTATATTCCTCGCAGGAATGAAAGGAGCCAACAGTGTTATCCGAGGGGCAATTCATTTTGTATGTTTTTTTTTTTAATATGTTTGTCAGACGTTCGCAAGAGATGGACCATGAAATAAACTTTTTGATGTTTCACTACACCCACACATATTTATTGTACCTACTCCTGCCATAAGTTTTGTTACAAAACTTTAAGCGCAAACTGTATGAAGTTAAAATTAAGAATAGTAGCGTTAACTCTTTTTCAGAACGCGTACTTTAAAACGCAATAAATATCATTCAATTCGTTTTCAGCTACTGATTAGGGCTGGTACTTCGTCCGCTAATGCACTACCTCCTCACATCCCACCTTCCATAGCTCCCACTGTAACTCTCCTCCCTTACCACCGGCGAAACCTTTCATTCAAATAACTCCCCAGTGCCATCTGACCTTCTTCGTCTGCACGTTGTCAACCTTACCTCTCAATTGGCAGATCTTAGTGACGACGGCCTCAGTCGCGACGTGTTACTTGTATTACCCTCGTCAAAAAGTCTTTGAGTTCGTATAATCGTAATTTCTATATTGTTGCTGCTACATTCGCCCTACTCTACCTGCTCGAGCCTTGGTAGGCTAGCCGTTAATACGATTGACTCCATGTTTGATTTCACTGTTTCCAGTGATGACTTTATTATCCTATGCAACTTCAACCTTCCCCACCTGCAGTGGACCTCATCAGAAGGCGAATCCTCATTTGCTCCATCTAAGACCACCCCCGAAAAAGGGAACCTGCTTACCGATTGCTTTTCTGAGTCTGGCCTTTTTCATTTTAGTGGCATCTGTAATAATCTAGGGAGGCAATAAGACCTTGTTTTCTCATCCGACGCGTACAGTACTTCAGTTACCGAAAGTAATCACCTACTTTCCACTTTGGACTACTATCACCCTCATTTACCTCTCACCTTTTCCTACGATCATATCATTACCATTGGCAGTGTGACCTCCACTCCTTCAACTTTCGCAAAGCTGAGTTCGCAAAACTGAATATCCTGCTTTGCAACATAACTTTTAACCTACTCTCATACAAGCATACTCCTATTGTCATCGTTATCGAGTTCTGCTACACCGAAATTCTTAACTGCTTTAGAAATTCGATCTTATATGGTCGAAGAAACTGTGCGTCATCACCTGCTTGGTACAATAAGCAATCACGAATTCTCCTTAACGTTAAAAACAATCTTTAGTTTGCTTTCTTGAAATCGTTGTCTGTTCCAGGCTACTCTAACTACCTGCAAGCATACTATCGTTTCTCCGCGCTCTGTGAATACCTTTATCAAAACCTATTTATAGCCCAAAATCAGTTCAGCGACATCATTGCTCTGAATGCGGGATCCCTGTTGGTTTTTCCACAATTCTTCTGTATGCTATGTACATGTTTCCTTGATTTACACCAGCACGGCGGCTAGATAAAGACTAAAATATCATACATAAGCATATGGATCTTCTTCCGTAATAGATTTCTAATTTTTTTGTTTTGTCGGGTTACTTTCAATGTATTTTGAGATTTCTCGCATGAAATGTGAAATAAATAGGTTTCTCCATACAGTATGCAGCAAGGTCTGCACTCTGCCTGCAGAGACCTACATATTTCATTGACTCTAGGGGTTGTTATGCAAAAACTTGTTTTTCTTCGCACCCGGTTACATTTACAATTTATTGTCCACACTGAAGTATCAAAAATATCTGTGCTACAATTAATTAGGAAAAATTGGTTTTGAAGATTGAAAAAGTCTTGCCTTAACCTGTGCGTTTCCTAAGAAGTGGTCACTTTATTGGAAGGACATACGCTTTCAGTTAATAAAATTCACCTCGTAAATTGTCTATTTGTATGCAACAAGTGTGGAAGCTTTGACCTAACAAAAGTTATATATATTTTTTAAATACATTTAAATGCATGCACTGAGCAGGAAAGATTTTAAAATTTCATGATCTCAAAACAATCAAATATTAATGTTAAATCGTTTAAGTTCCCGAAATGGTCCTAAAGCAACAAAAGAGATCCTACAGCAATGGAAAAGTTAGCTTAGTATTCAGGGAATCCTTTTTTCACATCTACCCACAGTAGCTAATAAAACCCTAACCCACAAATCATGTCTGCAAAATCGGTTTTATTTGGGTAGATTTTCGAACACAATTCAATTCTTACGCTGTGCTGCGTTGTATGTCATCCTTTGTGTTAGTACAAAATATTTAATGCCAAATTCAATTGTTCCGCTACCACAGATAACTCGTGCACACGCTCCACTCAGAGTCCCATACAATTGGTACAAATAAATAACGCCTTATACCTCGTATACTCATAACATTGTAACTGTAATTTTCTTCTATATCCTTGCAGGCGAACATCCAGCGGCAATGCATCATGGCGGTGCTTCCTCCAAGTGTAGACTACTAGATGCAATACTCCTATTGTTATCGCTGGCAATTACATTGCGATTTCACCACAAGATCCGATGGAAAAATTCCAAAACACTATCAAGTACATAGCCGGTAATGGAATTGTCTCTGTAAAATTTATTATCCTGTTATCATTAAAATAGTTTTAGAAAAGAAATGGAGCAACAACAACCAAAACACAAAATAACAAAACATAACCAAAAATAATAGAACAAAAATCACAATTTTGTCGTATATCTTTTTTAAATTTAAGTTGTAAGAACTTTTTTACATTAAACGTAATTTGAAAAAAAAAAACAAAAATAAGATATAAAAATTGATATAAATATAAACTATAAGGATATGTGTGTGTGTAAGGTTGACCGAAATTTTAATTAATAACATTACTTGTAAAATAAAATTCCTCTATGTCCTTTCTGAAAATGTGTATTAAAAGTATAGGTATTTAAATAATGTTCGTTAGGAAAGTGTGGCAGTAGATAAGAACAAAGAATGATGATGTAAATTAGTAAAAGGATTAACAGCGTGTATAAATTTATTTATTTATTTTAAAGAAATAAAAATAAAATGAATTTACGATTAATTAGATTTTAGGATGAAACAAAACATTGCTATACTAAGAGTAGTTTTAATTGTTTAATTTTGTGGAACATTTTCATTTGTATATCATATATGCAAATCAAAATTTAAAAAAAACTATATATATAATTAAAAGTTATTTAAAAAAAATTATGTTAAATCCAAACAGAGAAATATCTAATGTTATTTATAAGATAGATATAATAAAGGGAATACAAAAGAAATTATGCTCCCTGATGTCGTGACAACTGCATTGGCTGGGGCAGACAACTTTAGCCCAACAAGATGAGATCTAGGCTAATTGAACGTTTAATGAGATTAAGATTAAACTAAATAATTGTTTTTAATTGATAAAAATACAAATAAAAGAGATTAACAAAGAATGTAAAACTTAAATAAAGATATTTTTATTTAATCACGAAGGTGTGGTTTTTAGGGTATTTTATTAGGAGGCTCGCAAATATATATACGTTAATCTGAGACCACACACTAGAAGACTAGTTGTACACTGACGTGGTACTTACCTTATATTTGAGTAAAACAGTCACCGTTTAATATTTAGCTAATGATACTGATTATTAAATCAGGCATCGGCTGACATTTAGATACGTTCAAAAATTGATTCTTGTTGCAGCACCATGCGGTAAATGTGTTTAAATTGTTTTGCATAGCGATAAAATCGGACTGATTCCGAGCAAGTCTAACGATTTTTATGTTGTCACCATAGATCAAAGTATGAAAACTCTTAAGTGTTGGCACGAAGTCGTTAACCGCAAAAATAAATAAGAGAAGGTCTACGTAACTTGCTTGAAGTCCAGCTTGTGTAGGGGAGATTATTTAACGAAAGAAGACTTCATGCATTCGTTATTCAAAATAAGATCGTATAAGTACGTATATATCGAACCAAATGCTTAACGAGATGGCTAGTATTCGTCGAAGGCCTTTCTAAAATTTGCATAAATTCAGTCGATCTGACAACGCTCTTCGAAAGTTTTGTTTGCAAAGCACAAGGTGGCACAAAAGTCATCATTCAATATATATAAATAGTCTAATAGTTAGTAGAAGTGTTCAACATGTCTCTGCAACCAAGGAAAATGCAACACATGGAACCCAAATTTGCATTAATTTTAATGGCGGCCATTTTCCTGATATTATCTTTGGATGGATTTATCTAAGGAAATCTGATGATGACTTATGCAAATTTCAATAAATTCATAAGGGTCAATCTTCTCTTGGGTGTCAAACGGTAGTGCATGCGATCATATGAAAACACAAGCGTTTTCACTCAGCTGAGGCCTACCAACTCCTACTCTCAACCTCCACGCGGTGACAGCCGGGTGCCTAGTACCTTAATCCAAGAAATGGGTAACCAACCCCGTTTGGCGGATTCTTGGTGGCAGCAGATGAGAGAGGGGGGGAAGAGTGCTTTTCTCACTAGAGCACTTCTTCCTGTTCCAGGCGGCAGCGGACGAATTCCCTAGACGGAGTCAACGGTGGCGTCTATAGTTCCAGTTAGGTTGAACTTAGTGAATACCTTGCGCGAGCTGCTTCGACGTATTCGGATCACAGGTCGGTAAGGAATTTCCAATGTTGGTCAGGACATTGGAATAGAGATGGTGGCGGAGGAGCCCTTAATGGGCCAACGGCAGCGCTCATACTCCCGTAAGGACTACTGGCACCGGTGTACCCGGCCCCTCGGCCTAGGGGAATAATTAAGGAACTGGCCCTCCAGGTTGGGGGTTGTGCCGTCGGGGTAACTTCCCTACCACGTAAAAAACGCATGGTTCCGAAACAACCAAAAGCCTCGGATAAGGATGGCCCAACTAATGACGACCCCAGCAAACGAAATAAGGACAACGACCTTCGGATCTGTACGTGGAATGTTCTGTCCCTTTACAGACCACGTGCAGCCGAACAACTAGCAGAGGCCCTAGACTGCTATAAAGCAGATATTACCGCCATCCAGGAAGTGCGATGGGATGGGCCGGGCAAAAAGAGGATGAAAAACTGTGACATCTACTACGGTGATTGCTACAGAGGCAACAGGCAACGCTTATTCGGATGCGGATTTGTCATACGCGGCAGACTTAGGCAAGAAGTCTTAAGCTTCCGACACGTGAGCGAGCGTATTATGACTATCCGGATCAAGGCTAAATTCGCTAACATAAGCCTAATATGTGTTCATGCCCCCACAGAAGAAAAGGACCCTGCCTCCAAAGAGTGTTTCTACGAGCTCCTCGACAAAACATACGAGCAATGTCCTAAATACGACGTTAAGATCGTATTGGGCGATTTTAACGCCAAAATAGGAAAGGAGGACGTCTTCGGTAGAGCAGTCGGTAAGCATAGCCTACACGACACCACGTCTGATAACGGACTAAGGCTAATTGATTTCGCTGTGGAGCGAAATGTCACCATAGCAAGCACATGGTTACCTCATCTCGATATTCATAAGCAGACATGGCGGTCCAATGATCATGTCACGATCAACCAAATTGATCATATTGCGATCGACGCAAGGCATGCCTCCAGTATTCTGGATGTCCGGACCTTCCGAGCGGCCAACATAGACTCGGATCATTACCTTGTTGTAGCCAAGGTACGAATGCGGATATCCCAATCTGAGCAACAAAGAAGAATTACTGTGAGAAAATTTAACGTCGAAAAGCTACAATCGCAAGAGACCGCCAGACTCTTCGCTGAACGCGTATCCCGAAATCTCTCAATCACCCCTATACCGCCAGCATCAAGTGCCGAAGACCAGTGGCAACGCTGCCAACATGCCATCAGAAACGCCGCGACTGATGTGCTGGGTCTCGCTCGCCCACCACCGCGAAACCCCTGGTTTGACGAAGAATGCCGGCGAGTGCATGCAGCAAAACAAGAGGCATACAAAGCGGCGCTGCAAAGGAAGACGAGAGCTGCTCGTGAGCTCTACGAGCAAAAGAGACGGGAAGAACATCGGCTTCTCCAAAAGAAGAAGAAAGAGCATGAGAAGCGCGCGTTTGAGAATATCGAGAGTCTATACTCCAGGAACAATGTACGGAAGTTTTACCAAAAGGTAAAAAGAACGTGTCAGAGAAGTAATACCCGTACAGAAACCTGTAGAGATGAGAATGGAAACCTCGTAGTAGAATCACAGTCGGTGCTAAGAATATGGAAAAACTACTTCTGCAGACTGTATAACGGCGACGAAGACCAACATCCCGCTGTCAGGCAGAATGAACCATTCAACATAGACGATGATAGTCAAAATTTCCGTCCACCTGACCAAAACGAAGTGAGGATAGCAATATCCAAGCTAAAATCGAACAAGGCTGCTGGACCTGACGGTTTACCGGCCGAACTTTTCAAGGCAGCTGGGGATGAATTGGTAGAGTGCATACACCAACTCATTTCTAATATTTGGTCAGAGGAGTGTATGCCTGATGAATGGAATCTCAGCATCGTTTGCCCGATCCACAAGAAAGGAGACCCCCTCAACTGCGCCAATTATAGAGGCATCAGTCTCCTCAACATCGCGTACAAGATCTTTTCTGCGATATTGTGTGAACACCTGAAACCTTTTATCAACAGCCTGATTGGACCCTATCAGTGCGGTTTCAGGCCAGGAAAGTCCACCATCGATCAAATCTTCACACTTCGGCAGATCCTGGAGAAAACCCAAGAATTCCAAATCGATACTCATCACCTCTTTATCGATTTCAAGGCCGCCTATGACAGCATCTATAGAGAAGAGCTTTATAGAGCCATGTCTAGTTTTGACATCCCTGCCAAACTTGTCCGCCTGTGCAGGCTGACGATGGAGAACGCTCGCTGCTCCATCAAGGTCGGTAATGACCTCACCGAGACCTTTGATGTCAAAAAAGGCTTTAGACAAGGTGACGCGCTGTCATGTGACTTCTTCAATATTGTACTTGAACGGATTGTGCGGAACTCACAAGCCAACACCGGAGGCACAATCTATTACAAGTCTGTACAACTGCTTGCATACGCCGACGATATAGACATTATCGGAAGATCTCAGCGGGCTGTCACCGGTGCTTTTGCAAGCATTGAGGCGGAAGCGGCCAAAATGGGTTTGGCGATAAACGAGGGCAAAACCAAGTATATGCTGTCAACTAGAAGGGAAAACCAACATCGACGAATTGGACAAAACGTCACCGTGGGCAGCTATAACTTCGAGGTAGTAAGGGACTTTGTCTACCTTGGCTCTGCTATAAATTCAGCAAACAAAATCAGCGCAGAAATCAATCGAAGAATAACTCTTGCCAATCGCTGTTTTTTTGGGCTTATAAGGCAATTCAACAGTAAAGCCCTCTCTCGAACAACTAAGGAGACTCTATATAAGACCTTGATCATCCCAGTCCTGCTTTACGGCGCTGAAACATGGACTTTATTAAAAGAGGATGAAGATATCCTTGATCGCTTCGAGAGAAAAATTCTTCGTAAGATTTTCGGTCCCGTTTGCGTTGACGGGTTTTGGAGGAGAAGATTCAATCACGAACTATACGAGCTGTACAGCGACATCGACCTAGTCAAAAAACTGCGTATTGGACGTCTGAGATGGCTAGGACATGTAGAGCGAATGGACACCAACGCTCCGGCCCGCAGAGTCTTCGAATCTAACCCCGAGGGACGACGCAGTAGAGGGAATTATCGCCGTAGGTGGCGCGCACAAGTTCAAGGGGACCTCGACCAACTTGGAGTGCGCAACTGGAGGCAATTAGCTAAAGACCGAGCTAAATGGAGAGGCTTGTTGGTTGAGGCCCAGGTTCACCCCGAACTGTAGCGCCACCTAAGTAAGTAAGTAATCTTCTCTTGATAACCCCTTTATTTGTTTTATTTTTTTTTATTAAACCCAAATCCCAGAGCACTCTGACTCTATGCGGTCCTCTGTACTTCCAAACAGGAACCTTTCTGGTGTAGTGGTTGGAAGAACTTTGATTTTATTAATTATTTTTTTTATATTTAGGTTGCTGTTTGGTTGCTGTTCTCCCCTGGGGCGCGAACCCGCACACACTGGGTAACAAGTAAACACACTGCACACTACACCCTTGACACCCTTTCACAACCCCACGCTAGTTGGTTGAGAGTAATGGTTTGCAAGCAAAGCAGAATTCATTGCCTATTTTCTTGAATGGTGTTGGTGGACTCGAAAGCTTAGCTATATGCCTATTATTAGATACTTCACCTCGATTCCCCTTTATATGAATTTTTAATAAATGACTTTTTCCAAATAATTGGTAAAACATTTGACTTTATTGACACCTGAAATAATATTTTTGTAGAGACGACCGTAGGTAAAGCTTATATCTTCGATGGTTATTAAGTTCTGACCAATTGTGCTGCTGGAGAAGCCTTCAATGGGAGTCAAATTACTCTGGCTAGGTGATCAGTCGTGGAAGGAAAAACAAAAGCTTAACAACGCTGACAATTGCAATAGTCCTCTTATAATTTTCATACATAATTCGAGAGATTTTCGAATCAAACCCCTGTGTTGGGTCCCTCGACTCTCTATCACGATCCATCTTAGTCGGGGAGACTCTCTGAACTTAAGTTTTCCTCTAGCTTTGATTACTCGTATCCCTTTAATGGAAATCTGGTTCATCTCTGAGTTTCCACCCAGTGGCGCCTCAAGATCTCCATTTTTCTGCTGGATAGTGCCGGACATTGACACAATATACGTATGCGTTTTGAGATAATTGGTCTAACTATCATTGTCAGCATCCAGTATGCTGACCTTGGCGAAATTCCCCATCTTTGCCCACATACCCGTTTGCATTGACGGAGCACCCTTTTCGTCTTCCGGATTTTTTGTTCTACATGAAAGTACCAAGTTAGTCCACTATCTAGGTGTACAACCAGATACTTAGCTTTCGTGATCACCTTTACCTCCGATCCGAAAGTGTCAGAGATCCAGATATTTCTTCTTCGTTGTGAAGATGATTAGATCTGTCGTTTCCACATTAATAGACAGTCATTGTTCCTGACACCACCCGGAGTGCATTCCTCATGGTGTCTGCTGTGACATTCATGGATATGCCTCTTGCCATTATTGCTATGTCATCGGCATATCCCACAATATGCATGCCAGTCACCTCAAGTCTTTTCAGAAGAGAGCCCACAGTTGTGCTCCACAGAGTAGATCATAAAACTTTTTACTGTTGGCAGCCCCTGCTAACCCTACCTCTAAGTCTTGAAGCTCCGGTCTGAATATGTATCGTCCTATTTTTCAGCAAACTGTCTACTCATCTCACCACCAATGGATGAACCCTCCTTTTTTCTTATGCTAATCTCAGATTTTCGAAGCATATTTTATCGAACGCACCTTTAATGTCCATTATTATGGTCATTGCAATACCTCCGGTATGTATATATTTCCTTTTCCGGAGCACGTACAACTTGTTGTAGCGCTGTTTCCGTAGACCTGTCAGTTCTATATGCATTTTGTCTACTGTTTAAAGGATCCACTTTCAGCGCAGTTCTCTCCACATGATCCACAACAATTCTTTCCGTTGTTTTCAACAGAAATGTTTTTAGGCTGGCCGGTATGAAATTACATTTGTTTCTCTCCATATTACCAGTATTCAGCCTATTGCTAGACACTTAACGTATTCAACTCTAAGCCTAGGTATAATGAAATCTGCCCTCCATTGCTTTAAAGCTGCGAAAATACTAATCCTGCGGTCTTGTAAGGGAAAAGTGTTGCTATCGCTCCTCTAACCGCTTCTGAAGTTTCTATCCGTTCCGCTTCTGCCCTATCCATCCTGTTTGCTAGTTGTTTCCTCGTGGCCCAGGGCTGACCTGAAATAAAGCTTCCCGGAAAGTGTATTTCTTTCTTTTTCTCACTATCTCCGCCGTTCTGTCCCGAATGAGTCCGACTTTGGAAACTAGATCCCTGGAAACGATTTTCTGAAGTCTATTGACCTCAGATGTACTCCTCATATTCGAGCAAGATTTCCTCCACGACTCCCTTTTGCGTAGTCGTAAAGTTCCTTTTAACCCTTTCTTCTTCGCCTTATACTCATCCCAAGTTTCAGGGTCGTCCTTTCTCATGGCACGGTTAAATGCTTTCCTCATCTCCTTCTTAAGGGTTTCGAGTTCGCTACGCCATCAAGGCGTGGGGTAGTTTTTATCTACCAGAGTAGGAGTACACGTTTCTTAGTATGCATTTTCAACAGATGATTGTAAATGCTTCAGCTGCGAGTCTACATCCCAAGTGCTTTTCGGTATTTTGGCTACCCTCTCATTCCATTTATCCCGTAACACTTCATGATATTTTCCCTTATCCGTGTTCCTGGAAATCCTGATGTATTTCAGATCATTGTTTCTCTAAGATCCGTATCGAACATCGAATGAGATAGCTCTGTGGTCTGGTCCATTACCTTCCAACTTAATATTCTATCAAGTATTCTATTACCACATAGAGTCACATAAATAACTTCACTTCATCTTGCATCCACAATGGTCGGTTCTGTTCCTCTGTTAATAATAGTTAGTTTTTTTCGCACTACAAACTCGAATAAAGCTTTTCCTCTGTAGCTATCGTTGACGCTTCCCCACACTGTATTATTTGCGTTAGCATCACAGCCAATCATTAGATCTTCGCATTTGTCCTTGCAGATATTCACTAGAAACTCTACTTTTTTTGTTGGGGGAGGCTCTAGTGGGTCATACATGCACTTGCTCCTAAATAATCGCATAGCTAAAATGTCAGGGGCCCACAGTTGAAGCAGCATGACCGCTTTAACTGCGTGCCTCACCAGAATAGCACATAGTGCAAAGTGGCAACGCTTTGAAGTAGACCTCTAATCCTCCCTTTGAAGACCAAAGGCTCCTGTAGCAAGGCAATAGGTGTGTTTTCGTGAGAATTATGCAAAGTAGAGTGAAAGCTTCTCCATAAAACGATTCTTAGTCAATCTGGAAAAAAACTTTTTTAATTGTTTTGAGATTGGTGATTGAATTGAAATTGAAGTAAAAAGTATGAAAAAGTTGTGCTTAAATGTATGAAATACTACTGAATCATTCCAGTTGAACGAAATAGCTCTTCTCAGGGAAAGAGCTCTTCCCATCCATCCCAACTCATGTTCGACTGAGAAAAAAAGTTAAAGTGGTTCCAAGTCACTTTGTGTTGTTGTACTCCGTATTAAATCTTACTTCACTGAGAAGCGAGGTTTCACCAAAACGCACCCAACGTCAATCGACTCTTCCATAACGCCTGGTCATCATTGCTGATGCAGATATGCTATGATGAATATTCAAGTGAATCACTCTAAGTTTTCCCGGTTGGGGCCTCCATCCTCTTAGTATTGCTTATTTCACTCAAGTAATGCGTGTTGGCACAATAACCACCAGTCCTTTTGTATCATTGTTTGAAAAAATAAGCTTTATATCGATATCACAATCATGTAAAGAGATTTATTGATAGGCTTCGGAAGTCTCTATAGAGCAGAGTTGAATTGCTATAATCACTTCTTCTTAATAACGGGTGAGGCAAAAGTAATGTCATAATGTGAATGTGCCATAATTTTTGCAAATAGCGTCAAATGTGATTGTGCTCTATAGAGAATTAGTTGACAATAAACAATCGAGCGATATACACCTGAAGAACGCAGAATTATTGTTACTTCTTATTTGACCAACTTTTGGTCCATTGTTTGAACGCAGCGTGAATTTCGTTATCGTTTCTCGTTCACGAAGTGGTTAGTGCGTCGGATCACTACGCGTGAGGTTCCAAGTTCGAATTCCAGAAAATACCAAAAAGTTTTTCACGGTCCCACCTCTCGCGAGCGTCTAACAAACATCCGAGAGTATTGTTGTCATGAAAAAGCTTCTCAAATCGCCGTTTGGATTCGGCATTAAACTGTAGATCCCTTCCATCCGTGTTAAAAAATATAACGCACACAACATGAGTGGTTGCGAGAAGCTAGGCCCTGGCACTTTAAAGAGCTGTTGCGCCAAATATTTGTTTTTGTTTGTTTTGTGGTACAACTAGGTTATACATTAACCCTTTCGGTATTTTGTTGCTAAATGGGAACACTGATACTTAAAGCGCGCATTTTCTCTGTGAGCATTTTTTTCATTTTTGTCCTTTTCTCAACTCCTTGTGGTATATGTTCAACCATTTGAGGCAAAAAAATAGGTTGCAAATACATTTGCGTTTTCGAATACAATTTGAAGGCAGTAAAAAAAATGTTGCGTATACATTATGTTGAGTTATATCGAATTTTTCATTTATTTTGTTACCACTTCAGATAGTTGTTGCCATATGGCAACGATCCCAAAAACCACTTTAAAACCGATACTAAGCAAAGATTCTTTTTCAATACTGTTACCAGCAGCCTCAGTAACAACAAAAAGAAAAAAATATATGTTTTACCCTTACAACAAAAAAGAAGTACCGAAAGGGTAGAATTTTCAACGCAATCGCGATGTTTAATTGTTTCTTGATGAATTTTTTCCCTATTTTTGAAGATACCTAATTTTTGTTCGGGGATGACCCTGAATATAACGTCGACGGTAAGAATCGCTATCCCAACGACAATACCAATACCATGCTGAGAGTATAGCTTTTCATCACCGAAATCAAGCAGCGTTAGGCGCGGTTGGTACTTAGATGACGGGCCACTTAAGAACATAGCGTGCTGTTGGCATTAGCCAACTCATCAACTCCACCAAAGTCTTAAATTGCTTGTGGTGTGTTACTTTCACCCTAATTCAATTTAGTTATTTGAATCAATTCACTTTCAATTGTTTTCCAGTACTTGGCGGTCATTAATTTACTTTACTTATGTTCTGTATCCCCTTGTGGGTCATAGGGCCTCTACTATGCCTACGCGCCATCGTGTACGGTTTCTGGCAATGTGTCTGAGTTCTCCCCAACTTTTCCCTAACTGCCGTGCCTCCTTCTCTAATGTTCTGCGCCATGTTCTCCTCGGACCGCCAGGTCTTCTGCCATCCTGAGTTAGAGGGTTCCATTGCATAGCATGGTTCGCTATGGAGCTGTCACCTTTTCGGAACGTGTGACCAATCCACTGCCACTTCCGCCGTTGGATGGTTGTGCCTATTGGTTCCTGACCCGTTCTCTCGTAAAGGTGTTCGTTAGAGATACGATTGGGCCAGAAAATCCGTAAGATATTGCGCAGACACCTATTAACGAACGTTTGCAGCTTTCTGGTGATAGTAGTGGTCACTCTCCACGTGCTGCAACCATATAGCAGCACGGATTCAACGTTGGAGCGGAACAGTCTTATTTTGGTGCTCAAACTGATTGCATTGCTTCGCCATATTTTGGACAACATCCCGAACGCGGACTTTGCTTTGGCGATCCTGTTGGCTATATCCAGTTCGGTTCCACCATCGGTCGAGACAATACTCCCAAGATACTTGAAATCCTCTACTCTCTCTACCGGTTGTCCAGCAATGCATATTTGAGCCGATGAGTTTGTTCCAAGGCTGATAATTTTAGTTTTTGCCGTATTAATTTTCAGCCCGACGACACCTGCCTCCCTCTCCACATCTGCTGTCATTTGGTGGAGGTCCATAATTCTGTGGGACAGTAAGCATACATCGTCTGCGTAGTCAAGATGCTTCAGTTGAGATGTAAGAGTCCATCGAATTCCTCCGTTTCCCGTCGACAAAGCTGCATGAAGCACATCGCGGTCATTAATTTGAGAACGATAAATACCTTCGTTTGTCCTGTCGTTTTGTGGCCGTAAAGAGCAGCATTGAAATTTCTCACATGTCAATTGTCGTTCACTAATGGGTTCCGCAAAATCTTTAACGACAAATGGCATTCAACGACACAAAATTTCGGGTAATTCTAAATTGAAATTGTTGTTTTTGAACGCCGATTGGAATAAGGATGATTATTTCTTAAAATGAAAATGCATGAGCTGCTACAAAACGAAGTTCGTCGTTTGAAGGAGTCCGTTATGTAAATTAAAAAGCCCACTAATAGGTAAAGTATTGTCAAAATAATTGCAATTATGGGGTAAGTAGTAGCATAGCGTGCTTATACACCTCGATTGAACTAGTGGACTGTAAATGTTAGATCTTAAATCAGCTTCGCTCAGGTAACTGTGTAGTGTACTGGAAGAATTTCGAACAGCAATTAGAGCACCACTTCAAAATCAACGGAGAATAATACAAGTATTTACTGTTCACGAAGATTCAGCCAAGTTTCCGTAAGTGCAATTACACCATGGATAGATGCATGAGATGCCAATAATGAACTTTGCGTTTTCACGCGGAATCCTCTTATATTTTGATAGTAAAGGATAAGGTACTTGGTGTACATCTACCTATATTGTTGTGTTCACTAGTGAGTAAACTTCATCCAATTAGTCAAAGTCTAATGGATTCTACCGCTCTCAATCAACAAATTGATGTAATTACCAAAATAATATTTGATATTCGCGTGCAAATTATTCAGATTCGAAATTTGAGCAAATTTGTTAAAATATCAATTTTTTTTAAATTCTTTTTTAATTGGCATACTTGACGAGGATTGTGAGGGACAGATGCTCAAATGAACTCTCCGTCCTTCTCAATCCTTCACCAACGACTCCAATTCTTCACAAGAAATCCCTGGATTGGTCCATAGGCGAGAGTTGGAAGAAATACCGAGTTGAAAACCGACAGCTTAGGCTTGACACTAAATTCTGACAGATGTTCAAACTTATCCAACTGCAAGAACCATAGGGCAAGCTAATGTTTCATGGATCTACTTAAGTCTCAAGATCATAGCTAAAAATATCTTCTTCCCCCAACTTAGGTTATTTTACCATGGAGCGCAGTAACAATAAATAGAAGTTATTAAATATCACATATTCATTCGTATGAACAGTTTTCATAGATATTGTCTTCAGTAATAGCTGTTAAAAGGCAATTTGGAAACATTACAAACGCCACCAGATAGCTGCGAAAAATAGTTCAATTATGACTGACGATATGGTATAAAAACGGTTACAGCCATTCGCCTTAAAGCAATTTCACAGTGGTGAAGCAAATATGTTGGCCACGTCTCTATTTCTCCTCCATAGACTACACCACTACCAAATTCATTTTTGACAATAGCTTCCAGGTTACCATTCCTTCCTAATAATTTTGGGAGGAAGATGTATTTCCAGAAGATAAGTCGATTCACTTCTACACCGACGGATCATAAACTAACGACGGGGTAGGTGGAGTTGTTTTCTTTGATAGGCTTAATCTCAGTCTCTCCTTCCATCTGTCAAATCATTGTAGCGTGTTCTAGGCGGAAATAATGGCGACTAAAGCAGTTTTATTCTGGCTTAACTAAAACGGTATATCCGCATCTTCTCGGACAGCCCAGCAACATCAAGTCTTGAATCTGGTCTAAATGTGTTGGCTTTAGCTGGCAGCCACTTCAACAAAACCTCGTTTGGCGTCGATTTGATACATATGCCAATTATTGGGCGTGTTTTCATCCACTGTTATTTGATGTTTTAATGCATTCACTTTACATAAACATTACCTTTGAGTTTTTGAAGCTCTGCCTTAAGGACATCAGTCTTGAAAGGGGTTACCTGCTCAATGACGGGATGTAGCTATTTTTCTTGTCTTCACTCTTTCTATCCATGCCAATTTCCAGTTGTTTAAAGTGCTGCTTACACAATTGCTGTTTCATACAGCTTGCGTCCGGCATTTGGAACCAGTCCCTCCGCTTTCTTGAAAAATTTTCAAATGTGCATGCGGTTGCGAAACTCCCTGATTTATTCTCAAATAAGTCTTCCAAGCAACATTTTAGAAAAACACAAGGAATAGGTACAGTGTATAATTCGTTATACTCTTTGTTGTTATAGTATGTATAGGTAAGCCGCGAATATTAAAATCCATTTGTGGTATACTTTTTTTTTTTTTTTTTTTGTCTGGATAGGAAACACTCGACTGGAGCACTCAGACACAACTGGTCCATTGTACTGCCAGAGAGCAAACCCTGATTTACCCATTTTGCTGGAATTTCCTTGACTTTCGAAGAAAGCCAAGCACGCACTTCAGTGATGAGGAGCTTACAGTACCAGCACTCACCACATCCGCACCGAAGATCTGCCACCTGATACGAGCAAAGGCCGGACACTCACAGAGATAATGTTCCGCGGTGTCGTCGCTCTCTCCACAAGCGTCGCAGATTGTAGTGTCACTTAAGCCTAATAAACTGCATTCTATTCTTAAACCTCTGTTGCTATCCGATTTTGAAGTAACATCGCTCAACAACAACAAATGGAAAGTAAACGTAAAGGACTCAGACAGTTACCGCTTAGTATCTAATAAACTGAATACTGAAAAAATTCAGTGGTATACTTACGAAAATAAATCTGAAAGACCGATACGAGTCGTAGCTAGAGGACTTCATGCCTCATGCTTAAAGGAAGATGTTGTTCACGATTTGAAGAGCAAAAACTTTAAAATTGTCGACGCGGTAAATTTAATTAAACGGGAAAAACAAAAATTGGAAGGCGAGGAAACGACGGTAAAGCGCGGGCTTCCTCTTTTTATGCTAACTTTTGATAAAGCTGAGAGTTTGGATAAGATTTACGAAATAAGAACAATTCTGAATGTCGTAGTCAAAATCGAACCCATGCGCAAGAATACAAGATTGATACCTCAGTGCAAACGATGCCAAGGATTCAATCATACGCAAACGTATTGTCGAAAAGAACCACGATGTGTGAAATGCGCCGGAAATCACCTCTCCCAAGTTTGTGGAGTAAACAAACAAACCTCTGCAACATGTGTTAATTGTAAGGGAAAGCACCCGGCAAATTATAGAGGCTGTGAAGTAGCTAAGGAGTTGCAAAAACGGAGAGATGCGTTCCTTAAGCCACTAAATATAAAATCAAAATTGCAAACTAAACCAAAGCGTAAGATCGCGCCGGAGAAAGTAGGCAAACTAAAACTACCGGGTTCAGAGCACAAAACGGTGAGGGAAAGATTGACAACAGAAAAGCCCTCGACCTCTGCTCTTAAAAGAAACGGTACTGAAAAGCTAAGATTAGAAAAGCCACCGGGAAATGACCCTCGGACAGCAGCAATGCAGTCTTATGCTCAGGCCGTGGCTTCCGAAAAACCAAAAAACCTTGAAATTTCGACCGACCCCTTTTCTCATGTTTTCTCAGTTATTCTCGCGAAACTTGAGGAACAAGGCAAAATAAATAAAATTATTCTCGATAGGCTGGTTAAGCTTGAAAATAATTCACAGAAAACGCGCACTTCAACTAGAACATGAATGACAAACGAATGTTGAAAATATGTACTTGGAATGCAAACGGACTTTTGCAAAAACTTGACGAATTAGAAATATTTATGCGCCAAAAAGATATTGATATTTGCTTGATTTCTGAAACCCACATCAAAAAGGAATCGCATTTAAAAATAAAAGGCTATAATGATTACCACGCTTGTCACCCTTCGGGAAAAGCGAGAGGCGGATCTTCCTTGCTTATTAAAGACTGTATCGAGCAATCGGAAGACCTAAAGATAGAGCTTGAAACTTTGCAACTGTGCACGATTCGAGTTAAAAATAGTCAGCGTACTCTTAAAATTTCGTCCATCTACTGTCCACCGCGTTCCGCGCTTGAAAAAAGTAATTTTACTAACATGTTTGAATCGCTTAAACCTAATTTCATTATTGGCGGCGATTTTAATGCGAAACACACGTTCTGGGGCTCAAGATACAGTTCGAAAAAAGGTAGAATGCTCTATGGGGCAGGTATGGAGTACAATTGCGATTTCCATTCGACGGGTAAACCGACTTACTGGCCAACTGATACTTCAAAAATACCTGATCTGATAGATTTTTTCGTTGTGAAAGGAATATCTACCAACCACATAAAAGTCAAAGAGAGTTTTGATCTGTCGTCTGATCATTCCCCAATTATTTTGACTTTGAGCGAAAAACTAGTCTATAACCTAGACCCAGCGAGATTAACTGGTAGAACAACTAACTGGGAAGGTTTTAGGAACGAAATTGAAGACAATGTTGAACTGAACGTTCCAATTACGACACCCTATGAACTTGAGGTTGAAGTTGATCGCTTCGTCGAGAACGTACAGCTCGCCTCTTGGAATAATACTCCCATTCCAAGGAAAACGCCGTACAAATACGGTTTACGATATCCTCCGGAAATAAAGGAATTGGTCAAGGAAAAACGAAAAGCGCGTAAAAAATGGCAACAGAGTCGTGCTCCGCAGCATAAAGCACACTTGAATCGTCTGTGCAATTCGTTGAAGAAAACTATTAAGGATTTTAAGAATCGTGCAATAGGCTCTTACCTTGAAAGTTTAACAGCGAAAAAAGATTCCAATTATTCACTTTGGAAAGCCATAAAAGGCACCAAAAGGCCCAAAGTCCCCGCGCCGCCAATTAGATTGAATCAAAATGAATGGGCAAGGGAAGATAAAGAAAAAGCGGACGTCTTTGCGGCCCACCTGGAAGAAACCTTTAAACCGTACGATGGTCAAGTGGTTTACGATAACGTCAATAGGCCGGATTTACCATCTGGCAATTTAACACTCACAAGTGCAACGCTTAGGGAACTCAAAAATGAGATCGAGATTCTAAAACCTAAGAAAGCTCCTGGTTATGATTTAATCACCGGAGAAATTCTCAAAGTTTTACCTAGAAAAGCTTTGATTAAGCTTCTTAATATTGTAAATGCTGCGCTCAGATTAAAACACGTTCCGAACCAATGGAAAGTTGCGGAAGTAATAATGGTCTTAAAACCAGGAAAACCGCCAAATGAGGTAAAATCGTATAGACCAATTTCGCTTCTTCCAGTCATATCCAAAATTTTCGAGAGGATATTACTAAGGCGTGTCCAACCGGTTATAGACGAAAATAATCTTATCCCTGACCACCAGTTTGGGTTCAGAAGTAAGCATTCGACGATTGACCAGGTGCATAGAATTACTGACGTAATCGAGAAAGCATTTGAAGAAAAAAAGATTTGCTCAAGCGTATTTCTTGACGTCTCGCAGGCCTTTGATAAGGTGTGGCATGATGGCTTGAAATTCAAACTACGACAAGTTCTCCCCGTGTGCTTATACGATATTCTAGTATCATATCTGGGGAATAGACTCTTCCGTGTTAGACATGGAAACGAATACTCGCAGCTCAAAGAAATTTCGGCCGGCGTACCACAAGGAAGCGTTCTTGGCCCGCTTCTCTATTTGCTATATACTCGTGATATACCGAAAGAAGATGGCACTATCCTAGCTACGTTTGCCGATGACACCGCTATCCTAGCAGTAGGTAAAACAATCGAAGAAACGACTGAAAAACTGCAAAACGCGCTAAATAAAGTAAATGAATGGACGAGGGACTGGCGGATTGCCCTCAACGAATCTAAATCTGTTCACGTGAATTTCACTTACAAGAAAACTAACAACTTGCCAATTTTCCTAAACTCGGCCCGAATACCTTTCGCAAACGAGGCCAAATACCTGGGAATGACACTCGACGCAAGACTGAAATGGAATTCGCACGTGAAAATGAAACGTAAAGAACTCGAAATCAAATATAGCGAAATGTACTGGTTACTCGGAAAACATTCCCAGCTCAGTACTGAGAACAAACTGCTTTTATACAAGCAAGTGCTAAAGCCGGTGTGGACCTACGGTATACAACTTTGGGGTTGTACCAAGAAAACAAATGCCAATATTTTACAAACTTTTCAAAATAAAGTGCTAAGAGAGATTGTCCAAGCACCGTGGTATATTAGAAACGACGATATCCACAGGGATCTCGGAATTCCGACAATCGAAGCTGAAACTAGAAGCTTCGCGAGAAAGCATAAAAACCGACTAATCGGACATGTCAACAATACAGTCCTACAAATATTGGATGAGAGCAATTTATTGCGCCGACTACAAAGGACGAAACCCTTCGACTTGGCGAGATAATGATAAACCGCGTTTAGATTGCGGAACATGCAGGATCTTTCAGTGGAAAGTAACCTGCCAAACGTTTTTATTTCGTGAAAGAAAAATTGCTTGATAAGTTATTACTTAGTTGCGATATCTAACAAATTTATATCGAAGGGTGGTGTTTTTTTAGTCAGTAAGAATCTGACACTACTATGAGCACGCGCTTGCTATTCTCATAGTGTCTATGGAAGATTTTTCACCAACCCTCGGAAAAAAAAAAAAAAAAAAAAAAAAAAAAACTTAAGCCTAACACGTTAAGGTGCTTGGCAAAAGCGAAGTGGCCTGTCAAGACGCCGATAAGTTGTCTACAGTCTTTTCTGCTGAGAGACAGCAAGAATGCCGCTGATTTCTTACAGACGTCCGGGAGCATGCGTTTAGTCAACCTGCAACCTGGAGAGTCATGCCATACACAATTGTGCTCGTGAGAGACCCAATCGTCAATGGAAGCCCTAACCGAAGACGCTGGAAGACCCAACGCGGGTTCGGGACCTGAGAAAGCCTCCTCTGAGCCTTGTCTAGCAATCTCATCGGAGATCTCGTTCCCCAAGATCCCAGTGTGACCTGGGACCCAGATAAGAGACAGAGAATTCAGCCTTGCGACCGAGTTCAAAGAGTTTTTGGTTTCACGAACTATTTTGGAAGTGGTTAAAGGGTTAAGCAAGGCCTTAAGCGCAGCCTGACTGTCACTACAGACACAAATGCTACGTCCCTTCCACCTGTTCTTCACAACATAGTTCATGGCCATTAGGATTGCATAAGTTTCCGCTTGGAAAACAGTCGCATATTTGCCTAACGAGAAGTGAAGTCTAATGTTGTCGACTTCCACGAAGACACCAGCGCCAGACCCTTGACTGGTTTTGGAACCGTCCGTGAAAATACGAGTACATTCCATTCCCGGCTCAGACTCTGACCGAAGCCAGTCCTGGACACAAGGAAAGTCGACTCTGAATTTGCGCATCAGCTGGAGTTCTGGTGTCATTGCATCAGACGGCATATCCATAAGACAGGAGTCGTAAGATAAGTGTCGCGAAAGTTCATCAAAGTTCCAGTGTGGAGTATACCAAAAACCGCCTCGCCTAAGACGATGGATGGCTTTGATAGTGCAACCCATGATATAAGTATCAAGGGGAGGTAAGTTCAGCAAAGCGTCTAGAGCAGAGCCAGGCGTACTCGGGAAAGCTCCCGAGCAGCCGAGACAAGCCGTTCTTTGGAGTTTCGCACAAAAAGCAACCACATATTTACGCGAGAGCCCCTTCCACCAAACAACCGACGCATATGCGAGGAATGGTCTTATCATAGCCGTGTAGATCCAGAGAACCTTATTCGGTGATAAGCCCCAAGTCTTGCCAAAAGCACCCTTACACTGCCAGAAGACTGAGAGCACCTTGGATGTTTTCGACACGACGTGTTTGGACCAATAAAGTTTCTTATCTAAAATCACTCCCAGATATTTGGCTTCATTGGAAATGCGAATGGTGACGCCTTTTAGTACTGGCTGAGTCAGGCCGGTCAAAATCCTCCTTCTCGGAAAAAGAACAACCTCAGTTTTAAGAGGATTCACCGAAAGCCCACCATTCATCGATCATGTCCAGAGCCGCCTGCGCGTTAGCACAGACCGTCGCCAGGCATGGCCCGACAGAAAGTACGGCGACATCATCCGCATATGCCTGAGCGTAGACGTTAGAACTATTTAGAGTGTTCAACAGAGAGTCGACCACCATGCACCATAACAATGGAGACAGAACGCCACCTTGCGGACAGCCCCTGTTTACCCCTGTCATAACATATTGGCCACAATCCGCATCCACTACCAACGTTCTATTCATTAGCATTGCTTTAATCCACAACACTAATGTTTCATCTACCCCGTGTTGTCTGGCAGAGTCGCACATGCAGTCAAAAGTCGCATTGTCAAAAGCACCCTCAATGTCGATGAAGATACCCATCGCGTATTCTCTCCTATCAAGCGCGCATTCAATTCTGGCCACTAGATTTTGAAGTGCGGTCTCACAGGATTTCCCACGCTGATAGGCATGCTGCATCTTCGATAGTGGATGCAGTTTCAAAGCAACTTTGCGCACGTGAAATTCTACCAGTCTCTCCATACTTTTCAGTAAGAAGGATGTCAAACTTATAGGTCTGAAACTCTTGGGGAGCGAATAGTCTTCCTTACCAATTTTCGGTATGAAAGCTACTCTGACTGTCCGCCAAGGTGTAGAAATATATGCCAGCGCCAAGCCAGCGGTGAAAATTCTTTTCAGAGTTGGCAATAGCTGATCTATACCCTGTTGCAGCATAGCTGGATATATTCCATCGGTGCCAGGCGATTTGAAACCATCAAAAGATGCCACAGCATATTTGATGGCCTCATCTGTTACCACGGCTGATGCAATATACCAGCTGCTCCGAGTTTTCTGACTTAGATCAAGCTCAGCCTGGGTAAGCGGGCCAAGCTGCGACCTAGTGATTATCCGATTGCCAGGAAAGTGAGTCTCCAGCAGAAGACTAAAAGTTTCCGCTTTCGTCTCAGTAAACTTGTCATCAGATTTTCTCAGTGACTCCGGTTTGGTCGGCTTGCCCCTTTTGAGAACATTAACCAACCTGCTGGTTTCACCGAGTGTCTCGATCTTTTCACAAAAATCTCTATAAGAAGCACTTTTCGACAACCGAATTAACTTCTTGTAGTCTTTTTGCTTCGATCTAAAAAGATTCCAGTCACCTTCTAAATTTGTCTTGAGTGACCTGTTTAGAAGTTTTCTGGATTCTTTCCTAAGTCGCTGCAGTTTCGGGCACCACCAGGGAACCGGAGTTCTGCAGGGGGTTTTTGTCAATGGGCACGTCAGTTCAAAACAGCTGGTAAGGACACTAGTCAGGTTTTGAACAGCATCCTCAACCTTTCGTTTCGTTCTGAGTTTAGTTGGAGTTTTGACAGATCTGTCTAGCTCTTCCCTAAACCGCACCCAGTTGGTTTTCCTCGGATTCCTCCTCTCCTGCAAAGTTATGGCCTCGCCTTCGATTTGGAAAACGATGCATCTATGGTCTGACAAGGACACCTCCGGCAGTACCCTCCAGTTAGTAATTGACTTGAAATACCTATTAGATAAAGTCAAATCAATTTCCTCCTGCCTCCTTGCCGTAACAAAAGTTGGCTGGGAGCCAATATTGTTAATTACCATGCCAGACGATAGTATAAAGTCTAGGAGATGGTTTCCTCGTGTGTTACATTTGCTGCTGCCCCAGACTGTATTCTGAGCATTCGCGTCGCAACACATGACTAGTCCCATCTCCCGAGTGTCACAGTACTTTATGAGTTCGACAACCGCCTTCGGTGGTGGAGGCATTACCGAATCATAAGGGAAGTAAGCCGACGCAACGACGAAGGTTTTCCAACTTCCGGTCGTTTCGTAGCTTACAGCTGCAGCAACCAGGTCCTGTCCACAAAATTGTCCAAGCTTGGTTACTGAGAGGAAATTTGGCACAATTAGACAAGCTCTCGGTCTTTCAGATCGCTCGTCACATAGCACCGTTACTCCACGAACACCCCCAAAACCACATATGCGCTTGTTCCGCACGTATGGCTCCTGGATAGATGTTATGTGGGGTTTTGTACGCACCACGGAAAGTCTGCTACTTAAGAGAGCGGTAGCAGCCTTTGAGTGGTGGAGGTTTATCTGCGAAAATATCAAAGATATAGTCGCAGTTTTATTAGCAGAACGGCGCGCACCAGGTGCGCACATGCTTCCGGCGAGGCGAGCGCCCCTACCCGTGGCATTGCTTGCGTCAGCCATTTTCTGTCCGCTAGTGCTGGGACCTTTAGGGGTAACAGCACCAGTATCCACCAGATTTTGTGCGCAGATAACGCCACCGGTAAGAGTGTGCCCGGCAGAAGAGCGCGCATCAGATGCGCACACGGTTCCACTAAGAAGAGCAGGCGAAACTTGCTTCATCAGATTGGACCTGTTCGAGCCGACCGAAAAGGAGCCAGCGTTAGGTCTGAAGGATTGATCGGCTCCAGTTGGAATACTTTCTGCCGACCTAGGCTTCTTTCCTGTCGCTACTGAAGGATGACTGCTTTCGGCGCTTGCGCCTTCAGCTGACTGCAGCCTGTTTGCACCGCGCCATCGCTGCCTTCCTTCTTCTCCTTTTCAGTTGACTCTTAGTCAGGAGTCCATCGGAGTGCGCCGCTTCGGGAGCTCGTTCAGCCTTATTGGTTTCCCGAGTCAAACCGTCACCGACACAACTTCGACCAGCTACCCTTCTATTGAGACAGAGATTAGACGTTCCAGCCGAAGCCTTTCCGCCACTTTCTTTGCCATTCCAGCCCAGTCTACCAATCGAGTCAGAGACAGAGCTGCAGGAGTCTTCTGAAACAAGCGTCGCTACTACTTCTGATTCAACGCCAGAGGCGGGGGGTAAAAGTATGGTGTTTGTGACCTCCAGAATCCTCGTCCCGGCCGTAGTCAAAAAGACCACGGGTGGATTATCGTTTTCACGAGTACCACCTGGAATAGATACCGTACAAGTTTCTTCCATCATACCTTCAACAGGTTTTGCGTCACAGTCAAGACATCTTCAGCCTTTAGTTCGATGTCTCACCTGGGGTCCTTCCGGACCCTTAGGGTCATTGGCTCTTAAGCCGTTCCGCCACGTCAAGGCAGCTGAAGAATGGGAACGGACGGACCATTTGTGGTATATGTACAATATATGGGTTGATTAGAGCAAAAAAGATTACTTACGAGAAATGAACTCTCACTCGCTGACTTCTACAAACATTCACCATTACACCAGAATAAAATGTATAGCCCAGACTTCCTTGTTAATTATACATAATATGTATATGACTGTTCCCTCGTCGTTCCTTCCGCCAACCATTAAATAACTATTCATCTGCGGGCTACAAAGAAATTCCTTTTTCCCATGAATTTACTGCCCACAGAACCACTGTCATCAAAAAATGTAATCTACCCATTCCCCGGACAGAGACAAAGCGCAAAACATTTGCAGCAAAATAAATTCTCCATCCTAATCTTAATCCTCTGTAACGCCCCAAAATTGTGTCTCTCCTTACGATCCAGCCCATTGTCCATGACAGGCTCTCTAATTTGTTCACTTGCTAATTATAACCGGATTACATATTTATCCCAACAAAATGTATGCGCGCAACAAAGATGACAACAGATAGAGCAGATATTCACAAACTTTTTCTTTGGATTAAGAAGGCACCAGTGGCAGGTGCTCTCTTTGTCCTGAGATTAGTATTCCCCACATCCGAGTACTAAAAATGGTACTTAAGTGTATGCCGAGAAAAATATTGCAAGCCTCAGCTAATAAGAAGGCCAGCATTGCGGAAAAAATAACCAATCTCTTTCTAAGGATTTCTCTCCCTTGTCTGTGCTTTGGCGGCGCCCTAAAGTCTCACTTTCCTGTGAAGCATGTGCCACTGAGGTTAACATTTGCAAAACGAGCAGAAATAATTAGCGCGATACATAAAAGGCACAAAAATGGCTAAAGGAGAAGAAGAAGTGGACTAAGAGAAATCCAAAACGTTTAACCCGGAAAAATTAAATTGGATGATTATGCGGAAATGGGTAAAACTGCGAATAAATTAAGGTCAAATTGGAATATGGAAGATGGGGTTGAGGATGTAAGCCTGTCAGTGTAGCACACAGTTTCCTTGCTTCAATGGGCGCGGACGACTTTATGTAATTAAAACTGCGGCGAACATCTCAAATGGGGTAATAAAATGTTATGATTAAAATTATATTCCTTAAACTAAATCCGGTTAAGGTTACTCAAGAGCCCCGAATGACGGCTATTATCCTTCCGTGACATTCGCTTTACTATAGCAGGCAAATTGGAATCCGGAGAAGTCTGGTCTGATTATCAGGGCAACTGGAACAAAAAATCGTATCAATCTCGAATAACTTTTCAGGCAGTCGTTAAATTTCAACACCTTAAAAAAGGGGTCAGGCAACCTACCCCGTAGCGTTGTAAAATTAAGCATTCTATTGGAAGAACCAAACAAACAAAAAACCCTTAACGCACCAGAAACAAATTCAAGTATTTAAGACGTTATTTTTTCGTTTACCGCAGCGGTAACCATTTGGCGGACGAGCCGCAATCCTTAGCCATAATAGGTGCAACGAATCGTGTAAAACTCGGGCACGTTCAACAATAAATTTACTCCCAATTTCACTCTCAAATTGCTATTAAAATATTTTATTTTATTTTTTAACCAGAAAAAAAGGAAGCAATGTACGTACCTATAAGCCGTCAGCATAAAGCATTTTATTATTTTTTGTTGAGCGTCTTTTTTTCGCGCGTGCTTTACACACAGAGAATACGTTATAAAGGAAAGTACTTTTAAATGCCTCTTTGCATCAGTGGGAATAAATCAATTTCCATCATAAAAGCAACGAATTTTGAGGATATTTACTGTGAATACCAGTCACCGGTTGATGGAAAATTGCGCGAATTTATGCAAATATTAATAATGCACAAATGCAAAATGTCATCCGTAATCATGTCAGATGTGAGCAGGCTAAAGACGGGCCTACACTGCAAATACAACATATAAAATGTAAGCTGCGTATGAGTGTGGAATTTAAAATTGCTTCTGTGGCATGTAATGCAGCATAGTAAAAGGAAGCTATGGTTTCTTGGTATTCAACATAATGTAAAGCTCTGCTGGGAACCTAAACACAACGGCGTTTCGGGCAATGAGAGGGCTGATGAACTGCCCAGTGAAGGCTTAGCACTAAATTCTGATTAGAAAGACTTGTCTATAAAGAACTTACCTTTCATCATCAAATAATACCTACCTTTCACTCAAATTCATCAAATTTTAGTTCGAAAATAAATTAACCTCTATAACGAACTACTACACTACTAGTATCTTGTGTAGACAAGAATCGCACTGAGATAATCCTACATCTGAATATAGAATATGAAAGTAACCGGACACAATACGTTACGATATCATAAGATGAATATGAAAATAGTTAACTCTAAATGATATACGAGTACCTACAGGCGGCGTGGTGCCTCATGATGATGTACACAAAGATATTTCGCACTAAACTGACACTTTTAGCAAAATTATTAGAGAAAATTTATTTAAGTATGGGGTTGAAGAGTGAAAGTTAGTTGTTACGCTCCATGAACATCACAATGAATTTTGTGTAGGTTTTGACTCGCTTTGTGCAAAAATATAAACTTTAAGGACATAGTGTGACTGCATTTAGATACCTTATGTTTTGGACTTGCTAAGCGCTGAGTACTAATGTCAAAAGTGTGAAGTGTCACTTTTAATAAGTAGAATTGGCGCTGTGCGCCGAACATAATATTGCGGTGCCCTAATTATATAGCTGGTCCATGTCTTAAGTTAAGTATAATGAAAGAAACAAAAACAGGATATATGGTACATATGTAGGAAATGATAATAGGAAATATAACAACAAAATAGTTGTTGATCAAACCATAAAAAGAACTACGAACTTCTATATACAACAGTTTGTACAGAAATATGACAAACGGATTCCTGATGACCAGTCGGGCAGCCATTTACTCAGATTTAGCAATGTACCTACATACATATATACATATGCATCACACATTTTTTTTTTTTTGTGATTTCATATTCATTTCTTTGTTTTTTATGTATCTTTAAATTATTTAATTTAAATTTTTAACTTATAAAATTTATTTATTTATTTGCTGATTATTTTTTTCTTAGTCCTCATTTCTATTTGTTTTTCGCTGCCATTTATTATTTCTCTGTTTGTGGTGCATTTTTCTGTATTTTACATATATGTATATTTCGTGATATTCTTATGAAACTTCATGCATGACTATTCTTGAATTTTCGGAGCGGGCAATGGTCAAAGTTCTTCTGTCCAGTTCTGCCTAGTGACTTTTTTTTTCTTAATAGATTAGCATAGTCCCAAGTGACTGGCTATCACCTTAGAATGATTAACGCTCTCTCAGTAAGTGTAATCAACGTCACATATATCTTGTTCCTGTCTCATAGGACCATAGTGAGATTGTCTTCTAGCGACTAGCTCATTCCACCTCAGAACAACTACCGCTCTCGGAGTGGTTCCTCAAGCATTTAGGTTCAACGGAGACATACTAGCTAAAAGTATCTAAATATGTTTCGCTTTTCAGTCGAAAAAGAGCCACTAGAGCTAAGATAAGCTTTCAAACCCGAAGTCTTAGGGTTGCTCTGCTGTATTCCCAAAAAAATTTAGATATATTCTATTAATTCCGGGAGGCGCTATAATACTGCTAGCCTACGAAGATCGCCAGGAAAGTAGGTCTCGACCGCTTGACTGTTTGGTGTAAAGCACGAGCGCTAATATCCAAGAGCAACGAAAAAATTGCAAAAATTAAAAAATTATGTTGGTTTCCGAGAGTTAGTTTATTTATTATAAAAGCTTATTTAAAAAAATAATAAATTGTTTTTAACAGCTTAATTCATTATGTCAAACGAAAACTCGATGCAGCGGCCTTTTATAGCCCATCTCCCGCCTCTAGTAAATTTCCACTCTCCATCTGTCGAACATTAGAAACTTTGACTTTGGCGCCATTCTCACTCACTCCATTCACCAACTTTTTCCACCAAGCACATTTTTCGTCGATATTTCTGCCACCATAGTCCTCCTTGCAAAATTTCGAATTTTTTGAGGGGTCATGAGCCACAAAATCCACTTGTTGCCTTACTACACCTGCTATTATTTCACCTACCATGATGATCAGGAAATTACTCGATTACGCACATTGAACACATCCATTCCCACACGTGAAACACAACCTCTCGTCATCTGTCACAAATTTGGCACTTGCTCAGGTCTCAGCGACTTCTCTTCGGTTGCGCGTGGTTTCTTGCGATTTTCGGTACGGCGAGTTTTGTTTGTTGGTGGCAGTGATTGCGGCTGGTGCTGACAATGGTTGCGGCCCGTCCACTCCAAGCGTGGACAGCCTTTCAAGGAGTCTAGCATGCGCGTCTCCTTTTGAGGTTAGGATGGTGCGAGTGGCTGGCCAGGCGATACCCTGGATGGAAACGTTTTGGCGACTAGCTGCTGAGAATGTTACCCATAGCGCGGTGTTTTTGTTGAGCTGATCCTTTGGTTTCAGGTTACGGTGGACTCGGTAACGGTAGACTCGGTAACAGGTGGGTTATGTTGAATAGTGGGCGTTGCTCCCGCGAGCGAAGACACAAGTAAGTTATGGGTGTTCATGTATGGTTTGTGTTTTTGGTCGGCGTCAGCGGCGAAGGCTGGATACAACAAAATGTACAATATACTATATCTTCAGAAAATGTTAACAAGAACTACAGGCGGATCAGTAGAAATGCGGTGAAGTCTGAGGAATAAAATCCCTTGTTTTCGGATCATAATAATAGGAAGAAGAAGATCTTCAGAGAATGTTAACATTTCCCAGAATTTGTCAGCCTCATCCCTTAGCTTTCGAGTTTAAAATATGAACTTCAAGCGACATCACGTGGCGCTGGTACCCTCAAATTTTCGTTCAAAGACCTTGGGCTAAGCACAGACCTCAAGTGCAGGATTTCATTGCGCTTGGCCGGGTTTCTTATTTCTTTTACCAGTTAAGGCAAAACAAAGTATAGATAATCAGACAAGTTAAGAGTCAATGAGGAAGGAGTACGTTATACTACGTTTTCGTCTTGTCTTACTATCTGAAATAAGAATTTAAGTTGCGATAAATGTGAAGTGCTGTCGACACCTTCAACGCATCTGTCCCCTCTTTTTTTCGTTATCCAGTAAACTGTTCTGTGCTGTTCACGATGGGATTTCACAGTGGTATCATCACACCTATAATTCATTTACATCGGGTGACGACCACGGTGATTACATTTCTTGCGCTGTATTGCACCGAGAAATCCCCCTATCCACCACCCGGGTACGGCCTTGGTAGGGAACTCACGGCCCAGGTGCCTGTTGACTATCTGTCCATAAGCATCCTACCTTGCCTGTCAAAGACTCTAGACAAAATCTTAGCAAAATAAAATTTTAACGGAAATGTTCTTATGTCTCCATAACAATCTGGTCTTAGAAGAAATTCTGGGCTCTACTGCCTTTGTTAAGATTCTAGATGACGTAAGAATCCATTGTGATAGTTATTACGAATATTTATCGGTACTTTATTTTTATTTTTTATTTTGTTTGCTGTAATGTAATCTGTTGGAGTCGATACTAATTCTCCAGGTGGCGAATCCAGAACACTGCTGTGGCCGTAGGGTTTCGCTGTCCAGCAACCGTTTTCTCTGATCCTGACTGCGCTGTGCTGTGATGTTTTTCATAATATGTAGATCTAGAGGAAGAAGATGCAGAACACTGTTAGAGCATCAGACGCAGTTGACCGTAGAGCGTCTGTGGTGTATATACTAGAGATGGGCAAAAAATCACTACCTGTGAATTATTCACTGCGAATGAAAATTCACATACGCAGCCTGTGAATGAATTAAAAATAAACTGTGAATGTTTAAAACGTTAATAAGGATTTTTTTTTCACCTCGCATTTTTGTATTCGCTACTGTTTAGTACTATGTAACACAAGTACCAAATAAACGCATAGCACATTATTTGCAAAACCTTAATTTTGATAACTGTCCATTTCTCTATTAAATTGCATTCCTGCTACATTCTCTTTGAATTACTCCAAATATAACGTTCGATTTTTCATAGTTTCTTTTTACATTCATATTCTTTATTGCTCAATGTGCCTTTGTAAATTACTTCCGTTCTTTTTCGAATTAAAAATTCACCGAGTGTGGACACATTGGTAAACATTTATACGCAATCCATTAATACACAAGACATTTATACAGAACATATTTATACTACACAAATTAATTTAATAAAGTACACCTATTGAAATTATTGCTTTCACAATCATTACACATTTACCCAACTACAAGTTTCTATTTAAAAATGCAATAAAATGAACAAAATGAAATTGTTTTGATGTATTATGGCTTTATTAGTAGGAGCAAACATTCCCAATAATTATGGAATACAACGTCGTTCAAGTGGCTTCCTCGGCTGGCCTCGTAGTAGCGCATTCTATCACTCCAATTTTCCAAGACCTTGTTGATGGTTTCGGGCTGTAGCTCACGGATTGCTTCAATGATATTGGCCTTAAGTGCTTGAATCGTTTCCGGATTGTTGGCATAACATCGGTCCTTCACGGTTCCCCACAAAAAAAAAATCCAAAGGGGTCAAATCGCAGCTCCGCCAATTGACATCGCCAAGACGGCTGATAACACGATTTGGGAGTTTGGTGCGCAAAGACCGATTGTGGCATGGGCTGTGTGGCATGGCGCTCCATCCTGCATAAACCAGAGGTCGTCCAAATCCATGTCTTCAATTTCAGTAAAAAAAAGTAGTTAACATGGCTCTGTAACGCCCATCGTTGACCGAAACGTTGTTCCCAGCCTCATTTTCGAAGAAAAATGGTCCAATGATGCCACGACTCCACAATCCGCACCAAACTGTCACTCTCTGTGGGTGCATTGGCTTCTCGACAATAACGTGCGGATTTTCCGAGCCCCAGATGCGGCAATTTTGTTTGTTAACGTAGCTGCCGAGATGAAGATGTGTCTCGTCAGAAAAGATAATTTTCCGCCCAAAATCGTTGTCCAATTCAAGCTGCTCTAAGGCCTAATTGCTGGATCAATTGGACCTTGTAAGCGAATAATCCCAGATCTTTGTGCAGAATTCTCCTCAGGCTAGTGCGTGAAATGTTGAGCTGTTGAGATCAACACACTCTCGGCTACAGCAGCCACATTTTCGTCTGTGCGCACCGTGCGACGACGGGGACCATGAGTGTTGTCCACTAGCATACCAGTCTCACGAACTTTTTGCACAAACTTGCGTACAGCAGGCGTGGTGGGTGCTTCATTTCGACCAAACTTCTTTTCAAAAAACGCACTATTTGGGCTACACAGCACTCACTTTGGAAATAAGTTTTCAATATTTCCCAATGTTGTTCAAGCGTAAAGCGACTCATTTGGTTTCGCGGAGGTATGATACTGACTTTCTGTCAAGATTTCGAGCGGGAAGCAGCTGTCAGTGTCAAAATAACCTATGATTTAAAAAGAAATCACTAGATGGCCCACCCGTTATATACATGATGTTATCTGTACTCTGTTACATATGTACATACATACATACATATTTGGCACATCAGCCCATGTAGGGCCTAGACCTAGCTTCGCGCAACCACTCGTGTTGTGTGCGTTATATTTTTCGCATGAATGAATGCTTGTGCCGTATCCGAAGAGCAATTTCATTTGGTTTTTGAGAAGCTTTTTCGTGACAACAAAACACTACTCTCGGATGTTTGTCAAACCTTCGCGAGAGGTTGAACATGAAACCTCACGCGCAGTACTGCGACACACTAACCACTGCGGACGGCGCGGCGTCCGTATTAGTCACTCGTATATGAAAATTGGACGCACTATACTACGGCTATGTACATCCGTAGGGTCAATTAGGGTTGTAGACCCCATTTTTATCGTAGGTTTTGCTACATGCATAGATAGCTGACATACTTTCCTTAACTGGCGATCTATGATTATAGATCGTTTCAAATCACTATGCAATTGAAAAACTGCACAGAGAAAGCATGGAAATATTTGTCACGCCTTTGCTGCCTGTAAAATGATATTTACGAATCGGCTGAACTTTCTCCATTTTCATTGATATTTTATCATACCGATTTTTACTTACAGTACTCAATGGGTAAGCGTGGGTTTTTCCTGCGCGTTATCTATTTGACAAAATTTAATTACATCCTGCAATAAATGTATGGATAATAAAATTAACCCTTTTTTAAGTTTTACCCAATTATTCCAGGAAGTAATTAAGCTGAAATATCCCTTTTTTATGTAGGTATGTATGTGGGTTAGGTAAAATAATATTTTCTAACTATTTTTTGGGTATATAAAAATGCGAACATGTACATAATAAGTGGTATTGCCCTTTAAAAAAACATCTAATAAATAAATATACATTTTTAATTAATAAAACACATGCTTTAAAATTTTAAAATTTTCCATACCCATATTATCAAGCCAAATTCATATAAGCAAAACATTCTTTCTTCTCCTTAACCTTAATTGTAGGTCCCTTCCATTCGTGTGAAAAATATAACGCACACAACATGAGTGGTTGCGAGAAACTAGGCAATTTTTTGTATTTTTTTTTAATACTCGCTTCAAACGAAGGAATCTATTATCTCAGTGGCATCAAAGAATTATCCATTCGACTCACTATTCATTCTTTTTACCAAGAAAGTCCTTTATGTAACCATGTTGGGTTTTATTTAGTTTGACTAGCAAAATATTTTATCAACTTCTATAAGCATTTTAATAATATATAATAATATTTAATAATAACCATATTTTATTTTGATGCCATTCAAATTAGTTCTACAACCTTAAAAGCAATTATTGGCAAAGTTTTCAAATCTGGAGAACGACTAAATAGTCAATATGCATATGTATATGTATGTATACATGCTTGCCAATAAACATTTAGCTTTTCCAAGAATTCAAATTCAACTATTTTTATAGTATGTATGTACTCTCATGGCTTTTTTGCTATAAAATTCTAGTGAAAAAGACTTGCCACCAAAACTTTTTTGAAGAATTTGTTTTAAAACTTTATTGCTGCTCAAGACATCAATCTACAAATATTAGCACTCAGATGTCCGGTAAATGTAACCCCACAGTAGCACGTGTTCGACCTTTTCGCCAGCAAAGAAAAATTCTTTCAAATCGGCTATTAATTCAGGTTCTAGTTACAGGTTTTATTTTGCCTTGATATCATTTCAACAACAAAGACTTACGGGACATTGTCCTCGTTTTGATTGATGATCTTATGGAAAATCTCTTTTAATTTATTGTGCTCCTCTTCGAAGAAAGCCGACCCATTCCTCTTCCATTTCAAAAGGTCAAAACCCTTTGTTGTTCCTCTGTTATTACATCGGCTTTATATTCTTTAAGTGAATATTGTCCTCTCCTATTTTGTATGTTGTATGTTTCTTGGCATATCCTGCGTGACAGTTGATTAATTGACGCACTGATAGAGGTTAAATTGTGATAACTAGTCAGACGGTAGCGTGTACATTTTACGATAAAACCTACATTCATGTATATATTCTAGAAATTTCAAAAGGTAACATTTCTAAATTTAGACTCTCAACCTTCCTGCCACATCGCGAGTTTCCCTGCCGCAACCGTGAAACTTCCATGTACAATACAACAGCCGTGTCTCGAAAGCCACCACAACCACCACCCTCAGTAACTGATGGTTTATTTGTGTAACTTTAATTGACATCTGACACCGTTGACTCTCAAATTAAAGGCAAAGGAATCATTACCATCCGCCGCCGGCTGTAACTGACGTCGATACAGCAACAAAGTGTACACTCAGTCAGTCAGTTAGCATGCTTTGTCGCGTGTTGATTAATTATTAAATAATCGAAACGTATGCTATATGCCTTATATGTTGACGATGTACGAGTACTCGTACATAAACACGGGTAAATGCGGAGGAGTAATACTTGAGAGTACTCGTCGCTCAAAAGTTGAATTATTCATGAGCAACGCAATTGTATGTACGCGTTCCGAATAATTTTCAATTCCACGAAAGGAAAATTCCTGTTGACTTGCCGCCATGGATGAAGAGAAATGTTATAGGACCGCCCTTCACCGGTACGACCCCACCGCCTTATCCGCCATGGCTCCTGTCGCTACTTTACGTTCATTAAGAAGAAATTTGTTAGCGCATTGTCACCAAACTTTTGACTAAACATTGTAGCTTTTAATTAAGTTAGCATACACATTTGAGGATTATTTTCGTTGGTAGCTAATCGCTTTTTTTACATACGATGTCATGTCATTGATAGAATATCGTTTTGAAACTGAGAAGCGCAACTTAAATGAATGTGCATGTGTATTAGTTTTACCATATTATTTTTGTATATTTAAATTATTGTTATAATTTGTCAGCAGGGTGTATTATACTGCGACCTAATGGTCTATTGTATTGTCTATTCTATTGTTCCCTTCTAATGCAATGTAGAAGATTCTTCCCTCATTAGAGTTCCTCCCCCATTACATTTCTTTCCAGAATTAGATTTGACAGTCGCGCACTCTTACTTAGTTTTGACGAGAATAAACCATCCTTCGTGTAATCTCTTCAACCCAGTTTCTTTGAAGAATTTGAGAATGAGAACCGGGTCTATGGTTGGTGTATTCTCATCTTATATTTGGTACTTGCCTAGATATTTTATTCTTCTATGGGTCAGTGCTGCGGGATATTCAAACTCCTTCTCTGCTATGTATATCTACCTGTACTATCATAAATACTGTTACAGATGTAAATACTCGTAGGTATCAAAAAATAAAGACAGAATGCATTAATTTAATTTTTTTCAAAAATGTTTATTGGTTTTTCCTAAATATATAAAAAAAAAAACAACAATTTATTAAAAATGACCTCCATTTACTCTTATGCAGGCCTTGAGACAAGTTGGCCACTCATCAATCGTAGCACGCATCATTTCTATTGCAAACATGTCTATTGCTTTTAAGCTAATTTTTACCAACTCCAGGTTTAGGTGTCTTTTCGTACAAATCACGCCCTCCAAAACGAACCATAGCTTGTAATCCTAAGGATTAGGATTCGGACTTGCTGATGGCCAATGATCAATGGTTATGAAGCGAGGAATATGCGTAATAACCGCAATCCTGTTTTCCTTATCGCTTCACTCCATGTTAAAACTTAGTGAATCTTAATTTAAATTTACGTATGAACAAACCAAATATAAGACCACAAATGACACAAGCCAACACAATGGTGCGGGTAATGCCAGAGGCTGCAGGAAACCGTTAAAAGTTGTAACAGTATTTATGAAAGTACTACGTAGTTTCCTTAGGTGTTCCTTGAGTCTATAGTGGTCCGTTTGAAAACCCATTAGGATGCGGAAGTTGTTCCTATTTAGGTTGATACATGCTTCGAACCTTTTTCAATTACAGTTCGCTAGTAGTTTTTTTTTTGCTTATCTCATACCTTAAGTGCTAATCGACGTACTTGCCCTGCCTGTTCTCTCTTCTTTCCTGAATTCTTAGAGTATGGTTCCCTATTCCGCAGAATACTTCAGGACCTATAAACGGTTCTGCTGCACCTTGTCTTGCAAGCTAGCCCATTGCTTCATTACCTTCCATTCCGTTTGGACGGATCTGTCTTTGGCATATATTTCGACCTAAAAGATGCTGGTGCTCTTACCCATGGTTTCGGATTACTTTGTGCTTGGCCTAAATACTCCTGCACCAGTTTTTTTCCTCGATTTTTGATCCACCTGTGCACCACTTTCTCGTGTCATTATTCAGCCTGTAGACGGCGAATACATTGCTCCCGTTCTTATATACATACGTAATTGCTGAGCTTCGATAGGAAATTCTTTTCAAAGTTGAATTTCTTAATACTGTTGTGAGTAGGGATTGCTAAAAGATATATTTTTCTATCAAGCACCGCAAATTCTCTTGCTCCGATCCACCTGTCTCTTCCAATTCCTTCTTTTAAGATGCTTAAGATCTTACTTCAATGGCTGTGGGTGGGCAAGTTCTTATGGCCTTAGTAATGCAAAGGCACGCCAGTTGTTGCACTTTATTGAGTGTCTCCCTCGTTGTGACTAAGAACTAGATATTAGGTTAGGCAAATGTGGTATATTTCGATTTACTTTAAAAAACGAACCCTTGTCTTGGTTGAAATGTAATGCAAAATCTGTCAATGATATTAGTATTTTCACAGACGTATTTTCAAACGCCGACTTAAATTGCTGTTTGTCTCTCACGGAGATGACGGAGCAATTCAACACCGCTGGGTGCCAGGTCTCAAAGATATTTCGGGTAACTGCAAGGCTAACGACAGACAGGGTATGCGTCTAAGGATTCTGCCAAAATGGTAGACCGAAATGGCTTAACGTGTCATATTTCGAGACAGATCTGGCCTAGGTTGAATCAGAAACGCAGTGCCTGGCTGGTTATGCTTAAGCGATCACAGATCAGCTACATTATCGGTGTTCTCACTGTCTAATAGCCTAACATGCTAAAAAGTTGGTCCTCTTTTCTAACGGTTTCTGTAGAAGCTGTAGAGATGAAGAAGAGAAAATTATCTTCCACCTCCTACGCACATGTCCGGTCATATCCCAAAAAAGGCTGCTCCATCTAGGGGTTCGATTTTTCGATGAGCTAAGCGAATTGGGCAGCCAAATGGAAAGATGCATGGCATCACAATAGATCTCTACTGGTCTAAGTCTGTCTGTACTCTCGTACAGACAGCCAACCTAAGCTAACCTAACCTAACTAAAGTGAAGAATTTAATTGAAGTTTATGGAGAATAATAAACTGGCCTTCAAGGCCAGCGACGGGTGTTGTAATATGTAAAATATGGTACACTGCACAAATTAAGTTTAAGGAAAAACTGGTTGAACTATTGCCGCTAAATTAAAATGCCAACATAAAATAAGTGGAGTGGATTGTGTCTTTGATTTGGTTTCTTAGAATGCGTAAACAACCTTTGAGGTAAGGCACATATGTACATATATCATTCCTTGACTTTTCACTTACAAAACAAAAACAAACTTTTCACTTAGGGTCTTTGTTTATCTTTTAGAAAATTATATTCGCTATCACAGGGAGTGGGGTGAGGATTGTTATCCACGTTAAACGTTTGTCACATGATTTGAAAACTTTTTGATACAACATTTAAGCTTTATTCGAATTTTGGCGAACGTGCGGCCGCTCTGTCACAAATGTCGTCTCAAGCTTAAGTTTAGATGACAACTCTCTAATGATCAAAATCATCTCAAGTATAGATTCTGCTAAAACAGACGAATAAATACGGCAATACAGCTCAAGCTTTTGATTTAACAAACTCATTTGATTTATCATCTACAAGCCAATCAATTACACGTCAAGATATCACTAACAAAACGTATCTTCTACTAATCTGATGGATTATTTTTCAGTTTACACTGCCAGAAGCATGCAAACAACATCATCGGATTCACTTACTTAGCCATAAAATCACAGTTTATTAGATATAAAATCGGATACATAGAAACATATTCAAAGGACAAAAAAATAAACACGCAAGTATCATCATTATTTATCACCAAAATTCTAAGTTTTCCTGCTGAAATGCTTCCGTTTATCTTGCAAAAAACTTTAGCTTCCAAGACAAAGACGAAACAACTTTGTACTCCTCCTACTCCACTCCAACCAGCTCAGTTGTTTGCCAGGACGACGACGACGACGACGACGACGACGACGAGGGAAGCTCTCTCTCATCGACACCCAGAGTTTGCTTTTTATGATCGCTCAGCATGCATTATTCTCGTATCTTTGTTGGCCGTCTTAATGCAGCTTAATACTTAATATTCACCCTAACTGGATACAAGAAAACTTGATAAACCATAGAGAAGTAGGAGGGGAAGTCACACACAACCAAAGGAAAAAAAAATTCATAAATACGTCTGCACCACAAAACCCCGAGTAAGGGCAACAACACTATGCTATTTAGGAACTACGCCGTCAAAGACAATAAGCTGCCGCCAGTTATGAAGTTTTAGGAAGAGCACCGAGTGCACACCACTGCACAGAGTTTAACAATTTTTGTATGCGATTTTCTTGGCATTTCGCACTTCTCTTCGTTAGTGGGAGTCCTTTTTTGATGGTGCGCCCGCCGTACCCTTGCGAAACCGAACAATGGGAGAGATGATTAATCATGAACTTTATTGCTTTTGCTCTTGCATTTGCTTAAGGTGGACTTAACCAGGGAAATTGAGCAGAGCAATGATAGTACTTGTTGCGAGAGATATGATTAAAAAGCTCTAAAAACCTCGGAATTGTTTGATTATGACAAGTTTTGGAGACTATAAGTATAAGTAGGTTATGAAATCAGGGGTACGACTTATCATATAAATGGGATAATATAGCGCCAGCGAAGTCCGCTCTTCATGGCGCATACGTATATATAATTACGAGATTATGGCAGAGTTATGGATGACAGGGTGGCTCATTTGTAGATTGGTCAGTTAAGAAATCAGTTATTGTGGGACATGAGTTACGACTCTTTTAAGTTCTTATAGCTTCTTCTTATCCTATCAGTATACGTACCTATATCTAGGACAACGATTTCTGACCAATTTGTTGCTTTAGTGGCCATGTGTGGTGGTGGACTATGAACACGTGTGGAATCAAGAATACCTATATACATACCTAGGGTGATTAAATTGTAACGCACATCTTTGATAGTGATTATTTTAGAGATGATTATGATTTTTGTCGAGACAATTGTCATTTGCGTACTTTCGCAAATTTAGTCATTGACTGATATACATACATTTGAACAAGGCGTAGAAGTGATCGAAGCGTTTTATGAAAATGGTTATTCTGCAAAGTGCATTTCATGCATTACGAAATCTTGTTCGGTCAACCTAACCGGTTATCTGAGACAGCAGTAACCCGTTTCGTGGAAAAATTTCGAGAATCTTGGTCGCTGTAAAACGTAAAAACACTCGTGCGTCGCCACCAAGGTCGTTTGACGGAAAAAAATGCTGATGCGGAAGAAAATGTAGCCCAGGCCCCCTAAAACCTCAATTCGTCATCTTGCACAGCAAGTGAAAACTTCCTACATCACCATTCAGTGAATTGAAAAAAAAAAAACTATTGTTACACGCCTAAGGAAAATCAGTCAACATAGGAACTGAAGCTTACAGACCATTTGGAGAGCCGTATATGTATTTACATATTGGATGCTTGAACAACAAGCAGTTGATGCCGATTTAAAAAAAAAAAAATCGTATCCACCTAAGTGGACGTTTGGGATACTGTAAGACCTATGCTACCACAAGGAGTCACCGTTTGGTGCAGTTTTTGGCCTGTCGGATTCATCACACCGTACTTCTGCGAAAATGATACCGATAACGTTGTTACGTGAACGGTGAGCGTGATATGTTAACAACATTTTTATGGTGTGAATTGGATGGCATCAAAAGCAAACAAATACTAGGCGCAACAGCTCTTGAAAGTGCTAGGGCCTAGCTTCTCGCACCCACTCATGTTGTGTGCGTTATATTTTTCACACGAATGGAAGGGACCTACAGTTTAGTGCCGTATCCGAACGGCGATTTGAGTAGCTTTTTCGTGACAACAATACTCTCGGATGTTTGTCAGAAGCTCGCGAGAGGTGGGACCGTGAAAAAACTTTTTGGTGTTTTCTGGGATTCGAACATGGAACCTCATGCGTAGTGATCCGACACACTAACCACTTACGCCACGGCGCCCACAAGGGCACATACCTTCTTCGCAAAATGGGCCAGCATGTGGCCTGAGTGAAAAGGATAATTCATCACATTGGATGGCATCGAGTTGCGCAATATGTGGTTTCAACCAGATGGCACAGTGTGTGAAACAATTGCCCTATTGCGAACCAAATTCCCAGGGCGATCTCACTAATAACGAATAAAAATGGCCGCCGAGATCCTGCGATTTAACAACATTTAACACTTATTTTTCTGGGGCTACGTGAAAAGTAAGGTCTATGCCAATTAGACTAAGACAACTCCATAGCTAAAAGACGAAAATGTACGCGTTATTAACGAGATACAACACGAACTATACCAAAAAATCATGGATAATTTTAAAACGCGCAGCCTGTATTGCCAGAAGAGTTGTGGTGGGCAATAAACAAAAGAACACAATAAAATAAAAATAAAAGTTTTACAACTTTTTGTGTGCTTATTTAACGCTTGGAAGGAGAGATGTTTCAAAGAAATTCAATACATCCTTCCAACATTCTTATCTCTAAAACTACTCAATAGATTTGGATTAAACTTGGATTTTAAGTTATATTTGAGAGGAAAATTATAGTATGTATAATACCTGACATTGTTTTCAAGCTATTCAGTTAAAAAAAAGTTTATAAAAAAAATATTTGTTTTACATATTCGGTTTTTTTGTAAGGACACCCTTCATTTGATATATAACATGATGGGAAACAAAAATAGTACGGGGACGAGCAAAGTGGGTAGGTAGGTCACATGGTTCAAAAGGTCACTGCGTCGTGGTTAGTGTCCTTGACTACTGCGCGTAAGGTTCAATGTTCGCATCGCAGAAAGCACCAACATTATCTTCACGATCTCACTTTTCACGAACGTCTGGGAATATTGTTGTCACGAGAAAGCTTCTCAAAACCAAAGTAAAAAATCGCCCTTAGGATACGGCACAAAAATGTTGGTCTCTGCGAAAAATATAACGCACACAACACGAGTAGTCGCGAGAAGCTAGGCCGAGGTCCTTCATGGGCTGTTGCGCCAAATATGTATAAGTATGTATGCGTAAAGCCAGTTTACTGAGAAACTACTCGCACTGTCAAAACAAGATTAAAATTTGTTGCACTGGACCCAATGCTGCCAGACGACAGATCATAATTTCCCCAAATGCGAGAAAAATATGCGCAAATTTCTACTAGGCGGAAAAAAATTCTCCAGAACAAGAGTAGGTACATAATATGGCTGGAGTTCCGAAAACCGAAACCCTGGGATTGTCTTGAAATTTTGAAAGAACATTCAATCAAGCTTAACCCTTCTGTCAATGGATGTTTTAAAACCTTCCCATCAATGGAATAGGTCTGGCTGGACCTTCATACATTTTGTATGAAAATTGATGGATCTCAAGGAAATAATTGTTTTTTTTGTTATTTTGGACATGTTATTATTTTTATTTTTAATTTAAAGTTTTTTTTTACATAACATTAATATTACGAAGTATTTTCTTGATTTACACATTTATGGCATTTATGTATGTAACTGAATACTGTGTTGTAAACAGACAGGCTCGTCGCAGACAGTGCATGCAAATCTAGTTTTCCTTTGTATTTTATCGTTTATTTTGCAAATTCTACACGACTTTTCTGGCCGGTTGATGTCTGGCTACTGTTGGGCTGTGGAATCCTATTTTGCAATGGTGCTCCGAAGAAAGATTCGATGCCATTTCGAATGGAAAACACTCCTATTATCCTTGGATCGTTCATCCTTGCTTCGATCTGAGGGGTTACTAACTGCTCAATCAAAGAATGCAAAAATTGTCGACGTGCATTGGTTTTGTTCGTTGCACTCATATCATTTAGTTCTTTGTAAATTATGAAAGATGCTAATGCTGTGACATCCAACATGTTGCAGAAAAAAGCCAATGGCCATCGCTTCGTCTGTCGTTTACATGTATATTCTCCCAACATTTGATCCATGACGTCGACGCCAACTTTATGTTTGTTGTAAAACAGAATTGCTTCACTCATATATACCCACATACTGAACAAAAATAACTAACTGTAAAATTCACTAATGATCCAATTATCTGGAAGTCGTAGGCAATAAACGATTTACAATCAAATACGGAATGTTCAAGTGACCCAATGGCCTGCATACGTCATAAACATAAGTAATTTGTGGAAAACTCCAGGCAGTTGCATTTTTTTGCAAAATACCGTAATAAATTATTTTGTTTATATATAATGCACTAAACAAAACTAATAATTACTTGACGGACTTAGGTAAATAGAGTTTTTTTTTCGGATGAAATGTTAAATAAATACGTTTCTCCATACAATATGTAGCAAGGTCTGGCCAGACCTATTCCATTGATTCTAGGGGTTGTTATAGAAAAACTTTTTTTTTTTTTCTCACCCACTTAGATTTACAATTTATTGTCCACATTAAAGCATTAAAAATATGTACGCTGACAAAGTCAGGAAATTTGGTAAAGATAGCTACACAAATAATTAGGAAAAAATGGTTTCGAAAATGGAAAAGGTCTGGCCAGACCTACTCATTGACAGAAGGGTTAAAAAGAAAGTACTTAAAAGATTGTTTGATCGAAAGGGGTTAAACAATTTTTTTTTTGTAATTTTCGTCGTAATAAATACACGGGTAATTATTTCGAAAAATATTTGATTTCGGTGATTTTGAAATATGGTAAAAAAGATGTGTTTATGAGTATTTTTATAGATTTGTACATGGTATGTTCCGTAGGTAGAAGAAACGCTAAGTTTTCGAGATATCGAAGTTTTAAGATATAGGTATTATAGTTTTTCCCATAGAGTTTCTATTAGAATTGACACTTTTTTTCCACAGAACGAACTAAATTGTTGCATATGTATAGGTGTTAACATTTGTCTAATATGTTGTTACGAGACTACATACCAACCTTCAAAAAATACATTCGCATGACAGCTACTCCTATGGCGATGGCGGCTGTCTTCGGGGTTATTAATTGTTGCAACCCGATTACACCTCATAAAGCCTTTGTGGACATGTCGCATACTAAATGAAATGAACATTTGCGACAAATCCGGAAAATGTGATGGTTTTGGTGACAAATGTGCATGGGCGGTAAGATAGGTGTGGCAACTATAACCAAGATATGCGGACATGCGGAATTTTCCAGAGTAACGTCAATGGAGACTGGAAGGCCCCTGGAATGTAGCGGTGGGCCTATAAAAAACCGCTGCTAGGAGGGTGAGAAAAAGTTGGTTGTAGAGCTCAAAGCAACGAGCAATTAACTGTCGAACACTAGTTTCCTTTAAAAAAAAAATATCAAACCCTCTCGGGAATCAAAAATTAGTGCTTTTCAATTCGTTTCCTCTCTTCTCAGGTACACTCAGCGTCGGCCCCTGCACTTTAGTAACAATATAGCAGGTGTGCCCCACAGGTGGATCACTTGAAATGCAGTAAAGTGGGAGGGTTATGATCCCTAGAGTTCAGATCATAACCTCACTGAAATTTGAAGAGGGGGGCCATTCCTTTTTAGCTCCAGGCGCCTATCTGACAGTTGTTGACACACCCAAAGCGAAGCGACAAAGTGGTATAAGAGGCATTAATCGCGCAAAGAGTCGGTTTGAGTCGGCAAAAATATTTTTAGATAAATTCATGTAAAGTAATAAAAAAAAAAAAAAAAATATTTGGCGCAACAACTCTTTGAGTGCCAGGGCCCAGCTTCTTGCAACCATTCATGTTGTGTGCGTCATATTTTTCACACTAATGGAAGGGACCTACAGTTTTGTTCCGTATCCGAAGGTCAATTTGGTTTGAGAAGCTTTTCGAGACAACAATACTCTCGGATGTTTGTTAGACGTTTGCGAGAGGTGAGACCGTGAAAAAACTTGTTGGTGTTTTCTGGGATTCGAACTTGGAACCTCACGCGCAGTGGCCTGCCACACTAACCACTTACGCCACGGCGCCAACGTAAAGTAATAGAGAGTAATTAAAAAAAAAAATCATCTGAGGGTTCCGGTTTTCGGAACTCCAGTCAACAATATCTCTATATATAAAAATCAATGTATGTGTGTGCCTATCTGCCAATGTACCTATGTACCTACATATGTACCTTCGTTTGTATGGTATGGACTCTGAAACCACGAACGGATTAAGCTCACGTTTTTAGGAAATCTTTGGTATTAGCCCAAGAGTGTCCCTGTGAAATTTGGTCCAAATCTGTGAACTGCCTTAGTACTATAGTACTTTAGTACTAAACATATATTTTCATATTTAAGGTTACATCACTTACCTACAGTTGGCCGGCACAAAATTGTTCTCTAATAGACTTAGCCCCAGGCTAAGACATATTATCGCAGAAAATAATTTGGAAGTTGGATGCGATCTTCAAAATTGTTCTTTTGTGCTGCAAAAAACCTTTCCCCAAAACATCTCCAAGTTCAAAAATGGTCCCCAGTTTGGGCAAGAAAAACCCCAATTTGGCAGCACTAACTGGACCTGTCCTATTCGTAGATGTATTAAGTAATTGTGGGTAATTATCGATGTTTGATTCTTCTTGAAAGAACATCTGCAGAGCTCATGCAGTAAGGCATCGAGGGCAAGGTAAAGTAACGTGAAGTGAAGACTCCTCTTGGCAGAGATAGTCCAGTCTATAGCACTTACATAGCTACAATATAGTAGCAAAGATAAATGTGACTTTTATTACGGGTCGAATGATTCAAAATGTATTATCGCAGGAATAACTGGCTATGGCTATTGAATGGTAATAGATAGGAAGTTCTAGGTCGTTATAGAGAATGTAATGATAGAGATAACAAATCATGATTGAGAAGTAATAAATATAAATAAATATAAAAGAACGATGGGCTACGCGACACCAAACATAGAAATGTGTCTAGAACGCTGACGCGGGAAAATATATTTTTATCCGGCCAAGATTGTGTGTCTACACAGATTTGGACACGATGACTCTTCATTCTGTCTCAGTTGCAATGAAGCGCAAGATAATGCAGATATTTGCTAGGCAGTCACAGAAAGGGTGGAAATCAGTGATAAGGATTATTACGAAGGAGCTTTTACAAAACAGGCGAACATGACGGAATACAAGACGAAAATATGTGAATAAAAGAATGAGGTACAGTAGTTGTGAAATGCCTAATGGTAGCCAAGTGGAAATTCGGGAGAGCCAAAAGTAAATGAGAGGAGAGCTGATCTTTATTGTTTTAATGTCCCGCATTCTAATTACCATGAGTTTTTAATATCTTTGGTTTTAAAAATATCCACTATGCAACGCAAAAAAACAGCAGAGATTTGTAGCTGTTAAGTGGTGTGGTGATATACTTACTTAAATAATAAGGAACACAAAGAATGTTTTATTTGTCAAAACCATACTGCCAGTTCCGGGTGAATCGTAATTTTTCTGCGAGCATGCCTTTTAAATTTAACATTAAGAAATATTTAATGTTTCTTTCAAAAAAAAAAAGTGTTCTTCCTTGACCTTCAAAGTGATTGAGTAGTATAGACATAAAGTACATTCATATTCGAAAGTCCCTTTGAAGCCCAAGACTTTCATATCACCGAATGTATGTACCTATTTCTCGATTAACTTGTCCATTTGAAAGTACCTCCGCAATTTTATTGCACGTCCTTTACTAATAGAGTTTTATGGCAATAGGTTTTCACTGTAAGTACATCCCTTTGTCTCTGTAGTTCAATCGGTTCACACACCTGCTTTACAAAGTGATTATTTCAAAGTAAAGCAAAAAGAAGTTTACTTCATAAATCTCCTTTGTCAGCCATTGATATCCAATGCTATTTAAATTTTTTTTTTTTTTTCGGAGTTCTCCGTTTCGGAGCCCCACCACTTCTAGTATACTTACACACTCGTATCACATGTACATATACATAGAGAAAATTCCATATTCTCGTACTCTTATATCCTTGAAGCAAATTGTAGTTACTACATTCATTTTCATCTCGTTCAACAATAAACGTTTACATTTCCACTGGATATCTTCAAGTAATTTTGTTCCTTCTAAGAAATGCAAGGAAAATAAATTCAAGGGAACCAGCGCGAGCAAAAATGAATTGAAAGCATAAAGGACACAAGAACATTATTCAGATCTCCCTGTCTTGCATACAGAAGAGTAAAATTATTACAACCCGTCTCATGCTTAGTTGGCTTTTGAGGAATTGCCACATCAGATGGGCCAACATGCTGGGCCCAGTGGTGTTGGTTTCGTATTAAAGCTGTATAAATGTCTGTAAGTCGGTAGGTATACAACTTGTGTTGGATGCACATTGTGGAAATAATAGAGTTCATGGATTGCAGACAACGCTAAGGGTGTTCTGTGAATTTTTCCAAGAGTTTCCATATGGTATTAACTACTTGCTGACGAAATTGTTCAACCGAATACATAAACTTATTCCAAAGACTTCGTTTGAGGTATACAAATGGAAAGCCAATAAAAAGAAGCCTTTCCAGACAGCTCAATTGTTAGCCATCTGTGTTCACATTTATATTCTTAATTTATTAAGATCTCCTTCCACCTTTACCTTCCATAAAAGGTAATGTCTGTTTTATTGCTCTCCATCTAAGGGTAGATTTGATGTCCCGTCGATGTAAAATCCTAGAATATGAAAAAATTTAAGTTACCAGATGTAAGAGGTCGGATTCTAGAAAAAACAAAATGTTTTGGACAAGTGCGCAAATAAGGATGGGATCGTAAGATCTTAAAGACAACATGCAAACCATCGCTGCTTAAATTTTGTGTTGGAAACATTGTTTTCGAAATTTTTTATCAACTTTCACAAGCTGCTGTCCGATAACGCTTGTTTGTGTGGTTATATTTGGAAGAATATGCTTTAATTTGTTTTGATTATTCTCTCGTTAATGCATAAATTCACAATTGCAATGCTGTTATTAGTTTCTATGACCCAATTAAGTGCAAACTACAGACTCCTCAACAAATATTTGCTACCATATCTACACTGTGAATTCGCACCATTTAGGCTCATCTCAAAAATGAAAAAAGTTAAAGTTAATACAGTGATCATGAGAACCAACAGACTCTTTAGGCTGGCTTGGATTTTATCTAAGGTCAATTCTCCTAACATTGTGGCTTGCAGTGAGTGCTTTCACTTTGTCACGGTAATGCTTCACCAAATGTTCACTTGATTAGTGTGCTTTTATCGCAGCTTGACTGTATGTATAAATGTGAATGTTTTTTCTTGGGCGTAGTTTCGATGATGATTCTTGGACCACTTCGGCAATTGTCAGAACTTCCGGCAGCAACACATTGCCATGGTTCGGAAGTCTTAATGACCGCACATAGTTGAGTTCTACAGAATAAATACCTCCGCCCACATCCGCGTTGTCCTTTAATCTGTGAAAGACCTAGCACGAGAATAGTCTCAAGGGCTGCGGTTTAGGTGCTTCTGATTGCACCAAATGTGCCTGTATAATATACGAGTACTTGTCATTGGATTTTGCTGAGTTCGCTTATGTTTCTTGATTTTCCTATATCTGGCCACTAGACCAGAGTTAGGATGAGTGTGACAATGGCTGTAATCATCCAGTGAATGGTGATGAGTTTGGGCTATTTTTTCTTATACCGCATGCATAGAGAGCAATAGAAGATTATTTATTCTTTTCAAAGTATTGTCTCTCCAAGCTAGTTTTCGGTCGAGTAAACACCCGGGAATCTCGCCTTTCTAAAATTTGAAACTGGCTTCCATTAAATCTCAAGGGGCCGAACGTGTTACTGTTCTTTTATTGATGAATAGAACTGCCTTGGCTTTTTTTTTAGAGTTAACCCTTGTACGTAGTCTCTTTTGGCCCAGCTATTGAGAGTGTTAAGGGGTTACTCTATCAGGTCAGTGATGGTGGGAACGAATTTGGCATTCACTAATATGATGGCATCTTCGGCGTATGATATTACCCGTATACCCCTGCCTCTAATCTCAATAGAATTTCATTACCAACCAAAATCCATAACACAGATATTGACACTCCTCTTGCGGAGTTGTCCCTAGAGGTCAAAGCATGTTTTTGATTTCCCTCTAATTTTGAGTTTATAAGCCGCGAGCGAAGGGTTTGTGCTAAGGCGATTTTGTATTATACTCGTCTTATAGCTTTTGATTTCTCTCCAAGCTTGTGGTGCAATTATGGGCATTTTAAGCACACCCTAGCAGATCTGTGCAAGCTATGGGAGGATAGACTCCTTAGAGCTTTGCGGTATGAACGGATTATACCATCGGATCCTGGCGCTTTATATGTAGAAAAACAGTCAGTCGTCTATTTAATTTGCTGTTTATTATGTTTACACACAGTGTGGGCGTTGGAAAGGATAGATAGAGAGAACGATGTTGGTGTAATGGTTCTTGAAGCTCAGTTGTTTATGCCTCAGAGATTCTCCGGGGATGGCGTCCAGATAACTGGGGAGATTTTTCTTATTTTTTGTCTTTGCTTCTGATTCGCAGTATTTTTTCCCCGATAACCGATGTCAAGGGCAAGACACCATCAACAGAGCGAACAATTTTTCCAGGCACATGACCAAGCTACTGCCAGTGTTCACACAAGCTTTCGCAAATGATCGGACTGACTTTGTATATTTCATGAGAAATAAATAAATGTTTGCCGACATCAGGATTTGAACTATGAACCATTAGCGTGGCAATTGACGACGTTACCACTACACCATTGCCACCCCTAATCCACAATTTGGGTGCTATTGGTGTTCGCAATTGTGTCTTTGACTCTTTCTACTTATAACTAGCCCACCAATTCTCGCCTTGCTTTGCCCGCATTTTAGTTAACGCTCATTTACTTCGTGAAATATGATATAATTGCCAACTGCATACAATACTGCAAATGTGTAAATTCAATTTTAACTTCCCCAGTGCGAATCCCCACCAGAGCACACAGAAACACACAACCCGTCAAACAGGAATAATGGAAAAGGAAACCGAAACATATACGTAAGAAAACACGAAGATACCGTTCCACCCCTTTTCCGTCAGATTCACCAACGCAAGGGGTCATGCCCTCCTAGAAACATTTGCAGCTCTTAACGTAGGCATCGCAAACGTAGGTAGGGCTAACACCTTCCGTAGAGCAGGAATGGGCTCAATAATTGATATCACGTTAGCGAGTAACCCCATCCTGCGGGGAATTATATGGAGAGTTAGTGAAGATTATACCCACAGTGACCACCAAGCTGTTATAATTGACATCGGTAATGCCAGAAGCACTCACCGCCCGAGATCGACTGGTCCGAAATGGCAGGATAAGCTCTTCGACAAAGATGCATTCGCGGAAGTGTTTGACACCTTCACGCTAGTCCAAGGATGGGCAGAAAACTCAGCTCGCCACCTCACCCAGTCCATCAACATGGCGTGCGATGCATCAATGCCCAGGAGGGCCCCAAGTAGAAGACGCCTGCCTTGCTACTGGTGGAACGACGAGATCAGGGTACTTAGAGCAGAGTGTCTACGGGCAAGACGCAAAGTACAAAGATCGCGAAACACACCCTACTTTCAGGAGTACCGATCGTCCTTTAAGCTGGCGCGAAAACAGTTAAGCAGAGTTATCAAGGAGAGCAAAGCAAGATGTTTCAGACAGCTCTGCGATGAAGCCAACGTAGACCCTTGGGGCACGGCGTATAGGATGGTGATAAGAAAGCTTAAGGGCGGCAACTCTCCGCAGATAACATGCCCGATAATGCTGAAGTCAATAGTAGAACATCTTTTTCCAAGGCGAGCATCTACTATGTGCGCAATCACCAGAGAACATTTTACGGAGGTAATTCCAGTGATTACAACAGAGGAATTGACAATCACATCCAGAAAGATAGGTGACAACAAGACGCCCAGACCTGACGGCATCCCTAACAAAGCAGTGAAAGCCGCTGTTTAAAAAAGGCCAGACATCTTTATTGCAACAATGCAAAAGTGCCTAGAAGAAGGAATTTTCCATAATCAATGGAAACTGCAACATCTCGTTTTATTGCCAAAAGGAAACAAACCCCCAGGAGACCCATCGTCGTATCGCCCGGTGTGCCTACTGGACACAATGGGAAAGATCCTGGAGCGAATCATTTACAACAGATTGCTCACAATAGCGGAGGAGAAAGGGGCTTTGTCCAACCAGCAATTCGGATTCCGAAAGTCTCGCTCAACAATTAACGCCATTAAAGCTGTAGTTAATATAGCAGCGGAAGCAATTGAAGGTGAAAGATGGCGATACGGCACCAAGGAATACTGTGCAGTAGTGACGCTAGATGTCAAAAACGCGTTTAATTTGGCAGACTGGCCCACTATAAGAAAATCTCTTGCTAGGATGGATACACCATCTTACTTGCTGCAGATAATGACGAGCTACTTTACCAACAGGAAACTGAGGTATGATACCGACGAAGGAGTGAAGTACTACGATGTTACAGCTGGGGTCCCGCAAGGATCGGTGCTGGGCCCATTACTATGGAACATAATGTACGACGGGGTTTTACGACTACCACTGCCACCTAAAGTGAATATAATTGGATTTGCTGACGACATCGCTGTTGTTACAGTAGCAAATGAAATCAGTGAAGTAGAATCAGCTAAAAATGTGGCAATCAGTCAAATCAAAAGCTGGCTAGGATCCGCCGGTTTAGAATTAGCTGACCACAAAACTGAAGCTGTTTGGAACCCAAATCATCAGATCCAAAGAAGCAATCAAATACCAATAGACTGCGGTTTAAACAGCATGTTGATTATTCGAGCAAAAAAGCGTCACGACTTCAGGCAGCACTCTCAAGGACAATGCCCAACATTGGAGGACCTGGATATGCTAGGAGGATCCTACTATCCACAGCTGTCAGCTCAGTCCTTCTTTATGCGGCTCCGGTTTGGACGGGGGCTCTCGCGACCAAAAAAAAAATGAGGAAACTTACATCAGCCTACAGACCCTGCGCTATAAGGACCATCAGTTTTAGAACTATCTCTGACGAAGCAGCCTTTGTCATAGCAGGAATGGTTCCTATCGACATCCTCGCGAACGAGATGCTGAGAATCTACAATCGGAGAGGCTCGAGCCATCAAGAGGCTAGCGAAAGAAGAAGGGTTATAGAAGAAGAAAAAGCAGCTTCAAGAGCTGTGTGTCAAGATCGATGGGATAATGCGGTTAAAGGCAGATGTACCTATCAATTAATCCCCACCATCGACATTTGGATAAACCGAGCACATGGGAACTGCACCTACCACCTCACGCAGTTCCTGTCTGGCCATGGAGGTTATCGCAAATATCTTTACCGGTTTGGACACGATAGTTCTCCGTTGTGTCCAGAATGTCCAGACCAGGTGGAAGATACGGAGCATACAGTCTTCTACTGTAGGCGATTTGAAAACTGGAGAAACGAACTTCCCAGTCCTCCATTCCTCATAGATCATATGGTACAATCTGCGGAAAAATGGATGGAAATTTGCGCGTTTATTACGCACGTGCAAATGCAGCTTCGAATTCAAGAAAGAATACGTCGAGAAGCAGAAAGTACAGCATAAATTGCTAACCAGCCCCGCGAAGTAATACCTAACGGCAGTCCCGCGGGCAGAGTGGTTGAAGTGTGTAGGGTGTGCATTTAGTACGTAGGCGTATTCCTGGAATCGATTACTCAGGTTTGCGAATCGTGCATGCTAGTAGCACTCGGGCTATTAGTATCTATGAAGATTACACAATTACACATCCCTGGCGCTACCTAAAAAAAAAAAAAAAAAAACCCTCTTCCGTCAGCTAGTCTTCTCTGCTCTTAAGGATTGCGAAGAGATAGTGAAAGAAAAATAAAGAAAAAAAATATTTCCTGCACCGAGTGCAGATTCGAAATCATGATCAAGAAAAGATGGATTACGTATATGTATACATTTTGAATTTCGCAAAATTTAATTTAAATGTGAAAAAATTAAATTTGAAATTGATTTGATTTGTATTCATTTATTTGTTTGTGTGTATGAATCCAATGCGACGTCTATCACCGTCCAATTCCTGACCAATGAAACCGCCAAAATGCCTTTTTTTTCAGCCGAAAATACTTGCGGAAATCCACTTCACCGTAATCGTCGACGCAAGCCCGTTTATGTATTCGATTCATTCGGCGAGGAGGAGGGTGGTTCACCATCTGCTGCTTACGAGCTCTACGTGAGCAGGAGAAAAGAGGAACATCGACTTTTCAGAAAGAAGAAAAAAGAGCATGAGAAGCGCTTGATCGAGGAAATTGAGAGACTTTATTGCAGAAATGATGTTCGAAAATTTTACGAAAGGGTAAAAAGAACATGCCAGGGTTTCAAAGCCAGAACAGAAGCCTGCAGGGACGAAAATGGCAACTTAGTAGTGGAATCGCAGTCGGTGCTGAGGATATGGAAGGAACATTTCTGCAGACTGTTAAACGGCGATGATGACAAATATTCCGCTGTGAGGCAGAATGTGCCATTCAACAGTGACGATGGCAGTCAAGATTCCCGTCAACCCGATCAGAATAAAGTGAGGAAAACGATATCTAAACTCGAATCCAACAAAGCTGCTGGAGCCGACGGCCTTGCCGCTGAACTTTTCAAGGCAGGAGGAGATAAGTTGGTAAGGAGCATGCACCAACTCATCTGTAAAATCTGGTCGGACGAAAGTATGCCCAATGAATGGAACCTCAGCATCGTTTGCCCGATCCTGAAGAAAGGAGACTCTCTGAACTGCGCCAACTACAGAGGTGTAAGTCTCCTCAACATCGCATATAAGATCCTGTCCGCCGTATTATGTGAACGCCTATAACCGATCGTCAACAACCTGATAGGTCCTTATCAGTGCGGTTTCAGGCCGGGAAAGCCCACCATTGACCAAATATTCACACTACGGCAGATCTTGGAAAAAAGCCATGAATATAAAATCGATACGCACCACCTCTTCATCGATTTCAAAGTTGCCTATGATGGCGTGTATAGAGACGAGGTATACAGAGCCATGTCTAGTCTTGGCATCCCTGTCAAGCTCGTCCGTTTGTGCAGAATGACGATGGAGAACTCTCGCTGCTCCATCAAAATCGGTAAGAACATCACCGAACCATTCGATGTCAGCAAAGGTCTTAGACAAGGTGACGCGCTTTCATGTGATCTCTTTAACATAGTACTTGAAAATATATACTGTCTACAGAAAAGACACCCAACATCGGCGACTTGGACAGAACGTCACAATACACAGATATATTTTTGAGATAGTAAAGGATTTTGTCTACCTAGGCTCTATGGTGAACTCCACAAATGACATCAGTAGGGAAATCACGCGAATAATTACTCTTGCCAATCGTTGTTTCTATGGGTTCGGCAATTGAGTAGCAAAGCCATATCTCGAACTTCTGAGGTAACTCCTTATAAGACACTAATCATCCCAGTCCTGCTGAATTGCGCAGAGGCATGGGCTTTGACAAAACCGGATGAGGATGCCATTCGTTATTTTTAGAGAAAAGTTCTTCGAGCGATCTTTGGTCCCGTCTGCATAGACGGTGAGTGGAGGAGAAGGTATGTTACAATGCCGAACTATACGGCCTATATAAGGACATCGACTTAGCCAGAAGAGTTCACATACAGCGACTAAAATGGCTGGGTCATTTAGAGCGGATGGAGCCCGCTAAGAAAGTCTTCGAATCCACCCCGGATGGACGACGCAGTAGAGGACGACCTCACAGTAGGTTGCGCAAACAAGTGGACGGGGACCTCAACCAACTTGGCGTGCGCAACTGGAGGCAGCTGGCTCGTAACCGTGCGGGCTGGAGAGGTTTGTTGGTTGAGGCCCAAGTCCACCCCGGACTGTAGCGCGATCTAAGTTAGTAAGTAAGTACGTGGAAAAAGTTTTACATACACAGTTTTATGTCCTGATGATAGATTTGGACTATTTTGTAGGAACCTTTTCATTTCCCAAAATTAAAAGAATTCTAAATGTTGACAAAATCCGTACAGTAGTTCCCATGTGATACGTGCAGAGAAAGACAATAACGTTCGACCCTCTACAGCTTTATTTTACTTATGTATAGATTTGCGCACGCCAAAGGTATTAAGAATACCCTTATACTGATGCTCTGGGCACGGACGGATTTGAAAGGTGGTGGATTCCGGTTTACGTTGACTTTAAGTGTTTGAAGGTGGTACTGATGAGAAAATACAGAACCTGGAGACCATTCCACAAATGTGTGGTTCGGCTTATAAACGAATTCCTTACGATGTTCAAGTGAAACTATGGAGTTCATAATATCTCTGTCATCTATAAATTTTAACGCGCGGTTCTGTACACCGGACCAGATGTGGGCATTATATTTCAACTTTGGACGAATATATTGAGGCTAGATCAAACGGGGTAAAGTATTTTTTGCACTGCTTAAGGAACCCTATATATTTAACAGAGAATGGCAAGTCTATTGGATTCAGCGATCCAAATACCATTCATGGATAATGGTTGAGGGTCTTGGTTTCGCTTGAAAGACAGAAGACAGCATTGTGTCTTGGATGCAGTAATTTCCACTTTATTGGTTGAAGCCAATTTGGTTATGCTGCCAAGGTCATAATGATGAAAGATGAAAAGTACGAGGGTCTCAGTGCACAAAACCAAAATCCACCCTATTTTCTCATGAAACCGTGATTCTGTGCAGCTTTATTAAAGTTTTCTTTAGTCCTGCGCATTTCTTTCTTTGGTGCATTCAACTTCGCTGCAATATTTTATCCAAGCAGCTCAGGTGACGTAGATTTAAATTTTCTTTAAAACTCCCTTGCTCGGATCGGTCGATTATTCTTTTGCAGGTAGGATCTTTTGAGGGTAGGATCCACCAAAGGCAATGTAGAAAGTTTCAGTTAGAAGTTTTATTTCCTTATCGATCTCAAAGTAGATTGTCAAGAAAAGACTCCTTACCTTGACTACTTTAAAACCTATTTCGTCTGTTCCTTGTTTGAACGGTTAAATATTTTCGATTAATAGAAGCGCTAATATTATTCTATGGTCTAAAAAAGCGAATGTATTCGACACTTTTCAACTTCCGCCCACCAGGGACCTGACCGCTCTTCCTTCTCTATTTATGTATGCGAAAGTGGGTTCTTATCCTCCATTATAGTATCAACTAATCTCTAACATTTCCCTACTCTCCCATTATCCATTGTATATGATCAGCATTTGGCTCGAAGCCGACTTCAATGTCCTTGAATATGTATTCCCTATCCATTAAGATTTATTTATCAAACTCTAATAAAATCATGTACATAAGCAGGGTTCCAATGGTAAGGCAAGCGACCTTACAGAGGTCCGCCAACAGTTACGCCATTGACTGCGAATTTCATTTGAATTCCATATTACTATGAGCAAGACATCACTGAAAAGGCAAAAAAAGTGGACGATAAATAACATGACCATAAAACATATTTCTTTTCTTAGACCATTTTTTCGATTATTCCACAATTTACCTTTGCAAAACTTCACTTCTTACAAAGTCCTTTAAACTGCCTTAACCCTTGATGGCAATACCTATAGAAGATTCCAGGAATTTTTGCATGGAGTGTACTGGTTATTTTCATTGCCGATGGATAGCACTGTAAGCCTCGAATAAATTGTAGACCCATTTCAGATTGAGTGAGTCTCCATTTCTAAACAAAACCTATAAAAGAGTCGAAACTAATCTTTTGCAATACTACCAGAATGCACTGGCCAATCAACCCTTTGCAGCATAAAAGACATTTCTCCTTCCGAGAATTTCAAAATGTATTGGTACTATCCGCTTATAGCCAATAAGGATGCAAAGTCCTTTCAAGCATTGATTTCTAAAAGATTGAGTTGCAAATTCTCGGAACACCACAATACGAGTATCTGCAAATGTTCATTCGACTAGAGCAGTATTTGTGAATTTAATATCCAACCTTTTAACACGTTAACGTTTGTCCAATGAAAACGGAATCATGTTTTGTGGACCCGCATTGTGGTCACGTTTCTGACGAAGTCACAAATCCGTTTTAATTAAAATACCATTTGCAGTTGTTGTGGTTAGATTCATCGTCACAACAATAGTTTTTGAGAGTTTCCGAGAATTTCTGCAACAAACCTCACCCCACACACACAGTATTCCTAAAATGCAAGCCCTGTACTTTTCCCATCTCATTCCCACGAATCGCTTATGGACAGGCATGCAAACACGAACAGAAGATATTCCCAAACAAGTATCTAATAAATATAATTAATAAATATCATCGAGGTATATTTATCGAATTACTACCACTCCTGCCACGTTGGGTGGATGGGCTGGCACGCAGATAGCTCGGGGAGCACAAATTACTGTCTGGTCGGATAATGAATGTTTGTAGGTTAGTTGCTAAACAAATGTACCGCAATGAAGAACCTGCTCTGAGGCCATCCCTTAGCTGGATATGACCTGTTATGTACTGACCTTCTAATGGCTTACCGCAATGCGCCCGCCCACCTACGGCTCGTTCCAACGAAAAACTCCATTCGATCCAAGTGTTATCCGATACGAATTGATGGGTAAGTTTGGTTTTGGTGTGTGACAAAAATGCATAATTATAATAATCTTTGTTGTTGCTGAGAGTGAATTGTTTGCTGGAATAATTTCATGTAAACGTCAGGAATTAGCGCCTGTTTTCGGTTTCTGTGGACTCTAATTTATTTAGTGTCGCAGTAGGACTATTTCTGTGGTGCATGGGTTTGGATGCACTAAATTGACACTGGGATGGTAATTAAATTGTTTCCCTAAGGGCAATGTCATTTAGTTCATGGTTGCGGAATTTCATTCCAAAAACGAATTTAGTACTTTGGAACATTGTGCGACAATGAGATTAGTTAATAATGCCGAGGGTTTCAGAAATACCAAAAATGAAATATTAATTTGATTTCTGCATGCAAAAGTAAATTCAAAATAAAATTTCAAACCGTCAAATAAGCTTATCCACTTACTACGCAATTTTTGCTTGCACTCATGGCTACCAATAGGGCAAGTAATGCAAGCGTTGTAAAATAAAAGTCTTTCGCTGTATAGCAATGGCTGCAGTTCAAAAAAAATATTTTAAACGTTTGCGACATGAGTCAGAAGACAGTCCTTATGGTCCAGAAAAGGAAAAACTGTAGACCTCCTAAAAATGAAGGTGAAGACCTGGCTTGTTAAAGGCTGGCGATACTCGTGTCATGGAAAGACTACATAGAGCGAATAAGATAGAAACACCAAAGGTTGGTTATAAGACATTCATGAATGGACTGCCAAGCGAGCTTTGAAACAAATTGGTCTGTATATCGGTCTGTATATATTGTAGGCGCCGTGGCGTAAGTGGTTAGTGTGTCGGATAACTACGCATGAGGTTCCAAGTTCGAATCCCAGAAAACACCAAAAGTTTTTTCACGGTCCCACCTCTCGCGAGCGTCTGCCAAACATCCGAGAGTATTGTTGTCACGAAAAAGCTTCTCAAATCGCCGTTCGGAGTCGGCATTAAACTGAAGGTCCCTTCCATTCGTGTGAAAAATACGCACACAACGTGAGTGGTCCCTGGCACTTTAAAGAGCTGTTGCGCCAAATATTTGTTTTGTTTTTTGTATATCGGCAATGAAGCATTTCATATATATAGGGTAATTGCGGGAGACGCCGCGCTTTTTTAAAAATCGATGTAATTTTTTTATAAAAGTAAAACAAACTTTAATTTTCAGAAAAAACTTAAATATGGATATATTTTCTACCATAATAAATTACTTAAATAAGAAAATAAAACTTTTTTCATAAATATTAATAATAAAATAAAATATGTTAGGTGTGCCATGTGGGAGAGATGCCGCATGTTAAATTCGTTGAGCTTTAGTTTTTTTTTTATTTAATTTTTATGCCCAGTGTGTTTTTTTCGCTCCTCGTCACGTCCACAATCTGTACAAAGGGAAGATTCTGGTGTTTTGTAGCGTGTGCAGTTTTCATGTAGCCATTTGCTACATTTCGTACATTGGATCCAATCCTCCCGTTTTTTGGTCGAATAATAATTTTCCCAACATTCGGCACAAACATTAGGATTTTCAACCGGCTCAATCTATCTTTTTGAAGCCTTTTTTTCTGGTTGGGCTTTCGGAGACTTGGCGTTCTTCTTTTAAATAAACAAATTCAACATGCGGCATCTTATCAAAAAAAAAGTGCGGCATCTATCCCTGTAGTGAGGGAGAGATGCCGCACCGCGCTTCATAACTAACAAAAAAAGAAAATAAAAAAAAATCACACCAATCACTTCTTTAAACACTAATTAATGACACAAAATACTTACACTTGAGAAAACACGCGACAACCTGTTTCTGGATCGACAAGTAGCAATATACTGAAAAATTTCCATAGCGTGAAGGGGTGCAAAAAACCAAACAAGGTGAAAAACTCGCGTTACATGTCGTATGTAAATAGCTTTTTTTTTCCTACGTTTCCGTTTGAATACCTAACGGACTAAAAACAAAAAAAAAAAATTCCGCGGATGACTAGATGTATGAGTTTGGTTGGGTGCGGCATCTATCCCGACGCGGCATCTCACCCGCAATTACCCTATGAATATCGGCATTCTTCTTCCTATTTCGGAGAAGTTGTGATCTGAACTTAAAGGAACATAACCCTCACACACATATGTCTACTGATCCGCCTATGGGTTTCCCCCGTTTGACCTCATAAAATATCGGTAGGCCTCCCGATTTTGGATTACCTAATTCATTACTGAGACAAACAAAATGCTGGTGTCATTGCATTTGTGTAATCCAAGAGTTTTTAGGTCCGTCTTTATTCCGCGATATTCTTAGGAAATTAATCGACATTGCTGTAATATCAGCTGAGCCGGTCGCGCTCTATTTTTCGTGAGATGGTTTCTTTGATTTATTTATTTATTTAAGCTTAATACAAGCAAGCAGGTACTTAAAGATATAACTTAAAAACTAACAAAAAGGGGGACTTAACGCTAAGCTTAAAACTATTTTTTTTTTGTGTCTGGGCCCCTAATCTAAAAAAAAAACTTAACTTAAAACTAACAGGAGATGGAAAAGCTAGGTAGAGAAGGTAGAGGATAGAGGGGAGAACAGGAAGATCGTTTCGAATGGTGGTTCTGCTGCAGTGGAAGACAAATGTGTTTTCCATATAATTTGCCAAGCGCAACATCTGGACAGTGGTGCATTATAACTATAATTGGTGCGATGATAAGAGAGACGGAAGAGGGGAATGGACCTTAGGTTACGGGGATTGGTGTTAAATGAGATTAATTCAAGAAGCGCGGGACAATCAATTTGACCAGTAATTAGCTGATGGAGGAAGAGTAGGTCGGCAATATCGCGACGAGTTTCAAGAGACTAAAGATTGATGAGTTTTAAACGATCAGAGTAGGGAGGCAAGTCGTATCTATCAAGCCAAGGGAGACCGTAAAGCCTTCCACGGATCTTCACACTTCTTATTCAATCAATCATTGTCACTCCTGCTGTCATGCCAAGCATCTTCATCTCAGCTGCTATTAATTTGCTTTCATACTTTTTGTACATTGTGCAACACTGTCAACCGTACGTGAGTGCTGCACGCACTGCGGTGTATAATCTTCCTTTCAGCTTAGGGGGTGTCTTTCGGTCACTTCATCCACCTCACACTTACGCAATGATCGGTGTTCTCATCGCGGATTACTTCGCTATTGATCAAAGGTCCAAGGTATATAAGGTTTTCACACTTGGGGAACATTTTTCATTCAAATGAATGTCTGGAATAGGCCTGAGTGTAGAGAACGGACAGCACAAGTCCGTCGTCTTTTTTGAGCTAATGCGATACCTATTTCCCTCTAAAACGTCAAAGTGCTCTCGCAGGGTCTTAGGATCCTCACTTATGATGGCTCCATCGTCATCAAAGAATAAGATACAATATCTTTAAAGTAGTGCAAGCTTCAGTATTACATACAATACTATTAGTGCATTTATCCATTTGTGTTACTAAGTGAAAAAAAAAGTTGCATCTGTATTCTAGATTGAGAAAAGTAAACTTTCAAGCAGATAGTCAAAGACTGCAAAAAAAAAGACGAAGCACTTAATACGCTTCCCTGATACACTCCGACTTTGATTTTGAACTCTTAGGTTATTTATAAATGCCCTTAACATGTTAACACACAGTGCGGACGTTGGAAAATATAAAGAGAGAGAGAGATGTAGTGGTTTTGAAATTGAGATGTAATGTTTCAGGAAAACTCTGGGGGTGGCATCCAAACCAATGGGGAGATATTTTAGTATTTTTGTCTTTGCTTCTGATTCACAGTATTTTTTTTTCCAACTACCTGGTCATAGGCATATCAAACACCCAACAGAGCGAACAATTTTTCCAGACATATAACCAACCTCTTGCCAGTGTTGTCGGAAAACTGACAACGGGATCTGAACCGTGAACCATCTGCGTGGCAATTGACGCCGTTACCACTACACCATCGCCACCCTCTACTCTTGTCTTTGCTCCTTCGCACATGTCCTCTTATTTTTTTTTTATCTTCTCAAGTCTCTCCTTGTATATACTCGTATGTAAAAAGTATGCATGCATGACTTGTGCTTTTAGGCATAAGTTTATTGCGGCTCTCGTGACTTCAATTTATTTTTTTAACTTTGTTGTCGACATTTTTCTTAATTTTAGACTTACTTAAGCTTCTCGCAACTACTCGTGTTATGTGCGTTATATTTTTTCACACAAACGGAAGGAACCTACAGTCTAGTGCCGTATCTGAAGGGCAATTTGTTTTGAGAAGCTGCTCTCTGATGTTTGTCAAACGTTCGCGAGAAGTGGGACCGTAAAAAAACTGTTTGATGCTTTCTGGGATTCGAGCATGGAACCTCAGGTGCAGTGGTCCGACAGAAGACTTAATTATTTATGCAATCAAAAATCGTTACTTCCTAGTATTGCATACGTGAGTTATTCTCTTGCTATCGTATAGGTTGTATTAATTTAGGTAGTTTGTAACACAGAGAAGTAGTTAGGACAGACCCAATAGAGTATACATTGTTTATCAATGATAGTTACCAATAGCCGAGTTAGTTGAGCGACGTATGTCTGTCCATCTGTCCTCCTT